>OX388220.1:18765993-19965993 GCA_947578815.1 Epinotia ramella | reverse complement strand
CCACGGGAAAATTCAATATGTTACATTTTCCTATAACCACGCGGGCGAAGCCGCGGGCATCAGCTAGTATGTTATACAGCGAAGTTGACTTAGCTGTAGAGATCATTGAAATGTTCCTCATCCACTAAATGGCG
The DNA here is from genome assembly GCA_947578815.1 of Epinotia ramella. Classification (NCBI taxonomy): domain Eukaryota; kingdom Metazoa; phylum Arthropoda; class Insecta; order Lepidoptera; family Tortricidae; genus Epinotia; species Epinotia ramella. The sequence goes on along the minus strand of OX388220.1, from coordinate 19,965,859 downwards.
ATGGCTATCTTAAATAAGGTGAGTCGGGGAAAGAGTAAGGGCGCAGGCGCCTGTCTGTTTTACCGACGGTACAAAAAGGCGCTCAATTCAAAAGAATTAGCTGGAGAAGCTTTTGACCCTCTTCCCCCGATGTTACTCTTGCCCCAACTTACCTTACTAACAACTTTATGGTCTACGGCCGACCGAAGACTTAAGCTAAATATTAAGCCCAATATTGCCTTTTGCCAATACCTTCGTCACTTATTGAACCTACCATTCGTTGTTTAAACTTTACGCCCACATAAGCAGAAGCGGAAGCGTATTTTGCAAAATACTTCATTTTTCATTCAAGATTACGACGTAACTATTAGTATTTATTCAAAAACTGATAACGTAATTAAATAATCATTTCTTAACCTTTAAAACAAAAATTTCGGCGCGCGGCGTATGTGCAGCGTGATTTATACGTCTTTTAAAAAAATATACATTTACGGCATCGTAGGTCCTATAGTTATGATTATTTTTTTATGGGTTAACATAAAGTTATAATTTGCTATCATATTATTTTTACGGCAAAATAAAAGTACAATTTGCGGTAAAAAAATATAATGTATTTAATCCTGTTTTCACCAAAAAAATTAAGAAAACTCGGATGGTATTTGATCAACTTTTTAAAATGAATCTTTGATTTTCAATCATGTCAGCCCCTCGTAAAAGATTTGGTGATGTGAATTGTAATCATTCATGTACCTAATGATTCTTGTTTACTGCAAAATTGAGAACCGAAACGACACTTCTCACTGCAAAATTTGAAAAAGACTCCCAAGAAAACTTATTTATTTTAAGTTTAAAAACAGAAAATGAAAATTTGAACCATATTAGCCCCTAGTTCAAGAAATAATGATTTAAGGACGTTATCAGTTTTCGAATAAATTACGTCGATTATGAAATAGCAAGCATTTTGCAAAATTCGCTCGTTTTAGGCGTGAGGACCCTTAAGACACATATATTGCAGTTAGTACTGCATGGTCCCAATTAGATATCATATCCGATTTTAATCCATCACATTATTTTAATCCCAATTCAAACATTTACAAAAATGACAACACAAAGATAAATCCCAGACGCCTCTTATTTTATCACACTTTTAATCATTCCGTAAGATTTTAATGTTCCATTAACTTTAATGTTGTTGCAGATGATGAGTTTGGCGAGAAGTCAGTGTCAGTTCTTTTGGACGGGGAAGAGTCTGAGCTTATATTTATTGACCATCCCAGTACTGAGATGTCGGTTAGTAACTTAAGATAAAGCAACACAGATTCCGCAAGACACACACACACGGGAGATGAGATGACCACTTAAATTATTCAAATGTTATCAATTTATTGTCAGGCACTCAATTAGCTGACAATTTGTAGACATAAGGCGCTTCCTGACGGGCGAGCATTGCAGGCATGCGAGCTATAATATAACGCGAGAAAACCACGGTTCAAATTCCTATCTATTTATCTTAAAGCGTATCGGGCTGTTATGCTCGCCCGTGAGGATGCGCTTATAATATCAATGCAGTAAAGGTTTACTGGTCAGACAAATGTTAGTATGGCCGACAACAAAGATATGTTTACACTGTGTGGTAAGGCGACAAATGTACGAAAGAATCTTTGAAGTCGACTGTAGGTACTTACACGCATTGACTGTCTCGACGGTCCCTATTAAAAGAGTCGGATCTGCAAAACAGCTACTTTTTAGGAGAAGCTGTCAAAGTTGTTGGAAAAAAAAATTGTATGGGGGAAATTGTTAATTAATGGAATATCGTTATCAAACTTTGAATGTTTGCTTATTAGTAGGTTGTTTATTACTAGCCGTTGAGCATACATGTATTTTATCAGCCATTTTTCCAAAAAAATACAAAAACCTCCAATATTACTTTTTTAACCGGAATAGCTTAAGCATCATTTGTCGGAAGTGCCACATACGACATTTTTGTCTGGAAATTGTATACATAATTATGTCGGATGTACCACATCCGACAAAAAAGTTACTCCAAAAAATGTCGTAACTGGCAGAACTGACATTGTTGCACGGAAACTCTTATGTAACAATTTAATACAGAGAAACTTTACTTGACAACTTAACAGGCTGTAAATTACATAAAAAATACACAACAAAAAACACACTTTACTTTTCCGTGTAAAATAGTAGAATGTCTTATATCCGACACTTTGTCCTCACTGTGTGTCCCGTAAAAATGTCGTAACTGTCACAACCGACGTTTTTAAATGTCATCTGTTCTTAGATCCAACATTATTATCTTGGTTTTTACGAAAAGTATCGAAAAAAACTAAAATCTGTGAATGTGGTTTTAAAATTTAGAGTTTTTTACGACCTAAGCCGCTGAAAAGCAAAAATCTCAATTTTTGCAGTTCCGACTCTTTTAATTGGGACCGTCGGTCTGTCTAGTACAAAATATAATTCAGCTAATAAACTACGATATTAAATAGCGCCTACTTACAATACCAACATACAAAAGCACACAATATCTACAACCTATCAAACTCCTATTTTCTATCCAGGTGGAGAACTGCCTATCTACATACGAGCCTCATGCCTGCGTGGTCATTTACTCCGTGGTGGCCAAGAGTTCGTTCACGCGCTCTGGCGAGATCCTGGCTTACTTGGCCAGGGAACTGTTCACTGTGGAGCGGACAGTCGTGCTTGTGGGGAACAAGGCTGACTTGGCTCGAGCTCGCCAAGTTTCCACTAACGGTAAGAGACGGTTTTTACTCATTTTGTATTACTTCGCGGTGGCCAAGAGTTTTCCACGCGCGTTGGCAAGACCCTGGCTAACTTGGCGAGGGAACTGTTCACTGTGGAGACGAACTGTCGCGCTTGTGGCGAACAAGGCTGACTTGGCTCGAGCTCGCCAAGTTTCCACTAATGGTAAGAGACGGTTTTTACTCCTTTTTATTACTTCGTGGTGGCCAAGAGTTTGTACTCGCGCTCTGGCGAGATCCTGGCTTACTTGGCCAGGGAACTGTTCACTGTGGAGCGGACAGTCGTGCTAGTGGGGAACAAGGCTGACTTGGCTCGAGCTCGCCAAAGTGCCCCCGCCAAGTCGAGCAAAACAGCGGCACGGCCGTACCATCCTTTTCTCGAAGCAGTTCAGGCCATTTTCGACCCCCCTATAACTTCGTTGTGGATAAAACTAGAAGCCTGCAGTTTGATTAACCAAACACGCATTGTATAAACACGATATATTTCAAATTTCATTCAATTTGAACCAGTGGTTTAAGATTTATAACTAGTCAAAGTTTCATAATTTTGTCACTCACTGACTGACTGACTCACCGATCATCAAAAGTCTTAGGCACTTCTAGCAGACATAGAAGCTTCAAATTTAGAATACAATTATTGTTTAGTGTATAATTCAAAGGAGCACTAAAAAAAATAGCAATTTAAGTACAGTTTTCTAGATACACCAACTGCATAAATAATCAATCCAATAAATAATTTGTAATCCCATATATAAACATATAAGATTACAAAGTTATATTTGCAGTGAATGGGACAAAAACAAAAAAATCAAAAATCATATTGATAAGATAACACAATAACCTACAAAAAGAAGTGAGATCCCATAAAAACATTCCATGTAAAAAAGAGGCCAAGTCTCGAAACTCTTCCACAATAAAAAGTTGTGAGATATTTCGTAGTACCAAGTGGCTGCGCCAATAGGTACATATTTCTATTTATTTGAACTCATTTATTTTATACCTTTTATATATTAAATTACACATTCTGAACGCATCCACACACCATACCTGGCAACCTTTCCGCTTCCCCCACCCCTAACCTCAGTGCACGAAATATACCGGTCGCGCGCGCAAACTCTCACTCAAAAACTATTAAATAAATTCGATGAAAACCACAATTGTGCATACAAAGAAGAACCTAAGTGAATTTAAATTAAGAACAAGTGTTTTACTGAAATTTCGATATCAAGTGCTTTCGTGTGTGCCGTAACACGAACTCAAAACTGGATACCGGCCGGCGCCGCTTCAAAGAGGTTTGTCCTGCCACTCCAAGTGTTGGTCCTACGATCCTGATCCTCCCTCATATAAATACTCTAATTTCCAATCACTCATACTCAAATTATTTCATTATAAAACTATTATTTACGTAATTTACTTCATACAACCACGTTACGCACCGCCATTCTACCAAACTTTATTTGTTCGCATCGCTCACAATATTACGTTATTTTGCAGTAAATCAGTCTCAAAACTCAATTGTTATACCCATTCTATAAGTTAGTGCATATATTTCTTGTGGATCACTCATATTTCGAAAAAAGATTGTTAATTAGTTTCGTCGCTCGCTCGCTATATACCTACCTACCCGCCATTACTTTTTTACACCGCGCTCGCGTAATTCTTTACTTTGACAGTTGAACTTTCAACTTTTTTCGCTTTAAATTAAATCTACGCAAAACTAGTTCTTAACTAATTTATATACCACCATGGGTGGTAATAACGGTAATAAAAAGGAAAGTCCATCTGTCATGATAACTTTTTTGGAACAGAAAAAACAATGTTTGTTTCAAATAATCCAGGAGGTTTATAACTTAAGTGTTAAGATTTCCGATGATGTTACACGCATACAGTTTCTAGCTAGGGTTCAATCTATTGACAAAACGCGTTCAGATTATATAGAAACTATAGATAAACTTATGTTTGAGAAAATCAAAGAAAACCCTGATGTTCAACTGAGTTACAGTATTCTCAATACGTTTGATGAGTTATATTGTATCGTCAAGCAGACGGAAACAAATTTGAGACAAGAACTTGAGGACAAAAAGAAAAATGATAATTACAACACTAAATTGCCCCCCCTCAATCTTATAGGTTTTGATGGTACTCCTTCTAAATGGCCTATATTTTATGAAAATTTCCGCAGTGTTATACACATTAATACACGCCTCACAAATGCTGAGAAGGTCCAGTACCTAATTGGCTGTCTCTCCAGCAGGGCACTCAATGTGTGCTCCGGAATCACCGCTACCTCAGAAAATTATGATATCATCTGGCAAGCTCTTCTAGCTAAATACCATGATACCAGGGTGCAAGCTTCTGGCTATCTAGATCAAATGTTACAACAAAAGCATGGGCAGTCAGCTGATAATATGCTTGACAACTTTTGCTCCGCTGAAGCAGCGTTGCAACGCTTAAAGATTGACAACTTGTCAGACTTCATGATAACTCATATTGCATTAAGCAAGCTAGAAAAACCTATGCTTGACTTATTTGAACAAGCTCATAGACATGTTAATATTCCCCAATTTTGTGACTTGAAGAAATTCCTAACTGAGCAGAGTAAACTCCAAGTACTCCATGCGCCATCCCGCTCTCAAAATAATAATAATACTCGCACTCAATTTACTAAACCCGCACCGCAAATTAACAAAACAAAAACGTTTTGTACGCAAGTTAACACTGCTCCTCAACCTCAGGCTTCCTATAAGCCTGACAGATATGACACCAGCTCTCAGTCTAGACCATGTAAAGTTTGTAATTCTCAACAAGCTCATCCACTGTTCAAGTGCGAATATTTTCTTAACCAAAACACTCAAGCGCGCAATGATATCGTACGTCAACATACGTTCTGTATCAATTGTTTAGGTTTTCACCATATAAGTTCGTGTAAATCAACAAACAGATGTTCAATTTGCAGCCGTAAACATCACTCATTACTGCATTTCGATACTGTTTACTCAAATGCATCCCAATTCCCGCGATCAGCTGATAACACTGATAATAGCAACTCGAATCGAGCCCCGCATTCGGCTGCGCCGCGATCCGCGAATGATTCCGCGCCGCCGAACCCTTCTCACTCGCACTCGCCGGCACAGTGCCCGCCTGCGGTTAGTACTGCTCGCACGCACGGCGGATCGGCGCCACGCGCTCACACAAGTGATAACAACTTCGCGCTTTCGGTTACTGTTCCCGCGCGCACTTCAAATTGTGATACGACAGTATTATTGCCAACAGCGATTGTTAACGTCCATAGCAATAATAATAAACCAAGTCAAATGCGTTTATTTCTTGATACGGGATCAATGAGTAACTTTGTTACAAAATCATGTTGCGAACGCTTAAATTTAAAGGTAACACCCGCGCCTTCTATCGTCAAAGGTATTGGTCAAGTCGAAAATCACTCTCTCGGAATAACGCAATTTAAAATAAACTCTCGCTTCGATTCGCGCTGTAACTATACAATATGCGCTCGAGTTATAGACACAATTACGGACTTTTTACCCAACGCGGAAGTGGACAGAACGGAATTAGTTCATCTACAATATTTGCCGATGGCTGACGACCATTATTACTCACCAGGTGAAATAGACTGCTTGATAGGCAACGAATTATTCCCGCTTTTACTCGGATCGAATAAATCGACCTCGCCGAATTCCTCGGTCGTAGGTATCGAAACTACTCTCGGATATGTTGCCATGGGAAAAGCCCAATGTTTTCCGCGCTCATTAAACGCTCATTCTCGCACTCTCGACGAACCCGCTACTCACTCGCACGGTTATGACAAGACGTTTTTCTGTCAAACGCAAGATAACTCGCTCGATCAATTAACGCAACGCTTTTGGGAAATAGAAAACGTCCCCGATAAAAAACATTTTAGTCCCGATGATGAGGCTTGTGAAAGAATATTCCAAGCAACTTACTCACGCGATGACACCGGCAGATACACGGTTGATCTCCCGTTCAAACACTCGCCTACCGAATTAGGTTCTTCTTATACTGCAGCGAAATACCGCCTGTTAAATCTAGAAAAGAAATTACACTCCTCTGACTTGCGCGCTGATTATAACGCGACTATTCAAACATATATTGACCAAGGGTATTTAACCAAAATTCAAAACGATTTTCAAGACGCTCACGCTTACCACTTGCCACATAGAGCTGTTTATCGTCCTGATAAAGAAACGTCAAAAACCCGAATTGTTCTAGACGCTGGTTGCAAAACGACGTCAGGCAAATCTCTAAATGATTTGCTTTATGTAGGGCCTATTCTACAAAATAACATCGTCGAATTGCTTGTCAATCTCCGCATGTTCTCAACCGCAATAACCGCCGACATCGAAAAGATGTATTTTCAAGTGAAACTCTCCCCAAATCATCACACGTTCCAAAGAATACTGTTTAGATTTGATCCCAATGCACCAATTGACGTATATCAATTCAATAGAGTCTGTTTTGGCGTGTCCAGCTCGCCTTATCTCGCCATGCGTGTCGTGCGTCAGCTCGCAGCTGACAGTCGCGATTCGTACCCGCTCGCCGCTTATGAAGCCGAAAATCATATGTACGTAGATGATTATATCAGCTCCGTTGATGGTGTAGACACCGCTGAATATACGTATAAAGAAATGATCGCTATGTTTAAATCTGGAGGTTTCAACTTAGTAAAATGGATCTCGAATGATAATCAGCTCATGTCGCGTATTCCATCCGCACACAAAAGCCCGCTCGCTATCAAATTTGATGATGATCGTAACGCAGATACTAAAATCGTAGGCATGCAATGGCAACCTGCTGATGACAATTTTCATTTTAAAATCAACATAGATTTCCCTGAAACTTGTACTAAACGCTCGATTCTTTCCGTCACCGCACGCTTATTTGACCCTCTCGGTCTCATTAGCCCCGTTGTCGCTTACATGAAGCTCCTCATTCAACAATGTTGGAAATTACAACTTTCTTGGGACGACGAGGTGCCCGACTTTATTATTTCCAAATGGAAACAATTCCACAAGGAACTTCCGCATTTATCGGAATTAAAAATACCGCGTCATATCGGCATAACCTCTACAAATATAATAACTTTAATCGGATTCGCGGATGCCAGTCAGCAATGTTATGGTGCTGCCATCTACATCCGCGTTGCTACTGATGAAAACGCGCCCGCACACTCTGTGAAATTACTCACCGCTAAATCTAAAGTCTCCAATCCTAATAAAACCCTCGCTCGCTTAGAACTCTGTGCCGCAGCGCTGCTTGCTAAGTTAATAAACTCAGTTCGCGATGTCCTGAATAAGCGCTGTAACATAAATAAAATATACGCATTCTCTGATTCCACGGTGACTCTTACCTGGATCCACTCGCCCGCTCATAGGTTTCATACGTTCGTAGCTAACCGTATCGCTCAAATAAACGAATACTTACCCGCATCCCACTGGTTTCACGTTCGTGGTGTACAGAACCCCGCAGATATTGTCTCTCGCCCTGTAACGCCGACAGGATTAGTAAATAACACGCTCTGGTTCCATGGTCCGCAGTGGCTCTCCGCTCCTGTTAATGCCTGGCCTGTAAAAGATTATAACATTAATCATAACGAAACAATAGAATTACAGGAAACTAAAACTACGTCGCTTCACGCACAAACTACATCTATAACAAATAATACTCACCCAATTCAAGATCTCACCGATCGATGTTCGACGTGGATTAAGTTTATTCGCTCGCTCGTATACCTGCTTCGCTTTTCAAAATTACTTAAATCTCGAGGTGATATCACTCTAAACGATTTAGAACATGCAGAACATTATGCGTTACGCCATGAACAATCAAAACACTTTTGTCAGGAACTAGACGCGCTTAAAAATAATAAAATTTGCCCAAACAAATTGGTGTTAAAACTCCGCCCCTTTGTTGACGACAAAGGTCTCATAAGAGTAGGAGGCAGACTTACCCATTCTCAGTTGGATTTTAATCAAAAACATCCAATATTGATGTCAGCTAAAGGTAGAATAGCGTCTCTCTTAGTAGATTATTATCATTCTTCTAATTTACATACAGGGCCCGCTTTAGTATTATCTCTAATTAGGCAGAAATACTGGATTCTCTCCGCTCGTAATTTGATTCGCCAACGAGTACACAAGTGTAACTCATGTTTTAAACTTAAACCGCTTTCTACTAATCCACCCATGGGTGACCTTCCGTCCATTAGGGTTTCTCAAGTTAAATCGTTTGTGCATACGGCCGTTGATTACGCCGGACCTTTTTACATTACGCACATACGCAAGCGAGGCATAAAAAGCCACAAGGCTTATATCTGCTTGTTTGTTTGTCTCACAACAAAAGCGCTCCACTTAGAGCTGGTCTCCGATCTGAGTACAGATTTATTTCTTGCCGCGTTCAAGCGCTTTATTTCACGCAGAGGTCCAGTCTCAATATTATATACCGACGGAGGTACCAATTTCATTGGAGCGAAACGCAAATTAAATGAAATTTACCCACTTATACAGTCCACTGATTATAATAACTACCTGAGTCATTGTCTCACACAACATAAAATTCAGTTTCAACACAGCCCGCCTTATGGCCCGCATTTTAACGGCTTGAGTGAGACTAATGTCAAATCGGTTAAAACTCACTTATACAAAGCTATCGGAAGTCAAATTCTCACTTATGAAGAATTTTATACAATTTTGGTACAAATTGAAGGTTTGCTAAACAGCCGGCCAATTTGCGTCCTGTCGTCAGATCCTTCTGATCCTACCGCGTTATGTCCCAGTCACTTTCTAAACATTACTCCACTCAAATATCTACCTGCTGAAAATATTGACCCCGCTATATCAGAAAATAGATTAACCCGCTATCAACTTCTAAATAAAATTGTACAAAGTTACTGGAAACGCTGGAGTATGGAGTACCTTACTTCGCTCCAACAACGCGACAAATGGAATTCACCCTCAAAACCTGTGAGTGTGGGAACGGTCGTCATTATTAAGGATAATCATTCTCATCCTATGTTTTGGCCTCTCGCTGTTGTCTCGGAGGTTTTTCCCGGAAAAGATAATATAACTCGTGTCGCTAAAGTTAAATCTTCTTCAGGAACTTATATACGCCCTGTAACTCGGCTCTGTCCGTTACCTACTCAATAAACAAATTTTAATTGTATAAACTTAGTTCTTAAGAAAAGTAATTTAGCTTAATTATAAATATTTCCATTTCAACCGCAATGTAGAGGAAACCTCTAGGCCCCCCGAAGTTGGCTGCGCCAATAGGTACATATTTCTATTTATTTGAACTCATTTATTTTATACCTTTTATATATTAAATTACACATTCTGAACGCATCCACACACCATACCTGGCAACCTTTCCGCTTCCCCCACCCCTAACCTCAGTGCACGAAATATACCGGTCGCGCGCGCAAACTCTCACTCAAAAACTATTAAATAAATTCGATGAAAACCACAATTGTGCATACAAAGAAGAACCTAAGTGAATTTAAATTAAGAACAAGTGTTTTACTGAAATTTCGATATCAAGTGCTTTCGTGTGTGCCGTAACACGAACTCAAAACTGGATACCGGCCGGCGCCGCTTCAAAGAGGTTTGTCCTGCCACTCCACCAAGTCTCTGGCATTCTTATTATTCTTTATCTACGCACATATCATTAGTGCTCTAAAATGCGTTCAGAAACCGTAGGAAATGACCAGCATAATTACAACCAATTTTACTATGAGAACTTTCTTGTCTGTGGTAGTAGATAAAATCTGTACTGTAATGTTATTACAGTACAGATTTTTGTAAGGTTATGAGTTTAAATTTGGAACAGCTGTCAAAACTCAAGTGGGTTACTATTCTAGTATCCATAGATATTAAAACAGTTATCGATGCGAAACGTCAATTCCGTATGTTTTTTAATGTAAACCGCACGACATTTGATCAAGAGTGACATGAGAATAGGGACTTCATTCGTTTGTCTATGATTTAAAAAAAACATTCGTCTTGACGTAGGATCGAATTGCCGCCATTACTGTTGTCATTTCTTTGTTGGTTTTTGCTGTTACGAAAGTAGAATTGTGAAAAGTTGTTTGTTATTCACATTTTAGTTGAAAATATGAGTAGTAGTGACTACGAGAACGATATGCACACTCCGCCGGATATCATAAATGCAGCCACGATTGCAACAAATATATTTTACAGGTAGCACTGGTAGAAATGCAGGTCATTTTCCTACGGCTTCTGAACCCATCTTAGAGTACTTATGATATGTGTGTAGATAAAGTATTGTATGCAACTGTACTATCGGCTGCAATAATGCATGGACACCTTACGGCTCAGTTTCGCTTGCATCGTTTGACGTCTGCTGCTCACATAGTTGCACGTGGTGCGCAATAATTAAACTAGATGGCGTTGTTGGCGCTACTATTTAGACATACCGCAGAAAATAAGCACATTACTAGGCACATTAAATACCTATAAATTGACACCTGTTTGTTATCACCAGAAATATTCTCATATTAGTATAACTATTAACAAGGCTGGTAAATGCTAATTTATAATAGCTGTATTTAAGTGCGATACCACTGGTATTTGAATGCTATATTTCCACCATTACCTATAATGTTGAGATAGCTCAATGGATTAAGACATGTTCTCTAGGCTCAGCGGCCTAGAACTGTCGAGGTTCGAATCCCAGGTAATGGGAGGTTTATGTTTTTGTATCTTTTTATATTTGTTCTATTCCTATAGATGAAAGTGCTTTATATACAAATATTAGTCATAAAGAAAATTATATATTCATAACTTAAATAATTAAAACAGCATTTTATGTTTCAATATGTTTATTTTGTTCACTACAGTTCTGTTAAAGCAATTTTATAATACTACATAATAATAGTTACCTAGCAACTTTGTAACATTTTTATTGAGGTAATAGCTTAAGTTTCATTTCCATAATTGGAAAAAGATTGAAGCTTCACCCCAATAAATATAATATTGACAATATTAACTTACAACCGGGTTATCTAACATTCAAATCAGCAGAACGCATTAAGGTGTTAATTGCCATAGTATATCTATACCTATATGTGAGCGTTCAAACCATGAATTATTGTGTTATTGATTTGAAAATAATCATAATAATTTTATTTGGTCTTTCACCGTTACTTACACTTGTTTGATCTTATGAAATATCACATTTTAAATAGTAAAGGAATATAAAAAAGAAAGCAAACGGCATATTAATACCTATTACCTACTGAAACAATATATATATTTTTAATTTATTTAGGATAACCCGGTTTATAGAATATATAAATCTTAACGTAATCCGTACTCTTTGACCGACAGCATCTGCACTTTTTCTATATTAGGAACTACGCGACCATTATGACGGCGCGTATTATTATAACACTATAAACTTAAATGGCCCTGTTGACTGGATTTAATTCACTTCACTTTTTCACTCTTCACTTCAGACAGCCATATCATAGGCCAAATTACAACCTTGTTTTCTGGCCTTCCGTTAGCAGCAACACTGTTAACAGAAGTTTTTGTTAATAGTATTAGTGAATTAGCCACTTTCTAACATGTTATCGAGGTTATATGTAGCTTAAGTTTCATTTCCGAAAATCGGAAAAAGATTGAAGCTTTACCCCAATAAAAATAAAACCTATTGACAATTTTATTAATAATTTCAGACCGGGTTATGATAACATATATATCAGGCGAACGCATTCTGGTGTTAGCCAAATCTATAAGTAAGCTTTTAAGTAAGTAAATAAACCCGCCATTTGTGTTAATGACATTTAAAATAATAATAAAATACGGGACAATCTTACAGTTCACTAAGGCTTTTATTATTGATACTAGACGACCATATATTTCATAGATTATATTATAATGGTAGGATTCCACGGTTATCTATGTCACTCGATCTCGTTAATTAACATGATTATGTTGTTTAATAATAATTTTCCTTAACTTAACACATCTATTACTAATAGTATCTATAGGGTTAAAAAAGCATGATGAAAACAATATCCTACTCATATGTTACTTTTGTCACTTGTTTATATATAACCCGGTCTGTCTTTCTTCAAACCTTACATGTTCACAGTTAGGTATACCACCAGATTCCATGTTAGGCACTACGTGATCCTGATCACTGAACGTGAACTTATATTGTCCTTTTGAATAGATTTAAACACTTCTCACTTCTCGTCACTAAACATGACATTTAGTCCAGTGTCCAAATTGTATCAAATTGCTGTTTTATGTGCTTCTCTGTAAGCAAGGGTTTAACAGCATGCCCATGATAGTATAAACCCTCCTCTTTATGGAGACACCTCGAACAGTCCACACTTGTGTGCAATAAATCAACGAAATGCCTTGTCGATTCAAAATCATTTTCTTTGTAGTCCATTACCATGGCTGGTGGCCGTTCTTTGTCGGTGTAGCAGAGACGTTTCCTTTTGCTCAACCTTTTTTTAGCTGCAACAATATTATACGTAAATAAATCATCAGAAAAATGTATGATAGTTAAGTAGTAGTTACTTATAGTAGATAATTATATCACAAACATGTAAAAATAACGACTTACGTTTAGATCAGTTTCTGTAGCTTCTTTATATATCGCAAATATTTGCGACCTTTTAACTAGATCAATATTACATAGAAAACTAGTTTTAATATTCATGATATCCAAAAAAAATATGAATAACACAGCTGAAGTAGGTCTACGAACGAACATGTAACATCTTTGTGATAAAAACGAATAAGTATGGTAGTTTTGAATCATTCGTCTACCCTCATCGATTATTATACTAATCATAGTCGTAATGGATTAATATCTGAGCAGCAAAATAAACTTATGATGAATTTCGACTGCCTAGTCAATTGAACCGATGGTCGAGTGGCTAACGAGGCAAGTAACTGTCGACCTAGCTTTAGAGTCGCGGGTTCAAATCCCGCACCCAACGAAAAAAATGTTGGGAAAGAAGTGTTTTTGGAATTGTTTGGATATTCACTAGTAGTGAATCGGAAACATCGCAAGAAAAATAAATGCACAAAGGTAGCACATAAATAGAAAGCACATTCCAAATTGCGTCATAATACCGCCATTATCGATCGATAATGCGTTGGCAAGATTACTTGACAGTATAATATAGGAAAAATAATAACCCAAGAAAAATATAATTATATCCAAGATGAGGAATTAGTTTTTGTTTCCATCTGTGTTAACAGCGCCATCTAGTGGAACTATGCCGATCCTCTGAGGTTTACATTTACATCTATAATGATATTACACGTCGTGCACATAGATGGCGTTAGCAAGCGCGTCAAGGGAAACAGTTTGCGACTTGACCATGCACTTATGCTGTCTAGTGTACATAATTTTGCCTTAAAACACTCGTGTGATCCTATTATGAAACTCGCTGCCGGTCGTTTCATAAAACCACACTCGTATCTTAAGGCCTCTGATTATGTATCAGTTGCATAAACTACTATTATTTGCTAGCTAAATAAAATTTTGTGACTTGGCAATTACACAATAGTTACTACATATTAGTTTTAGGTATGCAAAAATCCATAAATGCAGTAAAGTTGTGTGATTGCCAAGACGCAGAATTTTATTTAGCTAGCAAATAAAGAATAATAAGAATGGCTGAGACTTGGTAACTACGAAATATCTTACAACTGTTTACGGTGGAAGAGTTTCGAGACTTGGCCTCTTTTTTACATGGAATGTTTTTTTGGAATATTTTTGACTGCAACTTATTGTAGTCTACTTTACGACGTACTGTCATGAATAAAACGAGTCGAGTGCACGAAATAAATGCCTAAACATTACATCAATAGCCAAGAAATTTTGGCATATTTTTGTAAGACATGTTTTGTTTTGATGCGTTTTATACACTTACTCAAGTCAAGAGAAGAGAGCTCACTTTGTCCCGAATTTTCAAACGTTGCTTTCGAACGAAGAATTTAACGTAAAATACATTTGTTGTGATATCTAATAAAATTGACATTTCCAGGCGCATTGCAGATAAAAATTGTATTATCCCAGACATCCGAGCAATATCTCCAATAAATTATGTTCCAGCTCAAGTTTTCAGCAAACAATCCTCAGTCAATACAGTAATGGAAGGGTTTCTAGAGTGCGGTTCAACGCTATACTGTGTATTTACAGGAAACGGCACAAGTAATGTAGCAAACCAGTTGTCAAGTACTCTAATATAGCCTTTATGGCTTAGGTAAAACAGCCGTGTTCAACCTCTGTCACATGCAAACGATTTTCTCTATTTTAGTAGGAGCTAAGACTTATGTAGGTATGTAAAATTGAATTCGTTTGCCTGATCCAACTATTGGTTGAACAGTCATGAAGTTTTGTGCTAGTTTCGACAGTTTATGGCCTAGAAACGATCAGAATTATGTATTACCTAATACTTCACCGTTGAGCGGGAAACTAAAGTAAGGCTGTATTTATGGTCTTAGTGTCCGGCGACGCGAATGAAACGCTTATACATAAACTCTCCTAGGTAATGCCATGTTTGTATTTGTGCGTATTTTGACGGGTCCCCACCAACGTGGCTATGTTGATCCTTAAGAGGGTAGTATAAATAGCAGCCCGCGACTGACAATAGGTACTTTTTTACTTTTATAATTTCCATTTCGAGAGAAAACGTTTTCCACTAACTAAATCTTAACAAATCACCAAGCAAGACGGTGGGAAGTTTTGTAGGGTATTTAAATATTGTGCACCCATATCTCCGTTGACAACTTGCTGGGACGACAGTCATCTGCGACCATGGCTGTTGCAACCCGTGTCGAACCGTCAGAAATAAAGATAAATAAATATCGCGTTAGACCCGAATGGGGGAGCGAAGTGAACGAAGTTCTATGCTTGCGCTGGGGCCGAAAATCGTTTTTGTGTCCAGATATCCCGCTTTCCTGCTATCCTCCTCTGCAGGTCGCATTTCTCAACCGATTCTGGTGAAATTTTGTGAGCAGGTTCGTTAATTATTATAGATTTTTGCTGACGAGTCACTTTTTCGAAATTCAAAAATAATAAATAAAGAAGCTAACAGAGAGAGAGTGATTTAAATATATAAAAACACAGTCCAGTTTAGAATCTCCTTAAGGAAGTTGGTTTTAAACGTAACTGTCCCACGGCAGAGGGCAAGGCTCTGGCGACGTCCCGCGACTGCAAGTTCATCGAGACCTCCTCGGGCATCCAGCACAACGTGGACGAGCTGCTGGTGGGCATCCTGAAGCAGATCCGGCTGAAGGAGAGCCGCGAGAAGAAGCAGGCAAAGAAGATATCGAAACAGGTAACCTCTCTTGCATAATAATAATAATTAATTTAATTGAGGCATCTAAGGCCCATATACAGTGCGTCCCAAGCCTATGGGACATCAAGGGAAAGTATCGTTAGATAGGATATTTAAGGTACTTTCCCTTGATGTCCCATAGGCTTGGGACGCCTTGTATACCTTAAAGACACATATATACATGTTGTTATAAAAACTAATATGAAAGATATAATTTAGGCTAGGGGTCTTCAAACTTTTTGACTCGAGGGCCACACTGCACTTAACCTCTGTCAAAAAAATTCAATCAAATCATGACCTTGAAATTCACGTTGTAAGTTCGAACCATTCTGGACGGATCCGAGGCACGGCATACGAAAGGTTAATATCAATTCGTGCGGGCCAAGACTTGACCAGCCGTACCCCATCGCTATCGCGGGCCGGACTCTCCGCTTTCTTTCCGCGGGCCGTAGTTTGGCGACCCCTGATTTAGGCGACATAACGGTGTGATGTAGGGTTCGGTAGGTGATCCGCCGAAACACAACAAGTATACCTCAAGTATACGGTTTTCTTCATGATAAGCAGACACCGTTCCAGAAGATTCTTAAACGCGTTGCTACCTTTTATTGATTTGAAAGTTCGATGTAGCTAGAGACGACCGCGGGCCCTCACTGTTAAAACAACACACCGGGAGCTCTGACGACCGTGCACAGCTGACGGCGTGACTGACTGACAACTATAGTTGTTGTAGACGTACTGGGGAGAAATAACTCTCAGTGAAACGCGAATACGGGCCTTATTGACGTTGGCACTTCTACCATTATAACACCGTGAACACGTGACGTTTTCTATCGTTAGCACTTTTGGCGCCAGGAGAAGTGCCAACTAGCGGGCTAGTTGGGCGGTCTGCTCGTAGGCGCTTTCCTCTTCATACGGTGTGCATGTTGTCGGCTAAGTAGCGCTACGAAACGTTGGCAGTGAACGTGTTAACAAGGGTATAAGCGCCAACGATAATTAGGCCCCTTTCACTGAGAATGACTCAAATATCCATCTGGTCTAATTCCAAACTGCGCATCCTTGGCTTGTGTATTGGAATGGGAATATTTAGCGTGGAATTGGTATTAGTTGGGAATGGAACGGGTCGGAAATGGTGTCGTTCTGGGAATGGGAAACTGACGAAAAGAGGAATGTGTTGGGAATATTCGAATAGAGATTACTGTTTCTACAATAAACGTAAAAAAAAAATGTGTGGTAAAAAAAAAAAATTGATAAATCCTCAAATCTAACTGAATGCGATTTTGCATAATGATAATAGGCAAGAAAAAACAAATACTCAATTGCTCAAAGGTTAGCTGGAAGAAATCCCTCTCAGGGTTATCCCTGAGAAAAATAAGTTTATGCTCGCCTTTATACATGTGTTATCTGTTTTTGTAATAATTGTTCTGTTCTGTCCCTTTGGAATTACCTGTAGATAACAATTCACAGTCGAACCTAGAGACAATTAAAAAAAATACTTTGAGATCTAAAGAAAATCTTATTGACGCAACTTACAGACCAGCGAAAAATTAATCAGCACCAAAATCAATAAAGATTTTTCGTTTCAACTATTCAAAGGGCCGGCCATCATACGGTTCAAAGCTAACCATCTAAATTATTGGTAAAATGGCTCCTTCCGAGAAATGGTCGGCAGATTTTCTCTTTCAATAATTAAAGATTTTAATTAAACTTTTTGAGAGCACAAACTTGAAATATTTTTCACAGGAATCGAAGCCGTCTAAACTCGCGAGCTCAAGGACGCACATCTCGCTCAGCATCGCGAGGGAATTACTTCAGAAGATCTGCATCAACGACATAACCAAGTCAAAGTCGTGCGAGAATTTACATGTCCTTTAAACTTATGGTTGCCTGGTATTTATACCGTGAATTGAGGCTTCTTTCGGAATATTTTAAGAGGAAAATGTGTGATAAGTGTGTCTGTTAAAGAGGATCAATATCGATTGATAGCATAGAAAGTTGAATTCTTGTATTCGTAAGAAAATTGTCAAAGACAACTATTTTCATAATATGGTTGGATGTTAAAGTCTACAATGTTACTGCAGATTAACTAAACTTGATATAACGTAGTAATTATCTTGTATACCGCCGATTCTGTCATTCCCCTTGTCTCGATGTTGTTATTGGAATCTGGTGTGAATGTAATTTGATGCTCGATTGCTTATGACAGTTATGACACTTCTAAACTCGATACCTTTTTCTCTTTCTGGAAACATGACATACTTAAATTTATTGTTAGAATACGTGGAAGAGTACGATGATTTTAGATAAACGTATTTATGGAAATATCAGTGTTGTGGATATTGAAAACGATTTATTTTCAGGTTGTGTATATTCTTCCTTACATTAATCATGAATATGGGGATATACGTTTCAAATGTCTTAACGTTGGTCGTTGGTGTTAGTAGTCACTTCTCTAATCTGAACTGTAAATATTGTTCAACTGAAAAGTCCATGATTTTCTATGTTCAATCTATCAACTATCTATAGCAATGATTCAAACTTATTGGTTATTGTAATTTTATAAAAATCAGCATCGATTATACCGACCCTCTGGGCATAAATGTTTCTAGTGGCTTACTGTTTATATGTCGGCGTAGAATCACGTAGTTTGTTTCTACGTTGTCAGGGCTTACGTGAAAAATCGGATTGATATCATAAAATACGTTTCAAAAATTTCAGGCGAGAGTGGTAACAGAAGAGGTAGGTAAGATTTTATAACGAAACAAAAGATAAGAATAATATGTGTTGTGGTGTTGCTATTTTCAATACTCCGACAAAAGTCAAGACAAAAGACCACGGAGTATTAGACCGACGTGATACTGATACTTGTAAAAACCGTGGAAATTATTTCTAAAGAGTCTTTTAGTGAGAGTGACTGAGGAGGATACGCAACCTAATGTTAGAGATCTCCGTTTTACCATTTGCCATATCATGTTGTTTCAAGGTTCGTATTATATAAGCGTTTTTGTGAAAATGTAAGTGGTGTTTCGCACAATATCCGATTTTTCATGAAACCAGTGACCGTTTTCGTTTCTACGCTGACAGATAGAAATCATGTTACGTTTATGCGATGTTACAATTGTATAGTTAAAACTCTTTGTAGAATACACGCCAGGCCAGGTTTTCCACCCGCAATCATTGACAGAACCGTGTCTCTTTCAAAAACGGATTGAAAGAAGACATTCAAGTGGAATCCCCTTCCGTGAAATAAGATAGCACGGATGGAAAACCGGCCCAATAGTTTAAATGTGGTAGTAGACTCACGGCTCGGCCTCGACTTGGAGCGGCGGTGGCCTGCCGTTTTACCATGCCACGTATGGCGCATCGCTGCTGCTGGATTGGATGCTGTCGGCCAGCTATCTTAGGCCGGTCCAAGACCTACAATAACTTTGCACAATATTTTTATGGCGCAATATAATTGAACTACCCCTTGCGATCAAACAACCCAAATTATCACGCAAAACTTGCGCAATAACTTTGATGCGTCTTCGTGGCGGCTAAACGTAAACTAAAAAATATTGTGCAATACTGTTCCTAGACGGTACAATAAAAAAGATGGTGCAATAAAAATTAAACTTGTTCAAACTTTTGTTCAATCATTGCGCAATCTTCAATACTAACCCTAAACGGTGAAACACATTGCACAATTCGTAATTTTGTGCAATTTAATTTATTGTTAAGGGCCGGCCTTACGGCCCCGGCCACGACATTGCGGATGGCGGCGCGGCAAGCGTTTTACTCGTATCTGCGGCGCTACCACGAACTTCGAAAGCCGAAGTTCGTAATATATGCATCCCTGTCACTCGAGTAAGGGAGTGCGATAGAGATGGAAATACCAGAACTTCGACTTTCGAAGTTCGTGGTAGCGCCGCTGTTCCTAGCGCGGTCGAGACGCGTTAGCGACGGTTAGTTGGGATCACATCACACGCAATGAATTAGAAAAACTGCTGCCACGTAATGTCATGGCCGGGCCGTTATTGTTTGATAGCACATTGCACAATCATTTATACGAGGATAGATTTTAATTAATACTTCAAATTAGTCTACTAATTATGGCCATAAATGTTTTTAGCATTTCTCAATTCAGATTTTTTTCTGGTTGTACCTTTCTGATTCAGCCTTTATTTTGACATTACAATCCTCTTAACAGCATTTGTATCGTAATACCGTCACTCCCTAAAGCTGGGTCCACATTTGTATCATTATGCCGATGACGATCACGCGTATCGTATCGAGCTCGCGTATCCTAAGTATGGACGCTCACTTTGGGCGCACCGTATCACTAGCCTCGTCGCTTGAAAAAATGCGTCCATACTAACCGTAGCGTAGCAGCGTATCGTATCATTAAGTGTGGACGCGTATCCGTATCCCCTCTGATGATCGGGGAAAAACGCCTCGAGAGCGATCACGGCGTATCGCGTATCAAATCATAACTTCGTATCGTGATACAGTATCAAAACACGTCCATACTTACCGATCTTGATACGCGTATCCGATTGCGAGGTATATAATAAACGCGTGTTAACTTCGATCCCGAGCGATCAGATACGGCGCGCCGCATGATCGCGCTGTTTTTGCGTCCACACTAACGATCTTGATACGTGTCGGTGCAACGCGACTGAGATACGATACGACAAAATGATAAAAATGTGGACCCAGCTTTATTTGGCAGTACGGAGTTGGTGCTGTATCAGCGGCACCCTCTGCATGGGAGGGAGGCCTATGTCCAACAGTGCACGTATTTCGGCTGACATGATGATGATGGGTATACTGACAGTAAGGAAATCTAGGAATCAGCTAAATTTTCGGTACATTAGAAATTATCGCGTACAGACCCCGCCCCGCCAAGTGAGAAAGCTTTAATAAATACACTCGCTGACAAAGAATACGGGTCGGAAAAAATACCGTTATATTTTCTAAAATAGTGCAAGGTTGTACAGGTTTTTTAATCTTCTCATGATCTTTATTTAATTCTACATCTAAATGTAGAATTAAATAAAGATCATGAGAAGATTAAACAACCTGTATATGCAGTCTAAACAGTTAAGACTGCATACCATAATAGTAAAATAATAACATTATCAGTTTAAATAGGACTCATTTTACCCAATGATAAAAACAAAGTTTTAACCGACTTCAATTTAGTACCTACTCCGCCAAGCCACGAAAACATTTCCACATTTATTTTCCAATTTACCACATGAACAGATTTCCGAGAGCAAATGCGTCGATTATTAGAGAAAAAAACCGAATCGCTGTATGTGGGCCGATAATATTTGAGGAATTCCGTCGAATCCACAAGGATCACCTTCGGCACTTCATTAGTTGCTATTTCAACGGAATCTTATCAGAATCTGTGATATATACTTTTGTACTTTTAAGTACATAATTGAGGAATTCCATAAGTCATCTGTGGTCTTCATCATCAATTCCACTCCACCAAATTTATGATTTCCGGGTGTAAATACACGAGTTATAATAGAAAATACCAAAATCACTACACGCATCCCTAATATAATTCAGGAGTTCCCTCAATTCCTCATGGATTCCATCATCCAAGTGAATTTTGAAAAAAATGGGACCCACCTGGAAGCATATACAAACATTTTTTTTTTTCGAATCGGCTCATCAATGACGGAGTTTTGAGGTAACAAACATTGAAAAAAAAAAACAAAAAAAAATACAACCGAATTGAGAACCTCCTCCTTTTTTTGAAGGCGGTTAAAAAAACAACGGTAACAAAACAAGATATCGCAAAATTCGTCATTTTTGATTATTGATAAATTCATGATAGGATCCTGGAAATTGCGAATACAGTTGGGTATTATAAAGAGTAGTAAATTATGTAAATAAAACTATCCTAATTTAGGGCTATCCGAATTTTTGACCGCGAGTGTAGACTAAAATATAGTAGGAACCTAATTGCGGTTCGAAATATTGTTACAAAAAGTCCACCAATCCACATATTATCTGTATAGCCTATTAGAACGACAGTTTGTCTTAATTAAAACCACGACTTAATTTCCTATTTACTTAGTTTGAGCCTTTATAATTAAGTGTAAATATATGTGTATCTATGTCTAAAGTTAATTGAAAATAAGTAAATGTCAGTATTAACAATTATGTAATATAAAAAAGAGGTAAATACGTTGTCTTTATAAAATTCCGTGTTTAACAAGGCCCACCAAATCTGACAGCATATACGCTTCCGTTTACGACGCAAAACTGGGGCCAGTTGGTGCAATTGACTCAGTTTTGGTGAGCCACTTTTGGAGAGCTTATAACCTATCTACCTCTTTTTTATATTACATCATTGAGTATTAACATACCTACTAGATACGCTTGTTTAGGAAAAAAATGTTATAAGATGTATCTATCACGATTTAAGTATACGTGTTAACTATTAGACTCTTATTACCTATATTTTTCTATCTGAAAATACTTTTAAGACTTTTACATTTTATGAAAATATTTTGAACTTTTACCTGTTACCAAGTAATGTTATACAAATGTACACTTCTCATATCTTTTTCATGTGAATGTGTTTAGCAAAAAGTGTTTTATTGAAAATTCAGGTCATGTATTATCTATAGCTACAGAATCTTATGATTACTGATAATTTCATATTTGATACTTATTTCACAAAGAGTAGGTATTGTATTTCAGTAAATTATTGACTAAGTACCTTTTCTTTTGGCATCTACTCCTTGTTGTCAAGGCATTAATTAGCATTTGCTTTGAATAAGGTGTGCTTTCAAACTTTTCATAAATTAACGTAGGGTAACAGTGACCAGTTATTGACGATTTACCTTATTTGCTTTTGAAGTTTACTTCAGGACAAGTATGACTTAACAAACTGTCGACCGTAGGTTCAATTAAGGTAAGGGACAAAATGAGTTAAATGATTCAAGTATACAGTTTCGTTCTGAATTTTCAGCTGTTTCGATTAGTGAATACCCACCCTGTATACACCAACTACCATGTTCTCCATGAACCGTAAATAAAATATATTGTCATATAAGGGCAGTAGAATAGGATAGTTGTGACTAAACAAATACGATGCTGAAATGACGATCGCTTTATCGTTGGATTAGCTACCATTCAGGGTTCAAGCAAAATTCGATTTTCCGGTGACAGTAATTCCTGTCATCCCTTAAAAGATTGCTTACCAGTGATGCCATAGACCTTATGGACTGTAATTGTTTGAATTTTTTTTTTTTATTTTTTTTTTTAATATGCACACACGAAAGTTTGATGAATTCAAACTGGGAAACGGTCAGAAATATTAACTTAGTTTAATTGGAAAATTCTCTTGCGGAAAAGTCCATCGTTCCGTTCCACGCTGTATAAAAACTATCTTGAAAAAAATAACAACCCTTACTCCACAGATTGTTGTAAGTCCCGGTATCAAATCAGGGCCTCAAAAATGATGTAGGTAACTGCGAATTTTCGTAATAAACAGACTAGATATGTTGTGAGTACGTTTTGCTGTTAAATTCATTACCTATATGTACAAATTGTACAAGCTACAGTCACGACTTTATCACATACGCAGTGGTACCCATTGAGCCGGTAGAGGACCGCTCACGTGAGTCTAATAAAGATTAGGGTACAACTCATCTTATTTTTGAACAATAGCTAATCCAACGATACACGTTGGTGAATGGGTTATCCGGTAAAAAAAAAACATTCCCACTTTATATGTAGAGGAGGTTCCATATTTAAGTATTTATTTTTCATCTTTTAATATTTTGTGGGCGTGATTGATTTACACATCCATATGCCGAATTACAGCTTTCTAGTAGTACGCTAAGCTAAGCCACAGGCGGATGGACGGACAGACAGACATGGTGAAACTATAAGGATTCCTTGCTGACTACGGAACCCTAAAACAGGTTCAAAATAAATTAAGTTATGATTGATCTAGAACGAAAAATAATTGTCGGGCTGATGTCCTGAAAAATATCTTTTTGTGTACCCTAATTGAACCAACGGTTGACGATATATCTAATATGTATAGGTATTGTGTAATATGTTAATCTTATTTTCGAAGTAAGTAGCACGAATTAGAATATATTTTTCGACTGAAACAATGATTAGAATTTTTAAACTATCTTCCATTCGTTTTTTTTTACGGTCGATATATTAAGACTTGAGAGAGAGAGTGTTTCTAAAGTTTACTTAGTTAGGAATAAAAGGGTGAGTAGGCAAGGGTTTGTGTACTTCGGGATATAAAAACATTTATAATCAATTTACACAAACAAACAACATTTTCGATTAAAAAAAACGCATTCAAAATGATTCATTTGAGCTACGATGCATCGCATGCCAGAGACAGACAAACATATACACATGCTAAACTTAAAGCACCCATCCTAGTCATCATCGTTGTAAAAATTAACACGAAAAAAAATAAAAACCGGCCAAGAGCGTGTCGGGCCACGCTCAGTGTAGGGTTCCGTAGTTTTTGTAATTTCAAGTTCAAAATAATTTTCCTGGAAAGTTTTTTTTAAATTCTACTTTTGAGATTTTTTTCATATTTTTAAAACTTATGGTTCAAAAGTTACAGGGCGGGGGACATATTTTTTTTAACTTCTGGGGCGATTATCTCTGAAAATATTAACATTATCAAAAAAATATTTTAGCAAACCCCTATTCATTTTTAAATACCTATCCAACAATATATCACACGTTAGGGTTGAAATGAAAAAAAAAACACTCCCCATGTTACGTATAGGGGAGGTACTCTAATAAAAAAATAATATCACTTTTTATTTTAACACTTTGTTGGCGTGATTAATATACATATTAGTACCAAATTTCAGCTTTCTAGTGCTAACGGTTACTAAGGTTATCCGCGGACGGACGGACAGACAAAGCGAAACTATAAGGGTTCCTAGTCGACAACGGAACCCTAAAAAAGGACGTTATCTCATGGAGCTTAAAGCAGAGCGAGTCAGCAGTAACTCCTAAAGGCAACACCTTCATCCGACCCGCTAATAACTAAGCTTGTTAAATAATAACAAATGAGGCAACCAATAAAACGTCAAACAGAGAGGAAAGTAACGAATTAAGGAAAATATACACAAACCCTTTGTTCCCTGGGGGAAAATGAGCTTTAATGTATTTTAGAAAGGATTTTTCTATGACTTATTTATTAAGAGGCAACATTTACATTAACGTTTCTGCAAAGCTCCATCGAAACCAATTCGAATGTTAAAACTCCCACCCTTGTAATATACGTACTTACCTACTTATGGAAACATTCAAAGGAACACAAGCCAGTGTATGATTTCTGCTGTTTTAATTTATAGTATACGTACCTACTGGCGATAAACGTTTGCGAAGGAAATTTAAAAAGAAAGAGTCTGTGCATTTCTGATCTTCATTTTATTTTCTTTATGGACAGTATGTACGTTTCATTTAAGTAAACTTTTTCAATAGAATTCTGAACTTTGGATTGGTTGATGTAGGCACTGTAGCTGACGGTGTTGCCCCTGTAGGTATTTTAACCGTCGTGAACAAGAACAGCGTAATCTTAGAAAACGATGTCTCTAAAAGCGAATGTTAATGCATCTTTTGCCATTGTTACCTACTGTGTATAACATTATGGTGTAATGAATGTCAGTTCTCTATAATTGATAATTTAAGTGTAGGTAAAGTGAAGTTGGCGAGGTCTCCATCAACTTGATTTTCAAATATTAAATGTTAGTAAATTAAGGTACTACCTACATATGTAAAGCGCTACTGATGCACTGTTATTTTTTCACTATGTAGAAATGTTTCTTTGATTCTAATAAAATATGTTCAATCTTCAAAAAAACTAGTTTTTTCTGTTTGTGTACAACCGTCCATTAAGAGGAACCACAGCGGCCGTTTGTCCCTAGAAACGTAGTCCCCTGTTTTCTCCCTGGATAATGGCCGTAGAGCTATTTTTTTTCCACAAATCTATGGCTATTATTAACATGTTCCTATGATTTCCTTTTTTTCATTTATTTATTCTTAAAAGACCTTCAAAAACCTAAAAAAAAATACAGATTTTCCGCTGTTCAAACATCCAGAAAACAATTTTGACTAGATTATTTAATAAAAGGAATTATAGAAACACGGCCAAAGCCTTTCTTTGATTTTTAATTAAGAAAATAGTTAAATAAGTCAAGTTTTGGAGAAGAAATCAGGGGACTACGAAACGTTGATTTTATGTACTTTTCTATCGCGCTCTGCGGGGGGAGGCTTGAGGTTGGCGTGACAGCAATACATTTTACAAATACCTATTTCTCAATTATCTCGCCCTTTGTGTTTCCTCTTAAATATGACAATATATAAAAAAATCTGTACCCCGACTACGGAGCACAGCACACTGCAAAAACACTGTTTAGCCCTCCCCCCCCACAAGGTGTACTGATGACCTGGTAAAGGTTGCGGGAGTCCGCTGGATGCGGGTGGCGCGGGACCGGTCACTTTGGCACTCTTTGGGGGAGGCCTATGTCCAGCAGTGGACGTCTTTCGGCTGATATGATGATGACGATGATGAACTTAACTTTACTTTTTTTTCTTTTTGTACAAATTCGGCCGTTTAAGTTGGCGCGCGCGTGTCTATGTAACAAAGTCGTCCAACGCGACAACATTACCATCCTCACCACTTAGATGGTTGGCAGTCCTCAACTGTGCGCTTCTCCAGAAACTTCCTGCCTCGCACAGCTAAACTGTGGAATGGATTGTCGCCTGCGGTATTTCCGGACCGATACGACCTTCAAACCTTCAAGAAAAGAGCGTACTCCCATCTTAAAGGCCGGCAACGCACTCACAACACCTCTGGTGTTGCAAGTGTCCATGGGCGGCGGTAATCGCTTACCATCAGGTGATCCGTCTGCTCGTTTGCCTCCTATATCATAAATAAAAAAAAAAAAAAAAAAAAACAAAGACAGACAGGTAACACGCGCAGTGAAGGGTTCCGTAGTTGCCTGTCTGTCTTAGTTACATCGACGTGCGGAGCGGTGGCGTCGGCCGAATTTGTACGAAAATTGGTCTTTCCAAGTACACATTAAGTTGGTCGACTATTACTCGGTAACTACTTGTGCCTACTTAACCGTGATAGTTTTCCTTTTAAATTCATTATATGTACCACTACCACGATTTCTTTCATATCCCCAGTAGTAGCCATTTAGCCGGCCGGGACACGATGACACATGACTCGATCAAAAATTAGGGCTTTGAAGCTCAAGATCTCGCAAACGAATCACTGATTTGAAAAATGGATTTACGAAACCCATAATAGTTTTTAACGAGCTATCCAACTACACCCAACACTATGGGTTTAAAGAGAAAAAAAATTGTATCCCCGCTTCAGGAAGGTACCCTAAAAAAAATGTTTTTCAAGATTTTATTGTACTGTTCTGTCGGCGTGATTGATTTATATACCCATGCCGAATTACAGTTTTCTAGTAGTAATGGTTACTGAGCTAAGCCGAAGACGGACAGACGGACGGACATGGCCAAACTATAAGGGTTCCTACGGGGTTGACTACGGAACCCTAAAAAGGTAGGAGCATCGCCGCCTCCCCTTCCCGTGTATCCTGCTACAGTGGAAGTGACTTGTCACGGCCAAGCCATCAGTTTTCCGGTTGATTTGCTCGGTAAAGACAAACGCAATCAATTGTAACTTCTGTGTGGCTTGACGTTGGGTATAAACTTGTTATTTTCCCGTTCAGTAGACAAAGGATTTTCATATCAAACGCTTTGGCACCTGTCGAACAAACTCTCCTATATTAAAAGCCCTTATAAACCCATTCCAACGCTGGAGTTTTAAATTTGGTATGGTCGACCGAACGTTGTAATAATGTTTAAAAGGTGTCTGATGTTAGGTTTTTGTTACCTTGAACCTGTTTGTAAATGGTTAATTATGTATATGTTACTCCTTTGAAGTGAAATGAGACCGCAGCTGAAGCAAGCTAGATAGTAACCGATATAGCCTTCCGAATTGCTAAACTTCAGTGGCAGTGGGCGGGGCACATTGCTTAGAACCGATGGCCGTGGGCTGGAAATGTTCTCGAGTGGCGACTACGTACTGGAAGGCGCAGCGTGGGTAGACAAGATGGACTGATGACCTGGTGGTCGCGGGAGTCCGCTGGATGCGGGTGGCGCAGGACCGGTCACTGTGGCACTCTTTCAGGGAGGCCTATGTCCAGCAGTGGACGTCGTATGATGACCCCTTTGAAGTTAGATACAGGAAATTCCAAAATAAAAGGTGAGTAGATTTACCTAAAATCAATTAGATCCCTGGGCGACCGAGCCCTGCTCGGGTGAAAATAGACAAAATACAAATAAAACTAATTTTCCCAGACATGAGAATATTGCTCGTTTAATAGTATAGGAATATGTGATGGGACTGTGCATCCTATATAATACATAAAAAAAAAAAATATATCACGACGGTGGTAAACAAGAATGTAGCCTGCCTGGTTGTGAGCTGCCACCGTAGCCTATGGAGGGTTGAGACTCCAGAGGTTTCCGCTCCTTTATTAGGGTTCCGTAGTCAACAAGGAACCCTTTGGCCATGTCCGTTCGTCTGTCCGTCTGTGCGGCTTCGGCTTGGCTCAGTAACCCTTACTACTAGAAAACTGTAATTCGGCATGGGTATATAAATCAATCACGCCGACAAAACTGTGGAATAAAATATTGAAAAAAAAAAATTGTTAGGGTTTGCCCTACACCAAAAGTGAGGATGTAATTTTTTTTCCCGTTAAACCCATAGTGTGGGGTATCGTTAGATAGCTTGTTCAAAAATATTATGGGTTTATCAGAACTATATTTCAACTTAGTGATTCGTTTGCGAGATATTGGGCTTTAAAGCCCTAATTTTTGTTCGACTCATGTGTCGTCAATATGCTCAATAGGGCTTATTAAATTCTTTCAACGAAAATAATTTTGAACAAGATTGGTTCAAAGGTTTACGAGATATTTTTAAAAACTGTCTTCCTTAAAGAAAAGGACGTAAGTGCCATAAGATTTCAGTAACGATACGACCTTTTTAATAGGCACGGAACCCTTCTTTCTGCGTGGTCCGACACGCACTTGGCCGCTTTTTTTTATAAATTGAAGAAGGAATATCCTTTCATATCAAATCAAATCAATTATTTATTTTGCAAATAGGCCACAAGGGCACTTTTACATG
Organism: Epinotia ramella; assembly: GCA_947578815.1. Lineage (NCBI taxonomy): Eukaryota > Metazoa > Arthropoda > Insecta > Lepidoptera > Tortricidae > Epinotia > Epinotia ramella. The sequence goes on along the minus strand of OX388220.1, from coordinate 19,936,536 downwards.
TCAAACGGTAATTTACAATGTAAAAATAATAATCTTGCTAAATGATTACCATTTAAAATTTGCAGAAGGACCGATTTAAACGGTTAACAAAGTAAATGTCACTAAGTTAATGAAAACAAAACAAAATTGCAAAATATGACAATTACGATCGATCGTCTGTATCAGCATTAACAAGAAGTTAATGATATTAATTCAGTATTGTCTCTCGTCAATACGATAATAATAATAACAACACTAGTATTTAAGTACTATGCCCTTGCAAGCATGAACAGTCCGGACTCCACAAACAGCACCCGATCACGAGTAAGACGCATATCTCAGCCATCGCCTCCCTCAACCATATGTTAGGGAAGGTGGCGACCCGATCAACGACGCCACCGTAAGCAAAGCCCTTTAAGCGAGCATGACATGTTCAAGCCACCGGACATTGATAATAACAAAGATTAAGCGACTTGTTCGGCGAGAAACAGCATTACGTGCTCTCTTCTTACATAAAACGGAACAGTTATTTCAGGTAAGTACTTAGGTATAATGATTACATGTATTTAGGTATACTCCTAATAGAATTAGCCTACTACTGGCTTAAAGGCATTTTTGTCGTTTAAGAAATCGTTGACAGTATAATACGCCATGCTTAGCAAATTACTTTTAACATAATAAACTAAATTCCTAAAAGTATTGTCAGATAAGTTCCGTCTAGTAGGTGAATGAATGTATCCAGCCAATGAAAACAATCTCTCGACTGGACCGGAAGAGCACAGGCTGAGACTACCTTTAATAACTGTCTGACGTAATCAGTGTCCATTGCCGTATCAGGAACAACCCTGTTTGACGTTGACACTTACAGTAGTTGCCACAGTGCCCACAGCCCCTAATTATATTAAAAAACGTTCCATTATACGGTTATACAATTAAATAACATGTATTTTTGGACAAATGTATTTTAAAAAGTAAAGTATTTGAAATAGAAAATACTAAATACATGTGAGTGCGGTATTTGAAATACCAATTACAAAATACTTCGCCACTTAGTATTTGAAATACAAATACAAAATACGTATTTGTATTTCAAATACGTATTTCAAATACATGTAATTGAAATACCGCCCAACCCTGCACGAAAACCAATGCGTTGATTATTACAGAAAAAACCCAAACGATATATTATGTGGGCCGATAAAATTTGAGGAGTTCCGATTCCTCAAAGATCTTAGAATCGTCTTTGGCACTTCATTATTTGTTACTAAATACAACGGAATCGTATCAGAATCTTTTACGTACTTTACATTATTAAGGAGTTTCATAAGTTATCTCTGTGCTCTTCATCATCACTTGACCAAATAGTTAAACACCTCGATGTGGGACATAAACATGATGGTACTACCGGTTCTGGTAGCACAGAGTCTTTCACACCCCAAGCCAGCGCATTTTGATAATCTGAATCCGACGGTAAAACATAGTTTAGTAAGCTTCTGCCCGCGACTCCGTCCGCGTAGAACTTGTTTATATATCGTAGCTCCATAATAACTTTCACCCCCATTTCACCCCCTTAGGGGATGATTTCCGAGACAACAATCATTCGATGTCCTTCCCTGGGACTCAACCTATCTCCATACCAAATTTAATCTCTATCGGTGCAGCAGTTAAAGCGTGAAAAGGTAACAGACAGATAAACAGAGACACTATCGCATTTATAATATTAGTATGGATCCTTCCTTGAACAAAATCCCTAAGATTTTCCACGCTCAGCGCATCTAATCCCCGATTCCAGCCCTTTGTTATTTTGCTCGAATGGAAATAAAATTATATTTTATTCTTATCGTTTTCCCTTTGTAAAATAAAGCCATTCAAACATTTGAAAGCAATTATTTTCATGCTAAATTTAATAAAGCCTAGGGCGAAAATGTTTTGTGAAAGTGGCGGCGCGTGATTTTTTTCGATGGGCAACCCATAACAAAGAAAATTATGAAAGAGTTCATATACTTATGTGTATAACTACTAGCTTCTGCCCGCGACTCCGCCCGCGTGGAACTCGTTTATATCGTAGCTCCATACAAACTTTCACCCCCCAATTCATCCCCTTGGGAGATGATTTACGGGATAAAAATTATCCTATGTCCTTCCCGAGGACTCAAACTATCTCTATACCAAATTTCATCCAAATCGGTTCAGCGGTTTAAGCGTGAAGAGGTAACAAACAGACAGACAGACACACTTTCGCATTTGTATGATTAGTATGAATAGGCTTGTCTAAACAAGAAGCCGGTAGGAATAGGCTTGTAAACAAAACAAATCCTGATTTCAGAGTTGCCATACGCGGGTGGCAGTACTTAATAAACAGACCCAAAGGTATTGAACCTACAGTATTGTTGAGTAAGTTTGTCCCACAATAAATACTCATAAGGGTATACCCAAGATATGGGAGAGGAGTTAGTCAAGGGACTTCTCTTATTTGATACTAACTAACTTCTGCCCGCGATTCCGTCCGAGTGGAACTCGTTTATATCGTAACTCCATACAAACTTTCACCCCCCATTTGTCTCCTCTCTCCCTTGGGGAATGATTTCCGAGTTTCAAACTATGTATCTCCATACCATACCACATTTCATCCCGTGAAGAGGTAACAGACAGATAGACACACTTTCGCATTTATAATATTAGTATGGATGTATACTAAATCCATACTTCCATACTATCCATACTAATATTATAAATGCGAAAGTGTGTCTGTCTGTCTGTCTGTTACCTCTTCACGCTTAAACCGCTGAACCGATTGCGATGAAATTTGGTATGGAGATAGTTTGAATCCCGGGGAAGGACATTTCATCCTGGAAATCACCCCCTAAGGGGATGAAATGGGGGGTTGAAGTTTGTATGGAGCTGCGATATAAACGATTTCCACGTGGACAGAGTCGCGGGCAGAAGCTAGTAATATTATAAATGCGAAAGTGTATGTGTGTGTTTCGGACGGAGCGGAGCTACGAAAAGACGTGATTTTTTAAGTGGAGATAGTTGAAGGGATGGAGAGTAACATAGGATAGTTTTTATCCCCCTAATCATCCCCTAAGGGGGTGAAAGGGGGGGGTTTAAATCTGTAAATAATTAAGTTAAACATGTTTAACTAGTTTTTTAAGTTTAAATTTACCTATTTATAAATACGTTTTCAGACATCGTATTTGATATAAAACCTCTTTGCTCTGTAACTGCCGCATGATGACAGATACAATTTAAGAAAAAAACCATTACGCCCGTGGGCATAACACAGGCTATTACAGCTCTGTATGTCTGCGCATTATGAAGCCCTTTTCGAGCAAGTGTGATGAAAAATAATTTTTCAAATCGGTCCAGTAGTTTCGGAGCCTATTCAATACAAATACACAAACAAACAATCAAATCTTTCCTCTTTATACATTAGTGTAGATGTGTAGATTAGTGTAGATAAGCAAACCACTTTTGGCCTACTAACTAAACTTTCGATTTTTCCCCACTCTTAACCGTCATTTTTAGAGTTCCGTACCCAAAGGGTAAAAACGGGACCCTATTACTAAGACTTCGCTGTCCGTCTGTCCGTCTGTCACCAAGCTGTGTCTCAAGCTCAAGAACCGCGATAGCTAGACAGTTGAAATTTTCACATATGATGTATTTCTGTTGCCGCTATAACAACTAATACTAAAAACAAAATAAAATAATTATTTAAGGGGGGCTCCTATACAACAAACGTGTTTTTTTTGCCGTTTTGTCTGTCGCCAGGCTGTATCTCAAGAACCGCGATAGCTAGACAGTTGAATTTTTCACAGATTATGTATTTATGTTGCCGCTATAACAAAAAATACTAAAAACAAAATAAAATAAATATTTAAGGGGGCTCCCATACAATAAACGTTTTTTTTTTCAGGCTGTATCTCAAGAACCGCGATAGCTACACAATTGAAATTTTCACAAATTATGTATTTCTGTTGCAGCTATTACAACAAATACTAAAAACAAAATAAAATAAATATTTAAGGGGGCCTCCCATACAACATTTTTTTTTTACTGTTTATAGATTATGGTACGGAACCCTTAGTGCGCGAGTCCGACTCGCACTTGGCCGGTTTTTGATAGATATTAAAATATGTGTTTAAAATTTTCATGTTCCATCCATAAGCGCAATTTACTAACCCTTAATGCTGAAAAAACTAAATATATGGCTTTTCTATGAGAAGATCTGTGCAACCATCACACAATGACACAATCCGTGCGCACCATTGCTTTCTTGCTAATCAACAGGTATGTAAGACATGTCCTACTCTATCAAAGGTCGATACCATAAAATATCTTGGCATAATGATTGATTCGAACCTGAATTTCCGAAGCCCCATAGACGTTCTTGCGGCTAGAGTACGTAAACTTATTTTTGTCTTTAAAAAGCTAAGAAGTGTTGCTAACAAAGAACTGATACATCGGATATATTCGGCTTTGTGTCAATCTATACTAACATACTGTATAACGTCATGGGGTGGGGCTGCGAAGACCATTCTATTGACACTTGAACGTGCTCAAAGAGCCATTTTGAAAGTGGCTACCTTCCGTCCGTTTTATTTTCCGACCACGGAATTGTACCAATCATGTAAAGTACTAACAGTTCGACAACTATTCATCAGGAGCGTAATTATAAAACAGCACAAATTGACTTGTTACAATCCTAATAGGCACACCAAAAGACGGATGGATATAATTTTTAAGCAATTTCACACTAAACACGCTTTTACTAACAGTTTCTTCTCTTTCCTGGGCCCTTTTCTTTATAATAAAATAAATAATGCCCCGTGTACGATCAAAATAGCAAAGTATGCCAAACTAAAATAACAGCATGGTTGCTAACCCTGACCTACGACGAGACAGAAAATTTTCTTACTACAGTGAAATAGTTCTGCAATCGCAAGCATTATTTTTATTAAATATAGTTTTGTTTTCTTGACGCGAGGTAACAAATGTTTAGACAGGCAATATATATGTAAAACAAAGGCCATATATGCCTAAAACACAGATTACAACTGTAACCTAGTTTAGGCAATAAACTTGTATATTAGTCCCCTAAGACCATTTCTTTTAGACGCATTGGCGTATTAATATTGTATACGAATAATCCTGCTAGATATAAGTTTTGTTGTTAATAACTTAATTAGATTATATCCACTTATTGTACTATTCTTTCCTGAATAAATACATTATAATATATTTTAAATAATATATTCCATACACGTGGATTAGCTTTCTTTCAAACTATTCCAAATTTCTAGCCTTAGCAGTGCCTTAGATATTTAACTTTGTGGCAGACAGACAGAGAGACTGACATAGTCCGTCTGTCCATAAGGGTTCCGTTTTACCTTTATGGTCCGGAACCCTAATAAAGACTGTCTCGTGATTTCTACAGGTCACAGAGCCACTAACTGAATACTGACTGACGTTTGTAAGTATTGTGTTTTTTTTTAATGATTTTTGGGGAGTTCCATTTCATAACTTTAACGATAAACACGAAATCCCACCTCACCCCGTAGTCCCTCGTAGTTGGGGTGAGATGGGTTTTCATACAAAGGTGATTTTGGAAGATTGTTGGATCGATTTTTTTTATTATGAATATTACTATAGCTCCATTTTAAATTGGAATTACATTATTTAGGTAGCAGTAGCCTTGACATCCCATCTCACCCCCCTTTCATCCCTTCTCTCCCCATTCATAACCCAACTCTCCTCGCGATCCCTACTCACCCCATTTAACGGTACTTCAATGAACGCAAGCAAATCCGTTGGGATAAAATATAGCATATCACCATCCAAAAAGTCTATTCTGTCTCTCTCTCTCTGTAGTAGAGATCTCATAAAATCTCATAGGCTTTTTCCTCTTTATAATATTTATTTATTTATTTAATCGTATGGCATACATTATTTTGGCCTTTAAAGTTTGTCACTCTTTAGCACCACCCAGGGGACACGTGCAGGGTTGTGGTAGGTAATATTAATTAAATTTATGGATAAAACGTACACTAAGTGCAAGGCCTGAGTGGACGCCCCGCTCAGAGCGGGGCGTCGAGCGTCCATATAAATTGCATTTGTTTTATATGGACGCTGCACGCCCCGCTCTGAGCGGGGCGTCCACTCAGGCCTTGCACTAACAATCAGCGAGCTAACAAATTGAGTGTCGCATTGTTTGTCTCGTTATTATTTCAAACAATGGCCATTTCAAAGAGCAGAGCTAATGTCGGAAAGATCTATTGTTGGCGAACAAAAGCTGTGACAAGCAAGGGGTTACCGTAAGAAACACAAAGCAACGAAGTAGTTGGACCATCGTTAAGGGGATGCCTTGATTTGAGTCGAACACGCCCCCTAGACAGAGACACGCTGATGCCTTCCGCGCACGGGTAAAAGAGATGTAACCCTCTTCGGGAATGGCTTTTTTGGACAAATTTTGATAAATTTCATTTCATTTGATTTATTCCTTGATAAAACGTAGTTTTACATGTTATTTTTTGTCAAGTACTTCAATAACATTTATACATAAAGATACCTAACTTAGTGGAGTTTTATTAAAATTTCATAAAGTGAGATTTTAGATGACATAAAAAACTATAGTATTAACTTGATTGTGTCGTAAAATAATGTATCGTTTGAAAAGGCTGAGTAAAAACAGGAAAATACAGACCCAACTTTTATTTTTTTTTCTATCGAGGAAATTTTAAGCAATCATGTATCGATAAAACCAGATATTCAATCATATATCTGAAAATGAAACCTTATTGTTTCTTAATCTAGTCAGAACGGCGTTTCAAAGCACACGACAATTTTCAATGCACCGCCTTAAGGTACGAGTAGGTATGCAAAGTTAACTGGAAGAGATCACGTATATACGTGACAGAGTGTCTATAGTTAACAGTTATCCCTATGGTTATAGTTTACCTTTAATAATAAATCCACGGTTAAACTCACGTATTAAATGTCACGACAGGCGACATGTTTCTAATGCTTCGGGAGTTCTTCTTCAGGATGACTGTTTCGACACACACAGAACAGTGAGTTCGGTATGCGTATTCATCCAACGAAGGAGATGATCTCCTGCCACAGCCTCACACAACTCCAGCGCAAGACTGCGCCTCCCCCGCCCTGTCGGCGCTTGCGTCACAGACCGCGCGGCGGTCGGAGCGGGCGCGGGCAGTCGGGGCAGTGCTTCAAGCGACATTGCCGCGAAAACACTTGTTACACTTGTGTACTTTAGAAAATCAATATTTTAATTTTGTTTGTATAAGTGTGTGAGCGTGTGTATAACTTACAATTCGGCATTGTTGAAAACCGGCTTCGCTAGATTTTTCGTTATGTTCGGTCTATCTTTTATGCTTGTTCTGAGAGTATAGCATGATTTGCAGTTAACAAGTTACTTTGACAAATGATATCATAGCATAGCTGACTAACTGGTTGTTTTGATTAAATGCGGTACAGCCGATAATCACCGAAAAGTTTCAAGTGGTAGGTATCAACCTATGTTGAGATAAGTCGTCATAAACTTTACGCATTGTTTTATTTATTAGGTCACGAGTTTGAACTGTAGCACTGAAGCTTTTCGGTGAAGAAAAGCCGTGAATATATCGGTCTAATCCCAATAAGGTCTATACTCCAGCGGCTCTAGTATAAGTTTTACCGAAACAAAACGTTACGACCGCGTTTGCGTTTAGCTGTCAAATCCCATGCAAATTGAGGGTAAAACGCAAACGCGATCGTGAAGTTTTGTTTCGGTAAAACGTTTATACTAGAGCCTCAGGCAAAATACGGTTTTGAAAAACATTAATTTATAATAGCGTTTTTTTTGTTGATTTCATTTTAAAATGTTATCCTAAGATGCTGTATTCAATCCGACAAACTTTCCATCCGGAAGTAATTATGTAGATTTAAATGAAGCATGCAATGTCTTTTTTTGTACGATTTAACTTGAATATTATAAAGCAAATGTACCTAAATGAACCAAAATAAAGACGAAAATATTTAAGTATTAATATTTCCTCAGACTTTTTAGAAGCTAGTTAATTTATAATTTTTTTGATGTCTGAAATTTTGTCGGATTCTGTCGCTGGGTAAGTATTTAATTGATAATAGATCCGTTACACAGAAAAGATAAGCTATTATAAATTATTTCCAAAATTGATTTTTTTTTCCATACAAGTTGTCAGTTCATTGACTGGACTACTAAGTTTCCCTCTGGGTTGGAAGGTCAGATGGTAGTCCCATCGTAAAACTAGTGCCTAAGCCAAATCTTGGGATTAGGTGCCAGAGCGGACCGCGGGCTCTTTTGAGCACTACCGGGAAAAATCGCTAGGAACTGATGAAAGAAACACGGTAAAAGAGACGGATATATAGGCAGCGATACTGCTTCCGGGGCGTCCTTTGATAGCCGTGCTGAATTGCTGCCCGCTTCCACAATGAACTTACTCGAGGTCAACAAGTAGGTACAAATTATACACAGACGATAAAGTACACAATAAAACAACCGGTTACCTAGTGGGTAGTGACGCTGCCTACGAAGCTGAAGGTCCTGGGTTCGAATCCCGGTAAGGGCAAATATTTGTGTGATGAGCATGAATATTTGTTTCTGAGTCATGGAAGTTTTCTATGTATTCAAGTATTTATATCTATTATATATATCGTCGTCTAGTACCCTTAACACAAGCCTTAATGAGCTTACTATGAGCGACTTATTTCCTGCTACCCAAAGGTTGTCTGGAAGAGATCGCTCTAAAGCGATAAGACCGCCTGTTGTTACCTTTATTTATTGACTATACTTTTGTAACATGTTTTTCTTATGTTGTGGTGCAATAAAGAATATATTATTATTATCTCTTTATTTATATTTCATCTTAAGCTAGGTTATTATTATTTGTATGTTTTCTCCATATCTCAGGACCATGGGGTCCCGGACTTTTGGAAGGCATGCGTGGGGCCGAAGCCAACAGCGCAGAGGCCTTTTAAAACAAAATATAATATAAAGCGAGGGATACACATATTATTATTATTATTATTATGGGACTAGGTCGATTTGTGTAAGATTGTCCCCTAATATTTATTTATTTATTTATTTATTTAAAACGTTTCTTCCAAGCGCAGTTGCGCTCCATTTTTTTCGTCGCGGATGATATTCAGTCATGTGTGGCCCGACTCATCGGAATTTGATTATCTCTTCTCTCACGGGAATTTTACCGCCCGTTTGCGCAGGCCTAAAATACTCTATTATACATAACAAAAGTACCCGATACAAAAAAAATACATAATATATGGCATTTGTATTCCTTTTTAAATGATCTTGTTACCGATTATTGAGAACTAGCTTCTGCCCGCGACTCCGTCCGCGTGGAGCTCGTTTATATCGTTGCTCCATAGAATCTTTCACCCCTCATTTAATTACCTTAGGGGATGATTTCCGGGATCTCCATACTAAATTTCAATTTCAATCGGTTCAACAGTTTAAGCGTGAACAGACAGATAGACTAACAGACAGACGGACAGACACGCTTTCGGATTTAGAATATTAGTATAGATTTCCTGTATTGATGATGACTGGACAAAAAAAGTAAATATCAGCCTGGCTCACGGTTATTGACATGCGCTGTCAAAAAAATATTTCAATTATAAGTGTTAGTAAAATGTGTTTATTAAAAATATTGTTGGTCTCCATACAAAGTTTCATCCCCTTTTTCGGCCCTAAGGGATGAAATTTGACATACATTATAGCCTATGTCCTATTCTGATATATAAGGTACATAACTGGAAAGTTTCATAAACATTCATCCAGTAGTTTTGAGATTAATACATCCAATTTTTCGCATTTATAATAGTAGTAGGATTAAACCAGAAATGCGATGACACGATGGGTTGACGACGTAAACAAGACCGCGGGTCATTTCTGGATGAGACTAGCACGGGACCGGGATAAGTGGCGTACTCGAAGAGAGGCTTATGCTCAGCCGTGGGCGATTAAAGGCTGAAAATAATGATGATGATGAAACCAGAAATTGTAATGATAGCACCTCACTGTTTGTAATAAGCTGGTAACATTATTTGGTGTGTATGACATTTCTACCCGTCATTTTATTCCGTTGAATTAATGAACATACAGATAAAAAAGTATACAGGCAAAAAACACGTATACCTATCGGTGTTTTGGAGAATAGGTTTGAACAATTTGTTAACAGGATAACATATTTAAAATTGTACCTGTACTGTGGCGGACCGCCGATTGTGAAATAACACACGTATGATTTTTTTGTCAGTAAACTTTATTACGTTAAATAATACATCATAAAATAATATCAGAAAAAGAGGAGGAATTTAATGTTCGATGACGGGTAATCCACAGCCGTCTTCGCATCCAAATCTTTCTATTCTTCTTCTCGTTCTAATTCTCATAGAGACCGTTCTGATGATTGATACTTGTATTTTGACTTTGATGATAGTCTTTGTACTGAACTTACATGAATCCTGCTAATATTATAAATGCGAAAGTTGGATGTTTGTTACTCAATCACGCTTAAACGGCTCTACCGATTTGGGGGAAAAGCACGAAGATAGTTTACTCCCTGGATAAAAATATAGGATAGCTTTTAGCCCGGGTCCACACAGACGAAATCGCGGGTTGAATCTAGTATTTCACATACCCAGAAGAAGATCGGTTCAAAGGTTATTGAGTTATTGCTGAATAAGTCTCTGTCAAAAATTTAAATTTTGGTACAAACTTTTATTGCCGACTGTACTTTTTCTGAATACCGTCATCAACTGCTCATTAAGACGATTCTAACGAGCCCAAACTCGATCTCATTCACTCACATCAGATCTGCTTGATGGTACCATAATATTGCATTGTCATCCAAACTTTACTTATACCCAAAATTTCAGCTCAATTGGTCACCGGGAACTGGGTCAAATTTAACTTGCAAGATTTGACGGACAATTTACTTACATACGAACGAGTCAAGTTAATATATAAAGCTTGTAATAATAACAACCAACCAAATGACCAATGGACCAATGGAGGGAAACCCCACGCAATGGAGTGGTGGAACACGATAAAGCTTGGTTCGATCTCTTATCCTTTAGGCGCGAATTAAGACACCAACGCACTGCTCTTCCTCTTTCATCTCCGGGCAGCACATTTACTTGCCAATTATGCAGTCGTGGCTGTCGCTCCCGTATCAGCCTTACAAGCCACGTACGTAAGTGCCGCTCCTCTAAGTGCAAGGCCTGAGTGGACGCCCCGCTCGAGCGGGGCGTGCAGCGTCCATATAAAACAAATGCAATTTATATGGACGCTCGACGCCCCGCTCCGAGCGGGGCGTCCACTCAGGCCTTACACTTATATGGACGCTGTTTAAATCATCTTTTCATAGATGTAAAGGCCAATGATGATAATGATGAATAATAACAACTGCCTTCCTTAACGAAAAAGACGTAAGTGCCGTGAGGTTCATAAGAAACTTTTGAAATAAGACTTTTTTAACTTACTTCTTACGTAGTCATATTTTGTTTGTCACCAGCTTGTTGGTCACCACCTGTCCAAGTATTGTACTGAAACTGACGTCACCGATATATAACGACAAAATTATAAACGACATTACACGTCAAAGTTGTATTATGGTGCAAACACATTATTAAAACGCGACGCGACCCGATGAAACGCGACGCGTGTTGAGTCGAATCAAATTGTAATCCGACACGACGCCATGCGGTTCATTGTGTAATTCTGGTCATAAAAAATAATGCCTTTCATCGGGTCGCATCGCGTTTCAACGGGTCGCGTCACGTTTCATGGGGTCGCGTCGCGTTTTAATAATGGCTTTGCACCATTAGTCTGCTAATACTTCTCAATTGAGTTAAAAGTTTATGACGCCATAGATTAAATCCTCTATCTGCGACCTACATAGAGAAGGTGAATAAAAAGGTAAGAAAAAAGGTAAGGAATATTATTAATGTTCAATTTGATACAATTCAAGCAAATTATCGGTAGGTAAGTATTCACCTAAACCGTATTTCCCTAACGGGATCAACCTGATTAAACGGCAAAGTTAACGTACCTACCTAATTAGAAAGAGCTTCTTTTTGTTCTTCAGGCTTAGGAGTGCAAAAAACTGGACACGGTATTTATCCTATTTTAAGCTCAATTTTTTAATCTGATTGATTAACAATAATAGAGTAGGTACTTGTATGAGAGCAAAATATTGATCTGGTTGTAGTTAATTAACATGTTATAGTTTTTTTGATGCTATCTAGTGTGAAATTACAAAGGAGGTAAGCCTTTCCGAGCGGGCGGGGTTATAAATACATGTTTTTATGTAGGTACCTAATAACTTAGAAATTGCCACTTATAATTTTTGTACCGTAAGTCATCATCATCATATCAGCCGATAGACGTCCACTGCTGTACATAGGCCTCGACCTTTGCCAGGTCATCAGTCCACCTTATCGGCGTTCTACCCACTCTGCGACCAGTACCGCAAGTCAACTGTTCTAGAATTACCAAAACCTGTCCTTCTAACCCAACGTATCGCTTGATAATAATAATTGGTTTTCTGTTTTTAAAAGTGCTGGCAGATGTGTGAAACTGTATGTGAAATCCAAAAAAACAGCTCTTCTTGGTAAAAGTTTCGGGATGGCACCAACAATATACAATAGATCGCCAAGAAATATATCTAAGTTAGAAGAATGGTAGCGTTCAAAAAAAGCTTGGTTGCATTTCTTGTTAAAAAAGCCTACTATTAACTAAGGGAATACGAGTACTTAACAGATTTATTTATTTTTTTATTTGTAAATACAATTTATCAACATAACAGCTTACGCCATGGCGTTGGTAAACTTAAAGTAACATATTAAGTAGATATACATCGCACAGTTAGTAAAATAAAATCATAAAGATTGAGAGTAGTTACAATTAAAAACTGTTTTCACAAAACTATAAAAGAGTAGGGCGAAGTTTGCTCCATTTACAGGCAAACAGGTCGCAATCTGGTGCAAAATAAATCAATTTATTTAGTAGCGCTTGGGCATGGACAACCGGTGAGTGGTCGTGCGCCACCGTGCGAGGCGCCTCCTCCGCCAGGAGTCGGTGGCTGCGGCCGCGCAGGTACTTATCGGGAACGAAGAGGCGACATGTTCTTGCGACCAAGTCGGAACAATCTGACTCACCTCTCAACATCTTACAGGCAGTGGACAAAAGCTCGATATAACGTCTGCCCTGTAAGGAGTTGAAGCCCAACATTCCTAGTAGGTATTTGGTCGGGTAGAGGAAGGGATAGTAACCGTGCATCTTCTTGTAGAGAAAGCGGAGAAACGCTTTTTGCACTTTTTCTAAAAGGGAGGTGTATAAATTTTCATTCGGGTTCCAAATAACTGATGCCGATTCAATCTTGCTTCTGACTAATGCGGGTACAAGAACTGTACTACTTTGGGATCTCGAAAATCTTTCGCGTTGCGGATGATGAAACCAAGCCTCTTATAACAATCCTTTGCGAGCGATATGATGTGCTGGTTAAAAGTAAGTTTCGGATCAAAAGTAACACCAAGATTTTTTATAGAATTTACGCGAGCTATGGGACAATTGTCTAAGGAATACGAATTATGAAGAGGGGAAAGAGAGCAGGTAAAGGTCATTGTATTACATTTGGACGAATTAAACAGTAATTTATTAGTTTTAGCCCAACAGAGAACCGCGTTTACATCCTCCTGTAACAGTTTACAGTCAGAAACATCATTTACGCGACGTATATGTTTAAGATCGTCCGCATAGAGCAAACAGACAGAGTGATGAACCACTTTCTCGACATCGTTTATCATCAAAACGAAAAAGAAGGGACCCAGAATGGAACCTTGACTTACCCCAGAACGAGCGTGGTACGGTGGAGAAATATAACAACCGTGGTGCACGAATTGTTGCCGATCTCTGAGATAGTCAGCGACCAACTGGAGGAGTTTCGGAGTAAAGCCAAAAGACGCAAGTTTATCTAGGAGGATGTCATTATCAACACGGTCAAAGGCTTTTTGGAAATCAAAATATATAACATCTACTTGAGAGCCTTGATCTAAATAACTTGATATCGATGGCAAAAAGCGAGAACGTAGTAACCGCCAAAATGCAAATTTTACACCAGAGCCAAAAAACTTTTCGATTTCGAGAAAAAAAATCATAACTCTTTCATTTATGAACGAAAATGCTTGATATTTGGATCTAATTCATAACTTATGGTTTTCTTTCAACTGGCATATTTAATATTTAACAAAAAAGACTGGTTTACGACTTAGTGGCGGTTACGACAATTGAACTCTTTTTTTCGTTACGCGAAAACGCTGTAAACGCCAGAAGTAAATGTACTAAAATGGTGAAACGAGTATTATTTCCATAAAGCATAAATGCTGTAACCAGATGCATATTTATTTTGAGATTCAATAATTTTGACGTAAATGTCATTACGTTCTTTATAGGACTAACTGAAATGTGGTAAGTGTCCACCGGCAAAAAGAAACTGTGAAAATAAAACGACTTAAGTATCAATCAACTTTTATCAACATACTTTTTTAAAATGTTTCCAAATTTTAAATGCAGGTTTCTTACAAATTAAAAGCTCAGAAGCAACAATTACCGTCTTAACATATCAAATACTATCTAGTCTCAATTTCTCTGTATAAAAACATTACGAAAGTTACTTAAAACCTCCGTTGCTTATAACATTTCAAAAGGCTAATAAAATCTCTCATATTATAATATCACAACCTTGTACTTATCGTGCTAAAAACAAACATAAATATTCTTAGGGTTAATCAGACTATAATATTGTTATCCGCTAAAACTAAATATTATAGGTAATGAGGTTTAATATTCCCGTGAAAACTTTAAAACTCTCTACATTTTATCTTCAGTTTTGGCATTAAATTGTCTTTTAAGTAACTTTTATCGATATAAAACTCACTACCTATTAAACCCACTAACTATAAAAGATGTTTTGAATGTAAGTATTACTTATTATATAAGTTTTCAACATAATTCTTAAACAATTGTTTGAACACAACTATCACCTCAATTATAAAAATATTTCTTTGAACTAATCTCACTGAACCATTAATATTTAACTTAAATAACTAGACGTTATATTACTATGGTACCGTACAAATTAAAATTGTTATTTCACGGACACACAGAGTACACAGACTACGCACACCGACTCGCTCCGGCGATCGCCGATAGACTAAATCACAGGTCGTATTCACGAGCCACATCGCCGCAAGCGCACATTTTTATTGCTGTATCTTCAAGCACTACCCACTTCACGTTGTGTTTCAAATGTCGTTACTGTAGCTTGCTGATAATTCATTTTCGAATGAAATGTAGTAAGCGTCAATCATAGATAATTTATTTTAGGATAATTGCAGTAAGCTTAGTTCGTATTTTTTTCACTACATGTATAAATGCTGTAACCGCCACGGAACAAAATTTCGGCAACGCTGTAACCGGCACACCCTTTGATTTATGAAAAACCAAAATTAGCGTAAATGTACTCGTTTAGAAAATTGCTACTATTTGGGTGTTTACAGCAATTAGATGTGGGCATCGTCAAAAAAATACATTCGTTTTGCAACGTAGTCCAGTTTTTTCTAAGCGTCGTAGAGCCATGGGACCCAGACCAGTCGACGCAGAAAAATTCGCTGATTCCGAATATGCAAAAAAAAAATTTTTGACCAAGTGGCGGTTACTACGTTCTCGCTTTTTGCCATCGATATAGTGTCTGTTAGACATAATAAATTGGTATTTACTGACCGCCGCGCACGGAAACCTTGCTGGCAGTCGGCAAGATATGGGCTTATTTGAAGTGAGATTTTACGATGTAAAATAGATTCTATGACTTTGGGTAAACAAGAGAGAATTGCAATAGGACGGTAGTTTTCGGCTTTTGAAGAGTCTCTGGATTTACATTTTTAGTAGGTGTATAGTCAGAAGTAGTTTGCTCGGTGAAAGATGGCTTTGGTGAGACAGAGTTGGGCTGCGGTACTACCTTATTGTTGTTGTTTTGTTTCGTGCGGCGAGGCTTAGTGGTCTGGTAATCTTGCTGCTTCTTGGTGCAGTTACCCGCATCAATATTAAATAGCTTAATATTTGCCAACTCAAGAGTTTTGATTTGGTTTTCCATTTGATCCCACTTGTTATTGATGAAGAATTGTAACAATTTACGCATCCCACGCCCCATCTTGACTTAATATATTTGTATGCCTTATGGCAAAACATAGAGATACACTAATATAAATAATTGTAACACCTTTGAACCTATGTTTACAAATAAATATTTTGTCGTCTTTGTCTTTGTAACTCCATAAACTTCGTAGCTCTCACCTGGACCAGGAAAAATGTTCGCTACTCGATCAGACTGAAGGTTTAATTTGCCCAGCATTTCGCCGCGCCCCAATATCCATTAACAATACAAACAAGTTTTATGCCTACTTAAATAAACTAGAAAACCTAAAACGCGTGTCGATGTAACAATAAAGGAACAGGCAAGTGAGCTTTGTGAGGTAGGGCACAGCGAAATATCATCCCGCTCGTATGTGGAGCAGCCCAACTGGGGAAGTACCTCCGCCTTGCAGAAGACCACAGCCATTATAACACTACTACTTGCTCTGTAGTAGTGTTATGTTCCTGGAGGTGAGCAAGGACGCCAGAGCTCACGAGGATGCGTTGTGTTGAGAGCGAGGGAATTTGTTCCTTCAGCTCTCAACACAGTGAATCCTCAAACATATCAAGGGTCGGCAATGCCCATGTTACTCCTTTGGAGTTGCATGCATCTATAGGCTGCGGTGTCCGCTTACCATCAGGCGGGCCGTACGCTTGTTTGCCACCGTCGTTATATATAAAAAAAAGGCAACTACGGAACTCTACGCTGCGCGCAGCCCGATACGCACTTAACCGATTTTTTTATTAAATGTGGAAATTAACTTAAATGAAGAAAATATGATATTGAAGGTTGCCAGCCGATCGCGCACAAAGCAAACATATTTCGACTCTTATGACACAAAAAGAAAAGGGATTATACAACGGCCCGTGAGACCGTGTTCTCGGTTATTCGCTTAAAAAAAATGCCTTTTCTAAATATATCGCGAGACGTGAACTAACATCGCCCCAAGGGTGTAACACCAGGAACGCGGGCGACTGTACCTGCTATTCAAACATTTATGACCCAACACCACTCGGGGAAACTAAGAAAATAATAATGAATTATTTAATGTTTACGTCACTCTGGGCGGTAAGTGAGATTTACCGCCCACGGGCGCAGCGGCAGATCTCCCTTCACACCCAGGAGAAGACGTAAAATTGTGTACGCACCACGGGCGGCATTTCGTAAAGCCCCAGATCGCATATTTATGGCCCTAACCTTCGGTTCGGGCCACAAACACCTGCGTTCTGGGCCATTCACGAATTCACCGCCCTAGGTTCGTAATGTACTATTATCTCATGTATATGCAAGTAATTTACACATAACATCCGATACTATGTCAATCTATCTATACCTATCCCTATCAAATCCAATTAGCATTAAAAGTAGAAGCACTCTGACATCTAGGTTACACAGAAACTATATAAATACCCATGTATTTCATAACAAATAACTATATTAAATTCCTGACTTTCGTCTTATTATTTCACTCCGTAACGAAACACACTTCACTATCTCTATACCAAAATTATCTAAATAAAGCGGAAGACAGAAAGAGACACTTTTGCATTTATTATCTTAGTATGTATGTTACTAGCTTCTGATGCCCGCATAACTCCGTCCGCGTCGAACTAGTTTATATCGTAGCTCCATACAAGCTTTCACCCCCCACTTCACTCCTTTTGGGGATGATTTCCGGGATGAAAACAATGCTATCTCTAAACCAAATTTCATCACAATCGATTCAGCGGCTTAAGCGTGAAGACGTAACCGACAGACGGACACACTTTTTCATTTAATATTACTGAGTATCGATTTTAAAGGCCTTATTTTTGGAGACGGCTATTTAACACAGTATGCTGATTAGTGGCCGGTGGTCGTACCCAAGTCTAGGTCATGAATCATTTCGTAATGACCGTGTTATCTGGATTGAGTTGAAGTGGACAAGGGCCCTAAGGGGCACTTTACCGTACGATGTAAATTATAACATAGCCTCACGGCGTTCAGCCATTAAAAATACTATAAGTAATATTTGCTTCTTGGTTCGTTTTGACATTCTGCCACTACGATTATTAAAAAAAGCGGCCAAGTGCGTGTCGGACCACGCACAACGAGGGTTCCGTGCCTATTAAAAAGATCGTATCGTTACTGAAATCTTATGGCACTTACGTCCTTTTCTTTAAGGAAGGCAGTTTTTTAGGAATATCTCAAAAACCTTTGAACCGATCTTGTTCAAAACAATTTTCGCTAAAAGAATTTAATAAGCCCTATGAGCATGATATTTTGTATATTTTTAAAATACACGGTTCAAAAATTAGAGGGGGGGGGACGCAATTTTAGTGACTTTCGAGGCGATTATCTCCGACTCTATTCACTTAAGAGGCTCCCATACGCCAATGACCTTCGATCTTAAAAAAAAAAAATTAAATTTGAACTGTTTATTTCAATAAATCATTTTTTTTTTTTTTATGTTTCATGACTTAGCACAATCTTAACTTTTAAAGATTATTAGCTAAGTTTAGTTCTGAATCCCTTAGTTTTCTAATGTTTTTTGTAGCTTATTATATTAACAACAACGGCTTTAAGCAATATAGTATCCCATATTTACTTCAAACTTCATTGTTTTCGAGATATTTGGCATCAAAGTTGAACAATTTTAGGCCAAAAAACTGGTTTTCTGGCCATAACTTTTGTGTTAATTGGTTTAAAATTAAAACCCTCTGCCAGTTTTTAGAGACGTCATAGACGAACCCAAATTTGTAGATTTCGTATATGTTAGATCTTTCACGTCAATAGAGATGCGAAATAAGTGTTTTTTTAGACAATGTTTAAAAAAATCATACAAAATTAAGTATTAATTTGTTTCAAAATCCGGTCTGTCAAAATGGAGATAAAAGATTGAAGAACCGATAGCCGTTTGATTTATGATTCTATCTGTAGTGCAAAAGTAGTAGATACGATTCAAAACTTGTCAAAAATCGATGGAAACCTCGGGTAGCCCCTTAATTAAAAAAAAATCTGAGAGACCCTATACTTATTTTGAAAGGCCTATCGATTGATGTGCACACGTGGACTTGCAATGAAAAAAAAAATTAACTTTCAGTTTTATGTATGGAGTGCACCCCTAAAATAGTTATTTACGATACAAGTGTCAAAAATAGGAAATTCGCAACGAGTGGTGATAAATTAAAACACGACCGAAGGGAGTGTTTTAAATCGACACGAGTTGCGAATTACCTATTCGCACGTGTATCGTACAACGTTTTACTGTACATATGGCTCTTTAAAGTTTCGATATATGCACGAAAAGTGCTCTTTTCCGCACTAGTGCGGGAAAGTAGCACCATATGTACTGTAAAAATTTTTTTTTAGTAATTTAATTACAAAACTATGTAGCGGTTAACAAAATACACCTATCCTCAAAATTTTATTCAAATACATCCTAATAGTTTACGAGTAAAATGCCTGTGACATACGGACGGACGGACAGACAGACAGACAGACATGACGAATCTATAAGGGTTCCGTTTTTTGCCATTTGGCTACTGAACCCTAAAAACCGGCCAAGTTTCCGAGTCGGACTCGCGCACCGACGGTTCCGTACAAACCTGTAAGTATATAAGTAAAAGTTGACCCATCACGACAATCGAGTCATAGTTATGGTATTTTTTTTAATTTATTAAAAATATTTTTATTATATGATGTAACTAAAAATTTACGGTTTTCGCAATTTCAATTGCTGGTTCAAATTGAATGAAGTTTGAAATATACCCTGTTTATACAATGCCTGATGCTTGGTTACTGAAACTGCTTGTTTTATCCACAACGAAACTTCGTAGGGGGGATAGGGGGTCGAAAATGGCCTGAACTGCTTCGAGAAAAGGAAAGGATGGTACGGCCGTGCCGCTGTTTTTCTCGACTTGGCGAGGGCACTCCCGTGCCCCCAGATACATAACTCGGCGTGAACAGGGGTTGCCAGCCTCATAACTATCCGGTCCGGTCTATATGTACTCGGCCGGCAACCCCTTACTTCCCGGCCTCTGTAGTAATGTACTATTGTCATACGGGCATTGATACATCATCGACCGTAGGCTCAATTAACGAAAGGGACAAAATACGACTTTTCAGGAGAGCCCGCCAAAGATTTCAGTTTCAAATTCGGAGAATCTTCCCTGGAATTAAATTGAGGTAAAATCTCACATGTGGATGCATTTTTCTCCATGAAGACACGTTTTTTCGTCAAGGTTGTGCAAAATTTATACAGCTTTAATGTTGCTTTACTGCTTACGTACTTTTCGAACAAAACCTGAATTCCTTACGAATAGAAGGAGGACCTTTCGGTTGGGGTGTAGCAAAGGGTAACTAGGACACGTGTAGGTTGAGAATAGAACCTACGTTGTATAGAGAACCTAAAACAAATCACTTCGTTTGTTTAATAGAATTAGATGTATGCTTCAGCATTGAATCTACAAACATAAGTATAAGTATAAGTATTCTTTATTGTACATAAGAAGTTTACAAACTACATAGAAATACAAACTGAAATATATACTAGTATACATTCCAGTAATCTTTACACTGGTTCCTACACTAGGCGTAGCCTGTCTCGTACGAGTAGGTAGGTAACCAAAACAAATTATTCAAGTGTACAGTACAAATTATATTCATTCGAAACGTTAATACAGATGACAGTTTAATATTCCTCTAAATAGGTCTCTGATATTACATTTTTTCTAGTTATACTTGCATATTTTATGTTATTTCTAAATATAATTTCTGACTTAGTGGGGGCCACAGGAATACGAAACGTCCTTTTTTGCGCCAGCGTTTCATAACTTGAAGACCTTAACGTTTCTTTGTGCATTTTTAGAGCAACTCGCAAAATAAAAATACCTCTGACACTCAAAACGTCACTATCCTTGTCCACAGCTGTCGGGTACCTAATAGCACGTTTGAGTATAATTTTAAGCACCGCTCTTTGTGCTCTTTCTAGAATTATCATTTATGTCTTTGCAGATCCGCCCCAAGCTGTTATGCAGTAAGATATGACTGATTGTATTAAACTAGTTTAAGCAGACGTTTGTCAGCGGAGTTGCGCAGATGTTTAAAAACATATATCAGTTTACGAGTGCGGTTGGCTGTGACTTGTAAATGTTGATTAAAATTCAGTTTCTGGTCAAATACAACGCCAAGGTACCTTATACTTACGGCTCTGCTAATGTGTGGGCACGAACAGACTAATGACGACTGTCCTTGAAGATCACACGTATGAAGAGCCAAATCAGGAAAATTGTCTGGTTCAGAGGCTTTGGTCTTATGGAAACAGATACATTTTGTCTTGGACACGTTCAGAGTCAAAAGATTTTTCCACAACCATTCTGCCACCGAACCTAAACCTTGTTCTGCCGATTTAGCTACCTCTTTCCAGGACTGTTCGTGGAATAATATGGCGGTGTCGTCAGCATAGCATATGATATCTGTATTTGATGTGAGAGTGTTTACAATATCATTAATATATATGATAAATAGCGTCGGCCCGAGTATGCTTCCTTGTGGAACCCCGAAATCGACACTTGAATAGCTGCTCGCGACATTGTCGATTCTAACGCATTGCAATCGATCCGTCAGATAACTCCTGAACCAATCCAGACATATTAATTAATTATACTATTTTATATATTTAATTATTTGTTATAGTTATAACGGTACTTCAGCCGGTTTTTTTTTGCCGTCACAAAGGCAGCTAGGCAGTCTAAAACACTGACGCCTGTGAGGGTCGTGTTTTTAACACATCAAAGGGCAGGGTAGGAATGGGTTATACCCATATACACATGTGTATACAGTCAATTCTTCAATTTAATTTTTCAACCAACTTTTAGCACGTAGGTTTAACATAACTCTTGGCTAAGTATCCCAGGACATACGCCACCTCCAAAGACATACGCCACCTCCAAAGACATACGCCACCTCCAAAGACATACGCCAACTCCAAAGACATACGCCACCTCCAAAGACATACGCCACCTCCAAAGACATACGCCAACTCCAAAGACATACGCCACCTCCAAAGACATACGCCAACTCCAAAGACATACGCCACCTCCAAAGACATACGCCAACTCCAAAGACATACGCTACCTCCAAAGACATACGCCAACTCCAAAGACATACGCCACCTCCAAAGACATACGCCACCTCCAAAGACATACGCCAACTCCAAAGACATACGCCAACTCCAAAGACATACGCCACCTCCAAAGACATACGCCAACTCCAAAGACATACGCCACCTCCAAAGACATACGCCAACTCCAAAGACATACGCCACCTCCAAAGACATACGCCACCTCCAAAGACATACGCCACCTCCAAAGACATACGCCACCTCCAAAGAGTGCCAAGTGACCACGGTATGAAAAGAAAACCTAAAACAAAAACACAACTGAAAAAAATCGCTGGGTGGCTTCACAATAGCTCGTTAATAGTACCAAGTGCCAGGTGAATCCAATACTTAGACTTATAAAATCGCCAACAATATTGCGAAACCGAAGAGCAACAGTTTATAAGCATCCATATAAACAGTTTTATTTTCAGCTGCCTAAAGCTATATTTCGCTATTTGTTGCAGGTTATTTTGTGTCACCCCAGGCGGGAGAACATCTTATGTGGTAAGGTAACTAGCATGGATACCGATATTTATATCGCTTACTTACCGTGTGTGGCTTCGCCTGCGTACAGAAAGCTCGGACGGATCCGCAGGACAACGTTCTACAAGCCAATTCTAATAAACTAAAAGGAGGAAGTTCTATGTTCCACTCCAGACTACGGCAGCCGAAAGGAAGAGATATCGATAGATATTGTCGACCTCTGTAGCCTAGTTGGTAGTGACCCTGCTTACGAAGCCGGGCATTTATTTGTGTGACGATCATTAACATTTGTCCCTTAGTCATGGATGTTTTCTATGTATTTATTTATCTATATATATATGTCGAGGTGTGGGCGTATCCTGGGTAAATATGTCCTCGTTCGCATGTATTTCAATGATGACATTTGTAGATTGACAGTGGAGCACATTACGACCGAAGTCACGATGAATGTAATAGAGGGCGCTGCATGAAACTTCTCCTCTCCGACATATATATATCGTCGTCTTGTACCAATAGTACAAGCATTGCTTATTTTGGGACCAGATTGATTTGTGTAAGATTGTCCCCAAATATTTATCTGCCTGTCATCTTCTTCGACATCTTCTCACGGCCGTTTACGATTTAAAATCTGAACCTTTTATGTTTAATGTAATACATATATTCATAAGTAAATATTTAGTTATGTAAATAAACTCTGTACATAAAGTCTTGGCCTTACTCATCATTATGTAGGCGTGACGCTGCGTATCAGGTAGGGATGTTACGAATATTCGCATTCGCATTCGCATATGCGAATGATTCGCATCATTTTAAATATTTGCATCAACATTCGCAATCGCATCAAACGATGATATGTGCAAGTCGTGGCGTGTTTAGCCCGCGCCGGCCGCCTGCCACCGACTCGCGCATGCGCAGAGCGCGCCAACCCGTATCACGTGATTAATTTTGACCAATAGAAAGCACTTTTACTTGGGTTGTGACTTGTGATTGTTTTTTATGCTTATGATTTTTAAATAAAATTAATATAAAGTGATTATGTACGTTGGGTTTTTAGTGTACTTCCTTAATATTAGCATTCGCATTCGCATATTAGCATTCTAAATATTCGCATTCGCATTAGCATTCGCGAATGTAATAGAACTGACATTCGTGACATCTCTGCTATAAGGCTATGTTTGTATAACGTGTGTTCGAACGTAGCGTTACCAGCGTTGAAAATGTCGGAAAAATCTATTGATTTTTTCGGGAATTTATGAAATTTGCGTTTTTTTCCGTTTTTTTCTGATTTTAACGAAAAAAACCAAGTCATTGTGACAACTGAACTGAACTGACACGGATGTCAATGGCAAAGTAAGTCTATAATCATTCACCTACCTACCCACCAATATTAAGAAAAATAACCGTTTGAAACCTGTTTAAGGATGAAAATAAAAAAATGTAGGTACATAGGCAGTTTAGTACCTAACGACAATTACCCATGTAAAATGTATGGGTAATTGTCGTTACTAAACTGATAAAACTTAAAGCGTAGATTAGATAAATCGTTTTTTCGGAAAAATTAAAGCGGAAAATCAACTGAGTTTACCGTAAAAATCCGAAAAAAACGAGCCGTTTGGAAAGAAACGGGATTTTTTCCGGAAATTTTCAACGCTAAGCGTTACTGAGCCGATTATGATAAAAGGGGCGTCAATCGATTTGAAATTATGCTTCGGGTAAAAAGTCTACCTTTATGCTTGTTGTATATGTACCTATGTTAATCGATTTTTCTGTCATTTGTGGACCGATTTCTCACTTTATTTTGGTTCCCCTCGAGCACCTGGTATTTTGAAACATCGCAGGGCATCATGCTAGTCCGATGTAATAAATAAGGTGTCCCTTTCACCAAGTAAGTAACGCAGCCCAATAAAACTTCCATTTACCGGTGTTTACGCAGAAATATCTGTTACACGGTTGCGTAGTAAAACCAATTTTGAACGACATTGTGTGGTACCGTCGCTATCAGATATATCGAAGCCGCCAAAGTGCTCACAAACATCTGAACACGTCTCTAATGCCTAGACAATAGAGACGTGTTCTGATATTTGTGAGCACTGTGGCCGCTCCGATAGCAACTGTACCTCTATATTTCCAAATAATCGTTGAAATGTTCAAGTTAATGCTAGAATTACAGTCATAAAATAATGGAAAGGAATCATCCTGCAATATTAAAACCCTGTGTTTCGCTTGATTATAGACTACTAGGTATGCTATACGGGTGGCTCATTCAGAGCGGTCAGTATGGGAAAGTCTGAAACTATAAGATATACGAAGATCTGTTCTTAGGAACCATGTCATCGATTTTAGTAACTGCATTCATACATTTTAAAAAAACTTGTACTCAGCTCGGGAATCGAACCCGGTCGTTTTGAAAAAAAAAACTAACACTATTTCTATTTAGATATCGATTGTGTAAGTCTTAAGCAGTAAATGTTTCTATGGAACATGATGTCTAAAATGAATAAAAGGCATTGTTTTCACATACTTTAATTTATTTTAGTAGGTGTTCGAAGTGACCACCACCGTTTTTTTCAATACAATATTCAACACGTTTAGGTAACGATCTAACTATTGCATTTTGTATCTTCATGTGGTGAATTTGCGTTAAAATTGACTCTATGGCTGCTTTTAGGTCTTCAACGGTGTCATAGCTTGTTTTGTACACTTCATCCTTAACATAACCCCACAAGAAATAGTCTTGAGGCGTTAAATCGGGCGACCTCGCGGGCCATTTGATAGGGCCGTTCGTACCAATCCATTTCTGGGAAAAGTGCTCAGTTAAAAAGTCTCTAGCTATGCGACTATTGTGAGCCGGTGCTCCATCCTGTTGAAAATAAAGTTGTTCTCTTACTTCTGCTAACATTTCTCCTAGGGCCTCTAAAAGATCTTCTAAGATTGCAAGGTACTTGAATCTAGCCAAATGTCCATCATACATTTTAAACATTATTATAAAGTACCCAGCAGTTAAATGAGAATCTACCTTGACGGCGTCCTTCGTGCATTCTTAAGGGATTTTCTCGACTCCAATAGTGATGATTTTTACGATTGTACATTCCTTTGTTGGAAAATTGCGTTTCATCAGAAAATATTACGCACTTAAAATGAATAAAAGGCATGGCATGGCAGGCGAGCTGAGTACAAGTTTTTTTTTAATGTATGAATGTAGTTTTTCTTGTTACTAAAATCGATGACATGGTTCCTAAGAACAGATCTTCGTATATCTTATAGTTTCAGACTTTCCCATACTGACCGCTCTGAATGAGCCACCCTGTATATGCTGGCACTGGAACATAAGTTTCAGGTGCTGGATCTAACCCCTCTTGGGAATACAGGCGGGAATCTATCAGGAGTCGAAAAATATTGATAAACAGTAGATATGGGCCGACTATGGGTTTGGCCGACTAGCCGACTAGCCGACTAGTCGGCCGCCTAGTCGGCTAGGCTGATCGTGGATTTCGGCTAAGTTCGGGTGCAATCGGGAAACTTCGTTTCGCTATGCCGTCGCGCTGTCTGCATGCGTTCAATTCAAAGTACCAAATGTGATAATAAATCTGTATTTGAGTAAAATATAAAACAAATCATTAAATGTAATGATAATGTTAACACTAATGTCCACTGAGTGTTTGGTTACCGGTTGTACTAGTTTACCGACAATTGTTTTATCGAATGTATGCTTCGCAGAATTTGTAAACTTTTCAGGAATGTTATAAAACAAACCTAACCTAACTAATGCTTTCTACAGAATTACCTTTTAGCAGTACTTACCTAAAAACTTAACGGTTTCTAAGTAACAGAAATTATATGAAACGATAATTCGGCGAAACCATGCATTCTGTCGTTTGTCGGTGAAATAAGGGAACACTGTGGTCACCCTATATTTCAGCGCTATGGCGAGTTTGATAACTTTTACGTCTTCTTATGTTCTTTTAAAAGATGGCTTCCATCTAAGTTAAGATGATTTCGCCCCTGTCAAGTTTGCTTATAAAGCGACGTTGTTCGGTAGTTTGGTCAGTCGTCAATAATGCAATCAGCGTCAGAAGCTCCGCTTAAGAAGCAAAAAGCAAACACACGTCCAGATACATACGTCAAATTTTCGCTTTGGCGGGAAATTTTATAGGCCTAGCTTTCTTTTTTTGAAGTGAAAACTTCTTTAGCGGCGCTGAGCACTTTTTGGGATGGGGAAAAATTGTTAAATACGCGACAGAGTTTTGTGACGTCAGATGTGAATGAGGTCACTTTTTGCTGCTAGCCGATTCCACTTCATTCAAAACTGAACGCTATTCGTAAGAGTATAAAGCCGTTAAACACTTTTTGCAATAGCATATTCTGCAAATAAATTTGTAATTTTAATGAACGCGTCCTTCACCGTTTTGCTATTGAGTATATAAATAGTTATTCCTAAAGAGATAAAGCTTACAAAAATATTTACCAACGGCAAAAACAAATTGATATTTTGGTCGCGCCGCCGTCTGCTGTTCTTGCAAATTCGAATAGTTCGAATTTAGACGTTATTGCTAAAGAGATAAAGCTTTGAAAATTATTTGGCAATGGCAAAAACAAATTGGTATTGTGTTTGCCACCGCCCGTTGGCGCGCCGACGGGCGAGCCGGCGGCCCGTCGTCCGCCTAAATAATTGATAATTGTTTATAAATTTGCGTCAAATTCATTTTTAGGGTGACACCGTAAGATGTCACGTGACCTGTAAGTTGGGGGCCCTTAACTAATTGCCAGTGACAAAAGCACGGCCAAGAGCCAGTGGTAGCGCGGCAGAAGGCCAACGCTCAACACAAAACTTAACTAACCTATCAAAGTCGAAGCTTGAGAATAACGTACTCTGTTCACGAGTTCATGGAAATAATGTTTTAAGTATAATTATTTGATTTATTGATACCTAATCTGATACTATTTCTTGTGCTATATTTATATTGTATTTCTACTGTGAAATCGTAATACGTAAATTGACATTGTTTATTTTTGTTTAAAATTAATTATCCACTAGTTGTTAAATGACAATCCGTAATCGGAGATACTATTTCCACTTTCTGTATTGACATTTTGAATATTATTTAATTTTTATTTCTTATTATTGACGATCGTGATAAGGATTCTTATAATTTTGACATTGTATGCGAATCTATATTGTAATTTTTATCTCGAAATAAATAAATCTAATCTAAATCTAAATCTAATCTAACTTTATTTAAAATAAAAAATACATGAAAGGCACAAAACAAGACAGTGCTAGAGTTCCTATTATTCTTGACAGAATATAGGCCTAGCGTCAATAAACTCTAACATACACTTGTCACATGCATGTAAAATTGACAGATTATTACTCTTGAATTAATTATTGGACACCAGTGTTCTTAGGTTGGTTTATGAACATTTTTTAAGGAGGTTTTAGTTTCATAGATTTATGGCCGGTTCCAATAATCAATCCACCGATAGTTTTCCTTACCAACAGTTACATTTTGACACCATCATGACACCTGATGATCAAGAATCAAAAATCACTGTAATGTATATCCAGTCGGCTCTCTCTGAACTGCTTATCAATACCAAGTTTTCAAGCATTAGAATAGAAAATAGCCTTCCGATTCACTCCACAGTCAAGCTGAGAGCGCCATTTTGTAAGAAACCCGACCCTGTATTCAACCCGGCCAAAGACTGACGCGTTGAAGGTTAATAAGGGCAGACGCCCACCCCGGCACGGCTTAGAGGGTTACTTTTTACTTTCCTTCTTTCTATATTAACTAGCTAGTGGCTTCTATATTAGTTAGTCGTACATTTTGTACAGTAGACCTCAGTCAGATATATTGGAGTGGCAAATGTGCTCACAAATATCTGAACACGTCTCTAATGCCTCGACAATAGAGGCGTGTTCTGATATTTGTGAGCTTTGGCGACTGTGCAGACTTGCGAACACTAGCACAGGACCGAGACGAGTGGCGGAAAAAGGGGAAGCCTTTGACCCGCCAGTGGGACACAATATTATAATAATATGCTATTTAAAAAAAAACACTAGTGACTGTGAGCTGTCTGTAGGTGCGAGACTGTCCTCACAAAAAAGTGTACCTTGAACATATCGAGGTTGTATGATCGCCAAAAGAAAATTAAAAATCGGCCAAGTGCGTGTCAGGCCACGCGCAGTGTAGGGTTCCGTATAGTTGCCTGTCTGTCTTAGTGACATCGACACGCGCGACTAAATGATGTGGTTGCGTCGGCCGAATTCGACTTGTAATGTGTTTTTACCAATAAAGTAAGTTGTGTATGTCTATGTCTACATATACTCTTATAGTTTTCCTGTCAATTCAGTTTTGTGAAATAAAAAATGTTTTTTTTTGGAAAAAAAAGACAAGATGGACAGCTCACTAAGCTACTATAATAAATAAATATTAGGGGACAATCTTACACAAATCGACCTAGTCCCATAGTAACACGTTATCCACGTTAATCCCCTAGCCTGATCCCCCAGGGGAATTAGCGGCAATTATTTTATATTCAACTAGGAAAAAATGATAATGTTCGGTTATGGCGCTTCGCCGGACGCTACCGCGTCACGCTCGCTTCGCTCGCTCGGCTCGCGCGCTGTAGGGTCGCAGTTCAACTAACAACCTAACCGTTTTTTTCCCCTGGGGGATCAGGCTAGGGGATTAACGTGGACAACAGCCATAGTAAGCTCAATAAGGCTTGTGTTATGGGTACTAGACGACGATATATTTAATAGATAGAAATACTTAAATACATAGAAAACATCCATGACTCGGAAACAAATATTCATGCTCATCACACAAATATTTGCCCTTACTGGGATTCGAACCCAGGACCTTCAGCTTCGTAGGCAGCGTCACTACCCACTAGACTAACCGGTCGTCGAATCGTACTATAGGAAGAACGCTTAACTCAGTATCTACTCACCTGCGCGGCGCGCGGATGCAGGGGTATGACGATAACGGGGCGCGGGTGACGTGCGGGCGGCGCCCGCGCACGCGCGCCGCGCGCGGCACTTGTCCCTTGCGCGGCCACGGTCTACCTATAGTAAATAATATATTGTATGGTTCGCCAATTAAGAATTCTCGGCCGCGAGTGAGCGCTACCCCTAACTTATGCTTCAAAGGTCCTTTGTTTGGAAAAAAGCATTTTTCCGATCCTTTCATTAAGGTTTCCATTCAGCCTGTACTCCGGACGCCTTTAAATGGCGTCTGAACAGTTCTTTGTTTTGGTATAACTTCAGTGTAAATGTGCTTTAAAAAATAAAATAAAATAAAATAAAAATCATTTATTTCAGACTTCAGTGGTCCATAGGTATTTTGTTAGAGTAACAGTCAGCTTAAGGAACTATGTTAGTGTGGAATTGAATGAGATAATATATTATACATTAATTTAAGCTTAAGGTAACAAAATAAAAAGTACTTACGTTTTAATTTTTAGAATTCTGAACCACAAAGGTAAAAAAACTGTATGTATGTAGCCATCTGTTACAAAGTACAATATCTCAGGAACTAGGTAGGTACTTTAAATGCTTTTATTTGAATAGAATAGTTGTGATGTCAGCAAGGCAAACCTACGTGTATTTCAATTCAATAAAGAAAATGAACATTGATTTATAACTAGCTTCTGCCCGCGACTCCGTCCGCGTGGGACTCGTTTAATATCGCAGCTCCATACAAAACTTTCACCCCCCCCCCCCCATGTCACCCCCTTAGGGGATGATTTCCGGGATGAAAACTATCCTATGTCCTTCCCCGGGATTCAAACTATCTCCATATCAAATTTCATCGCAATCGGTTCAGCGGTTTAAGCGTGAAGAGGTAACAGACAGACAGACAGACAGACAGACAGACACACTTTCGCATTTATAATATTAGAGAGAAGACAAATGGGGGGTGAAAGTTTGTATGGAGTTACGATATAAACGAGTTCCACGCGGACGGAATCGCGGGCAGAAGTTAGTATCAAATAAGACAAGTCCCTTGAGTAACTTCTCTCCAATATCTAAGGTACACCCTTATGAGTATTTATTGTGGGACAAACTTACTCAACAATACTAAGGTTCAATACCTTTGGGTCTGTTTAGGTAGACAGACACACTTTCGCATTTATAATATTAGTATGGATAGTATGGATTGGAATACGGAAGCTTAATTTCATACTCTAAATTTAAAGTCAAATAGGATATCATTTTATGGAAGGGCTAGTTTACAGTTATTCAATTTGGATTAACATGTCACAACTGATTCTGAGATTCCTGAGGTCCTTGAGGAACCGGCGGCACTCCTCAAACATTATCAACCCATAACCCGCATTCGATTTGGTTTTTAGGGTTCCGTAATCAACAAGCAACACTTATAGTTTCGCTATGTCCGTCTGTCCGTCTGCGGCTTAGCTCAGTAATCATTACTACTAGAAAGCTGTAATTCGGCATGGGTGTATAAATCGAGCACCCACAAAACGATACAATAAAATGTTTAACAAAAATTATGTAGGTAGGTCTTTAACCCATGGTGTGGGGTATAAAAAAAAGCTTATTTCTGCATTACATCTATACCTAGCTACAATCTTTTACATTCAAGATCGTTGGATAGCTTGTTTAAAAAAAATGGGTTTCCAAAAACCATTTATAAACTCGGTGATCTGAGTGGTAATCACGTAAAGTTTCGAACGCGCGTTAAGACAACTCATTTGTCACTTTTCCATATAAAAATTGACATTGAGATCTACCTAACGTTATTTATAACTGCGTTACGTGATCGACCTGCCGTTTGCGTGATCTATTTGGCTAGTTTTGACGCGTTTTGAGTTGATATTCCTCCGTAAAAACTATATATATATATATTTATGGCACAAACACTTATCGGTTCTCCAATCCTTTACCTATATATTCACGAGAGTTTTTATGAAAATAATTAATAGTTATTTTTTTATGATTTATTCAAACATGGTCCAAAAAAGCTCTATTTTCGATATAAGCATGTTGTTTATGCACTTGTATATATAAAATCTACATATAACTGTTCCTTATTGACGTCTCTAACAATGCACGAGAGATTTTTTTTTTAACTCATTTTCACAAAAGTTACGTCCAAAAAAATTAATTTCATTGCCAAAGTTTGGTGCCGTATATCCCGAAAACCGTGGGTTTTGAAGTAAATATGAAATAATATTTCGGTAAACCTCGATGTTGTTAATATGATAGGCCATAAAAAACATGAAAAAACCGACAGTTACAGGTAGCTGGTCATTGGGAGCTAGGAGCCCCGTTAAAGCCCTAATTTTTGCTCGAGTCAAATCGGTTGAGAATTATGCGACGTATAGAAAAGAACAGCCGGGCAGCGGGATAGTGGGACATCGGACACCGGACATATGAACGATTTTCGGCCCAAGCTGACGCATAGAACTGCGTTCGCTTCGCTCGTTCGTTCAAAAATAAAAACATGTACAAGTAGTTTACATAAAATGAATAAGGTACATACGTCCCCAATGCCACCAATCATAATTCAATGGCACTTTCAATCATAATTCAATGGCACTTTCAATCATAATTCAATGGCACTTTCAATCATAATTCAATGGCACTTTCAATCATAATTCAATGGCACTTTCAATCATAATTAAATGGCACTTTCAATCATAATTCAATGGCACTTTCAATCATAATTCAATGGCACTTTCAATCATAATTCAATGGCACTTTCAATCATAATTCTTAACAATAGAGGTTGACAGTAGGTGTGTATATCGGGTACTAAGATCTCAAACAATGGTTCGTTCACCTAACGTTTATTTTTCGTCAATACTCATTTCATTATGTCACGACAAAGGCTGTTATAGGCAGGTAACAAAAACGGATTTAGTGCCCGCTCGAGGGCAACGACCTTTGAAAGTAATTTCCGCAGGTAAAATAAACGACGACCCTTTTCACATTTATTGAGACATATCCCTTTTCAATAAGTACCTATCATTATTTGAAAAATAAAAAAAGGTTACACGCTGGAATATCTCAAGTCTAGAAAATTCCCCGTGGAGATAAGGCAATAAATGTATGCTGTGGGTTTGCCTACGAACTACAGAGAACTCAGGCAAAGCGGGATAACATGTAATCCTTTTCCATACTTCAGCGCATCCACAATAATATTATAAATGCGAAAGTGTGTCTGTCTGTCTGTTACCTCTTAACGCTTAAACCGCTGAACCGATTTGGATGAAATTTGGTATACCAAATTTACTCACTCAAACTATCTAAACTATAAGGACATAGGTATCCCGGAAATTCACCCTTAAGGGGGTGAAAGTTTGTATGGAGCTGCGAATAAACGAGTTCCACGCGGACGGAGTCGCGGGCAGAAGCTAGTAATTAATATAAGTACTGCATCCTGAAGGTTCGAACGAGCGAGCGAAGCGAACGAAGTTCTATGCTTCAGCTTGGGCCGGAAATCGTTAGTATGTATGTACGTGAGGTAGGTCTAAATGTCATTTTTAGGGTTCCGTAGCCAAATGGCAAATAACGGAACCCTTATGGATTCGTCATGTCTGTCTGTCCGTCCGTATGTCACAGGAATTTTACTCGAAAACTATAATGTGTATTTGAATAAAATTTTGAGGATAGGTGTATTTTGTTAGCCGCTACATAGTTTTGTAAAAAATGACAAAAAAAAATGTTTTTTGGGGTTCACTCCATACATAAAACTGAAAGTCAAAAATTTTTTTTTTCATTGCAAGCCCACGTGTGGCACATGAATCGATAGGCCTTTCAAAATAAATATAAGGTTTCTCAGCATTTTTTTTGATTAAGTGAATAGAGTCGGAAATAATCGCTCCGAAAGTCACTAAAATTGTGCCCCTGCCCCCTCTAATTTTTGAACCGTGTATTTTAAAAATATGGACATAGGGCTTATTATATTCTTTCAGGTTCAAAAGTTTTCGAGATATTTCTAAACTGCCTTCCTTAAAGAAAAGGACGTAAGTGCCTTAAGATTTCAGTAACGATACGACCTTTTTCATAGGCAAGGAACCCTTCGTTGTGCGTGCTCCGACACGCACTTGGCCGCTTTTATTTTATATAGAAGAATGTTAGTTAAAGTCCTACTATCTCTGTCTGTCTGTCCTACCGCACGTCCGAAACGTTACGTGATTACCCCTCTGCAGCGCTATCACGAAAATGGAATCACGAAGTTCGTATACCTCTGTCTCTATCGCTCGAGTACCATAAACCATAAGTGTGATAGGCACGGAGATATACGAACTTTGAGATTCGATTTTCGTGGTAATAGCTCTGGTGTCAGGTGTCTCTCAGGCTGTTTTCTATCTACTTACAGGTCGCATTTCTCAACCGATTATCGTGAAATTTTGCGTTTATTATATCTGGGGGCACGGAAGTGCCCCCGCCAAGTCGGAATATCTCGCAACTTTTTACGGTTGAAGAATTTCGAGACTTGGCCTCTTTTTTAATTGTTTTTTTTTTTTGTTTTTTTTTTTAAGGCAAGCTTACGATTTCTACAGCTCACAGAGCTGCTAGTATATACCGTTGAAAGATTCTTAAAATCGGATGATTATTTCCGGAGATTACCCCCTACATGCCTCTTACATACAAGCTTGCAATGCAACAATCTCACTCATTTCCTGTCTATAATGTTAGTAGGTACTTATACCTAGATATCGTGTATCGTTCTAAACGCATGAAGAATATGAACATACAATATATTTCCCGTCGCTCAATATGTGTTAAACTGTCAACCCTTTGCTTACCATACCGTGTTGGTTAATATTAGGTTTACTGACGAACAATGGTGGCAGACTAGAGTATCTAGATATGACAAAAGTTTTGCTGAAACATTTTACACTTTTATCGGTCGAAAGTTAACACAGATGGAGTGCTATCAAATTGAGGTCCAGTTGGTATCGGATTTTTTAACGAGCGAGCGAAGCGAACGATGTCTGCTTCAGCTTGGGTCAAAATTATTTCGTACGTCTGGCGTCACTTCGGCTGTTCTCCTCGACAAGTCATATTTCTAAACCGATTCTCATGAAATTTTGTGAGCGGGTTTAATGATACCTTAGCCACTGAATTACAGCTTTCTAGTAGTAAAGGTCACAGAACTAAGCCGCAGGCGGACAGACGGAGATGGCGAAACTACTTGTTGACTACGGGACCCTAAAAATGATCGGTTCTGGCGCTTCACCGGCCGCTGCCACGGCACGCTCGCTTCGCACGCTCGGCTCGCGCGCTGTATGGTCGCAGTTCTTCCTAACTCCCAACTGAGAACTTCCTTAAGGTTGAATAGGTAACAACAGATAATATAAATAATATTTCAAATGTTATTTTATTACAATTGGTATACGGACTACGGGAGTGCTCTGATTCGGTTTTCGGTGAGTACAAAGTTTTGTTATGATCTTTATTCATAAATTCATTTACATTCTTCCATCTTAAGAGGCAGACAAGACCTAATTTGGTGAAATTGATGTTATTTAAGCAGTTTTTTAAGAAAAACTATTTGTTCTAGCACATCACATAAAAAATATGTTAATATTCACCATATTTCAAAGACAGTGGACGGGCTCGATACATAATTGGACGAAATCGGATCGATAGAAAATAATTGCAAAGATTGGTCTTAAAATCACATTAAACGGTTCTATGTCTTTATATTATTGACGTATGGCTCAGCCATTAAAAACATGAAGTCGACATATTTATACCTAAACCGCTAACGAGTCATATTTCACAAATAATCCACCCTTTTTTTATTTCAATATATATGTAATATTATCTTCAAAAACCGGGCCGCCCAGTAACACTCGCTCTCGTTTACTCCGATACAAATAGACAGTGTGCGCGCTATCCAAAATCCTCAAGGGCATTTTGGTGTTGCTTAATATGGTGTTAGGCCTTTATGGCAACTGAAATTTGAGACATAAATGTTGACCAAATGAAGTCTATGCCTAACATTTATTTGAGCAAAATTTTTTCGAACTTCAAATACAGGCGGGTCCGGTATCCGGTTTTTCGGGTACCCGGGTTGCATTCCCTATCAGAGAGTCACTAGTATGTAAGTATTATTATTTTTCATGTAGTATGTATTATTTTTCACCGTATTCTAATGAAATCAGAAAACATTCCAGTCGTATCTATTGTAACTTATCTTCGTAAGCCGAGCGGCATGATAAAAGGACCCTAGGCTTTTAATATCACGTCATTAAAATTCATATACCTATTCAATATATGATACATATAACTTCATAAGACCGGTATCAAAGAGAGCTTAAACGTGTCGTCAAATTAACGAGTGGCTCTGTAATCTGTAGAACTCGAGAAACTGTCTTTTTTCGAAAACGAGACACTTCAAAAATAACTATAATTATAATTAACGGACCCGCTCTCAAAATTTCACGAGAATCGGTTGAGGAATGCGACCGAGGAGAACTGCGGGACAGACACCGGACACCGGACAAACGACTTTCGGCCCAACCTGAAGCATAGAACTTCGTTCGCTTCGCTCGCTCGTCCGATTACGAAACTCAAAATATCATTTTGGTCACATTCTTTTCTCTTTAAATTATGAACACATCGCAAAGTTTTGATGGCATTCCGTTGGAAAATGTTTTGTGACTAGGTACAGCTAGGTTGGGTGTTTTAGGTACAAATATTATTGAAAAGAACGTTAAGGTGGCAATGTAACAACAGAACTAACTAACCGAGTAACTTAGGTGCATTATATACCTGTAAAAAATGAGCGTGGTCTCACCCACAAACTATTCCGTCAGTTTGGCGAGTAAATTTGAAATTGAATACGTGTTATGTACCTTCATGAAAAAAAAAAATGAGCTGGTCTGATGATGGAGACGGAAGGTGTCGACAACAGCTCGTAAATTACACATGGCTAAACCGTCGTAAGTATCGTCAAAGAGTAGTTGCTGACTGTGCAATAAATGTATTTAAAAAGGTAATGTCTCAAAGATACGTTTTTTTGTCAGAAACTCGTTTAATTCAGAAGCCAACCATTATCGAACGTCGAGCGAAGGGAACGAAGTTATGCTTCAGCTTGGGCCAAAATAACAATTCCCGGTTTTTTAATTCCTATTCTACATGTCGCATTTCAAAAACCGATTCTTGAGAGCGCTCCCAAAATTTCACGGTTTCATTATTTTATATGATTTTTTGTCGATCCAGGGTTACGATATTCGAAAAGTGTTTTTTTAGATTTGGGCTTCGTGAATTCTGCAGTTCACACTAGACGAACGAACTTCTATGCTACTGCTTGGGTCCAAATTCGTTCATGTCCAGATGCAGTTCTCCTTTGAGGTCGCATTTCTGAAACGCAACTTTTCTTTGTAGCAAATTTTTCAATGGATTGCACAGTTAAGACGGAGCCCCGCCGCACGGAGCTCCTATTTCTGGGCCTACCTAACCTACCTACTCTTTCGCGATCGCAATGGGTTTCCTACAGGGAAGAAAAACTGAGACGCAGAAACAAAAACGAGAAGCAACACCACTGAGAAAGTAAGCTGCAGTGGAAAAAAGAAACTAGAATAATCGCGTTCTGAACAAAATGCTACAAAGAAAAATTGCGTTTGGGGTAAGCGATCTAACAAACCGTTATTCTCAAAATTTACTAAATTAATAAGTACCAATGCAATTTTCACCTGGTCATCAAATCCAAAACAATGCCGAACTTAATGAATCAATCAAAATCCGTCATTACATTATGGCTTGTTTGACGCGGGTTCGAGGCGACGTGGGAACAATCGGGCCCGCAGATATTTATTGTCATAATTTACGGACTGCTCTAAATACCTGGGCTAAATCTGGACATTGATGGATATACGGTTACGCGAATAAAAATGTACGTTAATATAATTTATCTTACCTTGATGTAAATATAATACAATAGAATAAATACGCATTGGCATCCATTCAGCGAGGTAACGCAGCCAGCCTTATGGGGAGGGTACCAAGCGGTCTAGGGGATATTATGTAAATATATTGTAGGCCCCATAGGTTAAGTTAGTTTTAGTCATTTTAGTTCCTAGTTTCATATACATTTTTGTACATCTGTGTTATACATCTATTGTATAAATTGTAGATGTCTCGAAATGGTTTTCTAGTAGTGTTACGTTAGTTCTCAACCGGGCCTCAATGTCTATTATAAATTTCCCAACCAAAAAAAAATCATTGAATATTGATTTTATAAGCATTATGCTACAATTGACTATTAAGGGGTAATAACACGAGCCTGAACTAGGATTCCGTGTGTTTAAGGCAAGGCAAAGGTCGTATCGTTACTGAAATCTTATGGCACTTACATCCTTTTCTTTAAGGAAGGCAGTTTTTTAGAAATTCCTCAAAAACTTTTGAACCGATCTTGTTCAAAACAATTTTTGCTGAAAGAATTTAATAAGCCCTATGTCCATGATTTTTTTCATATTTTAAAAATACACGGTTCAAAAGTTAGAGGGGGGGGGGGGGACACAATTTTAGTGACTTCCGGGGCGATTATCTCCGACTCTATTTACCTAATCAAAAAAGATGCTGATGCTGAAACCTTATATTTATTTTAAAAGGTCTGTCGATTGATGTGCCATACGTAGGCTTGCAATGAAAAATTTTTTTTTGCTTTTCAGCTTTATGTATGGAGTGCACCCCTAAAAATTTTTTTTTTGGTAATTTCATTACAAAACTAAGTACACCTATCCGCAAAATTTTAGTCAAATACACCTTATAGTTTTCGAGGAAAATGCCTGTGACATACGGACGGACAGACAGACAGACAGACAGACATGACGAATCCATAAGGGTTCCGTTTTTTGCCATTTGGCTACAAAACCCTAAAAAGCTCAATTTAACTATTTTTAAACATAAACATGCAAACTAATATATAAACAAACATAAAGGTTAGGGTCCGAGTGCCCCACACTGGCGCGATAGTTGTCACCTTCAATCTCTTATCTTCCTTAAAAGATTTTTCAAAAACCTAACTGTGAAAATGGTTGCTTTAAATCGTTATAAATCCTAAACTAATATTTTAAATAGAAATTAATGAAGAAATAAAGATTTTATAATTCCTATAAGTACAAAGACACCCACTTTATTTTTTGGCGTCTAGTGGCCGCAATTTTGAATTTTGACTACCTACTGTCTTGTCTTCAGTGACACTGACAAGATAAAAACAAATCGATTGACATTTATGATTAATTAAAATCGACCCACGCGTTTGATTTCTAGAGTTCCACAAAGGAACAAACATACATTACATACATACATAGACTGGTAAATACAGTACCCACCTTTGCGTCGTTCGGTTCGGTAAAAAGGTGTAAGTGGTAGTAAACCGGGATTACTTTGATTTGCAGGTCGACTTTGATGACAACTTCCTTTTTTTTTGTAAAAACTACAAGTGCATTTTTTTTGGCAGGTTTAAAGAAGAGAAATCCCCGATTCTTATTTTTTAATTTCATAATTTTACGTTTATTAGGATCGTCAGAAAATGGTGTCAAAGTCTAAAATGTATCAAAGTGACCCCGGTTTACGTACTATACATGTGCAATTAACAATTCAATTCCAGTTTCCCGTGGCACGCATGGAAACTGTTAGAGGATGTCATACCCAGAGACGTGGCACTGACGGCTTTGTTCCATGTCCAGCCATTGCGGATGACAGACCACTACATAAGTACCGTCAAACCTGGCATATTTCCCCGCTTAAAAAATAAGAGAAACAATAGATGCACTTTGTTGCACTAATTCAAATTCAATATTCAAAATAGTATTTATTCAGATAACTTGATCCACTTATATATCTTATTTATATTTATTGTTTTATAATGGAGCACTTTTCTATAAAAATAAAAATTTAGGTAGGTAAATAAAAAAAATGTAATCATACAAATAAAAATTGAGATACGTATACAACTCTAAAACATCTGCAAATCACTTAGTTATCGGTAGATCTTAGACATCGTTAGATGTGTCATTTTATCGGGTTATTTTCAGCATTTACTAATATATATGTTATTTATATTTATTGTTTTGTTATGAAGCACTATTCTATAAAAAAATGTTTAAACATGTCATACATTTTTGAACTTCAAATAAAATTTGAGATACGCATAAAACTCTTAATCATC
Organism: Epinotia ramella; assembly: GCA_947578815.1. Classification (NCBI taxonomy): domain Eukaryota; kingdom Metazoa; phylum Arthropoda; class Insecta; order Lepidoptera; family Tortricidae; genus Epinotia; species Epinotia ramella. The sequence goes on along the minus strand of OX388220.1, from coordinate 19,896,523 downwards.
TGCATGGAAATTACATGAACCTACAATATCAGGGAGACTTTTAATAAATCACTTAGATACTCGTACCGGTAGATCTTAGATATCGTTAGATGTATTTTATTATTTTTTACACGTTATATAACATTATAATTGTGTGACTAATCTGAATACGTAGAATCAGAATTCAAAAAAAGGAGGAGGTTCTCAATTCCGTTGTATACGTCATTTTTGGACGAATGTCTATGTCGGATGTGGCTCATAAAATAAATATGCGTTCTCATAAAATTAGAGGAGTTCGGTCAATTCGTCATGGATCTCCGAATCACCTTTGGCACTTCATTAGTTGCTATTTCACCGGAATCATAGCAGAATCTGCGACGTACTTTTACAGTTTGCACACTAAGTTTATTATTATTACGGCAAATTATTGATAGGACCAAGTTAGGAAACATACAGTATGGGAAATTACCGGAGAAAATACTATCAAAATTAATGTACATGTGACAAAACACTATCGTGGCGAAATGCGTTTGGGGATTTTAAAAAAACCTCTGAGGAAAAATGCGAGCGGGGCACCCACAAATCATCAAATTGTCGATTTAACAACAAATTGCCGATTGATTCAGCAAGTAGACAACGTTCTACATCGATTGTCTCAAGTTCCAATCAAGTAGAGATCCTATGCCTTTGGAAATAAGATTGTTTCTAAGCAAAGGGGTCTTGTTAATCAGCCGCAGCAACAGAATATGCCAATTTACGGCAAACAGGCCCTTTGCGTGGTACTTGATTGTATGCCGCCCTAGTGTGTGCCACCTAGTAACGGAGGTGGCTTGTGAATTAATCAATATCATCAATATTGCAGGGGACCGATTTTTGACTTTCGAGCGCTCGACTCTTGCACTCGAAAACTGTCAAAAATTGTGAAATGCTATTTTGAAATAGCGATAGAAAATTTAAAAACGAGTGGTATTGACCACTCGGTAGAAATTAAGTGCCTGCCATTTTGACACTACAATCGTATTTACTTTTATTTGATTTTCGAGCGCTCGAAAGTCAAAAATCGGTCCCCTGTACAGGTTATCTTTGTGTTGTGTTGCGTTGCGTGGGTCACGTACGGTGCTGTCTGAAAATCAGCGCTGCAGGTGTCTGTCTGACACCTCGGCATAATGCTGAGACAGCGACCGATTCACTGCCGCGAAGACACACACAATATGTGTCAATTGTATTGCATGTCTACTCCCTTGTCTGGTGTGTATTTTGTGTAGAGAATAAATGTCTTCTTTCTTTCTTTGTGACAACAGTTAGTCAGCTTCCCTGTTACTAATTTTATTTACGACTGAGTTCTTGAGATAATTAGGATGCAGGATGGCAAGCCAAGGTTTCACTGGTTTCCCAACAAAATATCGGACGTCAAGTACAAGTCGGGTTTGTACTGTTTTAGTAAATCCTCTTGTTTTATTTTAACTTTTTTATCCACCCAAAAATGTGGTGTAGTTGTTTTTAGGGTTCAGTAGCTCACAAAGAAAGAGAACCCTTATCCTAAATATATAGATCGCTTCATTGTCCGTCTGTCTTTCAAGACCCTTTTTAGGGTTCCGTAGCCAAATGGCAAAAAAAGGAACCCTTATAAATTCGTCATGTCTGTCTGTCTGTCTGTCTGTCCGTCCGTATGTCACAGGCATTTTACTCGAAAACTATAAGGTGTATTTGAATAAAATTTTGAGGATACGTGTTTTTTGTTAACCGCTACATAGTTTTATAATTAAATTACTAAAAAAAATTTTTTTTTAGGGGTGCACTCCATACACAAAACTGAAACTCATTTTTTTTTTTCATTGCAAGCCCACGTGTGGCACATCAATCGATAGGCCTTTCAAAATAAATATAAGGTTTCTCAGCATTTTTTTGATTAAGTGAATAGAGTCGGAGATAATCGCCTCGAAAGTCACTAAAATTGTGTCCCCCCCCCCCCTCTAATTTTTGAACCGTGTATTTTAAAAATATGAAAAAAAAACATGCTTATAGGGCTTATTGAATTCTTTCAGCGAAAATTGTTTCGAACAAGATCGGTTCAAAGGTTTTTGCGATATTTCTAAAAAACCGCCTTCCTCAAAGAAAGGGACGTAAGTTTTTGAGATTTTGTTGGACATTGAGAACGCAACCTTCTTATTAGGTTATTGTCATAGCAACTATAGGTGACATGTTTGTTTACTTCAATACAAGAATACGTTTGTGCTTTACGTTCACGTTTTATTTCAACTCTTACTATCTTCAAAATCTAACAGATTTCAGTAACGATACGACCTTTTTAATAGGCACGGAACCCTCGTTGTGCGTGGTCCGACACGCACTTGGCCACTTTTTTAGAGTTTCGTAGTCAACAAGGAACTTGGCTCAGTGACTCTTACTACTAACTAGAAAGCTGTAATTCGGCATATGACTATTTAAATCAATCACGCCGACAAAACGCGGTCGATTTTTTTTTTAATTTACCTATACAGTGTGTCTCTGACTTAGGGGCTTTAAATGTAAATGTCCATTACGGTCCTGAAACTGAACCACTTTTGTTCCGCAACTTTGTAAAATAACTATTATTTCTATCATTTATTCGCGTTTGAACTTTAACTGTACCATCAATGTATTGCAAACACGGCCTCATTATTTGACATCCATGACACTGACAAGTATGAAAACTAACTAATGGATGATGTACATTGAACATTTTATTTTATTTGTATGGAATAATGAAAATATAAAAAGAACGTATTTTTGAAAAGTTGTAGAGCAAAAGTAGTTCCGTTTAAGGAGCATAATTGACATTTGCATTTATAGCCCCAAAGTCAGAGACACGCTGTATATACTGAGGGTCATCGTTGGACACCTTAATTAAAAACAAGATTAGATGGGCCATTTTTCAATTCAGGGATGCGTTTGCGAGATATTGGGATTTAAAGCTCTAATTATTATAAGCGTCATTCTGCTGCTCTGCCGGCTAAATGTTTACTACTTACTGGGTATATGGAAAATAACATGTACAGTATGTGATAAGATAACACTCTTGAGGTAAACTTTAGTGCACAGTATTAAAGATCCCAATGGTACTACATATTTGGAAACTGTACTCTGTATTAACCGCTGTCTTATTTTGGTATTTTAAAATGTATAATGCTGGAGAAGTGTCTCGATCAGGAATCTGGATCGAACTGCCCTGCTGCGCAATCGCCGTGGAATTGGAATAGGGATTTGAAATTTGAATACAGTTAATCCAAAAAAGTAGCCAGTAGGTTGGTGTGTAACGTTCCGTTACACGCATCGTTACAATTTATAGACCTATGTACAGAACCCTCTACGTGCGAGTCTAACTGTTTTTTCAGATTTCCCTCTCGCTTCCGTATCGAGCCTCGGGTAGAGCCTTTACACATAGGATTCGTATTTTGATTTCAAAATGTCTCAAGCGCTCTCTTTCACTCATGATCGGTGAGAACAATCGCAAAAATGTACCTAATTAAGGCAAATTGGAATACGAAATGTATCCATCAGATTGAGCCCCTTACGGTAGTCGGAAATAAAGGGCCTCTCCCGCCCGAGGGCAGACGTATGATTAATTACCTCACTCGGATACAGCCACCGGTGTGTACAGTCAATGGCATTATGCGCCGTATCACAAAGGAATAAGGCGCAAAAGTGTACACATAACTTCGACGTTGACCGTACCGGCTGCTGAGTGCTAGAACGTGTATGTGTCATTTTATTGGAACAGTGAGTTTGCGAGTATTCAAATGGACTAGCGTTGTTCTCAGCTGAGACTTGGGTAGAAGCCATCGTTATTCAGATAGTCATAGGGTGAGACAGCTTGAGCGAAGATAGGTTTAGAAAATATACAATACTAGCTTCTGCCCGCGACTCTGTCTGCGTGGAACTTATTGTTTATATCGTAGCTCCATACAAACTTTCACCCCTCATTTGACCCCTTTAGCGGGTGATTTTTGGGATAATAACTATCTATGTCCTTCCTCGAGACTCAAACTATCTCTATACCAAATTTAATCACAATCGGTCCAGCGGTTCAAGAGCGAAAAGGTAACAAGCCAAGACAAGACAGACAGACACACTTTCGCACATACATAATATTAGTATGGATTCACCCAACTCGATTAAAACACTGGAATATCTTTGAAAATTGTGTTATTTTCCAACATTCAGAGCTTACATATTTACTAGATTCAGATTCGTTCCTCAGAAAAAGCCATTCCGAAGTTTCTATTTTGGTTTTGTTGGTCGATTACGTAACGCATTGAACGTGCATCAGCACGGTTAGCACAAACGGCGCGCGAGCTGTCCCGCGGCGAGAAAGACTATACGTCTCTTTCTAATTAGATCACTTAGAAAGGGACGGATATTCCGTATCGGCGCGAGACAGCGCTCCGTCTTGTGCTAACTGTGCAGGTAGATCTAAGGCGGTGGTCTGCAACAAACTCCGTAGGTCGCGTCCGGCGTGACGCTCCACGCGACTGCGAATGCTTACTATGGAAATGCACTATAGTGGTCTCTCTCACACGCCAGACGCGGCGCACGAGCGCCGTGCGCCGCGCCGCTAATTAGTTTTAATCTTTTCGTTTTATTATTTTTGAAGTGAAAACTTCTTTAGCGGCGCTGAGCACTTTTTGGGATGGGGAAAAATTGTTAAATACGCGACAGAGTTTTGTGACGTCAGATGTGAAGGTCACTTTTTGCTGCTAGCCGATTCGACTTCATTCAAAACTGAACGCTATTCGTAAGAGTATAAAGCCGTTAAACACTTATAATACAATAGCATATTCTGCAAATAAATTTGTAATAATACCAACGCGTCCTTCACCGTTTTGCTATTTGGCCAAACTATTTACCAACGGCAAAAACAAATTGATATTGTGGTCGCCACCGCCGTCGGCTGTTCTTGCAAATTCGAATAGTTCGAATTTAGACGTTATTCCTAAACAGATAAAGCTTTGAAAAATATTTGGCAATGGCAAAAACAAATTGGTATTGTGTTTGCCGCCGCCTCTCGGCGGCGAGCCGGCGGCCCGTCACACCCAACGCCCCCGCGGGCCGTCCACCTAAATAATTAATAATTGTTTATAAAGCGTTAAATTTATTTTTAGGGTGACACCGTAAGATGACCTGATCGAAAAACTGTTACAATGTTATTGAGTTTTCACTTCTGCCGGCACTCCCGGAGTGCAACCCGGTCTTTTTTTATTTAGTATTAATTGAAGAGTTGACTGAATTGTATTTACTATTCAATAATAATAATAATAATCTCTTTACGAAATTCGGTTTGTTAAAATGCACTTTCACAGTTTTTAGGCATACTCCGCCTCTATTATATTGTAGTCAACAGCACTACAGGCAACAAACGCAAACTTTTGACTAAAGCTGACGTGAAAATTTCAGCTCGAGTTGTATTCATTCAACTTATTTGTTACTGAAGCCGAGGCTAAATAAACATATAAGTACTTCATAGGTTCTGATATATATAGTCAAAAATATAATTTACTTTAAAAATAAAGTTTTAAGGCGCCGTAGGTTCAGCGAAGTTAAGCAAACAGAGTTATTGCAATATAATGCGTCTGTTTACAATAATGTGGTTTCAAAAAAATACGAATAGTAATCTTGAGGCTTTTCTGCAGGGAAATCAGTGCTTCGAAACATGATTAAGCAAATTTCGCTCGATAGAAAAAAATCACGAGCATAGGTCTAAAACACACAAAAATACACTTAAAATATTCTTAACAAATTATGCACAAAAGCTGTAAATATTAAAATTGCTTCTAAAAATCGGTAATATCATGTTTGAGGGAAATCAGTGCTTACATTTTTATTTATTTAAACGGCTAAAAAATTAAAATTGAAAAACTTGATATCCGCGCTTCCGAGCACGCACTTCCATCGCGCTCACGCTTATGCTCAGTGAGAGGGAGAGAAGTCCATGAACCTACGGCGCCTTAACCGACTTCAATTCAGTATTCCGCCAAGCCACATGTTCCTTTCCATGAACACTGATTATTACAGAAAATAAATAAATCGCTGTATGTGGGCCGATAATATTTGAGGAGTTCCGTCGATTCATCAAGAAAGGTGATATCGAGACCTTTGGCACTTCATTAGTTGATTCTCAACGGAATCAAATCTATAAACGTACGTCACAGATTCTTATATGAACTCCCCAACCTGGAACTCCCCAACGATGTAACATACTTAAATCTATAAAATTACGTCACAGATTCTGATATAAGTACATCATTGTGGAGTTCCAGGAGACATCAGTGGTCTTTATCATCAGTTCCACTTCACCACATATGCGATTTCCGGGTGTAAATACACGAGTTATTATAGAAAATACCAAAATTACTACATGCGTGCCTATCATATTTGAGGAGTTCCCTCAATCATGGATCTCATCATCCAATTGGATTTTTGAAAAGAATGGGACCAATCTGGAAGCATAGGTACGAGTATACTTACAATCAAAAAAATTGTACGAATCGGTTCATAAATGACAGAGTTCTGAGGTAACAAACATTAAAAATAATAATGTTAAAAAAATACAAGCTAATTTAGAACCTCCTACTTTTTTTTGAAGTCGGGTAAAAAAGATCGGAACCCTCGACTATTAGTTTGTTATGTATGAGTCGGGATGAATGTGAAATCCTGAAAGCGGCGCCTGCTTCCCGCTCATAAATTTATGGCTCAACCATAATTAATTATAAAAAGACGGTGGCAAACAAGCGTACGGCCCGCCTGATGGTAAGCGGACACCGCAGCCTATAGACGCATGCAACTCCAAAGGAGTAACATGGGCGTTGCCGACCCTTGATATGTTTGAGGATTCGCTGTGTTGAGAGCTGAAGGAACAAATTCCCTCGCTCTCAACACAACGCATCCTCGGGATTAATGTACTTTTTTGATCCTTACATAACTACTAGCAAAATATCCATTTATTTTGCGGATTTGGACGTCTAACTAAAAATAAAGTTAAGTTATTTCTCTTCGTGGCGTTGTTAGTGTCTATTTAGTACTCGTATAAGAGTCGAGGTATCTGTAGGTACTATTTAATTTAATAATATTTCTCAGAAGAGCAATCGATTTATACTGGAAGGCGCAGCGTGGGTATACCCCCACAAGGTGGACTGATGACCTGGTAAAGGTCGCGGGAGTCCGCTGGACGCGGGTAGCACAGGACCGGTCAATGTGGCACTCTTTGGGGGAGGCCTACGTCCAGCAGTGGACGACTTTCGGCTGATATTGATGATGATTATGAAGTATCGATTTATTAAGTTTGGTGATTCTCTATGTACCTATTGTATGCAAGCGGAAGAACTGAGCTCGTTAACCGACTAAGTGTCAGTGGGCTGTCTTTTTGCAAAACAAGACAGGTATTTTTTTAATTCCGAAAACTTAATTTTGCGAAAAAAAATCGGCCAAGTGCGTGTCGGGCCACGTGCAGTGTAGGGTTCCGTAGTTGCCTGTCTGTCTTAGTTACATCGAGACGCGCGCGCCAACTAAATGGTGCGGTTGCGTCGGTCGAGTTTGTACGAAAGTTAGCCTTTCTAAGTATATTTAAGTTGGTCGACTATTACTCGGTAACTAGTTATGCCTACTTAGCCGTGACAGTTTTCCTTTTAAATTCATCATATTATGTACTGCCACGATTTTCTTCGCATCCCCAGTAGTAGCCATTTAGCCGGAAGAATGAAACGGAGAACTTCGTTCGCTGTGCTCGCTCGTCCAAAAAGTGGAGGTTCTATGTCCCCCTGTAAGTATGTAAATACATTACATACATACATATATAGATTCACTCTTTATTCCCAAAAGGGGTACCTAGGCAGACCACAAAAGCTCTATGCTAAAAGTGGCACTGGAACATAAGTTTCATGTGCTCTGCCTGCCCCTTTTGGGAATAAAGGCGTGAATCTATGTTAAGCTATATATATTTGTATAAATAACTATAGCTTGCTTTTGAATAGCAGTTCTTAGTTTCACCTGGAGCTGGACCAAAAAATTAGATAAGTTGAAATACCCCCAACATTTTCATTTCAAAGTCCAATATCTCAAAAACGGCTAAACAGATTTACATGAAACATGGCTAAGAACACTCGGGATAAAATTATCTATGACTTAAAAAAGTCGCATTCAAATCGATTCATCCGTTTGGGAGCTACGATACCACAGACGATACACAGATACACAGACAAGTTAAACTTATAACACCCCCTCTCTTTGCGTCGGGGGTTAAATAGTTATTTGTTAGGCAAGGCTGCAAAGTTGTTGTTTGGCGCAAGTGCTTGTATTGAAAGCCGAGCTAGCGAAAGATTGTAAGATTGAACCATGAGCGAAGGGAATGGTTCAAAAGTACAATCCTGAGCATAGCGAGGCTTTCAAGGCACGAGACGCCAAACAACTTTGCTGCCGAGCGAAACACACAACTTTTCACCTCACTATCGCGAGGAAAATTGTGAATGTAATGGAAGTAATTTGAACCTTATACTCATTTTCAATAAAGGTTTGTTTACATCTCATCAAGATTTAGCATTTTATAATTATTAAATGTAACATAAACATTTTGGCATCTTTAAATAACTCCACGTTCACCTAACATACTGACACTAAAAAAGTCTAAGTATTGTTGGGTACTCACGGGCAAACTAAAATAAGCTTATTTCACTTTTTCCGCTAACTTAGCAGGCATTAAAATTCATATATGTATATCTTCTGCACTAAAATCTATAAATAACCACCATTATTTTGGTTTTACTTTGGCTTTAGAACAAAACAAAATTAAATGTAGGTAATTAGGTACTTATATGAGTTTTTTCTTAAATTAACTTTTCAAACGGTGCGTTCCAAATTTGGACGAAGCGAAATTTTTGAAAAATAAAACTATATTTTATAATTATTTATTCGTATTGTATCCTTATAAGCATACATCGGGGTTTTCGGAGCGGGAATGATTTGAGAAAGAGTAGAGATAAACAGATATGTTAGTCTAAGAAAATATCTTATTATGCCTAATGAATAACTACCTCTCTGTGAGTTGTATACAATCTGTGACAAAGTTTTATTTTAATTTCCGTAAAAGTCTTATAACTTATAAGGTAACAATTAAAATAACTTTAATTAATTACCTGCTGTAAATTGAATAGTTGACACGATTTTCAGAATAAACTATTAATATTTTTTCTATATTTGGGACAGTTAATCTAGGGCGTCTTGCTGTAAATATCCATTTCAAGGAGCTAAATGATCTTTCCACGTCGACAGTTGTAATAGGTGCATATTTAAATTTTTTGTAGGAATCAATTGATGCACGAGAAGTTTGAGATTGAAGTTCTATTTCTTTGCCTTGTAACAACTCATTTATAATTTTTAGTGTGCTATAGCCAGAATTCTTCTTTACCCAACTTCAGTTTATCATAAATCTGTTTTCCTTTTACGCTCATGTTTAATTTGGAAACATCTCTATAGGTTTCATGAACTATTTTTAAACTATCGCTGATGGACAGCTTCGCATCCTGTAGTTTTTTAATAGCATTTGGGATAGTCATCAAATGATTTGCTATGAAATTTAAGTCGCTTTTTATATTTGCATTTCCAAACGCTCTTTTTGCCTTTCTAATACTCTGGGCTTCGGTGGGACTGAATGTATTTAGAACACGTTTCACTTCATCGTAATGTTTGCTGTAATACGTTGCAGCTTCTATCCAGGTTCCCCACCGAATAATTGTTGGTCGAGGTGGTAAAGGCACTCCGGGGAGCATTTCTTTAAACTTTTGTATTCTTTTAGGAGATTTCAAAAATGTCTTCTTAACATTTGCGATTAAATCATTCACATCTGGATAAAGTTTTCTTACTAGTTCAGCCACTCTATTTAAACCATGAGCCAAACATGTGACGTGCAAAAGATTGGGAAAAATACATTTTAAATTTCTTCCAGCCTTTAGCATGTAGCCCACACCGTCAGTTAAAAGTAAAAGTACTTTATTGTGATTATTATGGTTAGCACCCCATAATTCATCAAGAGCACTTGTGACCGTATTGGATATTGATACATTGTTCGTGCTGTCTAACCGTTTACTGGATATCAAGTGTTGAGTGCCAATGTGATCATCACGTAATGCTCCCACTATTACGTTAGCTATTTGACGACCATAATCATCCGTGGTTTCGTCAACACTCACATATATATATTCATTTTTTAGCTCGCTCCGTATTTTATTCATTTTTTCATCGTAAGCTTTATTTAAATATTCCCGTCGCAGTTGACATTCCGAAGGAACTTTTGCAGTTTTTCCAAATTTACCGGTAACACAATTTTCGATAAAATCTTTAAATATCGGATTGTTTACCTGCCTCCATGGTATATTACAGCCCACAACAAATTTCAAGAGCTCACTATTGAAATCATATTTCATACCTGTATGTTTATTAGATGCGACATGTCGCGTTACACTAGATTTCGTTTGAGCGAAGCTCACATTGCACTTGGTGCAAAATAATAAAGAATCTCGAACCTCTATCTCTGGATTATTTTCTATCCACGAACGCATAAACTCGTAACGAGTTTTTTTTCTCGGAGGCATATTTGTGTTGACTGATTATTTACAGTTTTTTAAAATACAATTGCATATAAGTTTATCTACTAGACAAGCAAGGGTAACGGTTGACAATAGGTGTCTAATACAATGTCAATCTTGACGCTCGATATCTATGAAGCATTTTCTTATAAATGAATAGACTTAACTGAAGAGGTTGATAATGAATGACCAATATAAAATATGTACCTATATGTATGATTAATCTTTATTTATTTTTCAATCAATTATTCATTCGGTAGAAACCTACTAGGGTACGATCTGTTTTTAAGTAAATACCTACTCTTTGGCTAATGTCAAACGTTCCCGCTCCGAAAACCCCGATGTATGCTTATAAGTCAGTCTAAATATTAATATTTCGTATGTAATTAAGAAATAATAAGTATTATTAATTTAATTTTATCAAAATAATAACAATTAATTATTGGCATAACACCATCAGTTTCTGAACGCAGTATAATGACCTCTCATTCCGTGTAGAAAAAAATTGGATCTCGCGATTGACCGTCACGTTCCGAATTCAAAAACTCTTTCCACGCTAGCGGATAAAATGGGCTTTTGGGCGCAGATTTTGAGCGATAAAGCAAGCCTTTTCGAGCCGGTGAGGTGAAAAAGTAAATTGAGATAAAAATCCATTTAAAAAATCTAGGGAACTTTTACAGTAAACTAGAAACTCGCCTAGTAATTTAATCCATTCACAACAGGAACACATTCAATCAAAGCCGAAGCACTCACACTATTTGTAAACGGCTTTGTATGTTACGTGCCTGTTAGTTTCTAGTTTCTACAGAGCTCGGGAACTATTCACTAAATCGAAAACCCCTAGGTATCAAAAGTACGGTGAAAGGGCCTTTATGCGGCGCACACAGACAGGGGGCTTTAGAAAGCGGATGAATGTAGTGTCTTTGTGACGAATTTGTTGGTAAGTTTTCCTGGGTTTTACGAGCTTTTATTTTAATTTTCAGGAAAGTTATTTTTTTTTAAAGCTACGGTAACCGCTAGGTTACCGTTTACCGTTTCAGGCATGCGGCTGTCAAGCGGCGGTGCATTGAGTTTTTCGGAACTTATGTAGTACCTACGGAATATTTACCGTTAGCTTTTCGGTGAAGGAAAACATCGTGAGGAAACCGGTCTAATCCCAATAGGGTCTAGTTTTCCCTTCCAGGTCAGATATATGGCAGTCGCTTTTGTAAAACAAGTGCCTATGCCAAATCTTGGGATTAGGTGTCAAAGCGGACCCCGGGCTCCTTTAGGGGCATTACCGGGAATAAACCTAGGAGGATGATGATGATGATGATATTTTAATTTTCAGGCTCTGTGTTTGTTTGCCACTCACATGAAACAAATAAACATCGACCTTTAGCAGTTTTTCCAAAAAGGGAGACCTTATCAACAGGTAACGATGTAAATAACTCAATATTAGCCAATAATTATTAGGGTTTCGTATTCATACTAATCTATACTAATCCATATCCATACTAATCCATAATATCCATACTTAATTATTATAAATGAGAAAGTGTGCCTGTCTGTCTGTTTGTCTGTCTGTTACCTCTTCAAGCTTAAACTGCTGAACCGATTGAGATGGTAATGGAGATCAAAGTATCTCCAATATTCCTTGGGAGGGACAAAGGATAGTTTTTATTCCGGAAATCATCCCTGAGGGGGTGAAATGGGGAATGAAAGTTTGTATGAAGCTTGAATTTAAACGAGTTCCACGCGGACGGAATCGCGGGCAAAAGCTAGTAATATTATAAATGTGAAATTGTGTCTATCTGTCTGTCTGTTACCTCTTCAAGCTTAAACCGCTGAACCTGAGGGGGTGAAATGGGGGATGAAAGTTTGTATGGAGCTTGGATTTAAACGAGTTCCACGCGGGCGGAATCGCGCGCAGAAGCTATAGTATGTAATAAAAAATACCCTTATGGTCTCGTCCGTGTATGCATCTGTCACAACGTTTAATATCTCAGGAACTACTTAAATATGCAATCAATTGGAAAATTAGAATAGTTGTAAAGAAAGCTAACCACACGTGTTTGGAAAATGGGAGAAATTTACATACACACGATGATTTTTAATCCGTGATCAGGAGTCGAAAAATATTGATAAACATCCAAAATGGATTTCAATGGATGAGGTCTCATGCAATTAAATCACTGTTTAGTTAATTAAAGTTTACGATAATATTAACACTAATATCCTCTGAATGTCTGGTCACCCTACATTTCTTGAAGTTAAGTAGATACATCAAATACACATAGGTTCGTCAAATTTTTGCAAATTACCGTTAGGGTGACAATGATTTTGAATTATAAAGTGCTTCCTTATTCAGTTTAATTCAGATATTTAATAGATTTTTCAAAAAACCCAACTGATTTTTCAAATTGTATAGCCTATGTCCCACGATTAAGAGGAATCCAGCGACACCTCATATGTCGAAATCCGTCAAACGGTTTAGGCTGCAGGGCGTGCCAAAAAATAAGGTCACATACATACATACATACGCTCGAAAAACATAACCCTCTTCTCCTTCGGGAGTCGGGTAAAAAAAAACGTTTGTTTTAGGTAACTTCGAGTTAATCGTGTTTGTTATCAATTACAGAATTAGAAAAATATACTCCTGATCACGAATTAAAAATGATCGCGTACAAATTATAAAATATAATAAAAATCATAAAAAGATAACCTTGAAAGTTCAGAAAAAATATGCATTTTTTTTTATTGTCCAAGAGTAAATTAAAAGCTACTAATAGAATCCTTATGCTTTTCTAGAAACAAAATTGTATGACAACTATGTACTTAAACGCAGTATTTCGCGACCGAAACAACAATTTACCTGATTTTCCATACTGGGATTAGTACAAATGTACAAATGTGACGTCATACTTGTATAGACACACAGTAAGAAGCGTTTTGTGCTGCTACCAGCGAGGTCAGTCTTTGTCTCAAATTTTTAGGTATTTATGTTCTTTAATTGTAGTTGCTCCCATACAAACATTTGTTCCTCTCCAAAAACTGGTTCGAATGACGTCACTAAAAAATCTTAGTCATCATCCCTATTATATTGAACTTTCATTTTGTTTTTATTCAGTTTTTGTATATTTTTTTGTAAAAAAACATAGTCACAAGTTACCTAGGTATATAGCTCAAAGAGCAACTAGTTATAATATGTATAACTTATATATGTCGGAACTAGAGTATTAGACACCGAATACTAAATAGTTTCTCTATCTTCGTGTAATTTCTTCTCACATCTGCGCAAACTTATTACACGGACTGTTAACCTAGACAATGTACCTATAATAACCTAATAGCCTAGACTTAGGGGACAAACCGATGATTATTTACTTAGTGCGGGCTCAAATGACAGCAGTCTAGACCGGAGGCACTCTCTCGGGACCAACCCTGTCAATGCCCAGGCCCTATTCTCGTGCCGTTACAGCCTAATTGGAATCCTTACTAATACGTCCTTCTTTCACGTCGCAACGGAGCGTCGTATTGATGTGATTTTTTGTATGGAGATAGTTTAGAAGCTGAAGAGTGACATAGGCTACTTTTTCCAGCGGGAAAACATCTAATTCGCACGGGAAGATTCAATATGTTACATTTTCCTATAACCACGCGGGCGAAGCCGCGGGCATCAGCTAGTTGAAAATGCATTTCCTTCAGTTTAGAAACGGTAACATTACCGATGTGTAAGAGTGGGACGCACTTATGAGTAGAAGGAGTGTGAAGCATCTAAGTGCATTTAACCTGCACTGTTTGTGTAAGGGGTGTATACTCAAAATGTATTATTACTTCACAAGAAAGAAGGCAGATAAATATGCCTAATGACGAAAATCCCATTCAAATATCTCAAAAAATTACGAAGCTACAGCCGTTTGAATGTTGCTTGTTAGATAGAGTAAACGCTAGCAGATCACGTCACGATCCTCGAGCGTCATAGTACCTAAATGACAATCGTTTCATATGAAGTTGCGTTTTGCGGAGAAGGGACAGAACATACCCCCCTCTTAAAACTTTGGACACTTATAACTTTGTGATTATTTAACCTTTTATTATTTTACTAGCTTCTGCCCGCGACTCCGTCCCCGTGGAACTCGTTTATATCGCAGCTCCATACAAACTTTTGCCCCCCCATTTCAGCCCCTTAGGGGATGATTACGGGAATAAAAACTATTCTATGTTACTCTCCATCCCTTCAACTATCTCCACTTAAAAAATCACGTCAATTCGTCGCTCCGTTTTGCCGTGAAAGACGGACAAACAAACACATACATACACTTTCGCATTTATAATATTAGTATGGATTTAGTGTCTACACTCTACACCCTAAAAGTGGGAATGTCAGTTGCCCTTTAGAATCTCCTACCCAGCCATTTTCCTGAGCTGAGATTGAGCATACTTATGTATTAAGAATGCAATATAAGGTTAACTGGTGGAGAATGCTTACGGCATACGATAAGTTTTTCTTTTTTGCAATAAAGATTAAACAAATATTATAATGGCATCACCAAGCTAATCTGATGATGGAGAGATAAGGTGGTCATAGCAACTCCTTAACTACACAAGATATTCCCGTTTTTGCTCATTCGAATCCTTTAAACGGGTATTTGATGATTTTTGGCAGAAACATAATCCTGAGAATTGCCGTAGGTACGCCATCATTTTTTCTGAAGGGACTGCCATCTAACCTACCACTAGAGAGGCATACAGTGTATGCAATTTCTTTAACAAATGAGCATACGATCTTATTGTTAGAAGTTCGAAAGGCTTTAATATAATGTTTATGAAAGGAAAGATAGAGGGGAAGCGAGGAAGAGAAAGATAAATAAACTACATAGAGCAACTCAAAAAGAGAGTTTATGTTGGAGAGGTTGAGTGGGATCGGAGCAGATGGAGGGCCTACTTTGAGCTACACCGAGAACAGCTTAGCTCTTAAATAAGAAGAATAAAACCGGGTTGCACTCCGGGAGTGCCGGCAGAAGTGAAAACTCAATAACATTGTAACAGTTTTTCGATCAGGTCACGTAACATCTTACGGTGTCACCCTAAAAATGAATTTGGCGCAAATTTATAAACAATTATCAATTATTTAGGCGGACGGGCCGCGGGCGCGTTGGGTGCGACGGGCCGGCTCGCCCGCCGCCGGCTGCGAACAAAATATCAATTTGTTTTTGCCGTTGGTAAATATTTTTCAAAGCTTTATCTCTTTAGGAATAACATCCAAATTCGAACTATTCGAATTTGCAAGAACAGCGGACGGCGGCGGTGAACAAAATATAAATTTGTTTTTGCCGTTGGTAAATATTTTTCAAAGCTTTATCTCTTTAGGAATAACGTCCAAATTCGAACTATTCGAATTTGCTCAATAGCAAAACGGTAAAGGACGCGTGAACAAAATTACAAATTTATTTACAGAATATGCTATTGCAAAAAGTGTTTAACGGCTTTATACTCTTACGAACAGCGTTCAGTTTTGAATGAAGTCAAGCAGCAAAATATAAAAGTTTGTGACCTCCTTCACATCTGACGTCACAAAAATCTGTAGCGTATTTAACAATTTTTCCCCATCCCAAAAAGTGCTCAGCGCCGCTAAAGAAGTTATCACTTCAAAAAATAATGTTTATGAATAGAATTTCTGTCACAGAATGGTGGCCTTGTTAACTAAGAATTAAGGGCAGTGTGACTCGTCCATAGAGGTCGAACATAGATAACAGATAACACACAGCTACCATGTTCAACTTATACAGTGTGTCTCTGACTTAGGGGCTTTAAATGCAAATGTCCATTACGGTCCTGAAACTGAACCACTTTTGTTCCGCAACTTTGTAAAATAACTATTATTTCTATCATTTATTCGTGTTTGAACTTTAACTGTACCATCAATGTATTGCAAACACGGCCTCATTATTTGACATCCATGACACTGACAAGTATGAAAACTAACAAATGGATGATGTACATTGAACATTTTATTTTATTTGTATGGAATAATGAAAATATAAAAAGATCGTATTTTTGAAAAGTTGTAGAGCAAAAGTAGTTCCGTTTAAGGAGCATAATTGACATTTGCATTTATAGCCCCAAAGTCAGAGACACGCTGTATATGTTATCCTCTCGTTTGCATCCCGGCCAGCGTCTGTCCCGCCTTTCTCCTCTATTTCACAATCGAATCTCGTGAAATTTTGCTATATATATTTTTCTTTTTGCCGAGGCACTTATTGGAAAGTAAAAAAGAAGTTTTTTACGAGTGAAGACAGTCTCGCGAGTTCTTAGCTCACAGAGCGACGAGTGGCGCTTGGGACAGTCTTCGAGTTATCTGGGTATACGAGGTTACTTACTACGCCTTTGCCAAATCGAATTGATACGGTACAAAACACCGGAAGCAGTATGTAATGTTTCGTCCGTTGCAATTTGACTCACACCCGACAGCATAGTGGCTGCAAACTCGCTCACCGTACAGTTAAAACCTTGTGAAATCTATAATTATAACCTACGTTTTAAAAGTTGATTGAAAATGTAAGTGGAATGTTCGATGTAATTCGTCTGGAGTAGCGCATATAGGTAAATATGACCTATTCTTACCCTGTGCTTTGATGTGTTAAAAACGGTGTCCTGCCGTTTGGCAAATTTGTTACTTTCCATGCGCAACTCATAGCAAAAGCCTGGCAAATGATAATTTTACTGTTGCAGGAATACAATATTAGGTATCTATACCGGGATTTCAAGTGTAAAACGAACAAATGGCAGAAATTACATATTTCATTGCATAAATAAAGAAATAGTTTGTACAATTTAGTATTAAGGTCAGTGTGGGTAAGTCCGTCAATAAGGCAAGACCGTCTACACGCCATAACTCTTGTATTTGTATACGCGCTCCACTTATAACTCTGTCGGTAAAGCGGTTTTTCGTCCTAGTTCTATTTCTGTAACATAGATGTCGCTATGACGAAAACTATGGTAGCAACTCAACAACTGTCAACTTCATTCGTGTTTCGAACTACATAAGTGAGTGCAACGTGGTCCAGAAAATAAATCGTAGAAAATTGAAAAAATCGCAGTATTTGTTAATGAGGTGCGTAATTTAGCAATTTATTAACCGCTTTTCCTGTCTAACGCTTTTAATGTAGCCACAATGCTTTAATTTTGTAGTTTTAGGTTTCGAAATGTCTAACCTTAAATTTTATCTAGTTGGAAAGTCCGTCTGAAATGATCAAGGGAAGCCCGTCATGTGCCGGTCCTGCCTTAAACCAGATCTTGCCAACCTTTTGCGTTGAAATATTCTCATTTCAAATATTGTCACGATAAATGAGATACTTACACGTAAAACTTTTTTTTAATTACTTAAAACATACATATACACTATTGCTTCTTGTGTTCTACGCTATTTACGTACAGGGAGAGTGGGGTTCAGGGGAGCACTTTTTTTTGTGACTAAAAAGATAAAAAGGGCTAGTTTCTTAATTAAACCCTAGAACACTTATTTAGTTATATAAATAAATGACAAAAATATCTGTTTTGTGGTAAATAAACCAAAAAACTGCCTTTTAAAAAAAAAAGGGAAGTTGACCCACTGTGACCCTCTAATGGGTAACACTGGATTGAAGTATTGGGGTACTGTGGATCATATGGGGTTCAATGGATCATGTGAGTGGGGTTCAGTGGAGCACTCTTTTAGTGACTGATATAGCGGCTCCACTTTCACTTAAAAAGGCTTAGTTTCTTAATTAAACCTTAGAACACTAATCTAGTTATATAAATAAATGACAAAATGGCTGTTTTGTGGTAAAAAACAGCCTTTTTTAAAAATAAACTGATGTTGATTCACTGTGACCCACTAATGGTTGCACTGGATCAGTATTGGGGTACTGTGGAGCATATAGGGTTCATTGGATCTCAGTATGAAATGTATTATTGTTAGAAGAAACAAAAACAATCAAAACATTTCGTAGGTAGACATTACTAAATGTAACTTTAAAAAAGTGTTCTTAATCACGAAATCACCGTATTTAATAGACTGAGTCACGATTCACTGAAACCCATTCCAAGTTGATCCGCCGTTCCCCATATGTACTTATTTTATTTAACCATTCACATTTTTTTTCATATATTAGAGAACATCAAACAAAAGTATTGCAGAGTCAGTCCAATAAGATACTCAACGTTTTTCAAAAACACGTAAATAAATACTTTCGCTCTTACCTTGTGACGGGGCCTCCGCGCCGCGACTTCCGGCACAGACACTGCGCGGATAACTGGTTCGGTTGATGCGGGCATGCCAGAGCGCCAACGTCACGAGCGCTTATGTGTGTGCGTACAATACATCCAAAGCTATAGCAAACGATCCACTGAGACCCATGACCCACTGAACCCCACTCTCCCCTACCGGCCAATAATATCACCTTCATGTTTCCGGATGATTTCCGGTCAGAGTATCAGAAAGGGCCCGGTTTTTAGACTTAGAAATTTTTTGATATTTAAAAAAAAAAGTATTTATGCGATCTCTAATAGTTTACATTTAATTAATAAGTATTTAAGATGAATACTTTCATAGTATTTTTGGGAACTTATACGATTTTCAACAACAAATTGAATTTTTTATATTTTTTTTGCGTTTATCATGTTTTATTATTTTAGACTTGAAAAGGTTTACAATCTCTTCTTCTACGGATATGCCGATCTTGCCTTTATAACAGAAAAATATGTATATTTTGAAATTGCAACTCTATCTCCCTGATCTCAAAACATAATTTGGAATGGCGTAAAATTACGATACCAACAATGTAATCTACATGCCTATTGACTTTCAAATAGCGCGGCAATGAGTACTAGACGGCCTTACCTTATACATCACGGGAAGATCGTCTACTCGCCGAGTTTTAAAAAAACCTCTTTTTTTG
Organism: Epinotia ramella; assembly: GCA_947578815.1. Lineage (NCBI taxonomy): Eukaryota > Metazoa > Arthropoda > Insecta > Lepidoptera > Tortricidae > Epinotia > Epinotia ramella. The sequence goes on along the minus strand of OX388220.1, from coordinate 19,877,010 downwards.
CAAAAGTTTTGCTTATTTTGTTAATTTGATAAAGCGACATTGTAAAATATAATATTTATCATCCTAGAAGTCTAGGACGTTTATCCTGGAATAAATAATAACCTTGTAAAATCCGATCAAACTTAACTTTAAATAAACTATGCCGGACTTACCCACACTGACCTTAGCATAATTTTTTTCGGCATATTATCGATTGTCCGATACTTACTAAGCATACTATAAAACGGGGTCCGTCTCACGAGATATAACAACAATATAATTATATGATTTTTCCTTCCTCCTTCCAGATCCTTATTATAATATAGTAGATTAGGTTATGGCAGCTAGAAAAAAGGGGGACTGAGGGGCGAAGCCCCCCACAGGGGGGTTTGGGGGGCAAAAAGCAAATAATCGTAACAATGGTATCATTATTAGGTTAGGTTAGGGTCTGCTTGTGTCCCTTAGGGCGGAAATAGGCATAGGGTGACGTCAACACGCTGGCGGTTAGGTTAGGTTTAGGTTAGGTTAAAATAATTGGCGTTTGTTTTAAAGAAAAGAAAAAAACAAACAACCAATATATATTTCTATTTCAAACGAATGAGCAATCAATCGTTAATGAAAACTACCCACACATGTCACAGGCAAGCATAAGAAAACTACCCACTTATAAAATATAAACATATTGTAATTATTATTCTATGCACTACTCAAATTGGGATATAAATCGTATGCTATGCAATGTTTTGGGATTAGTATGTTATTCCAAACGATACATTTGCCAAAAAATAAATGGGAAAAAAAGCCTTGACCATGTAATTATTTGCTAAACAATCACTTGCAAAAAAAAAGATTTGCTAAATGTAAAATTGCGATAAGTTGTTTTGACAAATGAGGTTTAGCCAAATAACATTTTGGGAAAAATAGTTTGCGATGTCATACTTTGGGGAACATTATTTGCCAAACATTAGTAATCCGTTAAAAACACGACCCTCATAGGTGTTATAAACTTCCTAGCTGCCTTTGTGGCGGCACAACCGGCTGAATGCTACCCAGTAAAATAATTTAATTAATTAATATGTTTGTACATTAAATTTTGAAGCATTTTTTAGTATATTTCTATTAAACAAACGAAGCGATGTTTTAGGTTCTCTATACAACGTAGGTTCTATTCACAACCTACACGTGTAAGGCAGAGAATCCATACTAATATTATAAATTCGAAAGTGTGTCTGTCTGTTTGTTACCTCTTATATGCTTAAATCGCTAAACCGATTTAGATGAGGTATAGAGAAAATTTTAATCCCGGGGAAGGGCATATCCTAGGATAGTTTTTATCCCGGAAATCATCCACTTAGGGGGTGAAATGGGGGGTGAAAGTTTGTATGGAGCTACGATATAAACGAGTTCCACGCGGACGGAGTCGCGGGCAGAAGCTAGTACATATAAACACGGAAAATTTGATCGTTTTCTTTATTTCTGGGTTGTACTCATGTCCCGCACTAGATATGATTATTTTCTGTTTGGCCTAAAGGTTGACTGGCAGAGAATGCCTTCCCGTGGCGGAGCGCCGTTTACAAGCCGATTCCGACGGGCTTACCTAAACTTTATTTTTAGGCAAGCCTATAGTTACATATCTATTCTAAACTCTTTCATAACTTTTTTTGTTCCGGGTTGCCCATTGAACATTTCCACGATGCCTTATGGCGTTAAGTGCGCCTTTTGTATTTGTAACTCGTTACTGTGCAATTAAGTTTCCTGCTGCCCAAAGTTTATATGGAAGAGATCGCTTTAAAGCGATAATACCGCCTGTTCTTACCATTATTTATTAAGCAAACTGTTTTGTAAAATGTTGCTCTCCTGTGGTGGCTATTATTATTATTAAAATTTAAATAAATAATAATATTATTCAGGCTTTTGCGAAGAGTTTTCACAAGCCTAATATAAGATTTCACCCGTCCGTAATTAAGTGAGTACCTATACATCCGTGCAAGTAATAAAAGGTTGGGAGTCGATTTAGACACGCGGCAGCGTGTCAAGCCAAGTTCAAGCTAACAGAACTGGCAAGCAGCACTGTGTGTAATATTCAGAGGTCGGAATTTTCGTGGCACTTTTGAGCTGTCATAGGGACTTCTCGTTTATCTACTTCCGATTATACATATGTATATCGATAAATTAAATACAGAATACAATATATGTAAAATATGATTAGTTGATTACGAGTGATGGGTAAATAACATGCAGTCTTATCGCGATTGGGCGATCTCATTTCTAAGAAATTATAAATAGAAGTTAAAATAATAATATTTTACAGTTGACCATGATCAATTTAAAATTGTTAACTATTAAATTTTCATTGTTTTCATTGCAAATCTCTATTTAACAATTTCAGCCACTCAAAATTTATCTAAAAGAGATCGCTCTTTAGCGGTAAGACTGCCTGTTGTTTACCTCTACTTTTAATCTTGTTTCATATGTTGTGTTCTATAATTTATCGATATAATTATGAATATCGGTAGTCGATAAACGAGAAGTCCCTATGACAGCTCAAAGGTGCCACGAAAATTCCGACCTCTGGAGTAATATTACATCCATTTGGAGTCACTTTTGAACCGCTACTAACTCAAAAACATTTATAAAAAAAAAACAGCCTATACGTCCCACTGCTGGGCACAGGCCTCCTCTCATGGATGAGAGGGAACGGGCAGTAGTCCCCGCGCTGGCCCAGTGCGGGTTGGGGACTTCGCATACACCTTTGAATTTCTTCGTTTTTCCTCACGATGTCTTTCCTTCACCGTTCAATAATAGATTAAATAGAAGTTTTACCATTTACCCCAAGACTAAACTCGAATGTAAAAAAAACGATTACAAACTGGCTGAATGATTACAATGAGACTGAAGAGTTTCTAAGCGTACCAGCTTGAACTGTAATGCAAATAAGTATGTTATGTAATACGCACGAGCACACACACACACACACTTCAACAATAGTTAAGAATTACTTTAAGTTAATGTTAATGTGTTAAACACTGTTCCTTTTGCATCTAACATTGTGAGGAGAGGAGCGCTGGTTATCCTGAAGTGCAGGTTTTACCTATTCAGGGAGCACAATCCTAGTTTTCAGAATATTAACTACTGTAAAATGTCAGTGTAAAAGATGTTTGTTTTTATTAGGGTTCCGTACCCAAAGGGTAAAAACGGGACCCTATTACTAAGACTTCGCTGTCCGTCAGTATGTCTGTCACCAGGCTGTATCTCAATAACCGTGATAGCTAGACAGTTGAAATTTTCACAGATTATGTATTTCTGTTGTTGCTATAACAACAAATACTAAAAACAAAATAAAATAAATATTTAAGGGGGGCTCCCATACAACAAACGTGTTTTTTTTGCCGTTTTGTCTGTCGCCAGGCTGTATCTCAATAACCGTGATAGCTAGACAGTTGAAATGTTCACAGATGATGTATTTCGGTTGCCGCTATAACAACAAATACTAAAAACAAAATAAAATTAATATTTAAGGGGGGCTCCCATACAACAAACGCGTTTTTTTCTGTTTTTATAGATAATATTACGGAACCCTTCGTGCGCGAGTCCGACTCGCACTTGGCCGGTTTTTTCTTTTGGTAAACAATAAACAATCCATTTGCCGAGAATCACCAATCAAATTCGATGACAGCCGGTCTTTAGCTTGGCCTATAGCTATTATTAATATTCTGACATTGACATTGTACCATTTGTCATTGAGTACCTATTTAAATTGTTTCTATTGCCTTATTATTAGTATTTTTGTTTTTCATGTTTGTTTTCATTTAAAATTGGATTTTTATTTACTATTATTATTATTATTATTTTATTCTTATACACTCTAACGATCTTTTTGTGAATCCATGCGAAAAATAATCTAATCTAATATTATCTTATCTTATTATTATCTTTGTTATAGTTAAGTTGTTATTATTCTGTTTTTCTGTTTTCACCTACTCAAATCATATCTTTTCTTGCATCGTCTCCACCACCCAAAGGTTGTCTGGAAGAGATCGCTTTTTAGCGATAAGACCGCCTGTTGTCTACCATTGTTTATATTTAATTTAGCTGTATTTTTTTCTATTTCATTTTTACTATGTCTGGTGAGCAATAAAGAATATTTGTATTGTATTGTATCTTTATGTGGATTTTAAGGTCTTCCTACTAATAATTTATGTACAAAAAGTAATGATATCGCATCAAAAACATAAATTTTAATGTGAAATGACAGCCAAGTTCAGTATTATGATCTGTGCCTTGGTTGTTGACTTCAACGACAAAAGAAGTGAGATCTAAATGGGTGCCAAGTTCAATGGTCAGTCCTGAAATTTATTTATCAATCAATCAATCAAACAAATCATTCATTTCGAGTAACAAAACTCATAATACATTTTTTCAATTAAGTTCATACAAATACAAGTTTATAACAACATAAAATGTTTTATAACAAATTAAAATAATATATCATTTCTTCTTATAACTAAGGATAATATATTAAAGCCTGAGCTGAGGTATGACTTGGCAAGTTCTCATATACGAATTATTATTAAGTACCTATTAACACAGTCATGGCAGAGCCCTATGTTCGATGGCTAATTTCTACCAGCAAACCAGATTTTCGGAAGAATAAAATAAGAACTTACAGCTTTAGAACTTGCGAGGGCTATAATATAATTTTCTCAAACATGCTCGGAAATGTACGCGTTAATGTCACGAAATGAAGACGTGAAGTTTCTTGTTTATGGCTCCCTACATTACTTCTTGGCCTTACGCCAAGAAGTAATGTATGAAAACCCTAAGTAAAACCATTATTGTCCGCTACTCTAACTTTTTAAATTTGCTTACTAATATTAAACTGACAAAGGAAAATTTACATACTGCCAACCACCACTAGACACTGTAAGCATACTTGCTTCAAAAAAAAATAATAATCTATGGTACTATACTTTATGTGCGGTTAAACATGGTGCTCGAACGGCTTGTTCAAATGGCATGTTTAAAAAATAAAAAAGGCGCAAATTACCTATTATTTAATTGACTACCTAGTATTTATTTTAATTTTAATATTTCCTCACATCGTTTGAGAAAAGTACTATACAATCCTCGGCCGGAACAGGGATTGCTGGACTCGTTGTATTCGGCCTCGTCTACGACTCGGCCGTCTACCCCAATCTCGTCCAGCAATCCCTTACTTCACGGCCTCTGCAGTAATCTACTATTATAAATATATACTAAGGTCATATATATATGAAAACTAGCCAAGTCAGACCTTAGTATATATTATCCTAAGTTATAAGAAGAAATTCTATATTAAGTTGTTCTAAAATATATATTGTTACAAATACATTTCAGGACTGACCATTGAACTTGGCACCCATTTAGATCTCACTTCTTAGGTCGTTGACGTCAACAACCAAGGCATATATCATAATATTGAACTTGGCTCTCATTTCACATTTATGATTTTGATGGGATTTATAACACTCGTTTCGATTAGAATCAGTTCTATTAATCATTCTTATAGATGATTATACAATAATTTGGTAACATCGAATTGATCTGATAACGGAGACAGAACTCTGCAATGACGTAAGGCTTGTGCTATACTTAAATCCTATAGAACCAACTAAATACCTAGCATTTACTCGTACCTATCGAAATCCCTTTACGTATCGCGACGAATCTAGATCCAGAAGACAGCTGTCATCTCCGTACAATTTATAACCTTAAAACGGACAATTGTACTGAGATGACCGCTGTCATAGGTTTCAAGATTCGCCGGGATACGTATAGTCTGACAATACCACATAGTACATATTCGATCTCTTCAGACTTGAACGACAGGCATACTGAATTCTAATTTAAGCAGTTTAAGCGGCTTATAATCAGACAAATATGAAGAAATCAAAGTTACAATCAAATTTTGCTAATCTTGTGTGTGAAATATCAAGTAACAAAGCCAGTTGGTGAAAGACATGTGACGTATCGGGGTAAGATTATCTTGGCTGTCACATTTAGGCGTGATGTGACAGGTGAGGTGAGAGTTGAGGTGACCAATGAGTTCAAGTGTTACGACGCCGTCACGAAAGATCTAATTGTTTTAAAGAATAACAGCCCTGATATTTATGAGAACACATAACAAGCCGTTTGTTTTATTAGGCAAATAAAACGACCTTCGAATAGGAAATACAATGTTGATAAGGTTTCTCTATTTATCTTCCCTAAGTCGGGCGCCCTTGGCCTTTGACCTCGCAGCCTTGGTCCTTTGAAACGGACGAGGTTGGCGCGACGGGTGGTTACTTTTTGTAAGCAGCTGGAACCTTCAATAACGATAATGTGGTTATAACAACTTTGTCGAATGGTTGATAATCAACCGTTGATTACGCCCTGCCGTGCCGTGCCCTACGTGGAAACGACAACTTTTCTAAATATGCAATGATGCCTAAATCGAAAACTATTCCAGTAAGTAAATAAGTTGGTATGCTCCCTGAACGTAAGAAATTGGTTTTTCGATTATACTTCTCATCCGTTTTCAAGATAATTGCAAAACTTTATAAACCGGAAGTATGATGGCATTACTGTGGCTGTAAAATGAAACTTCGGTCATTTCGACGAGAGAATTAGAATCATATCCGGTTGCCCCAATTCTCAAACACTGTGACATTCCTGTGTTTTCGTTTCTTCTTTCCAGTGCGTTATTTTGATAAATCAAAATATTCCAAATATGATTATTCTAGGCTCAGCTGAGTGCCAGGATTAATGCTCAGCTTTAAAATAAACCGTTCCACCTGTTCGCAATTAGGAACGCCGCAAACTCTCCAGATCCTGAAAATGCTCGGACTAAACTTAATATAGCTAAACATTTATACTTAACGCAACCATTTTTAGGGTTCCGTACCTCAAAAGGAAATATAGAACCCTTAAAGGATCACTTTGTTGTCTGCCTGTCTGTCTGTCAAGACCCTTTATCTCGGGAACGCATGGAGACGCATATCGAGTTGAACCATTTACTCAAGTTTACAGTCCCTTGAAGCTGTGAAAAAGTTGTGCCGCAAAAATCGTATATTTCAACACTCAAGGGAATCCAATTTTATAGGGTTCTTTCCGGTGACCTAAATTTGGAAAAAAATATCGTCGTCTTATACTACATATACAGGGAAAAAATTAGAAACCTGTATATTTGTAATTAAGTACGGCACCCTCGGTGGGCGAGTCCGACACGCAACTGTCCGGATTTTTCAAAAGTAATATCCAATTTTTTTTTTTCTCTACTAAGTACGTACATCTAAATTAAACGTAGTCGACGAACACTTATATCAGAATATAAAGCTGATTGTTTTCAAAGGTTAAAAACGAACAGTGGCTTGTCATGTTTCACACCAAATGGAATTCTTGTGTTCCCGTAATGGCCCGCGGAGTTCGCACACCAGCTGGGCGGGACAATAATAAACCTGAACTGAAACAGTACATTTTTCCGCACGCCTTTACTTTCTAGAACATAGTTACTAAGGAGAACATACGATGTGGGTATTGTATTTTTTTCCAACACGTTTGCTCGTAACGTGCCTTTTATGACGTCGATTTAATGAGCCGTAAATCGAATCCTGAATATTAAACACGCGTGTTTAATAACATTACGGCACTCGTGTTTTATGGTTGTATCCCGATTAAGGAAGATTGCGATATTAGGAAGATTGCGGGTCACTTCTGGATAAGATTAGCTCAGGGCTCAGGACAGGGACGGGTGGCGTACTCGAAGAGAGGCCTATGCTCAGCAGTGGGCGATTAATTATGATGATGACCCCAATTAAGACACGTTGGCAACTTGCAGCAAGGTGTATGTATGAATACGGTGCATTCTTTGACTAACCGGGTTGTGCTGAATTGTTTTCAATTCTCTGCAATTGATTCTCTTTTTTATACCACGTCGGTGGCAAACAAGCTTACGGCCCACCTGATGGTGGTGGTGGTGGTGGTGGCAACTTGACTGAACCAATTAAATCCTTTTTGTGTATTAATTGATTATTTCTCCTTGGAACGTTTCATTCAGTAAAACTATTTACTATTGATGACATTTTGCTCGAATTTGTATTGAATGGAGCATGGGTCAGCCGCTAGTTTGGGATGCTACTTGCGATGATACCCTGGCACCGGCCCATGTTCCACGCACCAGCGCCGCCGCTGGCGCTGCAGCATCCTCGGCCGAAAGCCTCAAGCGCCGCAAATATGCCGTCCTAGGAAACAGCTACATGTTTGCGGCGTTTGGCGTTGAAACCTTGGGGCCATGGGGGCCAAGTGCGCGTCGGCTGTATAAAGATTTGGCGACGCGCTTAATGGAAGCCTCGGGCGACCAGAGGACTGGCCACTATACACACAGCGTATTAGTATCGCTATACAGCGAGGGAATACAGCCAGCCTTCTGGGCACCTTGCCCGTTGACGGAGATTTATGCCATTTTTTTTGCTTATGGGTTAAGTTTTATTATGTTTGTTTTTATTAATTGTCTTTAATAAATTAATTAATATACGAACATATTTATTTTATTTTGTTTTAGTTGTTGAGAGTTTTGAGTCATCTGAGTCTCGCTTTAAAACGCCCATCTCCCCCTGACCCCTGAGAGGATGACTTCCGATATAAAAACTATCCTATGTCCTTCCCCAGGACTCAAACCATCTCTATACCAAAATTCATCCATCAGTTCAGCGGTTTAAGCGTAGAAGAGAAGAGGTAACAGACAGACAGACAGACACACTTTCGCAGATATGTTTCGGAGATAACCCGTAAACTTCAAACTACTATCTTACACTTTTCATCTTTATAATATTACCGATAGTATATAGAAGTATGCATAAACGCAATTGGTGCAGTACTACCTACTATAATAAGAATAAAATAAAACTTTTATAGAACGTCAATAATTCCGGCTATAAGATATCGGAAAATCCCGGATTGCCGTGTCATGAACCTAGGGCGTGGAAAATGGGAAAATTCCCCAACAGACGGGACATAAATTATCCCGGATGGAGTTGGTGTGAATTTATTAGTTTCGGAGAGGTGACTTTCGCTTCAGGTGACATTCGATTATGTGTAGGTACCTACTTAGTCGAATTCTTGCATTTCTTGTCTGGCTTGTGAGCCCCTTTATCGTAAAATGTTGATACTTTGCTTCGGGTAATTATGCCCCAATTGTATAATTAGCTTTTATTTAACTTGCAACGTATGTTGACCTTGACGACCGCTTTAGCCTAGTTGGTAGTGACCCTGCCTACGAAGCCGGAGGTCCCGGGTTCGAATCCCGGTAAGGGCATTTATTTGTGTGATGAGCACGAATATTTGTTCCTGAGTCATGGATGTTTTCTATGTACTTAAGTATTTATTAATCTATATAAGTATGTATATCGTCGTCTAGTACCCATAGCACAAGTTTCCTTAGTTTGGGACTAGGTCGATTTGTGTAAGATTGTAAAAAAAAAAAAAAATGTATGTAACTATGTTTGTTCGGGTGGAATCTTGCATTGCAACTCATTAGCAGCAGCAGATTTAGCTGAAGTTTCGGGTTTAAGTATAGTTTGGATGACAATTAAATATTATGGTACCATCGAGCAGATCTGATGATGGAGACAGAAGGTGGCCATGGGAATTCAGGACACAGACCTAACGGTGGGCTCGTTAAAATCGTCTCAACGAGTAGTTAATGACGGTATACAGAAGAGTATAGTTGGTAACAAAAACTTGTACCGCAAATGATGACTAACTAATGAACTAACTCATTGTAATGGCTCAGAGATCCAAAGCGAGTCTTGGCTTCCGACACGAGTTTTCTGATTCGACCACGTCGTAACGATACCGGCTATGCTATTTTATTTATTTATGTTGGTAAGCAACAAATTCGAAACGACGGCGGTGAAGACGGGTTGAGCCGTATTCACTAAGATTTTCTATGTTGTATCGCCGAAACAACGGATTTAACTGCTGGAATGGCATTAAACCAAGCAAACATTTTGTACAGTACCTGATGGTATCCATATTATTCGAATTCATTGCGTAAATTAGCTGGATGTCCCAGATGTGGCTGTTTGGCGCCCCTATCTTCCTATGGAGGACTTATGTAGAATATCTATGGAAAAATCTAGGTACATTTGCACCCCAATGGTCACGTCGAAAGATGGCCTACCCACCTAGGTTTTCCCATAGATAATCTATACTTCACAAAATATCCACGAGTCGGCCTTGCGCACGAGGGTTCCGTTAGTACCTTATAAAATAACCGGCCAAGTGTAAGTCGGACTTGCGCACAAGGATGCCGTACCTTGCTCGCATTATTTGTATCAAATTAAACTTAATTTCGGGCATGAGCTCCCGTCACGAAGTAGCTTAGCTAGAGGCATCTGAGCTTCCTTTTATGCTGGTTACATTTAAACAGTTTTTGTATTACAAGTTCACAGTTGTCGAAAATATTCCTCTCCTTGCAATGTCAACCTTGCTTCTTGCTAAATTTCATGATTGTAGATGAATGGTTCGAGAACTACTGTACTCTATAGGTTTTCGATCCAAAAAGGTTCCCATTGTCTAGACCACATAAACCTTGAAGGCATATATTTTTTATTATCAGGTGATTCATGGTGAGTTTTTTCAGCAACGATTACTTGTGGTTTAATTTTTGAATTTCATTCGATTATGTACCGACTATTAACCAAAGAGTCCCATTGCATCCTTCGGGCATCATCGTCATCATCATCCATCATCGGGCATACAGTCCTGGAAAGGTTCCATTATTGGTAATATAGGTATTGAAAACCGGTACCGAGATTTTTCCAACTCACTCATACACAAAAGGTAGATAATAGGTACGTATTTGTCTTAACCACAAGTACCCTTTAGGTGTTTCATTCAATTTAAATAAAAACAACACGAATTAAATTATTTATGAGAAATTTCCAAATGCCATCTCACATCACATTTTGTTTCCGCCAAGCCCTTTGTAAATGGGATAACGGTTTTAATATTTTCAATGAAATTTGGCACGCGGAATCCCTCGGCGCTTTGTCCTAAACATTTGCGTACATTTAGGTCTAAATGATTAACGTAATTACACGTGCCGCATGTATTAAGACTACTTTTCATTTTCGGATTACAAATTACGACAGCTTAAGTCCAATTTACAGCCGAGTTCAAAAGTGGTCGAGAGTGAATAAAATTCGTGCACGCAAATACTAATAAGAAGCAAATACTATTATTATTATCTCTTTATTTATATTTCGTCTTAGGCTAGGTTTTTACAATAATTATATATAAAAAGTAAAATATAAAACTAAGTATACATACAAAACATAAAATCATTATAAAAACCTAACCTAGGGTGCAGCCGGCAGCGAGGCGGGGCCTAAGCTACCGGCGGTCAGGGCGACAGAGACAGGAACCTCCTGCAGTCCTACCCGCACCGCCGTGTGTACTATCCGCGCAGTATCCAGAAGTACCACCTTCTGTATCTGACCCTTGATCCAGCCGTCTAGCGAGAATCTCTTGAGGTGATGGTCGAGACTCTTCGCTATTAAACCGTTCGCCGAAACGACTATCGGGACGATGATCGTCGAATCAACATCCCACATGGCGGTTACCTCGTGAGTCAGGTCTATTATTATTATTATTATGTTAACTGACGCCTTGTCGTCGTACACAATATTGGAGTATACATCCATACTAGTCGAACGAGGGAGCGAAGCAAACAAAGTATTATTATTTAGGTTAGGATCACCAACAGCGGCAACAACAAACACAAGCACTTCTTAAAGATTCAAAGATTTTTATTTTGCTCGGAATAGTCGGAATGCAGTTACATAGTTGTTAAAAATACAATATTAGTCCAGTGCATCACACATGTCAAACACAATCCAAAAAAATATATAGGTATTTAAAAGCATTTGTCCAGTAGCCAGCAGGTTGTCAATTTCTTCTTAAAGCTATTTTCTCTTACCAATTTTAAGTCATCAGGTAGTTTATTATATAATACATGTTATAAACATTCTTATTGTAAATCATTTTATGATCACGGTTTGTATATCAGCTTCATAATGTTTCGACGGGTCTGTCTCTGCATTAATTCTCCTCGTTTAAAAAAAAGGTTCGATGGGAATTTACGAAAACACATATATATCTCTTATGTATAGGCAGGTAAAGGAGGAATGTGCAATTTTTAAATAAGGGTACGTGACACGACAGTTTCATACAGATACGTCATATCCAGCATATCTCTCCCGTTTTTAAGAGACATCATATGAAAGCGCTTAAGCCTGTCTTTGTACGACTGAACTCTACTTCTGTATCGATATGCCAGATGTTGGTCAGACATTTGTGTACGCGTTCAATCCTATCGATATGGATTTTGTAAGACGGAGTCCACACAACACTACCATATTCAAGTTTACTTAAATTCTAACGAAACAGTTGAACAGGTTTGTAAGCATTGAAAGTTGTTTACACGCTTTTCCACATTTGCGTAGGAACCCCAGTGCCCAGAATGCCGTGTCTATCATGGTGGCTATGTGTTTATTGAAGCGTAGATTGCTATCCAGGACTTTTATCACATCGACCTTTACCGGTTGATACAAGAACTGTACTTTGTTCGAAGCTAGAAAACGCAATGTTCTGTGGATTTTCATGTGATTACATTTCGTTGGATTAAGACACATCTTAAATGGGACTGGGCCGGGCAGGTCTGCCGCATGCCAGAAGGTTTATGGGCTACAATTACCACCAAGTGGGTCCCACAGAACCGAATACGGCGTCTCGGTCTCGGTAGACCACGTAGGAGATGGCGAGGCGAGCTTGACGTCTTTGATCAAAATAAGTGACAAGATAGGAGCGTCGTCTCGTTCTATCGAACGGTGTCAGCCAGTGACGGACGCTTTATCCTGTCAATTATCGTGTGATAAGGCCGACCATGATACGGGGTCAGGACAGGGATATCTGGAAGAAAAAGAGGGAGGCCTTTGCGACACTGGGACACTTAAGCCTCTTAATATTTAATAATAAGTAAGACACATCTTGTTGTTTGTACGCCAGTCCGCCAAAGAAGTTACATCTTCTTGCAATTTTAAGGCATCTGTAGGGTGTGACAATGCGTGTGAGTTTTTATTCGTCCGCGATGCATTCGAATGTGACGTCATTTTTAAAAATGTTAAAGAACAGTCCCAGGTTGGATTTGCTTCGGACTGAATGGACAAAAAAAAACTATATAACTAACGAACCTACTCACAAAATTTCACGAGAATCGGTTGAGAAATGCGACCTGTAGCCAGTGTGTGATCAGTACAGCCAACATCATACAGTTAGTAGCAGTCAGAGTAGCCAAATACATCGTAACACACCCTTATTCTTACATTAACAACTGCATCTGCTGCGCGTACGGTAAAACTCGCATTGTGGCCAGGTGTGACGTAAACTATATAGTTGCATGCTTGGTTTAAGCGTGCAAAAGTAATAGACAGACATACGGACAGTTACTTTCGTATTTATACAATACAATGCAAATACACTTTTTGCACACCCCTAAAAATAACACGGTACAGAAAATAAAGCTTAAAAAAATAGAGGAACAGCGGGACAGCGGGACATACAAAAGGCAAAATATTTGGTGTGGAGTATTTGTAGAATATTTATTTCCAAACATATAAAGCTACGGTAGCCTAGTGGTTCAGGCATGCGTCAAACGGCGGTCGTGGGTTCGAATCCCGGCTCGTGTTTAATGAGTTTTTCGGAACTTATGGAGGTACAAAATATTTACCGTTAGCTTTTCGGTGAAGGCAAAAATCGTTAGGAAACCGGTCTAATCCCAATAAGGTAATTTTTTCCCCCTGGATCGCTGTTGTCCACGTTAATCCCCTAGCCTGATCCCCCAGGGGAAAAAAACGGTTAGGTTGTTAGTTGAACTGCGACCCTACAGCGCGCGAGCCGAGCGAGCGAAGCGAGCGTGACGCGGTAGCGTCCGGCGAAGCGCCATAACCGAACATTATCATTTTTTCCTAGTTGAATATAAAATAATTGCCGCTAATTCCCCTGGGGGATCAGGCTAGGGGATTAACGTGGATAACGTGCCTGGATCAGATAAAAAAAAAAAAAAAATTTTTGAACTGTTTATTTCAATAAATCACATTTTTTTGGCAGATGGCAGTGGCTTTCGTACAACTAGTGCCTACTTATGCCAAATCTTGGGATTAAGTGTCAAAGCGGACCCCGGGCTCCTTTAGGGGCACTACCGGGAATAACGCTAGGAGGATGATGATTTATTTCCATATGTAATTGCCGAGTATTAAGAACACATTCATACAAAAATATATGGTATTTATCACTTACTAGCTTCTGCCCGCGACTCCGTCCGCGTGGAACTCGTTTATATCGCAGCTCCATACAAACTTTCACCCCCCCATTTCACCCCCTTAGGGGATGATTTCGGGGATAAAACTATCCTATGTCCTTCCCCGGGACTCAACCTATCTCGATACCAAATTTCATCGCAATCGGTTCAGCGGTTTAAGCGTGAAGAGATAACAGACAGACAGACAGACAGACAGACAGACAGACTGACAGACACACTTTCGCATTTATAATATTTTTCATTATTTATTTATTTATTTATTTATTTATTTATTTATTTATTTATTTATTTATTAGTATGGATATGGATAGTATGGATTATTTCAACGTTGTATACTCTTACTCTGTGTGTACTCTTACTTGCCCGCCCCGCAGGGTCACTGCGGGCATCTGCGGGCTAAGCCTCGAAAAGATGGACAGACAGACAGGGGTAATCACCGTAACGTTTCGAACGCGCGTTAGTTACAATTCAAATGCAATTTTTAGAGTTCCCCCTTATAGTCTCGCGATATCCGTCTGGTCGTGCGTCCGTCTGTCCGCATGCGGCTTAGCTCAGTGACCCTTATACTAGAAAGTTGTAATTCGGCATGGGTATATAAATCAATCACGCTGATAAAACGGTAGAATCACATATTGCAAAATAAAAATTTTGGGTACCTCCCCTACACATAAAGTGGGGATGTTATTTTTTTCTCTTTAAACCCGTGATGTGGGGTATCGTTGGATAGCTTGTTCCAAAATATTATGGGTTATTAAAACCATTTCAACACACTAATCCGTTTGCGCGATATTGAGCTTTAAAGCCCTAATTTTTGTTCGAGTCAAGTACCCCTTCCCCTGCCGGCTAAATGGCTACTACTGGGAATGTGAAAAAAATCGTGGCAGTAGTACTTATAATGAATTTAAAAGGAAAACTATCACGGCTAAGAAGGCGTAACTAGTTACCGACCGAGTAATAGTCGACCAACTTAATGTGTACTTGGAAAAGCCAACTTTCGCGCAAATTCGGCCGACGCAACCGCACCATTTATTTGGCGCGCGTGTGTCGATGTAACAAAGACAGACAGGCAACTACGGAACCTTACACAGCGCGTGGCCCGACACGCACTTAGCCGGTTTTTTTATATTCAAAATTACATTTAGATCTACCTAACGTAGGTACGTACCTACAATGCGTTACTTGATCGACCTGCTGGACTCTGAAAATTATGTACCACGTGTATTAAGTACGGTCCACAACAGAGTTTTAAAAAATATACTCATTTGCATAATTCCATTCTGTACAAATTAGGATACCTACCTAATGTTTGTTGGTAACAAGTGGAACTAATGTGATTTGCTCCACAAAGAGAAATGATGCCGTTAACCCTAAGCCTTTGAATGAGCTATGTTTAGGATGATTGCGTAACGAGCCGTTTATCTATTCAGATCATGCTTTACGTAGGGAGCCAATAATGCACGGCCCAGTAATGTACAGCCTGATAATCCGCGTCCACTTTTTGTGGACTCGGATTATTGGGTCGTGCATTATCAGCCCGGACAAAAGTGGCTTCCAATTATTGCCCCGGACCAAGTTTGCTCAGTGATAATGCACGGCCCAATAATGTACAGCCTGATAATCCGCGTCCACTTTTTGTGGACGCGGATTATTGGGTCGTGCATTATCAGGGCGGACAAAAATGGCTTGTCATAAGCGAACTCTGTCTTAGGTCGGTTAGGTTAGGGTTCACTTGTGTCCCTCAGACCAGAAATAGACACCCCGCGCAGCGGGGTGGCGTCGACTCGCTGGAGATTATTAGTCCGCACAGATGACCGTCCCAATGTACATGGATTATCAGGCTGTACATTATTGGGCCGTCCATTATCAGCTCGTACAAAATTGGCTTCCAATTATTGCCCCGGACCAAGTTTGCTCAGGGTGATAATGCACGGCCCAATAATGTACAGCCTGATAATTCATGTACGGTATGGACGCGGATTATTGGGCTGTACATTATTTTGGCCGTGCATTATTATGGCTGTACATTAACCTGCACCTTTACGTACACAACAACTCGGCAGTCTATGTACTTTGTTATTTATTTTTGTTCCCATCTATCGAAAAAACATGAGTGAATTATAGCCCAGTTATTCACTAATCATCCTCTCAGGATTCAGTAATCAAGTAGCCAACACTACGGGGGACGGACTTGTAATGGCCACCTTCTATCTCAATCATCATATCAGCTTTATGGTAGGTACATACGATAGTTTTGCAATGTCATCTAACTTACACAAGGGCATAAAGTCTGAACTCAACCGGGAAGTTAGTCAAAACCTTCAAGATTCGACCTTAACTTAGCTAGCAACACACTGCAAAATAAATAACATCTCGTAAAAATTAATGATTGATGATGAAATATCCCAATATATTACCTACTTGCCATTTATTATAATAAGTATGCACTATATTATTAGGTCGGTAGGTCATTCATACCAATTACTTATATTATTGTTATGAAAATTCTGTATTTTTTTACTGACCGACCGCGTTGTGAATACTAGATTTTCTGTGAGCTTAGGGCCTACCGCGAAAGCCATTCGAAATGTCCCTCTCTCAGACTTGCGACGAACTCGAACGTAAGTGCGACAGAGAGGGAAAACTTCGAATGCCGTTGGCGGTAGGCCCTAATGCCGGCTGTACACATTGGGCCAACGTTGGCGCGTGAGCAGGATGCAGCTATGCAAACGCATGAGAACGGAATAAAGCCCTCTTCCTCTAACGCATAGCTGCATTCCGCTCCGCGCCAACGTTGGCCCAGTGGGTACAGCAGGCTTAGTCTGTTCTCTGTCTCTGTGTCAGAATCTGTCTCACTTCCTCGTTCGAGCGACAAAGACGGAGATACACGAACGAAGTTACAGTCCTGCCGATTTCGCCTGTCTAGCGCACAGCACAGATTACTAATATGTAGCTAGCTAGTCTAGCGTCTCCTATACGAGCATGAACCTATAATACTCTGGACAGGCTGTGCGTGATGCCACAGTGAGGGACGGAGAGGCTCCTATGCAGCTAAATTAAGAACTGGTCTTGTGAATGGCTAACAACTTGCCATAAACAACCTACTCATTTTGGACGGGTACCTAATGGTTTATGTTCCACAACTGCATACTAAATCAGCTGTGGCACATTTAAAAAATTGGAACTATGACAAGGTCAATGAATGATATTTCCCTTTCTGTCACACTTATCGAGATTTGTATGCTACCTACCAGCTCGCTCGCACGTGGTATTATTATTACCATAGCCTGTCCAGAGTATTATAGGTTCATGTATACGAGGCTATGTTTTAGTGTTGCCACGTGAAATTAAGTTTATAATTATAAGTTTGTTCAAAATTGCCCCTTGTGCCAGGGTAGATACCCCACTTTCCCCTAGGCATAACTAGTTGCGAGTAGTCCTCGACCAACATAAAAATGTACCTACACACATACACATCACATTTCTAAATAAATAGGTATTTGTGTTTAATGGAACGAAATATTTCAAATTATTACAATACAAAAACCTATTAAGGAAATACAAATTGACTTTATTATTAATTGAAATTTATAGACAGTAAAAAAGGGCGGATTATAAATTAATTCCATAGTCCAATCACGGGAACGGCGGACTGTCCGGAATCCGGCCCGTGTGGATACGTGTCGGAAGCACGGCGACCGGCCAAGTCAAGGTCATACTAGATTTTCTGTGACCTTGCTTGGCCGTCCGCCGATATCGGCCCGTGTAGCGACTCCTAATGTCAAAACAACCACAAAAGCTGCTATCGCCATTTTATTTTTATTTTTTATACCACGTCGGTGGCAAACAAGCTTACGGCCCACCTGATGGTAAGTGGTTACCGTAGCCTATGGACGCTGTTACATGCGCGTTGCCGACCCTTTAAGAATTTATACACTCCTTTTTTGAAGAACCCCATACTGCAGTCCCTCGGGAAAACCTCGGCAGGGAGCTCGTTCCACAACCGGAGCGTCCGAGGGAGGAAATTTCTCTGAAACCGTACGGTACGCGACCATTTAGGTTCCAGGGTGTGAGGATGAATACCCTGCCGATGGCGAGCGGTGCGGTGGTAAAAAGCAGCCGTAGGCATCATGTCGAACAGTTCTTCAGAGCACAACCCGTTGTACAAGCGATGCGTGCGAGCCATGTCATGTTTTGGATGAGACGCTACACGGGCCGATATCAGCGGACGGCCAAGGAAGGTCAAGGGGTGGAGCTTACAGGACTTAGCTGCCACACGATTGGAGCATGCGGTCATCAACCATAAATAACTATACAGTGGACTGGGGGCAGTGAAAGCTGAGCAGCATGCCTGTCTTATTTAGGGTTCCGTACCCAAAGGGTAAAAACGGGACCCTATTACTAAGGCTCCGCTGTCTGTCTGTCCGTCTGTCACCAGGCTGTATCTCATGAACCGTGATAGTTAGATAGTTGAAATTTTCACAGATGATGTATTTCTGTTGCCGCTATAACAACAAATACTAAAAAACCGGCCAAGTGCGAGTCGGCGTAGGGCTCCCATACAACAGACACCCTTCGTGCGGGAGTCTGACTCGGATTTGGCCGGTTTTTTTCTTTATTTATTTCTATAAATTGATCTAGCGTATCGCTGAATACAACACGAAACCAGTGAAGCGTTTCCACTTGTCCAAGATCATTGTCCAAGGTGATACAACGTAATGTGTCATGGACAAACAAACCAGTGTTCCGACTCAGAATTTAAAAAATCTGAAGGACAAGCAGAGCGGCAAAATAATCGCTACTTAGTACTAAAAAAGTTGGTGCATTTACAACAAAATATACCAAAATTGACAATAGCTTTTGGCAGGCCAACATGCAGTCCGCCAACCTCCACACGCTCCAGCACGGCTATCACAGGACGGCGCGCGAGCTCTCTCGATTTTTCTCGCACTATTCCTCTCTTTCTAAGTTTTCTAATAAGGGAGAGACGAATAGTGCGAGAAAAATCGAGAGAGCTCACGCGCCGTCCTGTGATACTTAGCCGTGCAGAGCGGCGGACGGCAAGCGGTGGGCGGAGCTAGCAGGATCCAGCACGGTGTTGAACTTGGTTATCTGACAGGTCTTCATACGTCATTGTCTCCGCTTTCTTGCTCGCACGATGTAATTCGCTCTCTCGCTCGCTCGAGATTTAGTGTAGCGAAAGATATTTTGTTACAAGATACGACATCGATATTTACTTTTCATATATTCGTCATCTGCACCAGTCGTAAATAAATTGTATCTCCATGCATTTGTATTGAGATACAAATTAACACATGTATACAATACATGTATACAAAATGTCATTTACGGCATTTACGACAATAAAAACAAAAATCATAGGTACCTGAACTTAACTGCCTACTTAAGGCCTGTTTCTGAGACACAATTACCTACGTGAGGTGTAGACAGCTACTTGAATCGGACTTTAAATAAATATTAAAATGTAATTTACTAGTATTTAACAACTATAGTAATAATAAATAAAAATAAAATTAATCGTTTATTTCCACTTAAAGTTACAGGTGGTACAAATCTTTACTGACCTCCACACTAGGCAAAGCCTGTCCCGTGGAGGAAGTTAAGGGTTAACAGTAGTTACATGTACATGTACGATAAATAGCGACAACAGTGGCAAACAAAGACATTAAAGTACCTACATATATTGTAATTTTAGAATTTCTCTACAAAATCAACCAAAGTGAATTATCAAACAACTAAGAGAATCTAAAAACTAGTCATGCAAATATTGTGTGTATGCGTGAATGTGTATGTATGTATGTGTAAATGTGTATGTGTAAGTTTGTGTACGCATGGGCGTCAAACTTGTACATTTAAAACTTGTTCAGTGTCTATATATGATAAATCCATTAAAACCCTCGTCAACAACCTCTTTACTTCGACAATGGTGTGTTGGAGTGTGTGTGTGTTGTGTGGATAATCTATATACTTAGTTTCAGTTATCTACTGAAATAAACAATACAAAAGTTAATGTGGTAGGTATACGGAAGTAGCAAAATATACCTTCAGCTCCTCTGTATCTCAAACTTACCAAACGCCTCGCCTACATAAAATTCACGCCGATAAAATGTCGATGAATATAAGCTTTAAAATAATTACAACAATATTGGTGTCAACTTGACGTTGACGTCGCGGCAAAATTGTTTACTATTTTTAACACTATGGTGAACAGTCGATGGAGACAAGTCGTCAATAGACTCAAAATACCATACTATTCGTCTCACTCTAACTCATGTCAGCTGACCATAAGAAGTGACAGAGACAACTATATGAAACATCGTATTGCTTTATACTGCGCGTCAGTATTAGTCTGTGAATTCTGTGATGTGGTCCACACGGGCAGAATCACGCGTCGGCTGGCATGCAGTCCTGCCGATATCGGACCTTGGAGCGTCTCCTATAGAGGTATTCTACCTCAACATCACAGCGCATTGGCTTTGTTCTTAGTTATTGGACCGATGGCAGAACCACTTCTAAATAAATAATCCTTACATTTGTGAACTTTGCTTTGCATATTTGGAAAAAAAATGTGAGGATTTATTCATAAAATCGAGAAAGCATAACATTTCTATACCCTAGCGCCATCTCGTTTTACTTTTCGGAATTGAATACAGAAGCGCGTTACCAACATAAGAATAACACGCTGCTCGAAGTGCTCGAACAATATTAGTTCTGCGTGCGTTCGCTAGATCGTGTACTTACTTGTCTTACTTCCGCCGCCATTCTGGCGCCATCTTGGACGACTGACGCTCTTCTTGTCTATAATTTCGAGGCATAGATCGTATTTATGGGTGAGGTCCGTAGATAATTTTTACTCTTTGGATACCATTGTGCTCTTTGATTACTCGTATACAGTTTATCTGTCAAAACAATGGATTCACATCGTGTTTACGTATTTTTTCCAGGTTTTCCTGGTGGGTTAACTATGTACACAACGTTTTGAGATGGATACGTGGTCCAGTTTGTGCCGTTGCTGCTTGTCGCCTGAATCTGAAGTGTCACTACACGATAACGAGAAAAACGTAAAGGATAAGTTTTATGAAATTACAACAATCGAGGTACGTACCATTTTATTCTAAGAAACGTCCTAATTAAACTCACTTAAATGGGTCAATTTACATAATTGCAAATTTAAATTACAAGTCTTAACTAACCTTCATGCTTATTTCGAAACATGTCAATTTGAAATGTGTCAATTTTTTCGGCTAAATTGTCGTGTTTTGCCGTGTAGAAAGTGATATTTGTTGCAAAATAAAATGTAAGGTTTGCTTTTGTATCTCATTAGATATTTTAATCTCACAATTTTTCTGCAATATCTATAGTACTTATAACCTCAAACATTGATTCAAATTAATTTGAATTCCCTTGACAGACATCGTAAGTGCTACCTCTTTATCATGAACTCTTAGCTAGCCTAGACAGACATGACCTTATAGCCTGATTGCCTGACAGTGTAATTTTATGTCTGTTCTGTAGTTGGAAGACCAGCACGGCTATCACAAGAAGGCCCGCGAACTGTGTCGCGGCGAGATACTACCTGTTTCTTTCTAATTTGAAAGCTTAAAAAGAGACAGATACTCTACGTCGCCCATCCTGTGATAGCCATGCTTAGGGTTGCCAGATGTCCAGTATTTAAGCGTACAGTCCGGTATTTTCGAGGCCTGTCCGGTAAAAAATAAAAGGTTATACTGGACAGAACAATGTGTTCTTCTTTGCGACCTAGGCTTACTAGCCTAGCATACACCCAACAGTCTTTTGAGGATTTTTATAAAACAAACCTAGTCATAGTAATCTGTTGCAACCATAGTTTTGTAAAGATCTTAATAACTATGTACATTGAGTCTTGTATGGCATGGCAATGTCACATCAGATAATTAGATTAATAAGTATATATTCCACCATAATAATTTAACATCAATGGACAATGTTACACTACAACAAACACATTATTAACAAGCAGACAACACATTAATAACGAGCATACAACACATTAAAACTGATGGTTAAAAATATTACATTCAAATACCTATTTATCATTTAAGAATTCATGAATTGACCACTACACAGTTTTAGACATGCAAGAATTAAAAAGCGGCCAAGTGCGTGTCGGACCACGCACAACAAGGGTTCCGTGCCTATTAAAAAGGTTGTATCGTTACTGAAATCTTATGGCACTTACGTCTTTTCCTTTAAGGAAGGCAGTTTTTTAGAAATATCTCAAAAACATTTGAACCGATCTTGTTCAAAACAATTTTCGCTGAGAGAATTTAATAAGTCCTATGAGTATGATTTTTTTCATATTTTTAAAATACACGCTTCGAAAATTAGAGGGGGGGGACACAATTTTAGTAAATGTCGAGGAGATTATCTCCGACTCTATTCACTTAATCAAAAAAATTGCTGAGAAACCCTATATTTATTTTGAAAGGCCTATCAATTGAGGTGCCACACGTGGGCTTGCAATGAAAAAAAAATATTTGACTTACAGTTTTATGTATGGAGTGCATCCCTAAAAAAAATATTTTTTTTGTAATTTAGTTACAAAACTATGTAGCGGTTAACGAAATACACCTATCCTTCAAATTTTATTCAAATACACCTTATAGTTTTCGAGTAAAATGCCTGTGACATACGGACGGACAGACAGACAGACATGACGAATCTTTAAGGGTTCCGTTTTTTGCCATTTGGCTACGGAACCCTAAAAATGCAGTAATGTTGCGCGATTCCCAAGTTGCAGAATTTTATTTAGCAAGCAAATAAAGACTAATTAGAATGGCTGACTTACCTCTACATAATATCTCCCAACTTTTTACGGTAGAAGAGTTTCCAGACATTGCCTATTTTACAAGCTTTTATTTACTTTCACCTGTCCCATTATCTGTATGTCTGTGATCAAATTTTGCAAGTTAATTTTGAGCCACTTTCCGGTGACAAATTGAGCTCAAATTTTGGGTATAAGTATAGTTTGGATGACAATTCAATGTACCATCAAGCTGATCTAATGATGGAGACAGAAGGTAGCCATGGGAATTCAGTACTTAACCGACATAACCCCGTTGAGTTTGGGCTCGTTGGAATCGTCTCAATCAGTATTCAGTAGTTGATGGTATACAGAAAAACAGTCTGCAATAAAAGCTTGTACCAAAAATTAAATTTTTGATAGAAACTTGTTTACATGGAATTGGACTATTATTACACACATTTTTTTTTTATTTGCAATGCACGTGAATTCATAGGTATGTTGATGCTGGACCAATTTGGATTTTTTTTTGGAAGCGTATCCTTCCCAGATGGTCCCATGGTCCAGGATGTGATGATGGGGTCCTGGGGAAATCGAGGGAACTCTTCAAACTTTATAGCCCAATATACAGTCATTTGGGGTTTTTCTCTAATAATCAACGCATTTGCTCTCGGAAAGCAGCAGAACAGCAGCGCTACCACGAACTTCGAAAGTCGAAGTTTGGGTATTTCCATCTCTATCGCACTCCCTTACTCGAGTGACAGGGATGCATGTATTACGAACTTCTACTTTCGAAGTTCGTGGTAGCGCCTCAGGGATTTAGAGATTATTTAAAATATTCAATAATGTCATAATGGCCGCTTTTTTTTTATCCTTTTTCCAGAAAATATGACATTATTGATTATTTTATTTAGTGTCTACGCCCCTATTAACGAACATGCTCACAAATTTTCACGAGAATCGGTTGAGGAATCTGACCTGTAGTGGAGAACTGCAGGACATCAGGACTTAAACGAATTTAGGCCCAAGCTGAAGCATACAACTTCGTTCGCTTCGCTCGCTCGTTCGATAACGCTAGAGCTATTGCTTTGAGATAAGGTCGAAACGTGTATACATGTTTATGATGCTGGCTGTACATGATTATTGCGTCATTCGACATCGTAAGAGTCGTCTGGATGAGTAGCTGAAGTGAAAAGTAAAGTCTCCAAAGAATACTGCAAAATTCCTTGTAGTCATAATAACACTACTACTTGCTCTGTAGTAGTGTTGTGTTCCTGGAGGTGAGCAAGGTCGCCAGAGCTCCCGAGGATGCGTTGAACACAACGCACTCAACAGAGAGCGAGGGCATTTGTTACTTCAGCTGTCAACACGGCGAATCCTCAAACATATCAAGGGTCGGCAACGCCCATGTTACTCCTTTGGAGTTGTATGCGTCTATAGGCTGCGGTGTCCGCCTACCATCGGGCGGGTTGTACGCTTGTTTGCCACCGTCGTTGTATAAAAAAAAGTCAGCTTATTGAACAAATATTTGATTAATTTTATATAATTCCAGGTGGATGCAGACGATGGGCTGCCACAGAAGCTCTGTGGACAATGCTACGACACCTTGAGCTCTGCTTACCAGTTCCGGAAGCAATGCATCAGAATGGAGTCTGAACTGAAACTACAACTAGAAGCCCTACTGGCACAAGCTGAGGAAGAAGGCCACACGGTGGAGGAGATGGATGCCCAAGAACTAGACTTGGATGACATAGCCAACAACCCTGAAAAACAACTTGAGGCTATCATCAAAAAAGAACCAACTGATAGTGATGATGACTATTACTATGTACTGGTCATTGATGACCCGAAAGATAATGATCAAGACGAAGAAAATGAAGAAACCGCCATTGCTAATATCAAACAAGAACTCATGGAGCATGTTGAAGAAATAGTTGAAGACAAAAATGAAGATAGCATAAATGAACAACAGTTTGAACTAAACCATTTTCTTATTTCAGACACTAAAGTACCAACAAGCGTGCCGGCTACCATACTGGAGAATGAAGAAGAGAGCCAGGAAAATGAAGAGTTACACTTTGAGAATGCAGAGGATGAAAATCAAGATGAAAATGCTCATGACGTCCATGACTTCACTATGATCGATGCAGACGTCGAAGATTCCCAGGACAATGTCACGGACTTAGTGGATGCTATAACTGGGGAAATTGGTGGAAGTTTAACTAAAAACATTGGCAAGAACAGTTTCATTAAAATTATCGCCGCAAGTGGTGGCGATGGGACAATAGTGCTCAAAGACAATGTGGCTTACTTGACCGAGGCCCAGTTGGACGGGAATGAGGACGGGGAAGCCTTGTCACAAGAGGAAGAAGTCATTTTCTGTGAAGGAGATGATTCATCACAATACCAAATATTGAAATGTGAGGGCTCGGAATTGGTTATAGAATATGCAGACGACGGGCAGATAGCCACCGTTTTGCAGCAAGAAGATGGTAGCTTCCTCTGCGACTGTGGAGAACAATTTGAGGATTTAGCGGACTATGAAAAGCATCAATATACTCACAATGCTACTGAAGAGCATATGTGTAATCTGTGTGGCAAAGGATTTGAGTCGGCAGAGATATTGACAGGGCACACGTTACTCCACAATGTCACCGGCCTGCTTGTCATGTGTCCTTTCTGCAAGCAGCTTATCAGGAGAAATGCTCTAACGCAGCACATAAAATATGGGCATAACAACATCAAACCCCGCTGCAGTGTGTGTTTAAAGACATTCGCCAATCCAAATAATTTAAAACGTCACATGATGATCCACAGCGGGATCAGACAATTCGAATGTGACATCTGCTTCAAGAGATTCCACCAAAAAATAACGATGCAGACACACAGACTGACTCACATCAACCCGTTCTCGTGCAATGAATGTGAAGAAACCTTTCCAAGTAAATTGGATTTAGCCACGCATAAAGAATCTAATCAATGCACTAAATCCAAAGTCAAAAAGGTCAGAGACGAGCTGATGAAAACGGCTAAACATGAGATCACTACGAATCTAGGCAAACTTCTAGGTTACGCGTGTGCCTTGTGCAAGAAAATGTTCTCAGTCGAGTCTGCCTTAGAGCAGCATATTGACAATGTCCATTTAGTTGATCCAAATGAGCTCTTATGCTCTGAATGTGGTGAAGTTTTGACGTCTAAAAGGGATATGCAGACCCACATATTGACACACAAGACCATGAAGGCCAAGAATTCGAAGAGGTTCGAGTGTGGAATATGTGGGAAGAGCTGTGCTAGTCAAGCCATGTTGGTCATGCACGAGAGAGTGCACACAAATGAAAGACCATTCCCGTGCCATCTTTGCGCGCTCAGATTCAAAACGAAAACACATCTTAGAACACATCAATTGACTCACACTAGAGAAAAGAAGTTTGGTTGTTCGGTTTGTATGAAATTCTTTGCGCTCAAAGGCAATTTGGTAGTCCATCTCAGAACGCATACCGGTGAGCGACCATACATTTGCACCTTGTGTGGTGAGGCCTTTATTGACTCCAAATATTTGAAAAAGCACAAGTTAAAGAAACACTCTATACAGAATGTTCCGTGGAACAAGTACTGAATTGATCTTAAATACAATGCCTGTTTATCTGTAAAAATACCTATATACTAAGTAGATACAAGTTTTTACTGGTAATATTACAGTTACAGTTCGGATACAAAGCATGTAACTAAAGCCTTTAGAAGATTTGTCAAAGTAATTTTAATATCATCTACAAGCTATCCAATACTGAGTGATTTCTGTTGATTATTTTTGTGTATTCTACATAGCCTGTTTTTGAGTGAGGTTGTGGATACGTTTTTTTTTGTCTAGAATAAGGCTCAGGTAAGCAGTAGAAAATGTCGAATATAGGTAACCTAATCACCCATTACGCTATTTATTATATCTTGTCAATAGCAGTAAGGTCAATTTTTTACTTGAAATCTGTGATTGTTGTTAAAGTTAAAGTCAATCGCTTCTAATATTAAGTGTATAAGCATATCTGCCAAATAATTCACTTTCAATGTGAAATACAGTTGTGATAATGTTTGGTTTTTACATATTACCATCGTAAATGCGACTGTCTATTGAAAACATAGAATTATGTCTGTGCTTAGGATTTCAGGCAAGAGAATTTGGGTATAGTGCCAAAAACAGAAAATTAATCTTTTAAAATGTATGAGTTTTGGGTTTCGAACACAAGAGTGGATAGTGATATAACCTTGTCATCCGTTGCCGGTTAATGTACGGCCCAATAATCGGTGTCCACTATAACTTTTCCCTTTTAACACATGCAAAAAGAGAGAGACAGATGGACGCGGATTATCGGGCCGTACATTAACCGGCACCTAACCCTGCTGCCACATTTACTGGTTAATACTCTGTTAATTGGTGTGGCAGTCATGTCCTAACAGAGTTATATGGGTCAATTAACTATTTCTTTTTGTTATTTTCTCCCGTTAGCCAGGAGACAAAATTAAAGTTTCTCAGAAAAATGAGTGTCTAGTCTAGTGCCTAGATGGTCTATGCAAAAAGGGGTCGAACTTGATAAGAAAACTCACCCCACATTTGATGATTTAAAACCCTTAAATTGACCTAATGACAGAATAGTTGATCCACCCATATCATTGTTATAGGTGCCTGTCTCTTCAGTCGGTGCTCGCCTTCGCGGCGCGGTGCAGGGGTATGACGATGACGGGATGCGCAGGCGAGGACTGACTGACCTATGAATCTGCCAGATTATTCTAAACTTACAACCTAAGTGTGCAGTTACTGTAAGGCGTAACGGAATAGTACATT
This sequence comes from Epinotia ramella, assembly GCA_947578815.1. Lineage (NCBI taxonomy): Eukaryota > Metazoa > Arthropoda > Insecta > Lepidoptera > Tortricidae > Epinotia > Epinotia ramella. The sequence continues at coordinate 19,848,999 of OX388220.1, read as the reverse complement.
ACTTACCAAGGGCTGTGAAAGAAAGAAAGCCCGAAATCGCAGGTATTTGTGACCCGAGCCGCAGGCGAGGGTTGTAAATATGCGATAGAGGGCTTTCTTTTTTACTGCCCGTGGTGAGTACACAATTTTACGTCTTCATCTGGCCATAATGCGAGTTTTACCGTACGCGTAGCGTAAACATACTTACCCCGTCTCTTAGATCATTTTTCGGTACTGAAAGGTATTATTAATAATTCTAAAAACATTCTCAATGTCTTAGCTACATGCTGGAATAGGAAATTTACTCCTACTTGTGAAACTCTTTACAAGTTTCCTTAAAAATACTATTAATTTATTCACGGTAATGGTCGGAAAACAGCAATTTGTCAATACATGGCATTTTTACTTACACGATGTATATTATATCCATACTAATATTATGAATGTGAAAGTGTGTGTCTGTTACCTCTTACAACCCCTTAAATATTTATTTTATTCTGTTTTTTAGTATTTGTTAGAGCGGCAACAGGTGCAAATTTCAACTGTCTCCCTATCACGGTTCATGAGATACAGCCTGGTGACAGACGGACGGACAGCGGACTCTTAGTAATAGGGTTCCATTGTGTACGGAACCCTAAAAAATTGGGGGTTCTCAGTTTTGATGTATTTTTCCCATTCAAGGCCCATGACCCATGCCGCTACAAGGCCGAGGAACTTCTACAGGCTACGGCGAATCACGCGTAGCGTAGCTTGGCCTCGGATGGGTTAAATGTTGTAAATCCGTAACTTGTGGGTGTGTTAGCATTCCCGATTCGCATTAATTGTCTAACAGCACCTGCCCCCCTAGCACACTAGGTTTTATGTCCGACATAAAGCATTTGTCCCTCTTGCACCCGCATATTGGCCAGAATGGGACGAATGGTTTATGTCCGACATAAAACTTAGCGTACTGGCCCCTCAGTTCGGGTCGATGGAAGTCCGTTCACATTTTTAACACATTCATAGTTCATGTTTATAATGTGCAAGTAATATGCTAAATACCAGAGACCGGAATTTTCGTGGCATTTTTGAGCTGGTTTCTCATTTATCGACTTTTAATGTATCGTATCGATTGCGATATACGTAGGTAACTTCGTAATTTTAAAATAGATGTGCTATGTAATTGCAGGCAATAATTTGTATTTACCTTCCATTACAAATAATTGAGGACTCATGTTCCTAAAGTTTTGGGTTGTATAAAGGAAAGTAAAAATGTTAAGATTTTATCACGACAGGCGATAAATGAGAAGTTACTATGACAGTTCAAAAATGCCACGAAAATTCCGGTCTTTTGTTATTTACCCTAGTAGGTGTGCTCGGAAAGTTGCTTACCAAATATGACAGTACATGTTGTACTTTTGAATCTATTGTAAATTCAGTGTTTTTTATTTTAATTACTGAATGTATAGTCTGAAAGCTCTGAAATAAATTATTTCTAGAAAACTGGCGTCTTATTTACGGTATCTACCCTCTTTCAGGAGACTACACCACGCGTCGACTATCGACCATATTACCTGTGTAGATCACATCTGTTAGAGGTTTAATAGATTGACTTTGCGTCATGATTTCATGCACTACGTGATGGTACAGTCGAGTTATCCAATATCTATACAGACAACCTTTCAAAAATATCTACACATGTGTAGGTAACAATAAAGTCTCTGTATAGATATTTTTGAAAGGTTGTCTGTGTATATATTGGAGAACTCGACTGTTGAGTCTACAAGACAAGACTCAGTTAAAGTGTTTCAAATTATCTAGACAAGCTCTTGTTGCGGTATAACCCCTCAGCTGTGGAAAGGCCCCTCGGGCCCGAGTAGTAATGGCGCTGACCGCTGAATCTGTGGTACTTTTCGTAAAATACCAGTGAAACGTATATTTATCTCGTTTTAACCTATTAAAACGTGTTGTGAACGAAGCAAGACAGACAGACAGCTAGCAAGCGAACATTTGAATGCTCAACGGTGGAAAAAGTAGTTTTTTCGTCAGTCAAAAACCAGTATATATATAGTACTCTTTGTCAAAAACTGTCAGTGTGACGTGCGGTCAGGATTTGCTCTCGCTATTTCAAACAGTTAATGATTAGATTATTAGAAGATTTAGAAGACACAAGTGAAAATCTGATAGCATGTAAGTAAACTTTTGTTTTTATTAGGTTTGAATGTGTTTTAAACTGAATTTTACACGATTTTTGGTACCCCTACAATGAACCCAGCTTTACAGTTATTTCACACCTATGTTGTCATGGTAATACATAGTTACAGTTAGGTAATTTAATAGAGAGCAGATATATTCCAAAATATAGACTGCAACTGCGTAAAAAACGGAATAAAACGTAATTTTCCACCTGCACATGTAAATCCTGTCCGTGAAGCAGGCCCCACGGGGCTTCCACAGACGTGGGTTATCTGTAATTTTATCTCCCACCGTTGTGGGGTTTAACAAAGATGCGTGTACATTATTTTGACCTCTCACGCGTAACCGGCGTAACTGATTGTGCAGTGAATGCGCGGAATAAAGTTAACAATTTACTGCCAGGAAAAATCGACGAACTATCAGTCATATTACAGTAGATTTCGTAAATATGAGCCCGAAGGTATTGAAGAGCCAATTCTGCCAATCAAGTTTTATGGCGCTGCGATTTCAAATGTCAACACCATCTATTGAACAAATACTTAACTATTATAACAACTCTTTGTCTAACGTCATATGCCCGGAAGTAATACTGCTACTAACCACAAGATGGCGTTGTAGACAGAATCACCAATGGCATGCCAATTACATAGTTTTTTTTCATGTGTACAAAAGTTCAATTTAATTAGATTTGTTCATCGTTAAGTGTAAATAATGCTTGCTTTCACGGTATAATTTAGTAAGACGTCAACATCAGTTTGTAATGTAGGTGATGCTACTCAACACTAGATGTCGCTATATGCGCTCCAGCAAACTCAAACAATTTGTTGGGAGATCATTTACCTTATTTTATTACCTAGATGTACTTATGTAACGCCAAGACAGTTTAGTATGTATACGAGGGTCAAACTGAAAGTTCTTAGAAAATCAAAAACTGAGCAATCAAGCAACTTATTACTTTTATTATATCTTTTCAAAATAGCCTCCCTTCACATCAATACATCGCTGCATTCGATAGAACCACTGAGAAAAGCACTTTGCCCACTCGTCCTTAGGGGTCTCTTCGACGGCCTTTTGAAACGCAGCCACTGCTTCGTCGGCGTCCATAAAACGTTTTCCTCGAAGTTTTTCTTTAAATTTTGGGAATAAATAAAAATCACAAGGTGCAAGGTCGGGGCTATAAGGTGGGTGACCCAGTAATTCCACGTTTGCCGTCGCCAAATAGTCGATCGTTTGCTTGGCGGTGTGCGATGAGGCGTTGTCGTGGTGAAGCAGGATCCTACTGTGAGGCCGTTTTTCTCGAACTTTTTCCAAGACAAGTGGTAAACAATTGTTAGTGTACCACTTCGCAGTAACTGTTTTTTGATCCTCTAAAATAATTGTTGCGTAATGACCAGTCCTTCCGAAGAACGAGGCCACCATCTTTTTTCCCACACTTCGACCTCTCTTCACTTTAGTAGGCAACTCCTCGGAAGGAAACACCCACTCAGCAGACTGTCTTTTAGTTTCAGGATCATAACAGTAAATCCAGCTTTCGTCACCCGTAACTACGTCGAACACAGCATTTGAGTCACCTCCGTTGAATCTTTGACCCATTTCACGGCACCAATCAACACGACGGACTTTTTGGGCTTCTGTCAAATTATGAGGTATCCACCGGGCACAAAGCTTCCTCACCGCTAAATGTTCATGGAGGATTTTGTGGACTTGACTCATACCAATGGCTAAGCTTGTACGAATCTGCTGATAGGTTACTCTTTTGTCAGTCTCTATCATACGCCGCACAACACTGATGTTATCTTCAGTAGTCGCCGTAGAAGGCCGGCCCTCACGCAGATCATCAGTGAGATTAGTGCGGCCACGTTTAAATTCATTAAACCAGTTGTAAATAGTAGCACGAGATGGGGCTTCATCGTGAAAGGCCAATCGAAGTCTATCATAACTTTCTTGTTGACTTAAATTACATCGAAAGTCGTAAAAAATCATTGCTCGAAAATTTTCTCGCGTTAAATTCATGCTCACGTAGTACACACAATTTTCAATTTGCCGCCAAATCGTAAAACAAATGACAATCGAGTGGAATTCGTACACAAAAATATTAAGAAAGAGTTCCATTTTCAAATTTTGAACTTATTTTTTTATTATATTTATTACAAGTGGCCAGTTCTTAAGACTTTCAGTGTCGCCCTCGTAACTGATTTATGGACAGTATATTACACTGTTATTTATATTAATGTATGTCTGACCTAGAGACTGCCGTTGCCACAGTCAAACTGTTACTACAGTTTTGTGGGGCTATGTTTAAATTTTTAGTAAGTACCTACTTATGTATTAATAAATTTTACTTATTAATGAAAAGTTAATAAAATAATAATAAATTATTACTTATGGCTAAAAGTAAACTACCTAGAGATATATGAATATCCGGCAATTAGACAAGTATTTTTTTATACTTCTCTTACCTTCTGTTTGGTCTTTCGCTAATTTAACTTTTTATATATTAACGTCAACTAAATACAATAAGTACCTATTTATATAACAATCGATAACACGAATTAATTAACTATGAGTGTTTTTAAACGAATGCCTAATCCCGTCAGGAACATTTGCGCCACGTTGGGTAACTCCTAGCCTCGTATTTAGGCATAACAGTTGGCTAATATCGCCTTTCGTCGATGTAGATAAGGTTTGGAATACAAAGTAATTCATTAGCTTGATACGATATTTGCAAAGTTGTGACTTGCCGCCACACGGGTCCCGGGCCACCTCGTAAATAACCGGCATCTCACGTCTGCTACGCCATTCACAAACTGCCTCACCTCACCCCTAACACCTAGTATATCTTGACCCAAGATTCATTAACAACTGCACGCGATGGAAGGTCCGAGCTGAGGCGTTTTGTCGGCCGCATTGTGAATAATAGCCACTCGCCGCACGTAACAGACGGTGACACGCCTTGACACGGGCAATCTATCGTGCGGCTATGTGACCCTGGTACTCATAGTGCCGATTCAGGAAAAGTTTTACTATAAAATAAAAACACTACAAACATTTCGACTGACCCGATGTTGACGTTTGTGTGAGAATGACGTTCGGTGTTGCTGTTAATTAAATTTTTGTTGCCAGCATTTTTTTTTCTGCAAATAGTTTTTAATAAGATTTTTTTTGTAACTTGCTCTATTAAAACCAGTAGATAACTAGAAGTACCACAGTGGATTATAACATTTATAACTTTAAAGCCATGTTCGCACTACCAGGGTATTTAAAATGGTCGCACAGCAAACTTAGTTCTCATAGTTGGAGAGAAAACAGTAGGTACCTACGTATTCGGATACGGTAGGTTCCCGGCAAACAAAACAGCGCGGCCGACAGGCAGCTACATTCGCAATAGTTACGTTATATAGGTACCTAACTGAAAATTGTATTGTTAAAGGTCTGTATTCTGTACGTAGTTGTTATGCAAAAAGCACAACACAAAGGTAGGCCGCCTGATGACATAATTCACCTCTCCCTGCTCATTAATCATGGCTTGGTGGCATGGGATCGAATACACTGACCTACTATGAACCCCGCAGGGTGAGCTGCCATACACGCGTGGCCTTTGTCCGTCATTCTGGATTACGTCGAGTTAAGATGTTACATTATTGGTGCGTTTTTATTTATTTCTACTTTAGCATAAAGGCAAGGCCTCAGTACCATAGTCTGCTGGGCAAGTGGGCAGCTTTCCTCTCATACACGATAGGCTAAGTGTATCCTCCAGACCCGGGGACCTGCCTGAAACACTTTTTTTTCCCTACTATGTTCATGCCAAACTTGAGCTGTAATAAATACCCATAAAAAACATTCTATGTAAAAAAGAGGCCAAGTCTCGAAACTCTTCCACCGTAAAAAGTTGTGAGATATTTCGTAGAGCCAAGTCTCAGGCATTCTTTAATCTTTATTTGCTTGCAACTTTTTACGGTGGAAGAGTTTCGAGACTTGGCCTCTTTTTTACATGGAATGTTTTTTATGGGATCTCACTTCTTTTTGTAAGTTATTGTGTTATAACTATAAATACATACGAATTATGAATGCAGTCCCAGTAGTTTGGTTGGGCTCGTTTTCTAATCAGGGTGACCAGGTACTCCAGATCTTCGATTATCCTAGTTTTTATAGTTTTCCCTTTATGTGGCCATTAAACCCTAACTCTGTACCAAATTTCAGCTCTCTGAGTTTATGGGAAGTATTACTTCTATTTTGATGATCATGAGTGAGTGAGTGAGTGTCATAAATGCGAAACTGCTTTCGCTTAACTTCGGAACTAAATGACCTACAGCCTTGAAATTTTGGATTTTAAGTATGTGGTTATAGCTTACTGGATTACGAAAATTTCTGCGTTCTGGTCTTATCCAGAAGGTTCTCAAATAGGGGCCTGAAAATGCGGCGAAATGGTTCCAGTTAAGGATGGTACGGCAGTGTTTGCTTCGCGCTCGGCTTGGCGGGGGCACTGCCGTGCCCCCAGATCACTATAATTATAGTGGCCACCTCACAGACTCACGTGAGGTGTAGAACTTGTACCATCGCCAACACAGTTAACTGACCATCCGTGCACTTTATGTCCATTGTAATAAGGTTCAATATAAATACAGGGTGACCACTTAACTGTGTTGGCGTTTGTACGTTGGCGCCGTAGGTTCAGCGAAGTTAAGCGAACAGAGTTTTTGAAACAATATAATGCGTCTGTTTATAATAATATGGTTTCAAAAAAATACGAATAGTAATCTTGAGGCTTTTCTGCAGGGAAATCAGTGCTTCGAAACATGATTAAGTAAATTTCGCTCGATAGAAAAAAATCACGAACATAGGTCTAAAACACACAAAAATACACTTAAAACATTCGTAACAAATTATGCACAAAAGCTATAAGTATCAAAATTGCTTCTAAAAATCGGCAATATCATGTTTGAGGGAAATCAGTGTTTACATTTTTATTTATTTAAGCGGCCAAAAAATTAAAATTAAAAAACATGATATCCGCGCTTCCGAGCACGCACTTCCATCTCGCTCACGCTTATGCTCAGTGAGAGGGAGAGAAGACCATGAACCTACGGCGCCTTAATTTATTTTTCTCAAACATGCAATGAAATATTGACGTTGTGCTCTTCATAATGGGCTTCGAAGTGTGACGTTTCGGGCGCAGCGAGACGAGAGACCCGTAATGGCATTTCATACAAAATTGGAGGCCTAGGCCTGCAAGATGGTCTCTTTTAATTTCCATTCCACAATTTGTGGCACGGGATCACGGTGTTCAACCATAAAAATTAAAGTTTGATTTCTTGGAGTTTTATTTATTTATTTCATTGCATGTTTGAGAAAAGCACTATATATGTACATACCTTGGTGTGAAAAGGGGTTGCCAGCCTCATAACCATCCGGCTATTGTATGTACTCGGCCGGCAACACCTTACTTCCCGGCCTCTGTAGTAATGTACTATGTTGTATATTATTTATATTTCAAAAACTGCACGGCTGCTACTCGACGGCCCGCGAGCTGTCTCGCAGCGAGGTACAATACAGTCTCTTTCTAACTAGAGCGCTTAGAAAGAGACGGATAGTCATAGACTATCCTGAGAGCCGTGCTGAATCGAGAAAATATCTATGTAAGTAATTACTAGAGATGCAACGGATATCCGGTCCGGTCACCATCCGGTATCCGGCCTATCCTCAATTTTAGTATCCGGCCGAATACCGAATAGTGGCATAGTATCCGGCCGGATACCGGATAGTATTTTATATCGAAAATATATCGTTTTTTCGGTATTAAATGTAATGTATAAGCCTAGAATATTACAATGGTAAAAAGAGAACTAAAGTAGGTAAAATAAAGTTGAATAAATAACGAACAACAAATTAATCAATTGTCAGTCAGTTTAAAAAATTGCGAATGTTTCTATTCTATCAAAGCCATAGCGAGTGACAAGTTACGAGTACAACAGCGGCGCTACCACGAACATGTTTTATGTGCTTTTCTTGTTTATTTTATTATTTAGTATGTGTGTCCTGTGTGTTTGTGAATAAATATATCTTTCTTTCTTTCTTTCTTTCTAACTTCGAAAGTCGAAGTTCGGGTATTTCCATCTCTATCGCACTCCCTCGAGTGACAGGGATGGATGTATTACGAACTTCGACTTTCGTAGTTCGTGGTAGCGCCGTAGGTGTAGGTCTACACAGAGCGCCGCGCACGGGTGCGGTCGAATTTGCTTCATTTTAGGCATGTAACTTTCGGCCGAATATCCGGCCAGCTGCACGGTATCCGGTATCCGGCCAAACCACTATCCGTTGCATCTCTAGTAATTACTAAATTGACCCTGCTCACAAAATTTCACCAGAATCAGTTAGGAATGCGACCTGTAGGGGAAACCGCCGGACATACGGACATCCGAACGAACTTTGGCCCAAGCTGAAACGAAGAATTTTGTTTCTGTATGTCACATATACAGTTAAAATACGTCTGGCTTCCCACCATCGGAATACGCGTCATGTGTCATACGGCGTAACAAAGTACCAGGCTCGCATGGCTCGCAAGAGCACGCGATATAAAATTGTACATACGCCTATATTGCAGTATTATTTATTCACTATGTGTGCTGCCCCCTTATTCTGTAATTTGTTTTGCCGGCTGTACACATTGGGCCAACGTTGGCGCGTGAGCAGGAGGCAGCTATGTAAACGAAAGAGATCGAGTTATAGCCCTCTCCCTCTAACGCATAGCTGCCTTCTTGCTCACGCGCCAACGTTGGCCCAGTGTGTACAGCTCACCTCAATGCTCACCCACAAATATATCTTGACACCGCGATGCATAGTAAGTAAGCGTAGGTAGAGGTCTAGTATCGTGACGGGAGACTGCCGGGGTGAGCCGCATTAGCGCGTAGCGAATAACAGCCCATTAGATTTTTATCTAAGGGCCCCCCCACATTACGGCGTCTTGCGAACGTTTTTCATACAAAATTGTGCGTTGCGTCGACGCGGCGTCGACGCAACGCACAATTTTGTATGAAAAACGTTCGCAAGACGCCGTAATGTGGGGGGGCCCTAACACAGCGCTGCTCGATGCTTTGTTAAACGCTGGTTCTCAAAATATACAGTCTCAAATTATACGCCGATTTTCCTCTACATAAGTACGGCACATAATAATGCCGGCCAAATGTTTCTGTTTAGCTAATTTCTGACTGGTAGAGAATGCCTTATGGCATTATGTCCGCCAATTGTATGTATTTTTGTACTGTGCAGAGTTTAAATAAAAAAAGATATCATAGCGGCATAGCGTCGGTCGGCCCATTATTTGCGCACTAAATTATAATAGACTAGCTGCCGGCCCGGCTTCGCACAAATTACCCGTTTTCCCGTAGGAATGAAGCATTTCCCGCGGTAAAAAGTAGCCTATGTTCATCAGGGATAATGTCGGCTTCTAATGGTAAAAGAATTTTTCAAATCGGTCCATTAGTTTCGGAGCCTATTCAATACAAACAAACAAACAATCAAACCTTTCCTCTTTATAATATTTGTGTAGACAGTGTAGACTATCTACTGATGTCACGGTTCTCGATTCACGTTCATGACGTCATTTATTTATTTATGTTATAAACAGATTAGGTATATAAACTTAATAATTAACTAGGTCTCAGAAAACTGTCGGATCATAGCTACATATACAACGTGTTAATAAAATAACGCAAAACCTGAAAACCGTTTGTTCAGAATCGAGCAAATGCGAAAAAAATAAAAAAATAAATTTTTGACAAGATTTATTTTTTACATTTGTATGGAGTGTTGGCCGACTGGGGCAACCTGCTCCATACAAATGTAAAAAATAAATCGCGTCAAAAAATATTTTTTTTTTTTTTTCGCATTCTACTCTCGATTATGAACAAACGGTTTTCAGGTTTTGCGTTATTTTATTAACACGTTGTATATGTACCAACATTACCAACCAATAGAATATTTACGCTTTTATAGAAACAAAATTGTATGACAAATAAGGACCTAAAAGCAGTATTTCACGACAGAAACAACGATTTACTTGATTTTCCATACAACTATTAGTACTTACAAATAGCATACTGTTACTTCTATGTCATTAGTATGAATCGTTTCGGCTGCCGCGACTAACATTTTTGGATATTTATATCTAACGAGCGAGCGAAGCGAACGAAGTTCTATGCTTCAGCTTGGACCGAAAATCGTTGTCTATAGGTAACGCTGTCCCGCTGTCACGCTGTCCGGCTGTTCTCCTACAGGTCGCATTACTCAATTCTCGTCAAATTTTGTGGGCAGGTTAGTTAATTATATAGAAGTTTTAGTCGTTCCACTTTTTCAAAACTTTTACAATAAGAATTAAAGGATGTACGGTCGAGGAAAATGAAGGTTTGGCACATTTCAACTCTATTGGAATGACATTAAGGTTCAAAAGTGCTAAACATTCAATTTCCTCGACTGTACATCCAATAGATATTATCCTATACTTACTATTAAACGAGCAATATCCATATCCATACTAATATTATAAATGCGAAAGTGTGTCTGTCTGGTCTGTCTGTCTGTCTGTTACCTCTTCACGCTTAAACCGCTGAACCGATTTGGATGAAATTTGGTATAGAGATAGTTTGAGTCCTGGGGAAGGACATAGGATAGTTTTTATCCCGGAAATCATCCCCCAAGGGGTTGAAGTGGGGGGTGAAAGTTTGTATGGAGCTACGATATAAACGAGTTCCACGCGGACGGAGTCGCGGGCAGAAGCTAGTTTGTATATATACATTTGTAATCACGTTCTCCAAAACGGCTCTAACGATTTCAATGAAATCTGGAATGTATGGGGTTTACGGGGGCGAGAAATGGATCTAGCTCGGTCTCATCTGGGAAAATTCGTTTTTACCGTATTTTGTCTATTTTTACCCGAGCAGAGTTCGGTTGCCCAGGAATATTTGTAATTATGTAATCAATCATCTTCTCGAAAACGGATCTGCGACTACATTTGTAGTAAGGTATCTAAGGGAAAGACGATAAAGGTAGATATTATTTCTGGGAAAATTCGTTTACTAACTTTCATACAGAGCTCAGTCGCCTAGACATTACCTATAATCGGAAGTCATATTAAAAGAACAAAAAGTTACTTCAAATTCATCAAATCAGTTCAATTGGCAACGAACAATCCAATTTCTTCAAAATGTTCATACATAACATCTAAAATCGCCTCGACTATTGTCCCATACACGTGCACGCTCATACTTATTTGAATGCCTACCTTACCTGCGATGTGGGTGAAGTAGGTACCTATAGCGACGGTAGGTAGGTATGCGATACGATGTACGACGCGGGAGCGGGCCGCGCCGGGGGTGATTCATCGTGTGTACGAGGACGGGGGTGTCTTGATCCTTGACATTATTTCATTTTCATATTGTGGGGAAAGATTCCGTTATACCTGGGGGGAGCGGGGGGCTAGCACAACTGACGCCGCGCCGCGACGCGAGTCGAGAAAGATCTGCCCTCCTCTTTTTAATTTGCACGGAGCGAGTGAGACAGGAGGCGCTCAGTCGCGCGCGAAGCGACTTGTCAGCAAGTTGTGCTTAGACGTACTAGGTAATGCATTAGTTACGTTTTTTGCATGTTTTTGCGAGTGCTTTAATTTAACATTGTTTCATTTATATATAGAACAAAATAAAAGTAATATATAGCAAGTCGTGCTGAGACGTATTAGGTACTGCATTAGATACGTTTTTTTGCATGTTTTTGCGAGTGCTTTAACATTGTTTCATTTATACATAGAACAAAATAAAAGTAATGTATTATAGAATAGAATAGAATAGAATAGAATAGAAAAACTTTATTCAACATCACATGACAATTCAAGTTACATGGGAACCTTAAAAGTAGACTTAACATATAAATTTAAAATTAATCCTACAGTTACCATTATGTGATGTTAAAAAGGGGCTTGCCTCAGCAATCTCAGCATAGTGTTACAGTAGAAAGGCCACTGTAACGCTGGTTTTCAGGCAGACCCTGGTGACTATGTTAATCCATTTTACATTGCTCGCTGTTTGTCGGGAACGAAATGTATATAGGTAGTACTAGCCTAAACGTGGCCCTCTCTTTCTATCGCATGCAACGCGCTGCAATAGAACGCCTGCGTGCCGCAGCAGCGCTAACATGCCCTGGGGCCGGTAGGTCGGTATGTAACTTATAGCGGCGCGACCTAATCACGGAGTGAGCTTTAACAAAAAGTATGTAGGAACATTTTAGTGACTTTTATGCATATTTTTTAATAAACTGGACAGTCCTTCAGATTTTACCGAATTATTCTAAATTATCAACTAACGAAAATATTATAAACATGTTTTTGTACATTCGCAAAGTAGCCTAAATAATTATAATATATGGAAAACTTAAAATTAAATCTATTTTCAATGGCGTAGAAACTTAAGCATAGAATCTATGCATTAAGTTTAAGATAAAGGTGTACGCCAACCACTGCAAATTACATCAAAACTATACAAAGGTAATAATAATAAGAACAAAGCTATTTATTTGTTCACAATCAGCCCCACTATTCTTCAACTTACTTTAACCTCACCTCAAACACCAATATATCTTGACGCCGCGATGTGTATTAACTAAGCGTAATAAGAGGTCTATATAGTTTCGTTAGGCGTGAGGCGTGATGAGAGAGGTGAGGCGCATTAGCGCGTTCCGAATAACAAGCCCAGAACATTCATTTGAAACATACATTATTATTGATTATGATACTGATAGTAGACAATAATCATTAAAATGCAAGCAGAGGCAACACAAAAACACGATTGTTAAACATTAAAGTACCTAGCAATTTCCAGTTTTATAGCTGATTGGTTAAAACTGTTAAAAGTGTACATAACGTTAGCTTTACACACAGTATTTATTTTCCTATGTACGCATATATATTTATAAAAATAGCGAAATAATATAAACCTATGAAGTACCAAGATCGCATAAGCGGCGTGGAGCGCAGTGAGTGGCGCTCGACGCGGCTGCTTTGTTCCCGGCTGGCAGCCGACGCGCCCGCCGACAGAATATGCCCAGGGTTGCCGACCGCGTACATTTTTTATTATTATTTAAGTTTATAATAAAATTATATTATTTATAAATCATGGTGGTTACAACTGGCCTGCCCGATGGTAAGCGGACAGAGTAGCTTGTGAATGCAGTTATTTTAGTGCAATTAAATTAAAGTATAAGTTTCTCGCCGTTAACACTGCGTCTTCAGTTTTCAATTACGTGGTATTTATAACTCATGACTCGGTATGAATAATGATATTTTGGATAAATTGTTTAATCCATTTTTCAACTTTATGACTGAAGTAAAGTAGTCTGTCAAAATTGAATTTGACGAATTGCCATGAATATTGATAGTTCCTTTATTCAGATTATCGTAATCCATTCTGACTTTTAATGATGATGAGGAATTCTCTGTTTTCACCCGAGCAAAGCTGGTCGCCCTCTCCCCGTGAATGATAAAGGCTTCCTGAAATTCACGAATTTGGTTTTCCCGTTATACCCTCTTTTCATTTTGAAACGGGGTTTCTTTGATCGCCTTTTGTATTTGACAACTAGTTTTGTGGCGTAAATGTCCGGAGGCGGAGGCATGATCTCGATTGGCTTTTCCTGATTGAGGATGTAAGGCTTTAATTCGTTGCAAATTTATTTAGACACCACAGAGAATTGGTATCTTGTTTTATTTTTCAACTTTATGACTGAAGTAAAGTAGTCTGTCAAAATTGAATTTGACGAATTGCCATGAATATTGATAGTTACTTTATTCAGATTATCGTAATCCATTCTGACTTTTAATGATGATGAGGAAAATCACTTCACTACAATATTTTGTATGAATTTAATAGTAAGGGAACAATTATTTTTTGTAGGTATGATTCGGATTTCGGTTTCCTTTTTTCACCCATTATAACCTTTGCTCCTTTATTTAATAAAGTGCTACCCTATTAGAATACCGTTGTGGCGATGCAATACATTAAAGATAACTTATCGTCTTAGTTTCACGTATCTACATACTTAATGTAATAATTTTCCGTTATTCTCGTCATTGGCAACCCTACCAGCGACCGGGGCGGGCTGATAACAATATCGCTGAGTGCGGCGCGCGTCGGGCGCGATGTCCGCCGCCTAATTTACTCCGCTGACGTCTGCGCGCTCTGCCCGCCTGGTACCCGCGCCGCGCGGTTGCGAGATGGCTTCGCAAACTTGTTTGAGATGCTATTTCTATTATGCTCTGGTAACTCGGCGCGTCCTTGACGCTTGCTGCTAGCCTGGTGTCCGGGACACATTTTTGGATTTCCTTCTGTGTTCTTATTCTGACTTTATTCATGAAACTGGCATCTTAATTACAATACTATTCTAACTGATGTCGGCTCCTATGCTATCACGACGTTTGATTTCAATATTACTTTAAATACAGATGCAGGTTTCTAAATGAAAATGAATGAGGCACCTCAGCTATAACCGCGACAAAAATAAACTCATATGTCAGTTTGTGGATAAAAATGTACCTACATTTTTAATAAAATGTATAGGTATTTTGATTTCAATTTTCAATCATGCCTATGTGAAATTGAATCGTATCTGCGTTGCGGTTTGTGCATAAAGCATTACCAAAGGCAAAAGTGCACAATATCACATGCCGAACAGCGAACTATCCTATTTTCAATTTCCGCATACGAGTTCCGAAGGTATTTCATTTTGCTTTTCAGCTATATTAGCGAATCCTCTTATTTGTGGCCCTATTTGCGGTATATATATACACTAGCTTCTGCCCGCGACTCCGTCCGCGTGGAACTCGTTTATATCGTAGCTCCATACAAACTTTTACCCCCGCATTTCACCCCCTTAGGTGATGATTACGGGGATAAAAACTATCCTATGTTCAACTATCTCCACTTAAAAAATCACGTCAATTCGTCGCTCCGTTTTGCCGTGAAAAACGGACAAACAAACACAACACATACACTTTCGCATTTATAATATTAGTATGGATATGGATATTGGGAATAGTGATACACCTAACAATATTCGCGAAATGCTGAAATTTTCGGTAAAGGTATAGTTTGGATGACAATTCAATAATGGTACCATCGAGCTGATCTGATGATGGAGACAGAAGATGGTCATGGGAATTCAGTCCGTTGAGTTTGGGATCGTTAGAATCGTCTCAACGAGTAGTTGATGACGGTATACAACATTTTGACAGAAACGTATTTACATTCAACTTTGTTTCCACATTCAGCAACTGCTTAGTCAAGACGAACCCTGATACGTCTTGATCATCAGACCAGCTCAACAACGGAAACAAAAGGCAGGCCTATAATTCGCTCAAAGTGTAGGCATTGCCATTCAACGTGCCAATCCAAGCCAAGCCAAGACTTCTGCGGCGCTACCACGAACTTCGAAAGTCGAAGTTCGTAATACATGCATCCCTGTCACTCGAGTGAAGGAGTGCGATAGAGATGGAAATACCTGAACTTCGACTTTCGAAGTTCGTGGTAGCGCCGCTGGGCACACTAACCGCTGACAGCGATCTGGGCCAGAATCAATTATTTAATCGTCTGGCTGATGTAGCTGGTGACCGAAGAGCTGGCGGCTTTCTCGCGCAACGCATCAGCATTGCAATTCAGCGAGGAGTTGCCGCCAGCATCCTCGGTACAATGCCTCGAGGGCCTTTCTTAGGTTTAACTTAGGTTTGTAAGCCTTATGATAACGTATATTTCATACGTGTATACCGCCCCTTAGGCTAGTTCCAAGTGATGTGTACCCGGCCGTATATTGTCAAAGTTAAAGTATCTATGGCGGTCGGGACGTATTAAAAAGTTAATGAAAAAACCACAGAGGGCTTGGCTGTCAAAGATTATTGGAGATGTGTTTTAATTGTTTTGGATAAATAAACCAAATTATAAATCAACAAGTCTTTAATTCGACAAACAGTTGGGTCTGACTCTACATCTCAGAAGTGGGGATTATAAAATTCACGCATTACGCACGGAAAAGTCGTAAATATATGCAAAACTGTTCGGAAATCTTTCACGACAATTATTGGAAGAAAACTATCCGTGAAAAGCGTTAAAGACATGGGTAAACACAGAGAAAGGAGTTCTCGGTCACGTAAAAGAAAACATGATCGTAGTGACAAAAGTCGGTCCAAATTAAGGCACAAACGGACCAGAAGAGGAAGTTTGAGTAGAAGCAGTATACGTACACATACGCCGAGTTTAGACAAGCATTCTAAAGAAGATAGCAGCTGCGATCGTAATGTACATACGCCGCGTTCATACCGATCTGACGACAATATGCAGCAACAACGGGTTGACGACTGTAATGCACGTAATCTTCTCGACGACGGACGGAAAAGTAGATCACGCGAACGTCAACGACATCATTCTCGTCGTGATCACGAAAGAAGCCGAAGTCACCGCCGTCAGCCTTCAACGCGTGATGGTGGACGGAATAGCAGGTCACGGGAGCGTCGGCAGCGGCACTCGAGACATAGCAGTGGCCGAAGGCATCATACTGGTGGAATGAGGAGTAGGTCAAAAGATAGTGCGGCATCTCGGCACGGTCCTGTGAGTAATTTGGACACCGAAACAGGTAATAATGTTGTTAAAATTTTGTCTGATTTAGTGAAATCATTAGCGAGTAATAAGCGGCCAGAAGGGAATAAGTTCCCGGTCCTGGGTAATGTTATACCTGAATTTGACCCAATGTTAAAGGGCCAAACAATACATATTTGGCTGAAAAAGGTAGAAGAATGTGCAAAATTGTATAAATGGGAGGACGATCAAATAATACACTATGCGTTGCCAAAGTTGGCTGGCGTTGCTCACACCTGGTATCAGGCTCTTCCCACTATGTCGTTTTCGTGGCCCGAGTGGAAGAATAAACTTATTGAATCTTTTCCAAGTAGTGATGATTATGCCGAACTTTTAACCGAAATGTTGTCCAAGAGAGTAAGATATAATGAATCTTTAGAATTATATTATTATGAGAAAATTAATTTGTTGCATCGATGTGAAATAACAGGTAAACACGCTGTTGATTGTCTGTTGTATGGGATAGAAGACCGGTCCCTGAGGCTCGGGGCAAAAGCCCTTAAGTGTCAAGAACCCGAACAGGTCTTAGAATATTTTCAATCTATAAGGCAACAGTCACGTGATCAATTTAAGAATAATCAGGACAAAAGGTTTAACGTCCCAAGCACCAATCCGACAGTAGCCCATAAAATAACCAAACCACTAACCAGTGCAACTACATCCATAATTTGCTACAATTGTAATGAACCTGGCCACTACAGTTTTAAGTGTACAAAGAAAATACTAAAATGTACAATTTGTCATCGTTTAGGTCATACAAATAGTAACTGTGATAAACAAAGTAATGGTTCCACTAACAAAAATAGTAACAATTTAACGGAAAAAAATGTGATGCAGTTGAATTCGGGGAGTATGGACGATGATAAGTATAGGATAGATTTAAAAATAAATGGAAATTTGATCAGTGGGTATGTGGATTTAGGAAGCCAATGTACACTTTTGCGTTTTAGCGAGGCATTGAAATTGGGCCTTACGTGGGTAACAAATAATTTACCATCTTTACGAGGTATTGGAGGTAATATCGTGTTACCGATTGGCTTAGTTGACGTCGTCATTGAAATACAAGGAATTTCAGAAAGAGTAGAGGTTCTTATAGTGGAGGATAGTGTTATCAAGTACCCTATTTTGATCGGACACACTTTTACAGAAAAACCGGGAATAATTATTACTAAAACTTGGGAGTCATTAGTTTTTGAACATGATTATCAAACTAAATTAAACTTAACTTTACAAGCGGACATCGAGGTTCATCCGCACGATACAATCGTGGCACCGATTAAATGCGATTTGCAGTATTCTGGTATGGTTTATGTACACGGCACATTACGTGGTTTACCGGACAGTCAATTTTATTTGATGGCGGGTGAATATAGTATTGAGGAGGGACGTGGTGCGTTAATATTAATTAATGTTTCCCACAATACTGTTCGTTTAGAAGCCGGGTCATTGATTACTCGCGCTTTACGAACCAACAATACGTTAGATGTTAACGTATTGAATCTTGAAGACAATGATACAGATAATAGTTTTAATTATGGAGAGCATTTAACGGAAAATGAGTTAAGTCGGCTTAAAACATTATTGAAAAAGTACGAAACATGTTTTTCAAGTAACTTAAAAGATCTCGGTCTCACTAGTGTGACACAGATGGAAATAGAATTGACGGACGATAAGCCTGTTGTATACCGTCCTTATAGGCTTTCGTATGTAGAAAGGGAACGCGTTCGATCAATGGTACAGGAAATGCTCGATGCGGATATAATCAGCGAATCGATTTCTCCTTACGCAAGCCCTATTCTCCTTGTAAAGAAAAAAACGGGCGAACAGAGGCTTTGCGTGGACTACCGCGCGCTAAATAGAAAAACAAAAAGGGAGCATTATCCTTTACCACTGATCGACGATCAGCTTGACATGTTAGCAGGCCATTCAATTTTTATTACGCTGGACTTAGCTTCTGGCTATTATCAGATACCCATTGCAGAGAAATCTCAGGAAATAAGTTCTTTCGTCACTCCTGATGGTCAATATCAGTTTAAACGCATGCCTTTTGGCTTAGCAAACGCTCCATCAGTGTTCCAACGCACCATGAACAAAATACTTACCAAGGCTAAGCTTAAGTATGCATTGGTGTACATGGATGATGTGTTGATTCCAGCTCACTCTTTCGATGAGGGCCTATGTCGCTTAGAAGAAGTTCTTGGCCTCATGCGAGATGCTGGGTTGACCCTTAAGCTCAAGAAGTGTCATTTTTTTTATACAGAGATAGATTTTCTGGGATTTCGAGTAAATAGTGAAGGTATTCGCCCTGGCTTAAAGAAAACTGAGGCAATATCTAAGTTTCCAAAACCAGAAAACGTACACGATTTGAGACGTTTCCTAGGTTTAACGAGCTTTTTCAGACGTTTTGTGAAAGGTTTTGCGCTTATAGCTCGTTCGCTTACTGACCTTCTTAAGTCCAAGTTTGAATGGAGGTGGGAGGAGGAACATATAAGAGCGTTTGAAACGTTAAAACAAAAATTAGTTGAGCGCCCGATTCTTGCTCTATACGATGCTCGATTGGAAACGGAGCTTCATACAGACGCGTCAAAATATGGGGTAGCAGGTATTTTGATGCAATGTGGAACAGACGGTCTGATCAGGCCCGTAGCGTATTACAGTCGGAAAACAACCCCATACGAACAGAAGATGCATTCCTTCGAACTTGAAACTTTAGCCGTGATATCATCATTGAGCAAGTTCCGTGTATACCTTTTAGGTATTTTTTTTAAAATAGTTACTGATTGTAATGCGCTGCGAACCACTCTCACCAAGAGAGATCTTATACCGCGTATATCCCGGTGGTGGGTGCAGTTTCAGGAGTACGACTGTGAGATCGAGTACAGAGCTGGTACTCAGATGGCGCATGTGGATGCTCTCAGTCGTGCCCCTGTGACTGAACCTAGTCCAGATGACGATTTACACGTAATCGACATTTTGCAAGTGGATGTAAAAGACTGGATATCGACAGTTCAAAGTAACGATGACGAAATAATTAAGATCAGAGAGATACTACAGGATAAAAATACAAAACTTGCTGCTGATGTGTATAAAAACTATCAGCTGAAAGGCGATTACGTGTATAAGATTGTTGACGACGGAATACGTTGGGTAGTTCCAAAATCAGTACGGTGGCAGGTCCTGCGCATGAATCACGACGATGTGGGACATTTTGGATATGACAAAACGCTGAGTAGGATCCGAGGCCTATTTTGGTTTCCCAAAATGCGACGTTTTGTTAAAAAGTACGTAGAGGCATGTCTTCAAT
Organism: Epinotia ramella; assembly: GCA_947578815.1. NCBI lineage: Eukaryota > Metazoa > Arthropoda > Insecta > Lepidoptera > Tortricidae > Epinotia > Epinotia ramella. The sequence goes on along the minus strand of OX388220.1, from coordinate 19,828,878 downwards.
GTGCACATCATAAGAGACCCGGTGGTTGTAAAGAAGGTATGCTCCATCCGATACCAAAGTTGGAGATACCGTTCCACACGCTACACGCAGACCACCTAGGACCATTCGTTCGCTCTAGGAGAGGCAACACTTACATATTAGTAATAATAGACGCTTTCACAAAATTTGTTAGTATCAAAGCTGTTAGAGATACAAAAACCGCAACAGCAATTCGAGCCTTTAAAGAACATTTTAGCTACTTTGGCGCGCCTACACGACTGATCACTGATCGAGGATCATGTTTCACGAGTGCGAAATTTAAATCTTTTGTTGAAAACTTAGGTATCAAGCATATACTAAATGCGGTCGCAACACCTAGAGCGAACGGACAGGTGGAGCGTTATAACCGAACTATCACCGAGGCATTGGGTACAAAATGCCATGGCCAAAGTGATAGCTCTTGGGACGAACATGTCGGTAGCGTTCAATTGGGCATGAATACCACTTTGAACAAAGCAACTGGTAAAAGCCCTTCAGAACTATTGTTTGGGTTTAAATGTGTTACCTTATCGGAAAATATATTAGGAAACGTAATTAGTGAAACGATTGAACCACTGACTGATGATCAACTGAAGACCTTGAGATCGGCAGCCAGTGATTCAATACAAAGACAGCAAAATGCATCAAAAATAACGTTCGATAAGCACAGGAAACCTGGGACTAAATATAACGTAGGTGATCTAGTAAGAATTGAAAGAAATATATTTGATAAAGATCTTGTAGGAAAATCTAAAAAGTTGACTCCTAAATTTCACGGACCCTACCGTATAGTGAAAATCCTGCCTAACGACAGGTTTGTTATCGAGGACACTCCCCTAGTAAGAAAGGGTAACAAGCGATATGAGAATATCGTAGCTTTAGACAAGATCCATCCTTGGCTAAATTTTAAAGATTTAGATAGTGAGGGTAGCGAAAACGACATTAGTGATGGTGAAGTGTTGTCAGATGACGATAAGGATGAATAGATCCAATTATTGGATAATAGCTAAGCTAAGCTAATAGTTAAGCTGTATTATTAAAATATATTACAATATATGACAGATCTATGCAGAGAAGTTAACTGTTATATTAAAATGAGTACCTTTGCGTTGTGATGATAAAAACTAAGTGCCTTATAGAACTGTGCTATTGTAAGAGATGAGTGTAGGCTGTGAGCGATCAGTGTAGCATGCGCTTCACAAATAAGCGCAGATCATAGCAGACTGCATAGCGTAGGCTATGAGCGTTCAGTGTAGCGTACGCCACATAGATGGTTGCAGATCGTGGCAGACTACACTGTGATAGTAGAAAAGTAAGTGATAATGAATGTGGGCTATGAGTGATCAGTGTAGCGTGCTCTGCATAGATGACCGCAGATCATAGCAGACTGCATAGTGCAGGCTATGAGCGATCAGTGTAGTGCACGCCGCATAGATGGTCGCTGATCATAGCAGACTGCTTCTTAACATTAGTTAGGTGAAAATGACTGACTAGTAATGTTATGAGTGATCAGTGTGGTGGGCTATCACGCAGATGGTTACAGATCATACCAGATTTACTAGATTAACTTTTGTTACAATTCAAGCAATAATTGCGACGTGATGTGTCGCATGGATGGATGGAAATTGATTTTGAAAATTGTATAAGAAATAAGAAAATTTACTGGTCTCAATGTTATTGGTTAGTGTATGGCATGTTAAGTCATGAGTAAACATGCACATTGCACAAATCATTGTTGTACTGATGTAGTCATAGAAGATTGTATGATTAATACGTGGCCAAAGACAAGCTAAATATAGCTTACTTAATTGTTAAAGTTTGTTAAATGTTGTATTTTATAATCTGTAAAGTTTTTAGTTATTGATAAAAGTGAGTACTCAAAGTGAGAGGACTCACTCATGGAAAAGGATGGCCGAGTTGTAAGCCTTATGATAACGTATATTTCATACGTGTATACCGCCCCTTAGGCTAGTTCCAAGTGATGTGTACCCGGCCGTATATTGTCAAAGTTAAAGTATCTATGGCGGTCGGGACGTATTAAAAAGTTAATGAAAAAACCACAGAGGGCTTGGCTGTCAAAGATTATTGGAGATGTGTTTTAATTGTTTTGGATAAATAAACCAAATTATAAATCAACAAGTCTTTAATTCGACAAACAGTTGGGTCTGACTCTACAGGTTTAATTTAATTTAGTTAGCCATTAATGGCTTTAGCACAACATAAAACATGAAACTCCGCGATAAAATTATTTGGAACTTTAAATAAAAAAATAAAAAAATAAATAAAAAAAAGTTATCATTTTGTATATACTTTATGAAATAAATTAAAGTTTTAATAAAAAGTTCAAAACCAAATAGCAAGGAAATAGGTAGTCATCTTCACAACCGCTCGCAGCAACGTGTGCCAGCCAGCCCTTTGATTATGGTCCCACGTGAAAGGGAAACACCAAGCTAATTTAGACTCATTTATTTTTTAAATGAATATACACATTACAATAAAAGTCATCACATTTAGTTAAACAAGTTCATCTCACCTTAAATTATTTCTGGCTGCACTATCTTTCACCACATTTGTCAACTAGTTTTAGGAGAGGTTACCACTTCGACGTCCCGACAACGAATGCTCCCAAGTCTATCTCCTCGCCCTGATGTTCCTTACTATCCCCACTATTTAACATTTATCTACTCTGCGTTCCCTGATTGGTGGTTATTCAGCCAATCAGGGGAAGCAGCCAATCAGGTGAAAGTCAGTGTTGCCAGTAAAGGAAGTATTTATATTAAATCAATAATGCACATTCAAGGTAACAAATCATAATAATAATTATAAACTATATAACGCTAACAGCTCGGCTATCCTGCCAAAGCGAGTCCCTTCGCGATATTAGTGTAGGTATAGAATAATCAACTAAAGCCATATTTATGAACATACTTCATACTAGTTAACAAAGTGATATCCCTGTAGGAATCGAAATACTATTTAAGTAATTTCATACTTATTATAAACTCGTGTCTTCTACAATACTTATGCTAAGATCAATTTGGATTTAATTACCTAGTGGCTGAGATACAACGCATTATAATTTAAAATGATGTTATATTTCAATCATGTGCAATAAATATGTTATAAAAGTAACTAAACATTTTATGCATATTATTATTTGTAGGTAAATAATAAACATTTAATTTACCAATCATACATCGTCATTAATCTTTATTGTATATGTATTCAATTCAGTTATTATTATCCGAATCCGAGTGTTCGGCTGAATCAGATTCAGTCGATTCAAGATCCCTATTAAATACTAACCAGGGTTTAAGCTTATCTATTGCAACTATATTTTCGTACTGACGACGGCCACGTTTACGCGTCAACGGGGTGTCTTCTATCAGGAAACGATCATTTGGTAAGACTTTAGAGATTCGGTACGGGCCTTGAAACTTATTGGCTAGTTTTTTGGACGTGCCGTCACTAGGTACCTCACGCCTTACGCTCACTAAGTCATTCTCTGAATAAACTGGACCCTTTTTTCGCTTAGAGTCGAAACGAGTTTTATCTTTTTCTTGTTGCTGCGCTATACGTCTGCCTACCTCAGTTCTTATGTCATGTATGTTATCTGCGACCATATCTCTTGTATCATCTAACACATCGCTTAACACGTTTTCAGAGCTACTATTGATGTCAAAAGCAAAGAGGAGCTCGGACGGACTTTTACCTGTGGTTTTATGGACCGTCGTATTAAGCCCCACTTGGATGTCACATACGTACTCATCCCAGCTTTTGTCATCTTTAGCATTTGTTTTTGTGGATAATGCGCTTAGAATGGTCCTATTATAGCGTTCACATTGCCCGTTTGCTCTAGGAGTTGCTACGGCATTTAATATATGTTTTATGTTTTTATCCTTGGCAAACGAGCGAAATTGATTACTAGTGAACGATGTCCCTCTATCAGTAACTAGTCTCGTTGGTGCTCCGAAGCAACTTATGTGTTCTTTAAGAGCCCATATAGTTGTAGACGTTTTAGTGTCTCTTACCGGTTTAATATTCGCGTATTTTGTGAACCCGTCGACAATTACCAGCAAATAACAGTTTCCCCTTTTGCTCCGTACAAATGGACCTACATGGTCTGCATGCACTGTTTGAAACGGTACTTCGGGCTTTGGGATAGGGTGTAAGAAACCTTGTTGTTTGCCAGTCGTGTCTTTGGTTCGGGCGCACTCTAGGCAAGAATTTACGTATTTTTGTACGAATTTTCTCATTTTTGGAAACCAGTACGTCTGTCGTATCCGTGCTAATGTCTTGTCTAGTCCAAAATGCCCTATATCGTCGTGATTCATTTTGGCAATTTGCCATCGTACGCCTCTGGGAACGACCCACCGAATATCACTGTCCTCTTTTCCTACAATACGGTAAACCTTACCATTCTTTATCTTATAATTGTTTACAATCTCTTTTATTTTATTAGACCCTGAATCACCTAATATTTCTTTAATACGCAATATTTCGTCATCACTGTTTTGCACCGTGGTGATCCAGTCCTCTTTATCTGTACCAACCGTGAGTACGTCTAGTATATGTGATTCTTCCCTAGCTTCCTCTACCGGATTCCTACTTAAAGCGTCCGCGTGCAACATTCTAGTTCCCGGCCGATATTCTATTTCGCAATCATATTCCTGTAATTGCACCCACCACCGAGCTATTCTAGGTATTAGGTCTCTTTTAGATAGCGTCGTTCTTAAAGCATTACAGTCGGTAATGATCTTAAAGTGAATGCCTAATAGGTAGACTCGAAACCGACTGAGGGATGACACTACCGCGAGGGTTTCTAGCTCAAACGAATGGAATTTACTTTCATCTGGCGTAGTTTTCTTACTGAAATAGGAAACTGGCCTATATCCTCCAGCGTCATCTTTTTGTAATAATATCCCGCCTATCCCAAATTTACTAGCATCTGTGTGGACTTGAGTTTCCCTTTTTTGATCATATAGAGCTAGGAGTGGTCTCTGCGTAAGCTGAGATTTAATGGCTTCAAAAGCCCCGTCCTGTTCCAGTCCCCATTTAAAATCAGTGTGTTTCCTGAGAAGATCCGTCAATGGTTTAGCTATCGTCGCAAACCCCTCGATGAATCTCCTAAAGAAACTGGCGAGGCCAATGAATTGTTGTAATTCGCGTTGAGTTTTAGGAATGGGGAAGTTAGAAACTGCTTCCGTCTTTTTTTGACCTGGTTTTATACCGTGAGCGTTGATCTCGAATCCGAGGAACTCTATATTATCCATAAAAAAGTGGCATTTGGACAATTTCAAAGTGAGTCCTCCTTGTTTAAGCAAGGCGAGGACTTCCCGTAGTCGATCTAACCCTTCTTTGAATGAATGTGCTGGGATCAAAATATCATCCATGTAGACGAGAGCGTACTTAATTTTAGCCTCCGCCAAGATTTTATTAATAGTCCTCTGGAACACAGATGGGGCATTCACAAGACCAAAGGGCATCCTAGTATATTGGAACTGACCATCGGGTGTAATAAAAGCAGTTTTATCCTGAGATGCTGGTTCTATGGGGATTTGGTAGTAACCAGAAGCAAGGTCTAATGATATAAACAGAGAATTGCCTGCTAACCTGTCGAGCTGATCATCGATCAGCGGTAAAGGGTAATGGTCCTTCTTGGTGCGCTTGTTTAAGGCTCTATAATCTACGCAGAGCCGTTTTTCGCCAGTCTTTTTTTTGACCAGCACAATGGGACTAGCGTATGGCGATGAAGACTCCTTAACGATCCCAGCATCTAACATTTCTTGTACCATATCATTTACTATCGTTCTCTCGCTATAAGACATTCGATAGGGCCTATAAACTACTGGCTCTAAATTATCAAGCTCTATTACCATTTCACCTGCCGTGGTGAATCCTATATCCTTTAGTCCAGATGAAAAACAATCCGCGAATTCAGAAAGTAAATCTTTTAACTGTAGTCGTTCCCCCTCTGTCATTTGATTGCCGCATTGAATACCCACGTCAAGGCCGGATTCGTCAAACGATACAGAACATACATTACGTTCGTTTACGATTTGGACAGAACGGGTAAATAGAGATCCCCTTTTGAACGAGATTGGTTTGTCACAAATATTCTGGACGAGTAAATGACCTACTCCACTCACTAGTTTGTATTCGCCTGGAAGCAGGTAGTGTTCACTGCCAACTGTACCACGAATAGTCCCATTCACATAAATTGATCCGGTATGCTTACTTACGGACTCTACAGGGATTACGGACAACTGGTGCGGTGCAATAGTTAAGTCATTCTGAACCATAAGATATATTTTCTGTTCGTTTATCTTTTCGAACAAGATTTGATTAGGGGTTTTGACGATTGTGATGTGGGGTTTTTCGGTAAACGAATGACCTAAGAGGACTGGATATTTTAGGACATGATCTTCCACTACTATAACCTCAATGTGTTCCTGTATTCCCTGAACCGTTACGTCCGTGAAACACCTACCTAAAGGTTGAACAAGGTGACCCCCGATACCTCGTAATGACGGAAGATCATCGGTCATCATGTTCAGAGACAATCGCTTGGCTTCAGTTTCTTTAATAAGAGTGCATTGACTGCCTAGGTCCACCTGACAAATAATAGGGATCCTATTTATGTCTATTTCGATTACGTATTTGAGGTTAGATTCACCTGCCTGATCCAGTACGGCTATTTGTTTCTCTATCTTAGTGTCATTATTGCAACGTTCGGTATTTTGGCGATTACCTGCGGGCTTTAATCGGCAGTATGTATCAAGGTGACCAGTTTTATTGCATGCATTACACTTACTAGGTGTTTTTTTGCATTGGTAACTCTTGTGCCCTTCCTCGTTGCAATTATGACACTTTATTACATTGATCGTACCTATCTTCTTTGTTGCTTCCGTCCTGACCCTATCATTACTATTTGTTCGAGCAAATTTCCTATCACGGATAGGTCTGTCGCCTTGTTCCCTACTACCACTTGACTTAACGGTTTTAAAATACTTTAGCACATCCTCAGGTGAGCGGAAACGTGCTGCTTGCGCGCCAACCCTAACCGCGCGATCGTCTACACCGTGTAATAAACAATCAACGGCATTGCGGGCACTGACGTTACATCTATTTATTAAATTGATTTTCGCGTAATAATATTGTTCTAGAGACTCCCCGTAACGCGCACGCTTGGCCAACATCTCTACTAATAAATCAGCATAATCTTGCCTACAAGGGAACGACTCAATAAGCTTTCTCTTCCATTCGGTCCAACTAAAAAGGACGGAGTTTAGGCCCTGGTACCACAATTTGGCAACGCCTGTCAGCTTTGGTATAGCAAAGTGTATAGTCTCGCGTTCATTCCAACTGTAAATCTCCGCGCATTCTTCGACTTTCGTGAGCCAAGTAATTATCGTTTGGTCTTTGGACATGGGGTCAAATTCAGGGACCACGTTTGTTAGAGAAAGCTTAGAGGTAGATTGCCCTTTTACATTCGCTAACACATCTAAGAACTTATGGAGTATATCCTGATCGTTTTCTGGCAAATTCTCGCACTTACTAGGTAACTTACGAAGCGAATGACGCGAGGGCTCACGTGACCGTCTCCGTTTCAATAACCTTCTAACTGGACTGTCGTAACTGCCAGTGCTACTTCTACGACGGCTACGTCGTGTGCCCCTCGCCTCGTACGCCTCGTCGGAGGAGCTTATATTGGAGTGACTAAGCCTACGGTTGCGATATCGCTTTCTTGATCGTTGCGGTGTCTCTCGCCGACGTGAACGCGACCGACTTCTAACGTCATTATTAGTTATTTTGACTTTATTATATTTGGAGTCTTGCCGTCGAGAATATGCGGTCCCTGAAATGACCCTCGACGGCTCCCTACTCCGTGACTTATTAATGGAGCGTTTGCGGACTTGCCTGTTGACCAGACTCCCATCCGCTCCCTCGCTCTGCATGCGGCGCCGCCGCGGAGTCTGCCTTGCCGGGTCGCGACTACGACGACCCGCGCTGACTGGCTCACCCTCCGTTAAGTAGCGGACGCTGCCATGTGGGCTTTCGCCCTGATTGTTCATGATCTGAATGAATTAAGATAATAGTTAATAGTAAATAATCAAAACAACTATTTGATATTTTATGCTTTGCTGTTATTTTATTTCATTATTTATTAACGTATTACATTGTGTGTTATATTATCAATATCAGGTTTCTTTTATCCACCCTTTCCAACAAGCAATAATATACATATATAAGATTAAAGCCAAATTTGCGTAGCTGAGGGTACCGCCGAGCTTAAGCAGAAGTTTAAAGCAAGTAGATAATGTAAAGTAATGAAAGATGTGTCTAACAGCGTTCATGACAACTTACCTAAGTAACGACACTAAAATACTGGATAACACGATTTGCCAAGTTGGATTACCTTATTATATTCTCTTGTTTCAGTTTAAAGTACTGGCAGAAATGGTCTAGTGAGATGATCAACTTTACACTAAACTTAACTTCAAGGAATTTTTATTTCCCAATAATAAGAAATATATTTAATATCTCATAGTTATTCCACGTACTATAATATCATGATTCACGTTTCCATATTCCAGCATAAGAATTTAATATCCACTCACTTATTAATTACAATACATTTCCAGAGTGTAGCCCTGGTATAAATGTATTTACACGGATACGTAAATAATTCCAGGGAGTGCCCTGGCAAATTATTTACACCGTGAAATTTAACCTATAATTGCAATGCATTTCCAGAGAATAGCTCTGGTATAAATGCATTACACCGACATGTAAACAACCCCAGGGAGTGCCCTGGCAAATTATTTACACCCTTAAATTAAAACTATATTTGCAATGCATTTCCAGAGAATAGCCCTGGTATAAATGCATTACATAAACATGTAAACAACCCCAGGGAGTGCCCTGGCAAATTATTTACACCCTTAAATTAAAACTATATTTGCAATGCATTTCCAGAGAATAGCCCTGGTATAAATGCATTACATAAACATGTAAACAATCCCAGGGAGTGCCCTGGCAAATTATTTACACCCTCAAATTAAAACTATATTTGCAATGCATTTCCAGAGAATAGCCCTGGTATAAATGCATTACATAAACATGTAAACAACCCCAGGGAGTGCCCTGGCAAATTATTTACACCCTTAAATTAAAACTATATTTGCAATGCATTTCCAGAGAATAGCCCTGGTATAAATGCATTACATAAACATGTAAACAACCCCAGGGAGTGCCCTGGCAAATTATTTACAATTTAACAGCCGATTATAGTATATATTCGTTAATAATTATGCTGGAATAATTAACGTGATCATTTCATAGGTTATTTTAGGGAATGAAAATTATCGCACGCATATATCATTATTTGAAATAGTGGAACTATCGAGTAGCTTAGTGTCTGCACCTTTATATCAAGTTGTACGCGAATAAATATAAATGAACGAGTTTAACAGACCACGTGGGCTGAGCCAACGGAAAAAAAAAGATATCTTTTTTCCGGAATCGCACTTCTGATATGAAAGGGAAACACCAAGCTAATTTAGACTCATTTATTTTTTAAATGAATATACACATTACAATAAAAGTCATCACATTTAGTTAAACAAGTTCATCTCACCTTAAATTATTTCTGGCTGCACTATCTTTCACCACATTTGTCAACTAGTTTTAGGAGAGGTTACCACTTCGACGTCCCGACAACGAATGCTCCCAAGTCTATCTCCTCGCCCTGATGTTCCTTACTATCCCCACTATTTAACATTTATCTACTCTGCGTTCCCTGATTGGTGGTTATTCAGCCAATCAGGGGAAGCAGCCAATCAGGTGAAAGTCAGTGTTGCCAGTAAAGGAAGTATTTATATTAAATCAATAATGCACATTCAAGGTAACAAATCATAATAATAATTATAAACTATATAACGCTAACACACGGGACAGACTTATGTCAACGCAGCGGGACGACGACCGCGGGCTTCGTGCCGGTGCGGTATATTGCCCCTACATACTAACTTACGATGCTACAATATCAAACATGCTTTGTATATTAGTGTAGATAGTTATCTACATAGTACAGTCTACACTACACATTATTATACAGAGGAAAACCAGAGTAAGGGGTAATCTGTAGTATCTGTACCTGGTACTGTACTGAAATCCCAGCACGTCTATCATGGGACGGCCGTGACATACTCTCGATTTTCTTGTTCTAAGTGTTCTAATAAGAGAGAGACGGATAGTGCGAGAAAAATCGAGGGAGCTCGCGCGCCGTCGCGTGATAGCCGTGCTGCTGATGCAGAAGGCCTATTATTCGGTAGCTGAATTTCTAGACGAACAATTTTAATGATGAGAACAATGAATAACTTTGATTGTCCTGTATTTTATGTGCCTGTTGACATTGTTTCTAATTAACCCCCGACGCAAAGAGAGGGGTGTTATAAGTTTAACGCACTGTCTGTCTGTGTATCTGTGTATCTGTCTGTGGTATCGTATCCCAAACGGATGGACCGATTTGAATGCGGTTTTTTTTATTCGAAAGCTGATTGTAAATTACCGTTTGACATGTAAAAGTGCCCTTGTGGCCTATTTGCAGAATAAATAATTGATTTGATTTGATGTGATCGAGATGGTTCTCAGCTACGTTTCAACGAAATCGGGTTAGCCGTTTTTGAGATATTGATCTTTGAAATGAAAATGTCGGGGGTTTCTCAACTTTTCTAAGTCGTTACATTTTTTCAAATCGGGACATCACTAGTTGTGACGTGTTTTCGTAAGCATCAGCCATTTTAAGACCAGTTCTTAATTTAGCTGCATAGAAGCCTTTCCGTCCCTCACTGTGGCATCGCGTACAGCCTGTCCAGAGTATTATAGGTTCATGGTTGGTAAGAAAGGAATGGCACATTGCATTTTCAAAGTGATGATTAACAATCTTATTATGATATTTTTAACGAATGTAAATTACGAAATAATTGAATATAAATATGAATATATATAATAATCCGACTTTAAAAATTCTTTCACCGTATAGTGTGGAATTTCAGTACCTATGGATAAGTAGATAAACTATATTTTATCCCGATCTCTGCGTTCTTCGTAATAGGTGGTACGCAATCAACTCCTTCCTTCACAGTCAAAAAATAAATGTTGACAGTATTCCTGCCATTTTCGCTGTATTTCGTTTCGTAAACAGTGAAGTCCACTGAGCAACGATCCTATACTTACTATTAAACGAGCAATATTTGTATTTATATATTTGCATTCACGTTCTCGGAAACGGCTCCAACGATTTCGATGAAATTTGGAATACAGGGGTTTATAGGGGCGAAAAATCGATCTAGCTAGGTCTCATGTCTGGGAAAATTCTCTGTTTTCACCCGAGCAAAGCTGGTCGCCCTCTCCCCGTGAATGATAAAGGCTTCCTGAAATTCACGAATTTGGTTTTCCCGTTACACCCTCTTTTCATTTTGAAACGGGGTTTCTTTGATCGCCTTTTGTATTTGACAACGAGTTTTGTGGCGTAAATGTCCGGAGGCGGAGGCATGATCTCGATTGGCTTTTCCTGATTGAGGATGTAAGGCTTTAATTCGTTGCAAATTTATTTAGACACACCACAGAAAATTGGTATCTTGTTTTATTAGACACAAATTAATAAAACTAGTGGCTCTGTGAGCTGCAGAACTCGCGAGTCTTTCTTCAAAAATAAACATAAACGAATTTCGAAAGTGACTCGACAAAAAAAAAAATTACGAAACTGCTCACAAAATTTCACGAGAACGAACCACACGACCAGGGGGCTTATTCTGTAACTTCTTTTAAGTTCACCTTAACGCTCAAACACAAAAATATCTTGACACCGCGATGCGTAGGGTATAGGTAGAGGTCTAAGTTTCGAGACGGGTGACCGGCGGGGTGAGCCGCATTAGCGCGTAGCGAAAGAGGAGAGCAGCCGGACAGCAGGACAGAGACAATTTCTGCCTGAATTTAATATCTTGTTTTGTCTTTGGTATGCCGATTGCCGATACCGAACCCCTTTCTGCTAATATTTTTCTGTGATGAGCGGAACTTTGTATACTTTTGAAAACTGATAAGAGCTACGCGTAGTCTAGTGGTTCAGGCATGCGGCTGTCTAACGGCGGTTGTGGGCTCGAATCCCGGCTCGCACCAATGAGTTTTTCGGAACTTATGTATGTCATTTGATATTTATTGATGTTCCTGATTCGTCATATTCCTTATCCGACACTTTCCTAACTCGTCATATTCCTGATTCGTCACATTCGCATTCCTTACCTCACTCATCATTGTAGTCAAATTAAATCGGATTCCCAATTCTAAGGCAGGTCCGTGAAGGTACAACGACGAGCGAGTCGAGGAGGAGGGTGGGTGGTGGTGGAGGTGTACTGCGACCCTACGCCCGCGAGCCGAGCGAGCGAAGCGAGCGTGCCGCAGTAGCGGCTGGCGAAGCGCCAAAACCGATTTTAATAATGACAATGACATTAACTTCATGATAGACAAGTGAAACTCATCTACATATTAATCATCTAAAGAGGTTCTTATCATTTAGGATTTCTATAGTAAGTTTGTGCAGGCAAATGTTCATGGTATGACGAGTGAGGAAAGTGACGAATCAGGAATATGCCGAGTTAGGAACAAATTGATATTTACCGTTAGCTTTTAGGTGAAGGGAAAATACCGTGAGGAAACCTGCATACATCTCCGAATAAATTCAATGGTGTAGGTGAATCAATCTCGTTCGATTAACGTGAAACACCTTTCAAAATCCTAACTATCTCCTATAATTTAAAGCGAAGTCAACACCTGAATAAAGAGACCGCTACGGACCTAGATATAACAAGTCCAACATTTCCACCTCCCCACTTACAGGGTGTAATTAAAATTTAAACGACAGCTCCTAACCGGCAACCGGCGCGCGGCGCCTTAGCGCTAATTACCCACGTTTGACGGCGGGCTTTTTTTTAATTAAACCATAGTGAGCTGAGGGATTTCGATTAAGAATAGGACCAGAATTGTGACTTATTTGAAATACTTGTATTTAAAATACAAATACAAAATACGTAGTTTTATTTTGTATTATTTAATACTGGGAGGAGATAGACACATGCAAACAGACCAAAGAGATTCTGTTGAAACGCGACAACAAACTCACAATTGCACTACTGAGGACACATAGAAACCAACTACGCAAGATAGTTGGAATAATAACTGGACACACCTTGAACAGACACCTATACAACTTAGGTATCACAGACAGCCCCATGTGCAGAGCGTGCATGGAAGCAGAAGAAACAACTAAACACATTCTACTGGACTGCAAGCAGGTAGAAGTATACAGGAAAAGCACCTAGGGTCTCCAGCCACTACGGGACGCAGTCAGTAACACCAGGGCACTCACCAACTTTCTAGAGGAGCTGGGGTGGTTAGAATAGCGCTACCTCACCGATTTCACGGGAAATAGACACACTGGATGTCGACTTGCGGAAAATGCCCAGTACTACTAACTAGGTTTATGGTATTCTTTTACAAGCTTTCTATTAACTTGCAATGTATGTATCTGGCTCACGGCCGTATTCATAAACGTTCAACAAGCCTATTTTAACTAACATGACGATAAAATTAGTTTGTCTTTATCTGTCACCTTGACATTTGTTGTTAATCAGAAAGAGACGACGGACGTTTTATTTAGACGTTTTAAGTTTTATGAATGAGGGGGTAAATAAATATATAACTAGTTTGGTCGGGTGGAATCCTGCTACTCAATTTTGAAGCAGATATCTTCAAACGATTGAGCTGTGGGTATAAGTATAGTTTGGATGACAATTCAATAAATGGACTTTCGGGTTGCACTGCACATAAGCTACTAATTGTACTGTCGGGTTGCACATAAGCTACTAATGGACCTCCGGGTTGCACATAAGCTACTAATTGTACTGTCGGGTTGCATATAAGCTACTAATTGTACTGTCGGGTTGCACATAAGCTACTAATTGTACTGTCGGGTTGCACATAAGCTACTAATTGTACTGTCGCCGGGTTGCACATAAGCTACTAATTTATCCCGCGGCGGCTTTGGTTCTGTGTAATTACGCGGCCGAAGCCGCGCGGGCAGCTAGTAACCAATATGACTAGTGGCTAACTGAGCTGTAGAATTCGCACTAGGGTCAGTTCGGGTATGTGCGCCACCGGGCAAAGTGCGCCTCATTCATCATTCAGTCATTTACATCAATATCAGCACTTACCCCGGGGGCGCACTTTCCCCTGTGGCGCACATACCCGAACTGACCTTAATAAAATAAAAATGCTGAATTTAAAACACCGAATCGACAAAAAAGACTGTAATTGTTGAGCCTGCTCACAAAATTTAATGAAAATCGGTTGAGAAGTCCGACCTGTATAGGAAAACAGCCGGCCAGCGGGACATCTGGACATCCGGACATAGGTACGAAAGATTTTTTTTCCCAAGCTAAAGAAAAAAATATATATTATACTCAAATAAAATAATTAAAAATAAATATTTGCGGACAACCCCACACAAATCGATCTAGTCCCAAACTATGCAAGCTTGTATCAGAATCAGAATCAGAAATTATTTATTGTCAGATTGTGCATATTAGTTCATAATACAGGTGTTACAATAGAGTTAGGAGTGTGTCACAATCAACCGTATTTCGACATACAATATAAGCTTAGGACCTAATAGTAAACAGTTTAAAGTACTTTATCTACGCACATATCATTAGTGCTCTAAAATGCGTTCAGAAACCGTAGGAAATGACCAGCATTATTACAACCAATTTTACTATGAGAACTTTCTTGTCTGTGGTAGTAGGTAAAATCTGTACTGTAATGTTATTACAGTACAGATTTTTGTAAGGTTATGAGTTTAAATTTGGAACAGCTGTCAAAACTCAAGTGGGTCTCTATTCTAGTATCCATAGATATTAAAACAGTTATCGATGCGAAACGTCAATTCAGTATGTTTTTTTAATATAAACCGCACGACATTTGATCAAGAGTGACGTGAGAATAGGGACTTCATTCGTTTGTCTATGATTAAAAAAACATTCGTCTTGACGTAGGATCGAATTGCCGCCATTACTGTTTTCATTTCTTCGTTGGTTTTTGCTGTTACGAAAGTAGAATTGTGAAAAGTTGTTTGTAGTTCACATTTTAGTTTAAAATATGAGTAGTAGTGACTCCGAGAACGATATGAACACTCCGCCGGATATCGTAAATGCAGCCACGATTGCAACAAAGATATTTTACAGGTAACACTATAGTAGCAATGCAGGTCATTTTCCTACGGCTTCTGAACCCATCTTAGAGTACTTATGATATGTGTGTAGATAAAGTAGTGTATGCAATTGTACATAATTTAGCCTTAAAACACTCGTGTGATCCTATTATGAAACTCGCTGACGCTCGTTTCATAAAACCACACTCGTGTTTTAAGGCCTCTGATTATGTATCAGTTGCATAAACTACTATAGTAACTAGGTTAGTAATATCATCTATTTAATAACATTTGTTTTTTGAAAGAAATCTTCCAGAGTATAAAAACATTCATCCAACAAGAAGGTTCTCAGTTTATATAAAAATCGTCGGCTTGGAAGTTGTGTCCATGAGATAGGAAGTGAACACACAGTGTCCATGTGATAGGAGTATAAATGCGGACAGCCATTTGATAGCAGTTTTTCTTATTTACGTATAGTTTGACTTTTGGAACTACCAGAGCCAAATGCGTTAATGTTCGTTTGCCTTTGTTGCATTTCTGAACGAATAATTCCAAATTATATTTAACGAATTTACACATTTCATAAATATATAAGCCTGGAACGGTCAGGATCCCATATTTTTTAAATAACGGTTGGCATGACTCAGACCACTTTACGCCCGCTATAGCTCTCACACATTTTTTTTGCGCTACGAAGACTTGTTTAATGTTTGTGGCATTTCCCCACAATACTATTCCATAGCGCAATGCCGAAGCAACATAGCTATGATAAACTAGTAGCGCGGTTTTGTCAGAAGTAATAGCTTTCAGTTTTTTTATGGCAAAATTAAATTTATTAATTCTAGTGGAAACTACATCTACTTGTTGTTTCCAATTTAAATACGTATCTATGGCCATGCCTAGAAACATGGTACTCGTTACTTCTTCAATTTGCTCGTTACCCATTTTTATATTTAATGGTGCTATTTTACTATTCCTTGTCGCAAATCGAACCAGTTTTGTTTTGGAAGCATTCATGCATAAACCATTCTTTTGCAACCAATTTGTACTATGGGTACTAGACGACGATATACGTACTATATATAAATAAATAAATACTTATATACATAGAAGAGATCCATCACTCAGGAACAAATATTCGTGCTAATTACACAAATAGATGCCCTTACCGGGATTCGAACCCAGGACCTACAGCTTCGTAGGCAGGGTAATTAGGCTAAAGCGGCACAATTTGCACATAATGTAAATAAATAAATTAAAAATATTATCATAAGTTTGCGGCATAATGTGCATAATCTATCCATTGTAGTGAAACATTCGTCCGGGATCGGGGCGTTGTAAAATTCATGCATCAGCTCAGCTAGCACGATAGGTTTTATCGTCACGTTACGTAAACATCACGTAAGATGTGACGATTAAACCTATCTTGCTAGGGCCTTCGACAAGGGTGTAGTCGACCGACACCCTGTCATTGCTCACTAATTAAGACGATTCAGACGTTAGAGTACCAAAACCTCAGAACTCTCAGAAGTCCCGTTTCCTTTGTAAACCGCTGGGTTCAATACAGAAATGCCCTGGCGGTAATGTACGCATTGTGAGTAAAGTTGGCTTAAACTTAAAATAATCCTATTAATTCTGATTAAAAAAGGGCTGCCTTTACAAGTTATTGCAGACAGTCAATTTGGAAAGTATTTAATTATTATTATTATACAGTGAACGCGAATGAGAATTTTGAAAAATTTAAAAGGCAATGGTTTAATCTCGTTTTTAATAATTTTATATCAGACATAAATTATTACTATAATCAATTACCGGTGAAGAAAAACATCGTGAGGAAACCGGTCTAGTCCCAATAAGGCTAAAACTAGTGCCTGTGCCAAGGTTCCAAAGTGGACCCGGAATCGTTTAGGGTGCAACCGGGAATGCTAGGAGAATGATGATGAACTATCAATGCTATACAAGCAACCAATTGAAATTCCAATTAGATCTGCCAATGCTACAAAAAGATGCTACCAAGAAACAACGCAGTACCAGGAGCAAAGAATACACAAAGAGGTTCACAAGGCACTGTCATTTCTCAACGGAAAAACTAGCGAATGGCGAGATGAAATATCCTCGGTGGCTTCCGCGGCAGATAAGCTATGGAGGGGGGGCGATCAGCTTATCTGTTCACTAAAACACAGAAAAGATTCGCCCGCTATTGTGAGCTGGGGTCTAGTATAGCTAGAGCTCAAGAGTCGTAACAACATAGGTATGTGGTATAAGAGTTGTACTGGTTTGGGTGAGCGGAGTTGTAAGTAGGCGTTGTGAATTAGTACGGACGCGGTGGCTCGGCCAGTTAAGTAGGTGTCAGTTGGGATGGGAAGGAGTCGATAGTTTTAGCACTAGTTTTAATTAAAATATTTTTTAATTGGAAGTTTATGAATTTTGCGTTTTCGTTCTTATGATTTCCGTAATCAGTATAATAATAAACGAGTGGATAAACGTATTCTAATCTGATCAATTCGATGTATCTGACTTATATATATTAGATTTTTCCCTTTAGTATAAGACGACATTACCTACTTGCCAAATTTCATAGTTCTAGGTCAACAAAAAGTAGGTATCCTTTAAATTTTGATTCCCTTGAGTGTCCAAATGTTTTTTGCGGCATCAACGGCCGTATCTTTTCGTTACGTTAACTTAGAAGTTTGATTTTTCAAGGGACTATAAACTTGAGTATACAGTTTTAATTTTAAATAAAGTTGGCAATCGTTCTTCTGGTTATTGAGTTTCGGGAATACGATAATGTGGGAAAAAAAACCAGCGACATTTCAAAAGTATGGTAAACAAAGTATATGGATTATAAGAATTCGGTTAACCGTTTTCGGACAAGTGAAAATCGGGCAAGTGTTTTTCGAAACTTCGATAGGTTACCTGCTAGTAGCGCTACGAAATTGCTAGCAATGAATGTGAGTTTGTAGGTTACGTTACGGGAGTCCGCTGGATGCGAGTGACGCAGGACAGGTTATTGTGGCACTCTTTGGCGGAGCTTTATATCCTGCAGTGGACGTCTTTCGGCTGATATGATCATGATGATGACAATGAATGTGTGTTTAACTATAAAGTTTTACAATTTTATCGATATCGACAGTAATTTGGTCGACACAACACTGCGCCGGCAGCGAGCGCCGCCGGGCGACGAATGAACGCCGCATTAGCGAGGCCCGGGTGATTGTATCAGCGTGCATGCTGCAGTTCACATGGCTAGTACACAATACTTGCTATTACGGTGACTAGGGTGTCATGGGGACGCCCTTGCGTTTTAGTTCATGTTCAACTATACTCTGATAATATACAGAGTGTACCAAAACTGGGGTGTGAACCGACCAAGGGCATAACAGGTATCGTGTTCTGATAAGAAAAAACTAAAAAATATTTTTTTTAAGCGATTGGTTTTGACATTTGGAGCGTTGGCCGACTGGGATGACCTGCTCCATACAAATGTAAAAAATATATATTTCAGTTTTTTCTTATCAAAACACGATACCTGTTATGCCCTTGAACGGTTCACCCCATTTTTGGTACACTCTGTAAATACTCGTACGATTCCAGTTTAACAGAATGCCGCGAATCCATTGCGATACTCGCATTGAATCTGATCCAACATGGCATTCACAGCGCCATGAAAGATCCTTTATTTATGACATTTGATCCGCACAGTTTCGTTAATTGTAATACTCAGCCGGAATTGAAAACCTTTGAGCAACCAAATTAAACGATCCTCGCGTAAACTAGCAATTAAACTGCACGTCAGTGTCCGTTCCCATTTTCTTGTATTAACCTGTTTTGAAAGGTAATTCAAATTACTGGGTCCATATACAAGGTGTTACAAAAATAACGCAAAACCGTTTAAGGTGGCTGATACTTCTGATAAGAAAAAGCTAAGAGAATTTTTTTTTTGACGCGATTTTTTTTAACATTTGTATGGAGCGTTGGCCGACTGGGGCGACCTGCTCCATACAAAAGTTAACGGTTTTGCGTTATTTTTGTAACACCTTCTATTGTTAGTTATAAATAAAAATAGTACAATTTGCCTTTAGTCCTGACCTGAGGGACCCAGTGCCAGAATATGGGGCAGTTATATCTAGCTATCACCACCACTAACGAAACCACCAACCACTAACCACTAATGAAATCCATAATGTAACGTTTGCCATAATCATCCTTTGCTCAAATTAGTTTTTCTCATAAACTGGTAAATTTTCAGGATTTTTATAAAACATACCTAACCTTAACCTACAGGGATATACAAAGTTTATCGAACGAGCGAGCGAAGCGAACGAAGTTCTATGCTTCAGGTTGGACCGAAAATTGTTTGTATGTCCGGATTTTCCGCTTTTCCGCTGTTCTCCTCTACAGGTCGCATTTCTCGACCGATTCTTGTAAAATTTTGTTGGCAGGTTTAAGAATTTTTTGTCGATTTAGTTCAAAATGTAGTAGTATTTAAAAATGTAGTAGCAGTTAAAAATGTTTCTGGAAAAAGAGACAGGGTTGTGAGTTTTACAGCTTACAGAGACACTAGTTATAAACCTTAACAAGCCTTTGTCCCTTTGTTCAGTTTCTTAATGCTGAAACCATACAGAAATGTCTGAAATAAGTACGCAAAACAGCTACTGTAATGTGTAACAAAAGTTAGCGGCCTCTAGAACCGGAACTTTTCTTCTACTAATTCATAATCTCCTAGTACAATATGTAATGGAAACGACGGTTTTACAACGAACAATGTCCGCGGCTGGTGAACGTTCGAGTGTGTAGCACGGTCACTACGCAAGTCTGCCGCCTTGGTGCGTGCGGATGAAATGGTCTGATGATGTGCACGGGGTCAATTGTAACAGTGACGTCACTTGCTGTTGTGGAAAAAGCAGCTTATCAAGTTATCACTTATCAGTCTTATCACTCTTATCAGTTTTGTTTTAATGCGCAGAGTATATTTATTTACTAGTTTAAGAACAATTTTCAGGAAACGTTAGCTAGATTTAACTAAGTTACTAGGCTATTTGATTTATCCTCTCAAGCTTTCAATGCAACACCATTGCTTGGAATGTTTTTTTACCCGACTGCCGAAGGAGAGATGTTTTTCGAGCGTATGTATGTATGTGACCTTATTCTTTGGCACGCCCTGCAGCCTAAACCGTTCGACCGATTCCGACATATGAGGTGTCGTTGGATTCCTCTTAATCGTGACATAGGCTACTTATAAAATTTGAAAAAAGCAATTGGGTTTTTTGAAAAAACCTGTCATTTTCAAAGATTCACATATACATAGAATTGACCTTCGGAGTGGACATAGGACCACACACCAAAAACACAGATGACAACGTAAACGTAACAGATTATACGTGGGTGTAGCTTATACATATACCTAGAAGTGATACAAACAAATAACAAGTACGAGTATCGGCAGATTAACAGATAAGATAACAACATTTCAACACAATTCATGGGCCTATACAGAGCTAAATAGTTTCATCTCGTTTTCTCACACAGAAGGGCATTGTCCTTTTTGGCGTGGGAGTGTGATATTACGCATTTTCACATTGCGGTGATTCGATGGTTTGACCAGCATCTATGTATGAAGTCCTGGTAATTGAAAGAAAAAGTTTAACGAAAAACGCGTATCTGCACTAGCTGGCAGCAACGTCCCCAGAGCCAATGGAAGAATGGAACATGGTGCGCGTCATTCACTACTACATGCATATTGCATAGTATAAAACAGTCGGTTCCCGCTGTCTGTCCTTATGTATGTTTAGATCTTTAAAACTACGCAACGGATTTTGATGCGGTTTTTATAATAGATAGAGTGATTCAAGAGGAAGGTTTATATGTATAATATACATAGTACCCGTGCGAAGCTGGGGCGGGTAGCAGTCAATTATAATAAAAAGTTGAAATAGGTGGATATTCTAATTTACAACGTTGATGGCGATTCCCGACGTTCCGTAGCAATTACTTCTTTCGGGATTTTTGCTGCAGCTGTTTGACTAGGCAATAGAGAATTAAACTTGGCACCTCGTTTATCAAATCATGTTGATACTAAAATACTAGTGGCTCTGTGAGCTGTAGAATTCGCGAAAATGTCGTTTTTAGGGTTCCGCAGTCGACAAGGAACCCTTATAGTTTCGCCATGTATAAAACAAAGTCGCTTCCCGCTAATCCCGCTGTCTGTCCCTATGTATGCTTAGTTCTTTAAAACTACGCAACGGATTTTGATGCGGATTTTTTTAATAGTGATTCAAGAGGAAGGTTTATATGTATAATATAGTACCCGTGCGAAGCCGGGGTGGGTCGCTAGTGGGTATATAAATAAATCACACCGATAAATCGGTGGAATTAATCTTGAATTTCCTCCCTCTATTTCACTAGCAACAACTTCTACGGGATTGTCTTCAATGATGTGCGCTCGACCGCTCGTTTCGTTCAGAGTTGATGGGCGATCCGCTCCCAACTCATGCGCTCCTAGTACACTGCGCACATTTCGCGCAAGCGTGCTGCCGCTTCTCCGTCGTGCGCGCGCGCCGCTTGCACGTTGAACGCGCACGATGCGCGCGCAGCCTCTTTCTGTGTCTGTAGAGAAATGAACCGTATCGTGTAGGCGGTAAAGAGCATTATAGGTAAAGTTTGGATGTTTGTTAATGTGTGTGGGCGTTTTATGACAACATTATAAGTATGTGGGCAGTCAGTGTATATGTATTTCAAATATGGAATGCAAATGCTGAAAACTAAGCTGGAACGATAGATTTACCTCTCTTTCTACCCGACTGCGCAACGCAAAGGGGGGTAATGTAGTTACCAGTTTGTAGGTATGTATATATATTGTTTGTACTCGTATGTTTGTTCATTTGTGGCCTCTAGAGATTTGTGGGTTCTAGAGATCAAACGCGTGGGTCGATTTTAATGAATACGTCGATCGATTCGTTTCAAACTTGCGAGTGTCACTGATTACAAGACAGTAATAAAAATTCAAAATGGCGGCCACCAGACTGGTTATGTTTTTTCCTTTTGAGGTACGGAACCCTAAAAAGCATTTAGGTTTTTAGAAAAATCTTTTGATAAAGTATGTAGGTATTTATTATGTTTAGCCATAGCATTAATTATTTCGCTAATCAAGTTTACGTGTGATGTTGGTTTGATAAATTAGCCCAACTAACACATTCACTGCCAAGAATCGCCTAGCAGATCCGTGGCTTTCCCCGTATGCAGCGGAAAGCGATTACGGCGTAGCCGCCCGCTAGGCGGGTCCTAGCAGTGAGAGTGCTATAAGCTAACGCATTCATCGTCAATGACTCGCATATAAGCCCTGCCTTTACTTACGATTTGCGCTACAGAGCGGGAAAACGCTGCTACGCACTACGGCGTAGCACACGTAATGTTACGTGACCTCGAAGGGCAAGATTAAGATTATGATCTAAATACTTAGTAGGTTCATGAATCATCCCATCAGCATGAGTAGGTAACTAAATAATACGATTTATAAGTTTTATAACTGAAGAAAAAGTTAATAATAAATGTTTAATGGTATACAGTTGGTAGCAGGCCATGATTTTCGTATCATGCGTATAACAATACTTTATACATATACTTACTATGGTTTGATTTCTTAACTTACGGAATTGTGCTACGTAGGTATACGTATTCACATCAAATGAATAAGTCAATGTTGCCGTAGTTCGAACGAACCCCGAACTTAACATCAAAACATTCACAACTATTTTCTACCTAACCTAAGTAAGTATATTCTTTCTAACCTCTGTACCCGCGCCAGAACCTAAGCCCTTATTACACTTTCCTAAATTTAATCATCCTAATTAGAATGCTTAGGATAGGAAGGAGTTTCCTGATTACACTGTTCTAAATTTAGTCACTAATTCAGTCAGCATTTCAATCGTGTCTAAAAACTTGGGTCAAGGAATATTTATTGCTGAGGAACAAATTGTCGACAATAAATATAACGAATATTTTAGAACCATCTGAAATCTTCATCAGATTTTTTTATGAGGCGACTGATTGCACACTAAATGTTATTACACCTATCCTAACTAGGATGCTAAATCATTAATAGACATAAATGTTTTGACACAGTAGATAAGAAAACTTTCATGAGTGGTGTTCGCCAACAAACTGTTATGCAGTTTGGCGTAAATTTATCTGTTAATTTTGCTGTGTAACCCTTGTTTTGATACAAATAAAAAAAAAAAAAACAGCTTGTCAGAAAACAACCTTGCTCCTAATTAGGACATACTGATTTAGGATTCTAAATCATGTAGAATCCTAAATTTAGGAAAGTGTAATAACCCTTTTTCACAAGACAGCCCTATTTCTAGTATCTGCGGGCGAACAATAGGCGGCCTCTATCTCGCAAGTGCGAGCATTATCGCGGCGCCCGGCCGGCGATCCGGCCGATTGTTTTGCGGGCAATTAGCGTCCCGTGGCCCGTCCCGTCCCTCGCCGCACGTGCGGCCCGTACGGGCCGGGCCAGTGCGCCGCGCGTGTTCACCGCGAGCGGCTGTTGCTACCCGCCCGCCCGCGCGCGGCAACGACACCTACACGTTCATAGTCACCTGGTACTTTTGCGTTCCCCGGAAAATCGCGGAAAAGTTTTCGCAAGCACCTGTTGGTGTGTTTGGGTAGTTTGCGTGCTGTTTATAAGGTTGGGGGGATGTAGAAAACTTTTAGTTTTCGTTTTCATACTTGTAAGTTTAGTTTCTTATTGGATTTTTATAGGAATATTTTTCACGAAAAAATTAAATAAGGTTTTTTGTTAATCTGGTTACAGAAATATGTACCTACTTAGTCTGATAAATAATAGGGCGAACGCGGGCGACATCCGTCTGCCGTCGTCACTAAAACTTTTCTCCCATCGAGAGTCCTTAAGGTCGGCGCGAATTTCGTACTCAAAAGTTACCGTCCGCAAAGTTGTACGCACGCGAGTCTCGGAACTTGGGAGTTCCTAACTTTTGCCGACAACAATCCGCGAACAATTCCCGGGAGGTTTAGGCTAAAAGTTCCGCGGGAACAAAAGAGTGCCGGGCCCGAACAATGAAATGTATTCACGTTCCAGGACTGATTAAAAATAACGACTGAAATGTTTAACGTGGACTAAGTGTGTGTGTGAAAAACAAAATGGCTGCTGCCATGATAGCCGACAGAGGACTACGTAAAAAGTTGACGCAAGAAGCGGCACCCGTGAAAACTCCTAAGAAGCCGTCTAAGCGCAAGTCGACTGCCAGCGGCTCTAGAAGCGACAAGAAGAACGAGCAAAACAACAACAAGCGCCCTAAAATCAACACCGGCGATCCGAAATTGGACTTATTCGCGACTTATCAACCGTGGGTCATCCAGACGTACGGCGATCTGGCTAAAACCAAGACGATAACGCTGAAGAAGTACGCGAGAATCCTCCGTACGCTTCGTGGGGAGGAGTGCAACAGTTCGGACAGTTCCAAGTTCCGTTTCTGGGTGAAAGCGAAGGGGTTCCACGTGGGGAAGCCGGGAGGGTACGAGGCGAAGCCCGCCGACGGGATCGTGTGCCGGTACAGCGTGCAGGATGCCGAGGGCTGCACCAGGAACCCAGAGGGGAAGGAGGTCTACAACGGCTCGCAGAATGACCCGCCGCTCTACATCCCAACGCCACCGCTAAAGGTAAGTTTAGGTTACGTATTGTTATTGCCTTTTGTACGTGTCCTTTATAGGTGCGAATTTATGGAAGCCTGATAAGTACGCATGAACGCCTTTGTATTTGAGAGGGCTTGCTGGCTCTATCCACAATAAATATTTAAGTGATCGCAAATTTTGACATGGCCTACGTGTAATGGTATGTAAGAAAATATAGTAATGTTTCTTAATATTAGTAAGCTTCGGTGGCTTCTCTTGGCGAAAGAGCCTCTACGTGTTGGTTATTTGGTACTTGTTTGGTACTTCGGCACCACGCGCACCTCCCAAAAGGTCCGGAACACCATTATTCCGTGAGCGGGCAAGACTATAAACTGTAATTAAGTTTGTGACAAACAAAGTTACTTTCTCAAACATGCTCGGAAAGCGTCTTATTTTGTTTAAAAAAGGAACACGCGAAGTGCCTAATTTTTATACGCCAACATTTAAAAAGTTAAGACTCTTCCCTGCCTAGGAGTATAATAACATTAATAACCCATACAACACCCATTATTTCCCGCTACGTTAAACCTTTTAAAATCCTGATAGTGCCATACTATAATATTTTATAAATCGAGACGACTAAGGAGAAGTCACAATCAGCCAAAGAAAATCACCCGCGGTTTCATGGTGATATTTTTTTTATTGTTTGTTTTCGCCCTGCATTGTTTATGGTTAGAAGAAAATGAAATTAAAAAGTATCAAACCGTAAGTAAATTCATTTATTTCAGAATAATGAAACATGAAATTAATTAAATGTGTTATACTTAATTACTTGAAACACCACATTGAGAGTAAAATAAAGTGTGAAGTGAACAACGCCTTTCAAAGAATTCGTAGAAGGAATGCTTACATATAAATCATTGTACAAGGTATCACGGCGTTATTAGGTAATACATGTCACTATATGTTTATACAAGCTTTATATTAACTTGCCCTTTTAGTATGTATGTTAGTATGTATGTATGGGACAAATCTTGCAAGTTAAATTTGACCCACTTCCCGGTGACCGATTGAGCTGAAATTTTGGGTATAAGTATAGTTTGGATGACAATTCAATATTATGGTACCATCGAGCTGATCTGATGATGGAGACAGAAGGTGGCCATGGGAATTCAGTACTTAACCGACGTAACCCCGTTGGGTTTGGGCTCGTTAGAATCGTCTCAATGAGTAGTTGATGATGGTATACAGAAAAGTACAGTCGGCAATAAAAGCTTGTACCAAAAATGTCTTTGTATTATTTCCTCACATGTTTGGTAAAGGCAAGCCTCGGCCTGCCAACCACCTCGTCAGGCAACCCCCTTTCTTTCCGCGCCTCGACAATAATGTATTATTCTTATCGCATAATCGCATTAAAATTAGAATTGTTCTAATAAGAGAGAGACGGATAGTGCGAGAAAAATCTAGAGAGCTCGCGCGCCGTCGCGTGATAGCCGTGCAGCTACAACAAATATCTGACATGGCTCTATTTCTAGGTCCGTTAGGTTAGATTAGATTATTTATTTCATGATAAAAAATTACATTACAGATTTGCATACATGTCAAAAAAATAAGAATTATTATCACGATCGTCAAAAACAGAGAAATATTAAGACAATGTCAACAAATGTAAGAACAAAATAACAAGGAAATAGAAGAAACAAACCAAAAGCAAAAGAACACAAATATATCAACCTCTGGATATCGTCATTTTTTACAATATTTAAATACGTGACGTTAAAGTCAAATCATAATCATACAAATTCAAGTCCAGGCTCATATACTCTTTAACTGAGTATAATGGATTTTCCAATAAAAGGTATTTAAGGCGGCGTCGAAATGATTCGTCAGATGGTTCCTGTCTAAGATCAGCGGGCAGTCGCTCGTAGTAGGTAGGCCCAATGACACGCGGGTTCTTGCCTGCAAGTGCCATGCGACGGGGAACTGTTCTCAAACGCCCAGTGCGGCGGAGTGTTTTGCCAATCGCATTTACGGTATCGAAAGAAGAAAGATTGTTCCTTACGAACATTATAATTTCGAATACATAGAGTGAGTAGTGCGTCATAATACCGTGCATTGGGAAGTAGCCTCTACACGAAGTCCTCCATTTTGCCCTAATCATCGCACGTACGGCACGCTTCTGCATAAGTAGCACTCTGTTGGCATCCGTTGAGTTTCCCCAAATAAGCGAACCGTAGGACATCAGCGAATGGAAATGAGCAAAATAAACCTGCTTCATTAGGTTAGGTCATGCCCTTGCCAGACAAAGAATGAATACTTAACTTTGGTAACGGCTATCCGCAACCAAAGGAATTCAAGGTGCTTCCGCTGAGCTGCATCATCCGTTTCGTGGAAATGAGGGAGCGAGCGAGAGTAGGCATAAAGGAGAGGGCAAATGCACAAAAGATCCCGTTGGGTCGAAGTGTATCCGTAATATAAGTTAGGACGATTCATATTTTTTTGCCGGTCAGCAAATCTCTCGTGCGGATGTATACTCACTTTAATTCTCCTAGAAAAAAATACTCCGAGAAATTATAAGGCGCGGATCCAGCCCTCAAAAAGGGTACTGAAGGGTAATCACGTTACGTTTCGTACGCGGGTTAGGACAATAAAAGGTGACATTTAGATCTGCCTGACGCACGTACAATGCGTTACGTGATCGACCCCCAAAAACCGGCCAAGTGCGAGTCGGAGTACCAACTCGCTCATGAACAATCAGCACGGCTATCACGCGACGGCGCGCGAGCTCTCTCGATTTTTCTCGCACTACGCCTCTAGTTCTAAGTGTTCTAATAAGAGAGAGACGGATAGTGCGGGAAAAATCGAGAGCAGGCTGTCTCATGATAGCCGTGCTGCACGGCTAGCACGCGACGGCGCGCGAGCACTCTCGATTTTTCTCGCACTATCCGTCTCTCTCTTATTAGAACACTTAGAACAAGAGGTATAGTGCGATAAAAATCGAGAGTATGTCGCGGCCGTCCCATGCTAGACGTGCTGGACTTGACTCATAAATGACTGGCCTTAGGAATGGGAATAATAATTGAAGGAAGTCAGACCCGATTTCGGGCAAGTTAATAGTCAAACAGTTTCGATTAAATTCCAAACCAATTTCAATCAATACATTATTATATTTTCTTCTTTTCTAGTGGCCAGTAAGCCAATATAGGGATACTATAATGGGTGATATCTTACTTCCTATTTTTGACGTATGCACATTTAACACCCATATAACGTAATTGTGCATTATCGAGCACCTATCGAGATAATATTTTGCAATTTTGTTTTGTTTTAGTGACATTTAGTATGTAAACCATAATTATTTTTATTCCAACCATGGTATTAAAGATCTTACATATGTTATTTATTTAATTAATGGAGGTAATTCAATTAAGTTAAGTTATTATTTTTACCACTAAACTAACACATAAAAATGCAGTAATTTGTGTGCTAAAATATAAAAATGAAATATCACGGGAGTGTAGGGTACAGTCCGATATATTTTCATAGTTATTATTTTTCAATAAATAACCGTTTATAAATATCGGTCTCTAATCTGCTGAAATAATTATTATTGTAATGACCGTTTGACATGCATAAAAGTGCCCTTGTGGCCGGCCTATTAGTAGAATAAATAATTGATATTGATTTTTAGGGTTCCGTAGTCAACAAGGAACCCTTATAGTTTCGCCATGTCCGTCCGCCTGTCTGTCTGTCTGTCTGTCTGTCTGTCCGTCTTCGGCTTAGCTTAGTAACCATTAAAACTAGAAAACTGTAATTCGGCATGGGTTAATCACGTTGACAAAGCAGTACAATAAAATCTTGAAAAATATTTTCTTTTAGGCTACCTCCCCTACACCTAAAGGGGGGATGTATTTTTTTTTCTTGTTAAACCCATGATGTGGGGTATCGTTGGATAGCTCGTTCAAACATATTATGTGTTTTCTATAACCATTTTTCAAATCTGTGATTAGTTAATAAGAATCTCGTTAAGAAGAAGTCTGTGAATAAGATTACTGAAAAATATTGTACCCTTAAAAATAAGATATATGTATAAGAATAATTATGAAAGTCTATTTAAATACTGCAGGGTATTGCCAGTTCATGACAAGGATGACCTAGCCGTTGTGACCCAATATAGTGGGAAAATCCCTGAATTAACTGTCAAAATTAGACCAAAAAAATTGCGTAAGCTAACATACCCCTCACCATTCGTAACTCCATCTACTCGTACTAACAATGAATATGGCAAAAGAGTCTGGACAAACGCATTGCCACGCGCTTTAAATAGATACATATGACTTGATACCAAAAAAGCCTGAGTCTGATAAACTTATAGTAAAAATATATAAGAAAATGTTAATAGATAACTTACACTCTTAAACAAATCTCTTTCTTATCTTATTATATAATAAAAATGCCGTCTAATTCTAAAATTCGATCAGGCAATTTAAAATCTTAAAATAATAAGATTAAAGCCTGATCGCTAGAAATGTAACATAGTTCATCTAATAGTACATTACTTACCAAGGACTGTAAAAGAAAGAAAGCCCGAAATCGCAGGTATTTGTGTCCCGAGCCGCAGGCGAGGGTTGTAAATATGCGATAGAGGGCTTTCTTTTTTACTGCCCGCGGTGAGTACACAATTTTACGTCTTCACCTGGTCATAATGCGAGTTTTACCGTACGCGAAGCGTGCAATAAAACTCGCATTATGACCAGGTGTGACGTAAATAATCAACAGTTCAAATTTTTGTTCGAGGCATAAGTAAGGTACGAGATTAAAAAGCTTGATTATGAAACTATTGTGAACAATACTTTTTGTACGAGTTCATTAAAATTAATCATTTAAGTCATTAATACGAGTATATAAGAAAACTAAATATCGTAAGTAGGTACTATATTGTCTAGTTCGACTATTGTAAAGGCTCTTTGACTTTTCAGGTAGCAAGGTAAGTGTGGCTTGCTCTGCCATATTAGTTATTTCTTGAGGAGTTAAAGATGTTTCGTCACTGTCACTACTCATTTTCTTAGTTTTTATTTTAACTTAAGTTCAACTTTGAAAAGAAAAGTTATCACATCACACCACCGGCGTCCGTAATGCTGCAGTACTGTGCTGTGATTGTCTAAATACTAGCCAATCACAAAGCGTAGTTTTTTTTAAAATTTTTATGCCCTGGATACAGCAGCAAGTTCAAGTAGATTTTTGACAGATGACGCGACGCTGCTACGTTCTGAAACGCCATAGATTGGCAATCTTGTATCGGATCGAGTCTCCTTATACAAGGACACATTATTGAAATACGAAGTTCTATTTTCAATTTTTTTTCGGTTGTCTAGAGCGTATCGAAATAATTATTTCGATGTCCATAGAGCATAAACTTTTTCATCAGAATAAAAGTATTCCATTGCGTTATGGTTTGCGAGGTTCTAATTTAAAGATTATAGTCGACGAGTATAAAAACTATAATACACTGTTTAAGATGCAAACAAATGAATATTGTTTTTTTCTATCTCACCAAGAAAACAGTTACGTTACCATGTCCTTTATTTTTGAATTTTAGTGTTGGGGCGTTATCGGTCGTTCCGATTCAGATAATACTTCTGTAAGTTGACAGGAGTCGATAAAATTGATGAATTTATAACCGTAATGAAACACGATATGAAAAAAATATTGAAACAAACTAGCGCGCACTGCCGGGCGAATTTAGCGCGCACTGCCGGGCGAATTCAGCGCGCCCCAACGCGAGGTGTAGTCGGCAATAACATAGATTCCATTTTCCATTCACTATTGGTCATAATCGCTAAATATGACAAAGTTAACTGGCTTCTAAAAAGTCAGTAAAAATATTAATAAATGTTGTGTCTTTATTTGGTTCATTAACATTTGCTCTATTATATTCAAGATAAATCGTACAAAAAAAGATAATGCATGCTTCATTTAAATCTACATAATTACTTCCGGGTGGAAAGTTTGTCGGATTCTTGACTAAATCATCTTAGAATAACATTTTCAAATGAAATCAACAAAAAAAATAATGTTTTGCAAAACCGTATTTTGCCTGGAGTATGCGGCGCTACCACAAAAATCGAATCTCGAAGTTCGTATACATGCATCCCTGTTACTCGAGTAATGTAAGTGCGTGTGAGGAAGTAATGACAGTGATATTTCTCTGATTCTTTATAAAACACAGTTAGCTGTTTCACTAAATAAATTTCAGGTTTATTAATAGAGAAAATTAATATAGAAATGTAGGTAATAAATCGTGTTTTTTACAAGCTTTATAAAACGTGTTAGTTGTAGATTTTAGTTAGTCAGATGATCTGCACGTCGATCACGTAACGCATTGTACGAACGTTAGGTAGATCTAAATGACAATTTTTATATGGAACAAGCTTCTGTCAAAAAAATCATTTTTGGTACAAACTTTTATTGCCGACTGTACTTTTCTGTATACCGTCATCAACTACTCATTGAGACGATTCTAACGAGCCCAAACTCAAAAGGGTTACGTCGGTTAAGTACTGAATTCGCCGCTCGATGGTACCATAATATTGAATTGTCATCCAAACTGCTTATACCCAAAATTTCAGCTCAATCGGTAACCGGGAAGTGGGTCAATTTTAACTTGCAAGATTTGATTACAGACAGACGGACAGACAGACAGACAGACAGACAACGGGACAGGTGAAACTAAATAAAAGCTTGTAATAAATAAAAGCTTGTAAATAAAAATGACAGTTGAACTGACCTAACGCGCGTTGGAAACGTTACGTGAATCCTCCGAAGTTCAATGCATTTGATATTTTGCACAGTTATGTAAGTCGGGTGACAATTGACAAAGCATTACTATGGTACCATATATTTCTAGCAATCTAGGTTTTAAATATAAGAAAACTAAAAGTTAGCGTGAACTTTTTATAACGTTTTTGTGGCAATAAAATACTGTGTAATCTAATCACAAAACAATAATTAACATGCAATTATTTTGTAAGAACACAACGTAGTCTAAAACCGTTAGTTATTCACGCCAACTTCAGCACGCCTATCATGAAACGGCCGCGACATACTCTCGGTTTTTCTCGCACTATCCGTCTCTCTCTTATTAGAACACTTAGCACAAGAGGTATAGTGCGATAAAAATCGAGAGTATGTCGCGACCGTCCCATGCTAGACGTGCGTGACTCATAAGCGACTTTGGCCTTAGGAATGGGAATAATAATTGAAGGAAATCAGACCCGATTTCGGGCAAGTTCCAAACCAATTTCAATCAATACATTATTATTTTGTCGCGCCGTCTCATGAGAGACGTGCAACTCTTTAAATCGGTTAGGTTAAGCAGGGTAAATCGAGGCTGCTCACTGGTATGAATCAGAAACAGGTGATTTCTGAAACAAAATTACCAAGCATACATAAACGTACAACAGCTCTAGCTTAGCGTACATCTTTATCATTTGCCTTAGTAACGACAGGGATAAAACATAATGTGTTGTGTTCATGAGTTTGTGTATGCCTGCCAGGCAGTACTGGCAAATCTTGCGATGACAGCCTCTTTGGTCCACACTCCACGTTTCCAATGGCTGCTTATGCTAAATTTCATAGAAATTATACAGTAGGAGTAGAATTAGTCTCTTCGGTTGATGATTTCACACACGCACACCTCACAGAGATCAAAGAACAGGTGATGTGTGCCACCCCGCTACCAGGCGCGCATAACGCCCGCGGAGATCCGACGTCATTATCATTAGGCGGGTCGTTTATCATCGTATACGATTAGTCTGCCACCGCTTGGACGCCTCGAGCGGTGTGTATGAGTACCTACGCTCGATATTAACGTGGTCACAACGGCAGGGATTCCATTTGACTTAATTAACAGACAGGGACCTATCACTTGTTTCATTACATGAATGTCTGCGAGTCAGATTTTGAAAGACAGACTGAATTGGGAATCCCAGGACTATGACAAACTGGGGCTGTCAAATTGATTTAAATTGCGATGTTTGTGTTTTATGTATTTTCTGGTCTTTAATATCCTCAACCTATTGAACTGAAATTTTGGATATAAATACGTTACTGCAATCCTGTGGTACCAAAAAGTTGGTCTGATTATGGAGACGAAAGGAGGGCATTAAGAATATCTTAATTACACTAGATAATTCAATTAAGAGTGATTGTGCAAAAAAGTGCAGTCGACAATAAAAACTTGGACCAAGAATGTCATTTTTGACAGAGACTTATATGTCTTCTTGGACCGGGCGCTCACACAGCCTTTCGTCTGTGATGGGTTAACAAAATAGTGGGTTCAAGCCTCGGTCCCGCCGCATTAGAGAAAATAAATTATGTCTTCAATAAATGCAAAAAGGTGACTAAAAATGTGGGTAGGATCCTTATTAAACACAGATGAAAGGATAGGGGCATAACGCATAGCCTCTATTGGTTCAATCAAAATGGTTTGACATAAGGCACTTGTTGCAATTGATTTGTTTTCCTGTTTGACTGTATTGGGGTGCTCATTTCTGATTAACAACCATAGCTAGCTTTCACGGTTAATTGTTCTATGAGTACATACAATGAAGTATCTATATCTGTGGTATGAAGTTATCGCCGTGAATATTCAGTTCGGTCAATATTCAGGTCCCATACTAATTGTTAAAGGCGCACTGTGGATCTCTGCGTAGTACCCTGGTGCTATACTGTTTAAATTAGCTGATACAAATATCGATGTTGCTCTTGATGGGACAGTGGTTGTGACCTTAATATCTATACCCCTTAAAAACTATGACATAAGTGTTGGTACTTGACAATACAAATTGAAATTGAAAATCCCGATAAAATCTTCAAGAGGGTTTCCTTTATGCGTGACCACAGTGAGTTATCCGAAAGCGCCCTTGCCTTTATGCCCCTCAACAATGTCGGTAGCCCGTATCATGTCATTTTCAGCCACCATACAAGTCGGAGTGTAAGTTATTCGTAACCTCCTGCCGCCGGCTGCGCGCCGGGTGTTCGAACGTGCCAGTCGGGCCGCCGCGCTCGCCTCATTTATTATTGCTGGCTTGCCTGCCTCTCATGTTTATTAACCAAACTCACCTGAACCTTTGCCTGAACTCTGTCTTAACTGCTATCAGCTCGAAAACTCTGGGAAAGTGTATGATATTTGGCATGTTCATATGATAGCTGCATTGACTGAATCTTTAATCGAACGAGCGAGCGAAGCGAACGAAGTTATGCTTTGGGCCGAAAATTGTTTCTGCCCGGTGTCTGACCCGCTGTCCCGGTTGTACTACTTCTTTACAGTTTTTAAACCAATTCTCGTGAAATTTTGTGAGCAGCACAACTACCACGAAAATCGAAACTCGAAGTTCGTATACATGCATCCCTGTCACTCGAGTAATGTAAGTGCGATAGAGATGAAAATACCCGAACTTCGACTTTCGAAGTTCGTGGTTATAGCTCTGGTTCGTTAATTAGTTGTATAGATTTATTTGTACACTTTTTTTTAATAAAATAAATATAAGACAGGCTCGCGAGTTCGACAGATCCACTAGTTTGTAATTAACTACGTATGTATGGACTAATAATAATAAGTAATATGACTAACATTTATCTAAAGAAAACAACCACCCCATGATGACCCTACCGGCCACAAACCATCATGCGCTAATTAAATACTAACAGAAGCATAGCGAATAGTTTAATCACGTTTAATGAACAATTGAAGAAGTAAATTTTTGTTTCTGAGAAACGTAAATCCACGATGAGGTCGAATTGGCGGATCTACATATTTACGAATTTCTTATAATTGATTAGCTGAAAGTTCAGACGAAACTTCAGATTCAGCTATGAGCGATGTTGAATTGTGAACAAAGCAACCATTTCCTTGTTAATTGTGCTTGGAAATGTTAATGTCAAATATAGCCCTATTGTTTTCTTGTGGGGTTTTAGACTTAAAAGAATATGAAACTTTTCGTACTCAGGTAAAATAACAATACATTTTGTGTATTAATCAAAATCGCGACATCCTACCTGACGGTCGCGGTACTTTGAATACCGGCCGGTTAGGCTGCAATACATCAGGGCCATCGCCACACTGAAAATTTAAACAAACGCTTTCCAGTATGCTCCTATGCGACGCAGGTTTCAGCAAAAACGACTAGCCAGGACAACAGGAATTGCCGTGAGTGCAACCACACAGCTGTGCGGGCGATAAGCTTGATCGATTCGTACTCCTTGTTCACTCGTCGCCGTCGCCTCGGCTCGCTTGACTCAATCGTCGAACTCTCGCCACATCATGCCGCCTTAGTAATTGATATCGAATGTATCGATGATTTCTGTATTGATTGCGAATGGGTTTCTCGATAATTGTTTAGTCAAGTCGTCTTTTATGCTCGGCATGAGCATAAAAGACGACTTGCTTGTGACGTTGCTTCTTCTTTGATTTCAGTTTATACAAGAGTATTATTTGTCGTACGTACGTTTATTTTAAATTCCATTATCCAGCTTTTCTCGAAATTCATGATTCCGAAAACCATGTTTAAAATCATCTCCGTTTTTGTTTAGCGGAAAATGGCGTACGATGTATGCTTTTGAACGAAAGCCTTCGGAATTTTTGGATCCCAATTCCCAGACTATACTTTATGGTAAAAATATGAAATTCCCAAAACTAGACTGCACGTTAAATACTCTCTGAATTTTATCGGCTAGCTCGAACAGATCAAATAAAATAGTTGTCACGTACGATTGAAACTATTTGAAACGATCACTGCACTTCTGTTCGCAATCATATCTATCCCGAGTTCAAAATTAATGCATTTGCAAAAGGGCGCAAAATTGTTAAAGCTATATGTACAAGCTGGTGTGGTTTCACTCTATTTCATTCAAAGATTACATTCAAATGTTCTAAAACAATCGTCGACTGCTCCTCTTTGCCTATTAGATGCATCGATTATGTGACAATATTTCATTCTTTAAGGTATCTCTTCCGTAAATTCCGTCCGGTTTAAACACGCTCCTTTTCAACCCCTTCGCTAAAATTAGAAGCAGCAAGCCGTCTGCACAAAAATATGGAGTCACCTAACGGATGCAGTCGCGGCAATTAAATTATTCCGCGTGATCTGGGACGTGTGCATTACGAACCGCTTGCGCCGCAGGTCGGGGCAAGCTGTTGGTTTAGCATTAAACGGGAGGGAAATTGGCAAGGAAAAAATATTCGGCTCCGATGCTCGCTTGTGTTGGGCGATTAGGATATTCCACGGTTGTTATTGGTACCAATTTGGGCATGCAGATTTGAAATAAGACTATTTACTGTAATAATCAACGACTAGGCTTAATTTAGCTGTGTTGGACATATATTATGTGTTGAGACTTGAGAATGTGGCACCCGCGTTAGTCTCTAGCTATCAACACATCGTATCCTCAAATCAATAAAGGGTCGATAACGCGTTCCTGATTCTTCAGGATGGCTTGTTTGCCACCGTTGTAGCATAAATAAATAAAAAGTTATAATATTCTGTGCATTGCTCCTTTGGTTGCATTATTGCAACATATATGTAGTTCAAATTATGTTCTATAGTACTAACTACCGTTCTCCTATTAATTCTAGGTACTCAAAAGATTTCTCAGTAGGATCATAGTGTCATCATGGCCCAAACTGTCCAATGATTTTGGAATCTAGTTAATGTTATTTTATTAATAGATTCAAATAACCCAATAACGCTAAAAACTCGGTTGGTTATACAGTAGTTCGTGCCCAAACCCCAATCGGACAATCTGGTCAATCCAGAACTTTATAATCCGGGATCGGCTGCATAGCAGCGGCCATTGTAAAAATTACACCATAAATTCGGCCCGGGCCGCTCCCGACGAGCGGTCGGCGCGGCGCGGGCCCGCTCGTAAATTATGGCGGATGGCGCGGAGTGGCGTGGCGCGGAGTGAGGCATAGCGCGGGGCGACCGCGACATCACAAAGGCGCGGCGAAAAAATATAGATAAGCCCGTGTGGGGAACGGCACGGCGGGCACGCACGGTTGTTAGGGTTTTGCGGCCGCGGCATTTTTAATGAAGGGAGCGCTCTGACGCGGTTTAGTATAGTTTATACCGGCGCGCGGTTTTAGTTTGCTAGTTTTCGAATGCTATATACATACGTGTGATTTTCATTTCTAGATTTGACAAAACCATAATGTCTATCGCCTCGTCTGTGCATTTATTATTAACATCAAGACTTACTGTACTTGAAGTTCGGCCGATCAGCGTCAACGGGGGGCCACACGGTGCGTAGGCATTATTTATTAAACCGTGTTTTACATTGATTTGAGTTGATGATGATGATAATACCTACTTGATTTACCGAATAGATGGGAGCTATCGCATGATTTGCGCGACTAAATAGCTTGGAAAGGTTGTGAAGGAAGAACTAGAAGAAAAATCAGCAAAGAAAAGTTCTGAAGCTATTTGCAGATCCGCGTTTTCCTGAGGCTTGGTAAACATCAAAGTAATCTTCGTCCTTGAATGTGGCAAACCGCGTTTCACCCACCTTGCCCTGCCATAAATTCAAATACTTGGTAGCCCGGTCAGTCGTTAGTACTCATTAGGGTCCCACCTGGTTTAAAAACACAAAAGCGGACAAAAAAACAGAAACCGCATTCGCATTGCAGGCGTTCGGCTGGCGGTAGAGTACCGGGCGCACAGCAGAGCGGTGGAGATAAGTAATTCTGTGCCAGGGGGGCGGGTGTGGGTGGGAGCGGGGCGGGGGGGTAAATGCCCGCGCGGCGGGTAATTGGTTCGCGCCGCCCGAGGCGAGCCCGTAGTATCGCGCTTTAGCGACGGCGCCCTCCGGTGTCGGCGCGAATAGAACAGACGTGGAGACTTCAACCAGTATTATTTTCTAAAATTTTTGTCGGAAAATTAAAGTCATTAGAGTTTACCAACATAATATTATGTGTAAAATAACTGAGCAACAGATTAAATATATTGCAATTAAATAGGTACAAAGTTGCTATTGAACACCGTAAGCGTATTAATTGGTATTAGTTTTCCTTAAAGTACATAGTTATATTACAAATAAGTTCCATGTCCAGGGTTGACGGCGCACTCAATTAGGTACATTATAAATAAATGAATTAAAATTGTTAAAACGTACTACCTATTACCTCGTATTTGGCCATGCAGACTTAAGGCATAGTGCCACAGTAATTAGCAATGCGGTTTTACACATTTATTGCCCTTTAGAGCCCGATCCGATAGTTTTTAAGATTTTCTAACACAATGTAATATTGTTATAGAAATAAATAAATGAATGAATGAAATGATCTTTACTATCTTTATGTCATCACTTACAAGTTGTTACTGCTATGGTTACTACTGACTTGGAAAGTAAAATACTTATAACACAGGTGAATAGTATAAAACTTCGTATTCTAAACCCTCACACTACTATCGCAGAAAACACGGTCAAATTTTAAACCGGAGTAGTATGACTGAACTTTGTTATTCGTCACGCCAGTGGCACCTTGCAGCTCCGTAACACTTGAGAACAACAGTCATAAAACAAAACAGAAAATAAAAAATAAGTCCCATTTCGACTCCACGCCTCCCGAGCTCAGCTGTTTGTCATGCCGCCGCGAGTTATAGCTATGTCATGCGGCCACCGGCGCGCCACTTTATACATCCGACGCTACCGCCCGCCACGCTCGTCTACACCTACCTTTATATACCTATGTTTGCTGTTCCTATAGATGCCGGTGCCTGTGGCTTCGTTCGAATTTTGAATTTTCAAAGTTCTGAATGTCTCTTGTAGTGTTTTGCGAGCCTGGTATAATGGGTTGTGAAATTGTGAACATTTCGCTGCAATTTACTTGTTTTACCTAGTCTATTCCTACTAAAGTCATAGATTACCAAATGCAGATTGATTGATCTAAGAGATGTAATGATGCTCTATGCCATAGATCTATATCTATACTTAAAAAAATATATAAGCCAAAATTCCTTTTAATGAATGAATGAAATTAATTAACAATTCAATTCAATTCAAATTGACTCAGATAGCAAGATCCATTATTTGTTAGTGTTATTAACTATGCTTCTTACAAACTTACCGCCTGATGATACGGTCACCGATGAATGAGATCAACCCTTCATTTGGCTGGCCAGTGGTCACACCAATAAAATAATAATAGGAAACGAAAACAGTGCAGTCGGGAACAAAGTCGCGCCAAGTACTACAAAGATCCAAAGTGCTCAAAGTTTCAGCAAAGTCTCGTCGCCAAATACTTGGATATTTGTCTGTCTTACCCAAAGGTTTTAATAGGTATGCTAAACTTTTTTGTAATCATTTGGTCTTCTATTTGTGATGCTGATGACTACCTTGCAAAATATAGGATGGATCCACGTCTGCGAGATTCAACGGAGATATACAGCGTGGAACGGAACGATGTACTTTCCTGCAAGAGGTGGATAGTTTAGCGTTAGTGCTTACAATTTTCCAAATAAACTATCTTAATATTTCTGATCGTTTCCAAGTTAGAGTTCATCAAACCTTTCTGTATATTACAACTCTAACGGAGAATAAGGTCAATTGGTAATCAATATCATCGCTGGTAAACAATATTTTAAGGGATGACAGGAATTACTGTCACCGAAAAGTCAAATTCTGTCATGGTAAACATTAACTGTTACAAAGATGAATTAGGGTTGGCGCTATCATTAAAATGTATCATTTTTTTGTTTGCAGTATTTGTGTAATCATTACTATTAGATTCGGGCCCTTATATGACAATATATTTTCTTTAAGGTTCATGGAAAACATCCACCTGTATATGACTTTGTCTTAGTGCAGCTGCCACATTGACTAGACATATTATCTTGTTAATATCATTGTTGGCGCGTCTCAAACCCACAAATCGTTATAAATTGGCCCAGATAACAAACCGTTTATAAAACCATTTTTAGAATTTCTAAGAGCCCATTAAATATCTAAGATTTGGAGCAATTCTACACCCGTTATTTTTACCCATCGTTATGGCTGGCAAATCTTTTGTTATTACCCCGCCCGGCATGAAGTATTCCGTGTTTTGGCGGCACATGTAATCTACCCCGAGTGTGAACTAAGCCAGCGTATCCGAGCTTGTGTACCTTTGGCTTTATGTTCAGTGTTTTTGGTAGCTATACGTCAGTGTGTGTTGGGCTTAAACGCGCTGATATCTATATCTACTGCCGGCTGTACACATTGGGCCAACGTTGGCGCGTGAGCAGGATGCAGCTATGCAAACGCATGAGAACGAAATAAAGCCCTCTTCCTCTAACGCATAGCTGCATTCTGCTCCGCGCCAACGTTGGCCCAGTGTGTACAGCAGGCTTACTGGGTATCGAAGGGTTTATTGCAGGGTATGACGAAGCTACAAGTGGTAGGTACCTACTATAGGGGTGAAGGTGTAGCAAATAAATTAACCAATAATGTTGAATTCTCTCGAAAAAGTATTGAAAATATTGTCAATGAGGAGAGAAAAGTAAAGCATGGATGAAATAATCACAAAGTTATGTGTCCAAAGTTTTAAGGGGGTATATTCTGTCCCTTTTCCGCAAAACGCACCTTCATATTAAATAATTGTTATTTACTATGACGGTGATACGTTTTCTCTCTCTAACAAGCAATATTATAAAAACCCCCCGACACAAAAACGGGGGACCGCTTCAGTCACCCGACGGTCCCCCGAAACGACGATACTTTGAAAATAAAAATATTTGAACTTAATATATGTGACGATAATAGTTAAAATATTATTTGTTCGTTTTTAGAGTTTATTTTTTGTGTCGGATTTTTAAAGTGATGATCTTCAAACGGCTCATCAGGTCATGGTTACCTTACCATATAATTTCAATGTCATTGAAATAACACGGTACCAAATTTCGAATCGATCGGACATACGGAAGGTAGTCAGATCCCCTCATCAACTATTAAAGAACTGATGATCTTCAAACGGCTGATCAGGTCATGGTTACCTTACCATATAATTTCAATGTCATTGAAATAACACGGTACCAAATTTCGAGACAATCGGACATAAGGACGTTAGTCAGATCCCCTCATCAACTAGAAAAGAGCTGATGATCTTCAAAGGATACGCCCACACCTCGACAAATATGTTTTCGTTCGCATGTATTTCAATGATGACATTTGTAGATTGACAGTGGAGCACATTACGACCGAAGTCACGATGAATGTAATAGAGGGCGCTGCATGAAACTTCTCCTCTCCGACATATACATAAATATACTTAAATATGTAATTTTTTAATGAAATAATGTTCTCATATAACTGAAAGGATCCTACAAATGTGAGATATAAATGATTCTTTAACCCGAAATACAAGGAACAAATATTCGTTTTAATCACACAAATAAATGCCCTTACCGGGATTCGAACCCGGGACCTCCGGCTTCCTAGGCTGGGTCACTACCAACTAGGCTACAGATATCGTTATTGTGGTCATGTCGATTGTTACTCCAGGCAAAATACGGTTTTGAAAAACATTAATTTATAATAGCGTTTTTTTTGTTGCATTTGAAAATGTTATTCTAAGATGATTTAATCAAGAATCCGACAAACTTTCCACCCGGAAGTAATTATGTAGATTTAAATGAAGCATGCATTATCTTTTTTTGTACGATTTATCTTGAATATTATAGAGCAAATGCAAATGAACCAAAATAAAGACAAAAACATTTATTAATATTTTTACTGACTTTTTAGAAGCCAGTTAACTTATCATTTTTTCGACGTCTGAAATTTTGTCGGATTTTGTCGCTGGGTAACTATTTAATTGACAATATACATAAAAAAATAAGCTATTATAAATTATTTCCAAAATTGTCATTTTTTCCATACAAGTTGTCAGTTCATTGCCTGGACTATGTGCGATGTTTAGAGCCTTATCACACTTGCGATTTGCGAGCGTATTTTCTATACAATTATCAGTCGCGGCGTAGACGCTGCGTCAACGCCTTCATACAAAATACGCTTGCAAATCGCAAGTGTGATAAGGCTCTTAGTGCGAGATGTTAATTTTACGAGACATTAGTAAAGCGTCAAGCAAATAATTCGCAAAAATGGACCCTAATTGAACGAGCGACCGAAATTAACGATTTTTCCAAGTCTGGCTGTCCGGCTACTGTCCTCTACAGGCCCCGTGTGAGCAGTTTCGATAATTATATAGATTTTTCAATCTCAATAAAGACCTTTCAAATGCCTCGTCTCTCATGTGTAGAACTGGTCACGGGATCCCAGCCAGCTCCAATAAGAATGTTGCTACTTGAGAGTTAGTGCCTCCGCTCGACGCACTAACTCTCAACCCGCAACATTCGTTACTGCCAAGTGGCCTATGGAGACCTGGTAGGTTGTAAACGGCCCAAGTAAGGAATAAGCCTAGAACGTTGGATGCTCCCAGTGGGCCGTGGTTGCTTGGTTAGTAATCAATAACTAAATAGCTGCCCGGCCCGGTTTCGCACGGATTACCCGTTTTCTCGTAGAAACGAAGCATTTTCCGCCGGTAAAAAGTAGCCTATGTCACTCAGGGTGAATGTAGCTTTTCAATGGTGAAAGAATTTTTGAAATCGGCACAGTAGTTTTTGAGTATATTCATTACAAAGATACACACACACAAAAATACTAATCTTTCCTCTTTATAATAGTATATATATAGAAGTATAGATAGTAGTATAGATTAGTTAGTTTTTCTTTCTAACCGTAACTAGAGAACTAACTTGGACTTTTGTTAGGTTTTATCATCATCATCATTAATTAAGGGCCTTGCTTTTGTCGGTGGAGTAACCGCCACTGTCCCATTGCCAGCCTCTTGAGTTCATACGACTCGACATCAACTTTATCCTTTACTTAGCTAAAATATAGCCTAGGCCTTTTGCCTCGCTTGCCTTAAATTTTACCTTCTAGGATGTTTAAGAAGAAGCTGTAGTGCAAATACACCCTAGAAAAAATACTGAGGGAATATTCCCTGAGGAGCGGCGTAGCTCGAATACATATAAAATTATAAACCTTTAAAATATTGTTATTTTAACCCTGTTGTATGTATGACAGCCTGGTTAGGCGGCAAAGCGGACCCCGGGCTCATTTAAGGTATAACCGGGAAAACGCTAGGCAGGTATGATTTTAATGTTTGCCTTTGAAGTATATATGTTAACGGGCAACGCTGCGCTGGACAAAAAGGCGTCATTGGCCAAAGAGCGTGTTGTATTGCCTTTTGACTCTCGTAAAACTGGAACTTGTACTAGCTTTATAAAATTGGGCCGAGCCAAGCAAACAAACCAAATTGGGCCGAGTCAAGCAAAGAAAGCATTCCGCACTAAACGCCTCTGACGTAGAGCATTCGTCCCTTACTAGCGAGTATGCGAGTGCGAGAGGGAGGAATACTTTTGTCATAAACGCGATGGTGCGAGCTAGTCAAATGCTGATAAATTAATACGAGCGCGCTTGTCCGTGCGAAACGCGTATAAATAATAGTAGCTGACAATCTTAAGGTGCGCGCAATGAAGCGTGAATAGCAGGCTCAGCGGGCATTTAAGAGGATCGAGGGGCGTGGAGGGCATTAGGTGCACTTTGACTTAATACTTGCTCTCTGTTACCCCTGATCCCCTGGTAGACGGGAGGAATTTTAGTGCGGACATTTTTCGATAAAATTGAAAGTCGTTCGTTAGTTTCTGCTACTGCATAACGCGCTTAACCAACTTATAATTTCATAAATGTCTGTCTGTCTGTCTGTCTCTTCACTACCGCTAAGCTCAATGCACATCTGGTGAAGTCCCTATCCGCACTCAGCCCTGCCTAGCAGTCGGGACGCATGAATTTACTCTAAGTAGTAGTAATACTAACAATCCTATAAAAATATTTTTTTATATTTACCGATTTTGAAACATAATTCCAGTTACACCACCAATATTGCAAAGGTAAAATTGGAATTTAACGAATTCGCGGAAATTTAAAGGTAGCTACCACACCACATTCACGAGTACCTATGTAGAAATCAATTATCAACTAAGCTATGTTTTAACAGATTCGTATAAAAAGGCCTAGAGATACTACAACAAGCGGTTTACATTGTTTTTCGTAGAAACCGTGAAAATACGTTTTGTGGTTTACAGGTCCTCCTTAGCTTCTAAAAACTATAATACGGGTTTTTAGGTACTTCTTGTACCTAACAAAATTTTACTTAAAAACAGCCTATTTCAAGATATTTTTTGACATTGTGATGTTCTTAAAAAAAAAAGACCGGGTTGCAATCCGGGAGTGCCGGCAGAAGTGAAAACTCAATAACATTGTAACAGTTTTTCGATCAGGTCACGTGACATCTTACGGTGTCACCCTAAAAATGAATTTGACGCAAATTTATAAACAATTATCAATTATTTAGGCGGAAGGCCCGCGGGCGCGTTGGGTGCGACGGGCCGCCGGCTCCGGGCGGCGGCAAACACAATACCAATTTGTTTTTGCCATTGCCAAATATTTTTTCAAAGCTTTATCTCTTTAGGAATAACGTCTAAATTCGAACTATTCGAATTTGCACAGCAGACGGCGGCGGCAACCAAAATATCAATTTGTTTTTGCCGTTGGTAAATATTTT
The DNA here is from genome assembly GCA_947578815.1 of Epinotia ramella. Classification (NCBI taxonomy): domain Eukaryota; kingdom Metazoa; phylum Arthropoda; class Insecta; order Lepidoptera; family Tortricidae; genus Epinotia; species Epinotia ramella. Next base: position 19,784,299 of record OX388220.1, on the reverse strand, counting down.
TCTAAGCCTTATCTCTTTAGGAATAACGCCCAAATTCGAACTATTCGAATTTTCTCAATAGCAAAACGGTGAAGGACGCGTTGGTATTATTACAAATTTATTTGCAGAATATGCTATTGCAAAAAGTGTTTAACGGCTTTATACTCTTACGAATAGCGTTCAGTTTTGAATGAAGTTGAATCGGCTAGCAGCAAAAAGTGACCTCCTTCACATCTGACGTCACAAAACTCTGTCTGTCGCGTATTTAACATTTTTTCCCCATCCCAAAAAGTGCTCAGCGCCGCTAAAGAAGTTTTCATTTCAAAAAAGACCGGGTTGCACTCCGGGAGTGCCGGCAGAAGAACTTGAATAATTTTAATTTTTCAAAAATAATCCCTTTCTCCCCCCTCTCTCCCCCTGCGTACAAATATATCTAATAACAACCTTATTAGTTATACACTATACTATAGCAAATATACATACAGCAAAATTGATGAAAGAGACGAAGAAATAAAATACCAATTTGTTTTTGCCATTGCCAAATATTTTTCCAAGTTTTATCTCTTTAGGAATAACGTCCAAATTAGAACTATTCGAATTTGCTCAATAGCAAAGCAGTAAAGGACGCGTGGACAAAATTACAAATTTATTTGCAGAATATGCAATTGCAAAAAGTGTTTAACGGCTTTATACTCTTACGAATAGCGTTCAGTTTTGAATGAAGTCGAATCGACTAGCAGCAAAATATTAAAGTTTGATAAAACCAAATGGAATTTGCATTTACGGAAAATGTACGACCTTACTGTTAAACAATAAAGTACAAATTAGAACTATGTGCCCCTGGTCAAACCCCCGTTTTCTTCTAATCTCTCACGGTGTCGAATCCTTCACATCTGACGTCACAAAAATCTGTTGCGTGTTTAACAATTTTTCCCCATCCCAAAAAGTGCTCAGCGCCGATAAAGAAGTTTTCACTTCAAAAAAAGTTTTTTGCATATTTATTCACAGCTTAGCATCTAAAAACTATAATACGGGTAGCTTAAAATGATATTTGATTCAAATGCCGAATCGGACTTCACTTGTTCGAGGAGTCTGTCGGTAAGCGGCGTGAAGTAGTGAACCAGCCTGGCGGGTATTTCGAGCGACGGGTGATATACGACGCGGACTCGCGGCGATGTGTCACGGATACTCGACCCGGCCCAGGGAGGGGAGCGCTGTCGATATACGTCGACCACTAAAAGCATTATCGAACGAGGGAGCGAAGCGAACGAAGTTGTATGCTTCAGCTTGGCCCGAAAATCGATCGTATGTCCGGTGTCTGTCCCTTTGTCCCGCTGTCCAACTGTCCAGCTGTTCCACTCTACATTTTAGGAGCATTTTTATTAATTATACAGTTTTTATTGACAAATCACTTTTCCGAATTAAGGAAACACAACGTGTTTTTTTTAAACGTCCTAGAGCCGAAGCCCACTTAAAGTACCCAAAACGTACTAATCATTCATGAAAAAATATATATACTTATTACTTAAGCTTTTAGTAATAAAAGGTACTTACTTAATTAAGTTTGAAAAATCCTATATGGCGCCCGGTGCGAAGTTCATTCACTCGGTTAGAGTTCGTACCTATTTACAAAAGACGGCGGCTAGCGGTCACTCGGCTGAATGATTAAAAATAATATTAATACAAAAAAAAAACAATATTAATTAAAAAAAAAACAAAATAAAAAACACAAAAAAACCTTTTTTTAAGTTTATTCTACATTAACTGGGCGTCGGCTCTAAGATGGTTAAAAAAACACGTTTTATATACCTATTTTTTTTTAAAGACAGTCTCTTGACGGGTGTTCTACACCTCACAGAGTCACTAGTTGTCGTGGCTCCCATACAAACATTAAAACTGGTTCGTCCAAGTACATATGAATTAGCAGCTATCCCAATACCAAACGTACCGCGTCGTATACCAAGTTCTTGCACACCGCGGGCCGGCCCTAGCGCCTTGCATGCGAGCAATCAGCCGGGGCGAGCCGCGGCGACGCCACTCAACGCGACTCGTAAACGTTATCGGCTACATCGTAAAAGTGCGACGTAAAATGGCGAACGTGCCACCCGCTCGTCTCTGGCTCGGCCCCACGCTCTAATTCAAATAATGAATTTTCAAATCCCATAACTTCTTGCGCCCTGGTACTTTGTTTTGGAAATTAACGCTCGCAGCCATGTCCCAAAATAGCATTAAGGATAAACCAACCTCAAACAACATTGAACATACGGACACGATTTATTTTTTCCTGATGAATTGGTGATGAATTGTCATCTCCACATTTTGACACATTGATACTTTAATTTGCAGGTTATAGTGGCAACTTCCAGTACCGTCATTAGTAGTTTGAACTCCTCAATTCAAATATAACGGAATTGTACCTAGCCTCTAATTCCAAATAATTTTCAAGTCCCAAAAATGCAACAGAGTTACTATCGTTTTACTATCTTATTACTATTATTTGTATTTCCTGCCTGTGACTCCTGTGGTCTGCTGTGGCCCCTCTGATGGGATTTGGGCTGTGAGCTGTCGAACTAGCGAACCTGTGTATTTTCTGTTTAATTCCCAAAACTAAATCGACAAAAAAAGCTATGTAATTATCGAACCGGACAGAATTTCACGAAAATCGGTTGAGTAATGCGAGTAGAGGAGGACAGCGGGACATCCAGACGTACGATTGAATTTCTGCTCGAGCATAGAACTTCGTTCAATTAAGTGGTTGTGGTCTTTAAGGAGTAGGTAGTAAGGTAACTTCTCCCCAGTTGGTCTGCTATTGAGATGAGTGATGACACTCAACCCAACTTCTACTAGTGGCTCTATAAGCTGTAGAGCCAGCGTTTTAGAAAAAAAAAATTGTTAATTTCCCACAAAATTGAAGAAGGGAGAACAGCGGGAATGTGTGACATACAAACGATTTTTGGCCCAAGCTGAAGCATAGAACTTCGTTCGCTTCGCTCGCTCGTTCTATTCTGGAAAGCAAAATGTGCACGAGTCGTGGTAATGTTACATTACGGGTCTCAACGCTCTTTCATCGAACTTGAACATAACTTTTGACGTCTCCATAAAAATATTCGCCGCCTGTATAACGTTATAGGTAACCCGTTCAATGTTTTATCCCTTTCGAGCGGACGTTGCCCTTATCAAGGGAGAGAGGGATGCTTATACATTAAGAATTGTATTTAGAATATAATTATGATCACAGTTTGTGTTGTTCTGTTCCATTCCTTTATGTTAGTCACTCGGCAAATTTTGATTCGCAGAAAGCTGCAAAGATTGGCAGTTAAGATAATGTTGAAATGGGACGTTTTGAAGATTTCGACGTTACAGTTTAATGAAAGATAAAATTTAGTGCCTGCGCCATGAAAGATATCATGGGAGCTAGTAAAAGGAAGCTTAAATCTTTACTTTGTTGCATCTTGAACCGTTACTTGGCGCGCTTAACGTCGGCCTCAGCTGCCAAATTTCACCGAATTTTTCACCTAAAAACTTTTTGACATCCGAACGCAAACTGCGTCTTCGTTTTAGAAAGGTGTTAGATGACTAGGTAATTCATTAAAAAAAATGTGTCTCCGTAAGCTGTAGAACTCGCAAGCCTGTCTATTTTTAGGGTTCCGTACCCGAAGGGTAAAAAAAAAAACGGGACCCTATTACTAAGACTTCGCTGTCTGTCCGTCCGTCCGTCTGTCTGTCATCAGGCTGTATCTCAAGAACCGCGATAGCTAGACAGTTTAAATTTTCACAGATGATGTAGGTATTTCTTTTGCCGCAATTACATTAAAAACCTTTTTTTTTTCTTTCTACTAAAAACAAAATAAAATAAATATTTAAGGGGGGCTCCCATACAACAAACGTGCTTTTATTTTTATTTTTTTGCTGTTTTTATAGATAATGGTACCTACTCGCACTTGGCCGGTTTTTTTTAATTTTGAAAAAGTCTCGCTCATTAATCTTGTAGGTATATAATAATCATCGAGCATGTTCACAAACGATACACGATAATACGGAACGAAAATAATGGAAAAATAAACCAACATCCTCTGTAGACAGGACTCGAACGTGATACAGGGGTGTATTGCCGGTACAGTGCTCTCACCACTGAGCTACGCGGACAGTGACCGATGAAGCGTATCTTTCAATCACATTCGCCGCTACTAGTAGCGACCTCTGTATTTTCTTGAAAGGCTCACAGCCTTAGGACTTAGGACCACTCTAATGGGCGAGCTATGCGCTCGACCCATTCTAATCGAACCACATCAGGTAGTTGAAACGATGATGATGGTTAATAATTCCATTATTTTCGTTCTCTGTATAATGTCGTTTAAAATTTGATCATGGTAACTTCCACGTTAAATTAGCACGAAACAAAATATTTAATAAAATAATTTGTTTCGTTTAGATAGAAGTGCATGTTCACAAAATTCACAAGAATCGGTTGAGAAATGCGACCGGACAGCGGGACAGCGGGAAGCACCGAAAATACGTACGATTTTCGGCCCAAGCTGAAGCATCGCTCGCTCGTTCGAAAAAATAGTGAAACTGGCTACAGCAGGCTTTTTTAACACTTTCACTGCCAGGAACCCGCCCAGCGGGCGCCTACGCCGTAGTCGCTTTCCGCTACACACGAGATAAACCACGGCATCGGTTACGAGCGTAGCGCCATCCAGCGGGCGCCTACGCCGTAGTCGCTTTCCGCTACATACAAGCCACGGCATCGGTTACGAGCGTAGCGCCACCCAGCGGGCGCCTACGCCGTAGTCGCTTTCCGCTACATACAAGCCACGGCATCGGTTACGAGCGTAGCGCCACCCAGCGGGCGCCTACGCCGTAGTCGCTTTCCGCTACATACAAGCCACGGCATCGGTTACGAGCGTAGCGCCACCCAGCGGGCGCCTACGCCGTAGTCGCTTTCCGCTACATACAAGCCACGGCATCGGTTACGAGCGTAGCGCCACCCAGCGGGCGCCTACGCCGTAGTCGCTTTCCGCTACATACAAGCCACGGCATCGGTTACGAGCGTAGCGCCGCCCAGCGGGCGCCTACGCCGTAGTCGCTTTCCGCTACATACAAGCCACGGCATCGGTTACGAGCGTAGCGCCGCCCAGCGGGTTCCTACGCCGTAGTCGCTTTCCGCTACATGCGAGCCACGGCATCGGTTACGAGCGTAGCGCGTAGCGATTTTTGCCAGTGAGTTTGTTAAAAGAATGTAACATTGTATAGACATGGCTGTGTTTAAAATTGAGTAGGCTCCTACCTAGGTTCGCGTCCCGCATCTCTGAGGATCTCATTAGACGGCGACGAGCCGCCCGCAGGCAAATTCACACCCCAATTAGAGTCGGTAATCGAAAGTTGGGGTCCGCGCCGCCCGGGCCTCGAACGAAGAAATGCTAAATCGGGCTTTGCTCATTTAAGATCAGGCCTTCGATTTTAAGTTAAGGTGGTTCGACGACCATACAAAACGTCTTTCGACATTCGCAGGCTAACGGCGTGATATTTTAAGAAACGTATGTAACAATCTTTCATAAATTGGCTTTCCATTTGCGCGAAAATCGCCATTTCCTAGAATAACCTTGTATAAACTAGAATAATTTGAGTATCTGGGGACACAGTAGTGCCCCCGCCAAGACGAGCCAAGCGAAGCGCAGGGGCATAATCGTTTTCCCAAAGTATCACGTGACAATCTAATTTGGATGCGGGTGGCGCGGGACTGGCCATTGTGGCACTCTTTGGGGGAGGTCGGGAGGAGTCCAGCAGTGGACGTCTTTCGGCTGATAAGATAATGATGATGTTTGACGTGCTCGCGAACCGAGCTCGCGAAACACACTGAAATGTGATTGGAATTCAAAAGAAAAAAAAGTGACAATAAAAGTGTTTTCTATACGTCCACGATTAAGAGGAATCTAACGTCACCTCATATGTCGTAATCTATCAGGCCGTTTAGACTGTAGCCCTTGAAATATAAAAGATTCTAAGCCACGTACATATGTACCTGCGAGTACCTACACTGGTGGCTCTGTGAGATGTAGAAGTCGCACGTATTAAAAAAAGGCCGGGTTGCACTCCGGGAGTGCCGGCCGGGAGTATCAGTCAGTAGGTATTATAAAATAACCCCCCCCCCCCCCCCCCGTCAAATCGTCCTAGAACATACCTGAACACATTGTTACATAGGTTTGTAATTGTATATCAATATTTTTGAAAATCTTTACCACCTTACAAGACAACACATTCTGTGACGCGATATTATCAAAATGTACTCCACGATTATTGGTAATTTTAAATTCGGAAAACGTCCGTCAAGTTACCCGCAACACTGAAAGGCAAGTCCGGGACGATCTCTACTTATCAGCGTGACCAGGACGGGACGCGTTTAATTCTATTTTCCAATCCGCCCTTTTTCTTTATTGGGTTGTCTAGCTGGACGCAGGGTAAGATGTTAGCCAACTTGGGTTTAATTTTACCCCTTGCTAGTGATATGTTCCTGGTACATTGAGGAAATTAATCTCAAATTGCGTGATGCTGATGTGTACCGTATTTTAAAAATTGCGGGTAGTACCAATAGGGCAGTCAAATCATTGGAATTTTCGCCTACAAAAAATTACAGTTAATAAGTGTAGATATTATGTTCTAACATGTATTCGAAAAGTTCCTCGATTTGAGCAACTTGACAATGATAATTTCCCCTTGCAAAAGAAAAATAAGGTCAAATTTTCAAATTATGAAATCCAAAAAAATCTACAACCTCTAGATCTTTACTCCTTGTAATTTCCAGTAAGAAGCTAGTTTACCTACCTACTCTAGATCTATATTTCCCAATTTACGAATCGGATAAGCATTATTTTGATAACCAATACCGTAACGACGCCATTATTACAACAGCCTCTCAACGCAACACCCCAGAAATGTTTTCGTTTCATCTGACGGCATTAAACGGGAAATAATAAACAGATCCACTAAAACGCCTATGCGGGATTCTTTTACCGTAGCGTATAAGCAAGGATTGCGGGATCGGGACTCGCGGGATCCCGGGATCCCGAGGTTATCAAGTTATCAATTCGAGACGGGCCGCGCCGTACGCTTTTGAAGGCGGCGTATATTTTATTAACACCGCAGGGTTACTCGTACTTCGTGTGCGATACCGAGTTATGCGTTTTCGTTTAATGTTTTATGCCGTACCTGAGCACGAAGGAACGTTTCATAAAAACATTTTAACGATATTGTTTGTGACATCGGCGATAGCCTCACGTTACCTTCACCGTTCAGAGTTCGGTTTACCGTATGTTTTAGCATTCCCTGTCATGCTGTGATCATATTCATACGTGGTGTATTTTGCACTGTATTAAGGAGCATTAAAGATGTTACTCGTTTATGTAAATAACGACTTTCTGATCAAAACTCCGCAATAGGCATGATGCCTAATGTTCAAATTGGTAACGTAGTGATGCTAAATGGATAGTAAACCATCAAATTATCGTAAAAAATAAAAATTATAACATATAGGTACTTAATAAATAACATTTCAAAACATATCAAATCTGGCCCCGTAGCATGGATGGCGTTTATCACGCGATAAGTGACAGGATAGAGCTTCCGTCCCTGGCTGACACCGTTCGATAGAACGAGACGACGCGCCTATCCTGTCACTTATCGCGTGATAACGCCATCCATGCTACGGGGCCAGAAGTGTAAACAATGATTAAATTAAAATACGTATAAGCTCTAACCTAATACTACCTAATAAAAAAGAAGAATATGTAAAACTGAACCAAAGGTCCCAGGTGGTACTTAATTAAAATCATAAAAAGATGAACCATGAAAGTTGATTTTTTTTTTATTGTCCAAGAGTAAATTTAAAGCTACCAAATCCTTACGCTTTTATAGAAACAAAATTGTATGACAACTATGCACGCTTTAACGCAGTATTTCGCGACCGAAACAACAATTTACCTGAGTTTCCATACAACGATTAGTACAAATGTCAGTTTTGTTGTGACGTCATACCTGTGTGTCTATCAGTATGAAGCGTTTTGCGCTGCCGCCAGCGAGGTCAATCTTTGTCTCAATTTTTTGGGTATTTATGTTCTTTAATTGTAGTTGCTCCCATACACACATTTGTTCCTCTAAAAAACTGGTTCGAATGACATCATAAAAAAATCTTAGTCGTCATCCCTATTAAAACTCCAATAACAAGGAAATTTATCATAATTTTCTACACAGTACAGCTACTATGTACAACAGAGGACACACGGTGACATAATAAAACGAACTTGGCCTACTCAAACCGGCGCCTGCACGATGTCGTCTGTTTGTTATTGTTACCGCCGGTAATTTCTGCGCGCCTGGTGAATGTCGCGCAATTCAGACGTTGCCTCACCGCATCGTTGCGTGTTGCCAATGTTGCCATTGCTCCATTTTGTATTTGTTGAAAGAGCGAGCGAAGCGGACGAAGTTGTCCGTTTCAACTTGGGCAAAAATGCTTTCGTATCTCTGTCTCTGTCCGTTTCGTTCTCTGCTACCTGCATTTCTCAACCGATTCTCGTGAATTTTGTAACCAACGTATGAACGTTAGGTAGATTAGATTTTTTTATAACGATAAATTACAGTTGCACTCAGTTGAACTGTCCTAATGCGCATTGGAAATGTTACGTGATTAGCTGACAGCGGTTTATTCTGACAATTAAAGCAATTCGTGCAAAATTATTCCCTAACCATTCCAAAATATCAAAAATGCACAACGTTAATATTCAAGTTTTCACTTCTGCCGGCAACCCGGTCTTTTTTTGTAGGTTCAGCTTTGAGGTTTTGGAAAATTCCACGAAAAGACAATGTTTATTTGAAAAAAGACTAACTCCCTCCCTCCCTCGCGAGTCAGAGCCAACAAATAAACTTTTAATGTTAACCTACCCATCTTGAGATCTTGTTCCCAATCTTTGGCGACATGGGTAGAGGGTCAATCTATATGTAGACGTGTGGACCTGCATTTTTCTCTACCTGTCAACAATGCTCAAATCAACGATGAGTCGGCAACGCGCTTGCGCAATTATTCTGGTTGTTATAAGCGTCCATAGGCGGCGGTTTTTGATTACCATCACAGGCTGCACTATCATCCTATACATGTTTTCTCAATATGGGTAACAGTTATCTATAGATCACGATGTCTTGATGGATAGGAAATTACGGAAACTTTCGCTCGGCGCACTGATGATGTGACGCGGCACAGCCATCACATTAAATAATGTTGCTGCAAGACAAATTATTCACATACGTAAATGTGCCATATTACGAAAAGTTATATACTCGACTTTTGTTTCCTACTCAGAATCGAAAGTAGTTTCGAATCCTATAGGAGAAAGAAAATCGAGCTGATCTGACGACGAAGAATGAATGCGGCCATGGGAATGCAGGATTTAACAGACCTAACGTTGAGTTAGAATCGTCTCAACGAGTAGTTGGCAATAAAAGCTTGTACCAAAAATTTTATTTCTGATTGAAAATTATTTCCCTCCGAGAGGAGGATTAATTCCATTAATCGCTCTGCTTTTGGCTAAATATTATTACGAATATGCTTGACTCTGCAAAAGCCAATACCTACTTGCAGTCAACTGATCCAGCAAAACCTTTGCTGGCCTCGTCAAAGCTTTGATTTGGAGTTCAGTCAATAATGAGTGAGTTTGGAGATAATTTCCCACTCTACAAGCGCTGAATTAGTACAGGCGCGGGCGGTATGAAAAACCTTCGAAATAAATCGACATACGGAGGTAACTTTACTAACTTTAAAGGCAGCACAGCGTTGGCCTTCACACTTAACATGGTTCTTTTCACTTTTGACGGCCCTTTATCGTTAATTATTAATTCTCACGTGATCGTGACAGTTTGTCAAATTGATAGCTTACTTGTTGCGTACAAAACTTCAAACAATTATAATAGTGGCTTTGAGCTGTAGAACGCGCAAATCGCTGTCTAAAAAAAAATTTTTTTTGTATCAAATACTGAATAGACAAAAAAATTAATAATATACAACGTGTTAATAAAATAACGCAAAACCTGAAAACAGTTTGTTCAGAATCGAGAGTAGAATGCAAAAAAAATAAAAAAAAAAATTTTTGACGCGATTTATTTTTTACATTTGTATGGAGCAGGTCGCCCCAGTCGGCCAATGCTCCATACAAATGTAAAAAATAAATCTAGTCAAAAAATTTATTTTTTATTTTTTTCGCATTCTACTCTCGATTCTGAACAAACAGTTTTCAGGTTTTGCGTTATTGTTGTATAATATAATTAACCTACTCACAAAATTTCACGAGAATCGTTGGAGAAAAGCGTTCTGTAGAGGAGAACATACAAAGGAATTTGCCGCAGCTGAGCTGAAAGGAGAACTGCCTCCGCTCCGCTCGACACTAGCTCGTTCAATCAACATACCCATCTACAATCCGGTAAGAAAAAGATACCTAACAGGAGATGAGATAAATGCCGCGCTCTATCCCACAATCTCGCCGCCCCGCCGTGGTCTCATTTTCGCAATTACGCGTCCGGACCCCGCCGCGCGTGTGCTCCGCTTAATCCACTTTTAATTTTGATTGATGCGCGCTCCGCTGGGACCGAACGCAGAATTTAATTCTGAGACTGTCAAGGTCACCTGGGTGCTGGTTATACTAAAGTATAGCGACGGAACGGAACGGAATTGGTATCTTAGACAATATCAACCAAAATCGTTAATTAACGTTATTAATGCTAATTAACCATTACGATTGAAATTCTTTATACCAATTCCGTTAACAACATTACGCTGCATCAAAAATGCTACTAAAGTTACGATCAGTGCTCATATCATAGGGGGAGCGTGGGCACATAATAAATTAATACTACTTGGAGAAGAATTAAGTATCTGTAATCGAACTGCCCATTTGCCGGTGCGGCGCGCGGCGGTACAAAGCAGTCATGAACATCATGCCATTGGTGAAGTGAAGGAACTACAATATCCATACTAATATTATAAATGCGAAAGTGTATGTGTGTGTTTCTTTGTTTGTTTGTCCGTCTTTCACGGCGAAACGGAGCGAAGAATTGACGTGATTTTTTAAGTGGAGATAGTTGAAGGGATGGAGAGTAACATAGGATAGTTTATATCCCCGTAATCATCCCCTAAGGGGGTGAAATGGGGGGGTAAAAGTTTGTATGGAGCTGCGATATAAACGAGTTCCACGCGGACGGAGTCGCGGGCAGAAGCTAGTGTATATATAAAGATAGATGAATTACTGATTGATTTAATCCTACTGTAGGCAATAAGAACATTCTAAAAGCGTATAATGCCAGATACAAGAAAATATTAAAACTGACGAAACGCTCACAAAATGATCATTTCATAAAACAAGCATCTAACAAATCGAAGGCGACTTGGCAGATCATTAATAAAGCCAAGCAACTATTTCCCAAGGAGCCTATATTAAATTTAGTTAAAGATGGTATCTCAATATCAGATCCGATCCGCATAGCCAATACTTTCAATAACTTTTTCATTGACCAAACCTCAAATAAAAACTCTGATGAGCAATGTAATGTGCTTACTAACTGCACACAATCTATGTATATGGCGCCGATCATTCCTCACGACATCCACAACATAATAAAATCATTGAAGAATACCAATAGTGTCGGATACGACAGCATAAGCACAAAAGCCGTCAAACACGTATCACACATAATTGCCTATCCCCTAAGTCACATTGTCAACCTCTGTATCACAACGGGTGTCTATCCAGACAAGCTGAAACCGATTGTTGTGAAACCACTACATAAAAAAGGGGATAAAGCCAATGTCTCAAATTATCGGCCCATTGCTCTGGCAACAGTATTTTCAAAGGTCGTAGAAAAAGTAATTTACGAGGCACTCTACAACTATTTAGAGAAATATCAATTACTTGCAACAGAACAGAAAGGCTTTCGCAGAAACAGATCCATAAATATGGCAATATATGATCTCATCCAATCGATAATAAAAAATATAGACAATCGCAACCATATCTGTGCCATATTCATGGATATGACTAGAGCTTTCGATTACGTAGATCATTCGATTCTTTTGAAAAAGTTAAGTGCATATGGTATTCGTGGCAATGTTTTGGATCTCATGAAGACCTATTTGAGTGGCAGGGAGCAATACACTGAACTCTCTCAAATCTGTATGCGCTCAAAATATGTAAAGGCTTACCGATCTGAAAAGAGGCAAATCAAGTATGGTGTGCCGCAGGGAAGTGTCCTCGGACCTTTACTGTTTTTACTTTACATCAACGACCTTCCCCGACATGTCAAATATCCCATGGTTTTATTTGCTGATGATAGCACTGTTGTAATCAAATATAATAATGTTGACGACTATGAAAGTGAGATTAATAATACTGTTAAGGACATAATTAAATGGCTAAATATGAATAATTTGTTAATTAACCTTGAGAAAACTAAAATCATGCACTTTCATCAGCGTCTTTTGCCCCCTCCAATTTGTTGTAATTATAATGGGACAATCGTTGAATCTGTTTCTGTTACAAAATTTTTAGGAGTACACCTAGATAACCATCTATCCTGGAATACTCATACTGAGGAAGTCTGCCGAAAATTAAATCAGTATGCTTATGCTCTTTATAAACTGGCCAAGCAAGTAAGTCCTGATGCCGTATTAACTGCATATCATGGATTTGTAGCATCGACGCTGCGCTACGGTATAATTTTTTGGGGCAATTCGTTGAATAGAGAAGCGGTCTTCAAAGCACAGAAAAGGTGTATCAGGGCAATGCGTGGTCTCCAACCAACAGATAGCTGTGTATCACATTTTGAAGATATGAAAATCTTGACTATGCCCTCTCTCTACATCTTTGAAGCAGTAATGTTTATTAAAAATAATCCAGCGCTATTCAAAAAGATTGAAGCCACTGGCAGGCCTTTACGACAAAGACGCAGAGAGGACCTGTGCACATTTGTTGCAAAAACCGCTTTAATGCGCAAAAGTGTGTATTCTGTAGCAATCAAGATATATAATAAATTACCATATGAACTTAAGGTGACCCCGATACCGGTTTTAAAACGCAAACTCATGACATTACTTTTAAACAAATGTTATTATTCTATTTCTAATTATTTAAGTGACGACTTCAATTGATTTTTATTATTGTTTTGTGATTATGAATATTATTATTATGCTAATGACTTCGACGCAAATTATATATAATTATAATGTAATGCAAATAATGTTTTTGTACGCCAACTGGCAAAACATAGTGGTTCGCTATAATTATTTAACATCTCTGTATCTTTCAGTTATACCTATGTTTTTACAAATAAAGCACTTTGAACTTTGAACTTTGAACTTTGACGACCAGACCCCGTATCATGGTCGGCCTTATCACACGATAAGTGACAGGATAGAGCGTCCGTCACTGGCTGACACCGCTCGCTCGATAGAACGAGACGACGCTCCTATCTTGTCACTTATCGCGTGATAAGGCCAACCGTGATACAATACAATCAAATTTACGTAGCCAAACTGGACATCTTCGTATTTTCACTAGATTCATGTAGTTCGCAAAAACGTCACACTGTACCAACCCAACATAAGTAGATAGGACCCAAGTAACACATCAAAGCAGTATAACAGCCGAGTTACAGCATTTGTGTATCGTTTTGGCATTTTGAGTTAGTTCTAAAGTAGCATTATAAACGTTTATACGGCTATTGTAGTGCTTATTTGGGCACAAATTTTACTGCTTTAGATCCTAAAAAGGTTCACAATAGTTGTTTAATTGCATGACAGGCGCATTATACAAGCATTATTGTGGTCAAAGAAAGTGTCAATCGCATTAAAGCAGCATTATTATGGTCAATGAAGTTGCCAATGACATTACAGAAGCATTAAGCCGGCAATATTATTGATAATGAACATGTTAATTGCATTACAAAAGCATTAGACTAGAATTAGAATGTACTAAAAGAATTATAAATGTTCACATGTAGGCCTACATCAGTATAAAAATTTCATCGATCGAATACATCGCTAGTACAAATGTTAATTGTCTCGCAATAATATATAATATATGGATGCGTGAGTGTTCAAAACTGACAGCAGTGACGAGTGTTTGCAAAATTTATGATAGATGGTAAAGTGTTTAACTCTTTAGTTATTTTATGCCTTCAAATATTACTGCGCAATGTAGTTTACTGTAAATGTCTATATATGTTTCATTCAATATTTTCACGCGCCTTCGATATTTTGTGGTTTTTTTATAAAGTGTTATATAAAGATATTTGTGAAATAACCAAAACATTTTTTTTGTTGCTAGTATACAACGAATTTTGCATTATTGACATAATAGTTTTCGTTGGGCAGTATTAAATTAAGTTATATCATTATTATTCAGGTATATTACTTTTATAAATAGGTCCTCATGGTAATATTTTTTGGTTATAATATTAAACAAAATGGTGTCGGGCTATAGCAGCCCGGTGAGCCTTTAAAAAGTCCATTTAATGCCGCAAGCAGTAGAAATACTCACATGTGAACGATTATTAAGCCAGAGGCCAGAGAGAAGACTTTTGGTGAACCACTGTGGTGCCGTTGTCTATAAAGTAGTTATATATGGGTTCACCGGTATGCCACTAGACTTGATGTGGACTAAAATAGTGCCATTACTTGATTGCAATTTTGGGGATCCTTGAGCAAAACAATAAAACCCATTTCAGAATTTTTGTACAGTTGGAATCCGTTTGCCTATGAATAAAAAGGCTTTCTGATTCTGAACGCATTATCTACATAACTATTCCGAACTAACGTGTGCTTTTTCCCAATCATGGCGGACACATCGTTTTACGAATACTGTAAAATAAATGTTTATATACAGCTTTACGCATTACACGCACTCACGTGTATTAGATTAAAGAGCTGTTAGCTGTAAAACAGAACTCGGGTGACCTTTAATAATGCAAGCATTACATTGATTCACGTTTCTGCTGTTCAGCAGCATTAGGCATTATCTTACTACTTAAAAATGCTATAGTAGGCCCTAAGGCCTAAAAAACAGCTGAAAGCTGTTTAACGGATTTACATGGCATTATAATGGTTCACGTTTATGCTATTAAATAGCATTAAGCATTTATTTACTACTTAAAAATGCTATTATAGATCCAATGGCACTAAAAACAGCTGAAAGCTGTACAATTGCGTTGTGGTTTGCTGCAGTAAAACTAAAGGCTTTATAAAAGCATTTTGATATGCCATTATCTTACCGTTATACAGTGTAAAGCATCATAATGGTTTTGAAATGCCAATATAAAGCGTCAAGATGTTCGGTGAACTTATATAAGAGTTTATACGGACCTTAAGTTCTACATAAGTTTACTATTCGTGTGATAAAATGCTTTCTGTGTTACTTGGGGAGTAACTTCGAGCGCGACAAGCGGGGCGGACGCGGCGCGGCTTCCGGGCGCTTCCTTCCGGAAATAGGGCCCGTTCCGGGGCGCCCCGGCCCGTCTAATGGCGCGTGTCGGTAATGTCATGCGGCCCTGGTAGCGGCGCTCGTTACAATACGTGCTGCTCCCTGCTGTTTTTCACCTTTTCGAGTAACTAACGTCGGCGATTTTACTTGCGATCTTAAACAGCTGGAAATACGCTTGCAGCTTAGTAATACTTGTCTTCTTTTAAGGGATAACGTAAATAATTTCAGAATTCCATTAAAGTGTACCAACTAGAGACGTACCGACTAGTCGCCGACTAGTCGGGAAAGCCGACTATCCGGCCTCATTTTTAGTCGGCGACTAGTCAGCAACATGTGCCGATTAGTCGGCACTTTATGGATCACAGAAAAACGAGACATACATTATGAAAATTGCCATTTTTTGCCATTCGTTTTATATTTTACTCAAAACAGATTTAATGTCACATTTGGTACTTTGACGCATGCAGACAGCGCGACGGCAAAGCGAAACGAAGTTTCCCGATTGCACCCGAACTTAGCCGAAGACCACGATCGGCCTAGCCGACAAGTCGGCCGACTAGTCGGCCTTCTAGGCGGCCGACTAGTCGGCTAGTCGGCCAAACCCATAGTCGGCCCATCTCTAGTACCAACCCTTTATAAGAGCATTTATTTGCTTCGGTCTACGCAGCACAGTTCTGTTGTACAGTCAGCATCATATAGTTAGTAGCAGCCAAAATAGCCAATGAAATCGGAACACGCTTTATTACTATGGAGTAAGGATGTGTTACGATATATTTGGCGACTTTGGCTGCTACTAACTATATGATGCGGACTGTACTATGACACAGTTAACGAACAACACCTTTGCTAAGAGCCCGCTCGGTGAAATATATGTTCGTAGTCAATCCGACTAACACAAGACCGCGGACTATCTGTCTCATTGTAATTATAAAAATTAGAAAGAGACGGATAGTTTATCATGCGCGCGAGACAGCTCGGATGCGGTCTTGTGCTAGCCATGCAGGTTTCGCTACAAGGCGGAAAAATTCCCATTTATGTCTCCCCTGTAATCCCATAGCGTTATGCTTCCCTGGTACCTGTATATGGTCATTTAAAAAATTCAGTCTCGCTTTGCCGTTGTGTATACGCGGTAAAGTGCTTATAGTGCCGGCGGCGCGCCCCAGGCCGCGCCTCGCGTAGTGCCGTCGAGTGTCGAGCGCTGACGCTATAGCGCGACGCGAACCGCCTTGATACTTGACACATTTTTTTTTAATATTTATACGAAATTTATAGGTTGGGTTGCACCAAGCCACCTGTAATCCTAAGCGTGTTCCTTTGAAAATGTGAATGTATGGACAGTTTGTCAAGAATCTAAGCAATAATAGCTGCTGGCGTTTGCAATCTTAACTTGGTGCAACTCGCCCTTATATTTATTTATTTATTTAAACTTTATTGCACAAAAGAAAACTTATCGTACAAAAGGCGGACTGGAATGCCATATGGTATATTCATTACTTATGACTTATGGTCGTGTACAAATTGTAAAACTATAGAAACCTTCTTCTATAGTGGCGCCCGCTAATAGATACCAGATAATTTATGCAGGCACCCAATAATATTCGCCGAATACTCTGCGCGTATAGGTATTTAACATGGGCGACGATATCACCCACGGACCCCACGGTATGACGGCTAATGGACAAGCGTAATTATAAACAGTTCAATTACTCCGCTCGGCGTCATTGTTTTATAGAATAAAATAGAATATGATTATTTACAAGAATACAAAAAAAAAATATTAGAAAAGATATACCCACGTAAAAACAAAAATACTTACTGACTTCCGAATTAGCAGTCTATGCCCAATAATAGGATACTCAGACAATAGCCCAATTTGCGAGTGAAAGCCCGAGGAAATGTAATTTTCCCTGGAATAGCAAATAGATGTAAAACTCGTCGAAATCGTTAGAGCCGCTTTCGAATTCGAGCACCCATTTACAAACCAATACATGTGTCATAACTAGGCACTAGAAGCTCTGTGAGCGTGTTAAAAAAAAACTTCAATATAATCAAACCTGCATCTGATGTTGTGTGCATCGACAAAAAAACTATTTGATTATTGAACCTGTTCACAAAACTTTCACGAGAATCTGTTGAGAAACGCGCCCTGCGGCGCCACGAAAATCGCAACTCGAATTTCGTATACATGCATCCCTGTCTCTCGATGTAAGTGCGATAGAGATGTAAATACCCGAACTACGAATTTCGAAGTAGAGGAGAACAGCTGAACATCGGATTATTTAAGAGGGCCTGGTCCTCTGTCGTTGCAGCATTCACCATTCCAACGTACGTTTACGGTACATACGATAGAATTTTGGCCCAAGCTAAAACGGAGACCTTCGCTTCGCTCGCTCGTTCAATAAAAACAGCTCGTTGGATAATAACACTAAAATATGAGGAAGAAATTGTCTACTCTTTTAAAGAGGGCTCGCTCAAGCCTCCGCATTCGACACTGATAATATCCTCCGAGCGGCCCGCGCCCTCATTACGCGGCTGCCCCGGTATTATGTAACTGGTTTTAAGCTCACCTCAACGCTCACCCACAAATATAACTTGACGCCGCAACGCGTAGTAACTGAGCGTGGGTAGAGGTCTGGTTTCGTTAGGCTGGCATGAGCGCGTGAAGAATAACAGCCGACGACTCGGCCATCAACGGCGCCCTGTTGTGCATCAATTAGTAAATCCCGGTATCCCCAAATGTAGATTGGTCATATGGATTCGTATATATCCATCAATCTAACGAGCGAGCGAAGCGAACGATGCTCTATGGCTCAGCTTGGGCCGAAAATCGTTCGTACGTGTTGTCTGTTCTCCTCTACAGGTCGTATTTCTGAAAGAAAGAAAGAAAAATAATTTATTCAACACGCTACTTAGACAAAGACATGGAAAATAAACATGTTTGCTTAAACTATCGCGAAATGTTAATCTAACAGAAGCGTCAGAGAAAAGGACTCCACTCAGCTTAATGACAAGGTACCATGTACATACCTTGACGCTGATCTTCCGTGGATACCCTTTAAGAGAGCGCTCCTATCTGCGGCAACATTGATAAACGATACATAGTAAATGACATACATATATAACGATACATAAATATTATTAAATACTTACTTTATTAGACAAATAGTACATTACTATAGAGGCCGGGAAGTAAGGGG
Organism: Epinotia ramella; assembly: GCA_947578815.1. Lineage (NCBI taxonomy): Eukaryota > Metazoa > Arthropoda > Insecta > Lepidoptera > Tortricidae > Epinotia > Epinotia ramella. Next base: position 19,765,611 of record OX388220.1, on the reverse strand, counting down.
TTGCCGGCCGAGCGTAGCGAGGTCGGGTAGTTATGAGGCTGGCAACAACAATATGTATAGTGCTTTTCTCAAACATGCAATGAAATAAATTCAAAAACTCCAAGAAATCAAACTTTAATTTTCATGGCTGAACGCCGTGATCCTGGGCCATAAATTGTGGAATGGAAATTAAAAAAGACCATCTTGCAGGCCTAGGTCTCCAATTTTGTATGAAATGCCATTACGGGTCTCTCATCTCGCTGCGCCCGAAACGTGACACTTCGAAGCCCATTATGAAAAACACAACGTCAATATTTCATTGCATGTTTGAGAAATTATTATTAAATACTTACTTTATTAAACAAAATAAAATTATTACTTAGGTAGGTACTCGCACTAGTCTATAAAAACTAAACTAAACAGCGATTTCTCAACCGACACTCGTGAAATTTTGTAGCAGTTCGTTAATTACATTTTTTGTTTTGCCTATTCCCTTTTTCGTAATTAAAAAACAAATGGTTCCGATACCTCAGTTGGTAGGAGCGACAGACCGCGTATGCACAAGGTCCGAAACCTGTCGCTACTTCTAAGCACTTAAACTAGTGCCTCTGTGAACTGTAGAAATCGCCAGCCTGCCTTTTCTTTTTTTTTCGATAAAGTGACTACAAAAAAGTATGTATTATATTTTTCACTTCTTTTAATATTGTCTTCTTTGATCGCTATAGGTGGTGTCTATGATATTTGAACACTGCACCTTATTCCGTTGTGATAAGGCGTAAAATGGATCTCCATGACGGTACCGCAGTCCGTTGACACGTCTCACAGCGTCCGAGGCGAGGCGACAGGAGGCCGACGTCGAGGGGTTCTACCCCTCATTATAACGTTCGCAATTGCGCGTTCAACCACTGCTTCGCGTGGCTGGAGAGGTTTTGATATTATCCTATCTTATTAAACGAGCAATATTTGTATGTATGTACACATATATCACAGGTTCTCAGAAACGGCTCTAACGCTTTCGATGAAATTTGGAATACAGGGTTTTATGGGGGAGAAAAATCGATCTAGCTATGTCTCGTATGGACTACCTATATTATATTTGTAATCACGTTCTCTAAAAAAGCTCTAAGGGTTTCGATGTAATATAGGTTGGTAGGGCTTTACGGGGGCCAATTATCGATCTAGCTAGGTGTCATGTCTGGGATTTTTTTTGACTCTATCTGAGTACTAGCTTCTGCCCGCGACTCCGTTCGCGTGAAACACGTTTATATCATAGCCCCATACAAACTGTCACCGCGCATTTCACCCCCTTAAGGGATGATTTTCGGGATAAAAGCTATCGTAAGTCCTTTTCCGGGACTCGAACTATCTAAGTATATACCGAATTTCAGCGGTTTAAGGTGGTTCGACGACCAGACTTATGTAACAATCTTTCATAAATTGTCTTTCCATTTGCGCAGAAGTCCCCATTTCCTAAGAATAAACTTCTATGAACTAGAATAATTTGAGAATAATCGTTTTGCCAAAAATCACGTGACAAACTAATTTCTCAAATTGTGCAAATGGTCATAATAACAACGGGACAATAAACGAAATGACAAGTCAATATGTCAAGGCGAAATAATAATAATCTACTGGAAAAGTGACGAACAAAAGCAAATAAAAATTTCAAAATTCGAAATGAGTACTCGGCATTCAAGTAGGATTTATTCAAAATACTAGCTGACGCCAGCGGCTTCGCCCGCGTGGTTATAGGAAAATGTAACATATTGAATTTTCCCGATGTTTTCCCGCTGGAAAAAGTAGCCTATGTCACTCTTCAGCTTCTAAACTATCTTCATACAAAAAATCACATCAATACGACGCTCCGTTGCGACGTGAAAGAAGGACAAACATACACACTTTCGCATTTGTAATATTACTAGCTTCTGCCCGCGACTCCGTCCGCGTGGAACTCGTTTATATCGCAGCTCCATACAAACTTTTACCCCCCCCATTTCACCCCCTTAGGGAATGATTACGGGGATAAAAACTATCCTATGTTACTCTCCATCCCTTCAACTATCTCCACTTAAAAAAACACGTCAATTCGTCGCTCCGTTTTGCCGTGAAAGACGGACAAGCAAACAAACACACACATACACTTTCGCATTTATAATATTAGTATGGATTAGTAAGGATAAGGATTTCAAAAAAATCAAGCTGTAGTAATAGTAACAGACACAACAGGAGTTGCTTCGAGTGTTTGTCTCACGAATATTTAACCGAGATCAACCGAACATCTGTTGTATTCCGAGGTGATCTTGCGAGGTCACGCAGTCCCAAAAACCCGTCATTTTTCAGATAATCACTCATCAGTTTAATTTGACACACTCAATAATGACTTTAACTGTTTGAATGGCATGTCACTTACTTATGACAGGTAAGGACTTCTGAGGGGTAATCACGTAACGTTTCCAATGCGCGTTAGGACAGTCCAACTGTCACATTCCCATATAAAATAGTATTTTATGCAATCGTTATATAATATATGCTTTTTCAGTCGAGTACCACGTTTAGGCCACGAAGCTTGCTGAGTGGCCTAAACGTGGACATTTTAGTTCTGCGTACAATTGAATAATAATTATTTCGATTGTCCATAGAGCATAAACTTTTGCATCAGAATAAAAGTATTCAATTGCGTTATGGTTTGCGAGTTAAATTAGCTCTAATTTAAAGATTATAGTCGACGAGTATAAAAAGTGACATTTAGATCTAACTGACGCGCGTACAATGCGTTACGTGGTTATAAACTACAATAATCAGTAAAATCTGACTCATTTATTGTTTACTAGCTGATGCCCGCGGCTTCGCCCGCGTGGTTATAGGAAAATGTAACATATTGAATTTTCCCGTGGGAATTAGATGTTTTCCCGCTGGAAAAAGTAGCCTATGTCACTCTCCAGCTTCTAAACTATCTCCATACAACAAATCACATCAATACGACGCTCCGTTGTGACGTGAAAGAAGGACAAACATACAAACACACACACTTTCGTATTTATAATATTAGTAAGGATATTATTTTGGGACCCTACTTCATCAGTTTATTTTGCTGTCGACTGTACATACCTGCGTTACATTATGTCATAGCAAGTAACACTTATAATTTTAACTTCCATTACCTTAAGAGCACTCCTGACACCTGAATACAGAAAAATCGTGAGAAGCTAAACGCGATACCCTTGCACCCAGCTGCTACAAAAGATCTTATTGACATCATAATGATAAATGCACCGCCGAGAATACGTCTACCTACGTCCATAAGGTCGTAAATACATTAGGTTTTATCTACACTTTCGCCCTTATCAACATTAGCGCGGCAAAATTACTGGCGAGGCGTCAAAGCGCGCCGATGAGTAAACCGATATTTATTTATCAGACTAGCCTTGCCAAAAACAAACTTAACTTTATCACTTTAAGGTGCTCTATTACGTACACATAAAGCCTACATTACGCTTGGCTACCGTCGGCGGTAAATTAGGCTACGATACGAAGTCTCTTGGGGCGCTATGGCGGTGGAATAGAGTGCATTTCATATCGCTCTGAACGGATTCCACAGCGGGACTGAGGAGCTAAGTAGAGCCGTGGGTAGTTCGCGTGCAGTGACGCAACGTGGCAACCGGCTTGACATCTATAATAATGGTGCTCAGGTAGAAAGAAGTTGCATTATGGTGGCATGGTACAGCGAGTTTATAAATGGAACTCCTTGAAAAATGTTACTGAGACTATAAATTTTAAACACCCTAGACTTTTGATAAAATAAAAAAGACCGGGCTGCACTCCGGGAGTGCCGGCAGACTAAGTGAAAACTCAATGAAATCAGAATTTTCAATCTGTCGAATCTCACGGTTACGTGACATCTTACGGTCACGTGACCCGTGGCGAGCTTAACATTTTTTCCCCATCACAAAAAGTGCACAGCGCCGCTAAAAAAGTTTTACTTCAGTGTTTTTTGGAAGCTACGTTGCCTCAAACGGAGACACATATTAAGCTTATAACACCACTCGTTTTCATCGCTTGAGACAGATTTAACATCTTCCACTTACCAGAAAACTGAAACACGACGTGAAGTGCACGGTAGATCCTCTGTAGGTATTTAAACTAAAATTAATCGCTTATAGAGGCTTATAATTATAAGGCTTATCGAACAAGCGGGCGAAGCGAACGAAGTTCTATGCTTCAGCTTGGGGCAAAATTAAAATTTCCGGCAGTTCCTCTACTGGGGACCGATTTTTCACTTTCGAGCGCTCGAAATCAAAGGCGAGGTCTAACCACACATGAAAATTTGTTACGATTATTTTACACAAACCCAATAATAGGCATTTTTGAATGTCATCACTCGAAAGCTAGTGTATAACAAACACTTAAATAATTTTCCTTTTATCTTATATTTAAATTTATTTAGAGCTAATGTTTCGATGACTAATGGAACCTTATTATGAAGGAATCACTTATTTTAAATTAACACTTAAATATTAATATATTAGCCATTAATGCAACTTCGAATGATATTTATTTTTATTACATGTCTGTTTTTTTATAACCAGCACTTTTCGAGTTTCTGCGTAGAATGAAACGAAAATGTATCAATAGCCAATCACTAGCTTTCGATGGTGACTTTCAAAAATACCTATTATTGGGTTCGTGCGAAAATAATCGTGACAAATTTTCACGTTAGTCCAGTCAATGAACTGACAACTTGTATGGAAAAAATTTCAATTTTGGAAATAATTTATAATAGTTTATTTTTTATGTGTAACGGATATATTATCAATTAAATAGTTACCCAGCCACAAAATCCGACAAAATTTCAGACATGAAAAAAATGATAAACTAACTAGCTCCTGAGAAGTCAAAAAAAATATTAATAAATATTTATGTCTTTATTTTGGTTCATTTACATTTGCTCTATAATATTCAAGATAAATCGTACAAAAAAAAACATTGCATGCTTCATTTAAATCTACATAATTACTTCCGGATGAAAAGTTTGTCGGATTCTTGAATAAATCATCTAAGAATAACATTTTAAATTGAAATCAACAAAAAAAAACGCTATTATAAATTAATGTTTTTCAAAACCGTATTTTGCCTGGGAGTACGTGTGATTTCTACCGCTCGCCTTCGATTTCAAACGCTCGAATGATAAGAATCGGTCCCCACTTCCCAGGTAGCATTTCTCAACTGATTCTCGTGAAATTTTGGGTGCAAGTTTTTTTCGATTTGAGGCTTTAGAAGTGTAGGTATACATATACAGCTCACAAAGCTTGTTAAATAACACAAAGGCCATTGTCCAACACGAGTCGAAGAAAGTCTGAACCGTGCGTTATATCAGTATTATGTATGTATGTATACTTTATTGTACACAAGACACAGGTAAAAATACAGACAAAAAAAAAAGTTAAATCGGTACAAAGGCGAACTTATCCCTGTAAGGGATCTCTTCCAGTTAACCTTTGAGCAATTGAGTTGAGATCAGGAACAACAAGGTAGACAAACTAACACGTGTACAGACGTATTTACCTTGACGCTACAGTAAATTAATCTTAATACATATATATACTACATGTAAGTACAAATAAAAATAAATAGTATAGTGGTGGTGTAGTATTAGTATTAAGAGGCTGACAAGACCTAATTTGGTGAAATTGATGTTATTTAAGCAGTTTTTTAAGAAAAACTGTTTGTTCTAGCACATCAAATAAAATATACATAACCCCAACGTAACAGGACCGTAACGCTTGGCCGGACCCCCCCCCCCCCCTCCCTCCAATTTGCGTTACATAATTTGTGGATATCATTTTGGTGGGTGTTGTCAGCGTTGAGTATTCTGGCACGAGCGCATTCCTCTCGGCATCGGCCCGTATCTTATCGCGTCGGTAGCTAGCGCCCGCACAAATCGCACAATCCACGGACGGTGGAAATGGCTGATCATTCCGAAGACTGGACTGTGCTTTGTCGCATTTCTCGGTGATCGGTTTCTTTTTAACCCCCGACGCAAAGAGAGGGGTGTTATAGTTTAACGTGTCTGTCTGTGTGTCTGTGTATCTTTCTGTGGTATCGTAGCTCCCAAACGGATGGACCGATTCGAATGCGGTTTTTTTTGTGTCATAGATAATTTTATTCCAAGTGTTCTTAGCCATGTTTCATGAATGTCTGTTCAGCCGTTTTTGAGATATTGGACTTTGAAATGAAAATGTCGGGGGCTTTTCAACTTTTCTAATTGATACTAATAGTGGCTGCGATGCTGTAGGAATCGCGAGCCTGTCTTAAAAAAAAAAGATAAAGTGACTCAAAAAGTTATATATTATTAGCAGACCCCTCACAAAATTTCAGAAAAACAGCGGGAAAGCGGAACATCCGTACATCGGACATACAAACGATTTTCGGTCCAAGCTGAAGCATAGAGCTTCGTTCGCTTCGCTCGCTCATTCGACAAGTCTCAAAACTATTTAAAGAATTCTATTTTGAACTAAAATTGTAATCTCATTCAAATAGAGCGGACCTTATTACTCTGCGCTGGCTTACCCCGGGGCCGGGACTTGCAGTTATCATATCACCTGTCAAAATACGGACTGCATTTGCAATGAGCGCTCGGCACGAGTCAGCGTGGGTCGCTGTTACGGGAAATTTTGAACCTAATTTACGATAGCCTCCACATTTTGAATATTGTTATTTTGAGACGATTGTGATGTAAATTCTTATAATTTTGACTAAGCCAACTTTGTACTGTAATTTATGTCATGAAATAAATTAATCTAATCATTATTTCTACGTAACCGTACCGTAACTAACTTACTAATCGTCACTACGGGCAACATGTTTCGAACACATCGGGAGTCTTTCTTTAGGATGAGTTAAAACTCATATTTCAAATGATACTAATCCTACTAATATTATATGTATTATTATGTAATGTTTAGATGTTTGGACGTTTGTTACTCAATCACACTTAAATGGCTGAACCGAATTGGATGCGCACCAATGTAGCTAAGCCTGGAATAAAATATAGAATAGTTTTTATCTTGCTTAATTTGAAAAATTACTTACGAAAGTTACCATTTTCTCATACGTATCGTTCATTTAGTAAAATCATATTCGTTATTCAATGTGTAGTTAGTAATCAGAATACATTTTCATACAAATAGTTGTATAAAAATGTATGCCATTATTGCCACTACAACGAGGCTATTTTATTTATTTATCGTGATTGAAATTAGGTGACGTGGAAAAAAGATGAGAATGGAGGCTGGCAATGGACAGAGAAAAGTGGCGGTTACTCCACCGACAAGAGCATGGCTCTTAAGTATTAATGATGATGATGGAAAAAAGATTCCCCAGTTCTAGGGGATGGTCATCCCCTAGAACTGGGTAATACCGGTTTTTTTTTATCTTTTCTGTGTTCAAAGTTAAGGACCAAAAAAATTCCGAATTGGGAACCTCCTCCTTATGTTAAAATTTCTAATTGGCTGGACTGGTAATCCGCTTAAACAGTGTCTCCATTATAATAGTGGATGACCTGTAGAGCGTATGCGCCCGCATTAAAAAAATTAAAAAGTGATTCGGCTAAAAAAAACCTATATAATTAACGAACCTGCTCTCAAAAATTCACGAAAATCGGTTGAGAAATGCGATCCGTAGAGGAGAACAGCGGGACAGCGGGACTTACAAACGATTTTCGGCCCAACCTGAAGCATACAACATCGTTCGCTTCGCTCCCTCGTTCATCTATGTTATAGCAACTCATTCTAGGGCCCTCCCGATTGAGAACGCTCCCGCATATTGCCTCAGGCTGCAGTTATCATATGTGTCAAAATAGAGACTGCATTGCGCATAGTAACATGCCGCATGGAACCTCGCTCGGGCTGTTATGTGGCTGTGATTATTTGTTAGTCTGTTACCATGAATTTCAACTTCTAGGCTTATAAGGATAGTAAGTTTGGCTCGCGACTTACATTATTTTTTTAATACAGTTGCTCAAAAAGTGCTACATTACGTAGCTGTTTATCGTGCGGAAAGTTGGTTTTCGCGAACTAGTGCTTTTCACTTTTCCCACTCAATAATTGTACAAATTGTACCAATAATTATTATGTCAATAAAAAATAAATCACATAACTGTATTAAAACAATTGATTTATGAACAACTTTATTATTTTTCAACTGTATTAACTACAATGGATGTTACAGAATTAATTATATAAAAGTTTCGAATTATTTGTACTATTATATATGAATAAATATATTTATAGTTGTAGGTATTTATCCTGTTTCTGTTTTCCATAAATGTCATACGATTAAATAAAACTGTCCCGGTATCGGGTACGGCTTCTCACGCATTTTTCAACTGATTCTCGTGAAATTTTGTGAGGTTTTTTAAGTATATAGTTTTTTTTATCTAGTCTCCTTTTAGACATAATAAAAAACGGCCAAGTGCGAGTTGGACTCGCGCACGAAGGGTTCCGTATCATTATTTATAAAAACGAAAAAAAAAAGCACGTTTGTTGTATGGGAGCCCCCTTAAATATACATTTTTTATTTGCAGCGGCAACAGAAATACATCATCTGTGAAAATTTCAACTGTGGCTAACAATCACGGTTCATGAGATACAGCCTGGTGACAGACGGACGGACGGACAGCGGAGCCTTAGTAATAGGGTCCCGTTTATACCCTTTGGGTACGGAACCCTAAAAAAGACCGCAGCGCGAGTTTTAGAGCCTTATCACACTTGCGATTTGCGAGCGTGTTTTCTATACAATTATCAGTCGCGGCGAACACGCTGCGTGATCGCCTTCATACAAAATACGCTTGGAAATCGCAAGTGTGATAAGGCTCTTACAGCTCACACGAGCCACTAGTGAAATAATGGCTAAGTAAAAACTACAGAAATACGATCTAGATTCTAGATTCTAGACTACCCTCGGTTGCAGTTAGCGCAATTTGGCTGCAGCGGCGCCCGGCGCACATCAAAGCTTACTTAGATCGCCTTAGCAGAGATAAATGGCGCTCTTTATTCACTTCTAGTCTTTAAGTATTTCATTTGTTTGGGAAATCTGGACTTACCCCCGACGGCCTCGACAAATAAGAGGGATGTAAAACGTTTATATGTATCTGCATTTTCTGTGGCATCATATCTCTCATACGAATGTAAGGATTTATTACAATAATTCAGTATTTCTCATTTACTATTGTGGTCTAATGAATTAATCTTTGGAATTAATCTAATGAATGAAGTCATTTAAACTTCTCCATAATATACTATTGCGTCTAAACTGTAAATTCCTAGTATTTATTAGGTATGTAAAGGTTAGTAAGTAATGTAATTTCTTAAATTATTATTCTTTGGTTTACTGTTACCACTTCTTTTACTGGAAGAGCGTTGTCTCCTGACACAAGCATAATATAATGCTTAAAAGGAGGCTCCAACCTTTGCCTTTGTAACACTACATAATGTTTAAACCAAATAAACTATTTTTCATTTTCATTTTCATTTTTTCATTTTCAAACTTTTTGTATAATTTCATGTAACGTACGTTCGAATTACAATAAACGATTACCAATAAAAACTGTTATCATAAGTTTAGTAAGCATATTGCTCTAATTAGGTATATAAAACTAATACAACATAACAACTTTTGCTATAACGTTTATACAACACTAGCTTCCGCCCGTGACTTCTACCGACCAAACATCTGAACATTCAGACATCTATTAATATTTTATAATATTAGTAGGATAAAAACGAATATCATAAAGTCATACAAAATGATGATATTTGTTTTTATGCATCGGAATATTGTGAAGACTTATTTAACATTATGTTTTATGAACCTATGCTAAGTGTAACATACGATTTGTTTTTATGCAACTTAATCACATGAAATTATGATATTTGGCACACCCATAGTTTTCATCTCAAAAGTTTTCTTTAATCAATCCATGTAGCTGATACATAGTCATAATTAGCTGATCATCATATACTTGTAGGACGTCACGGCATCATTACATGTCAGTAACTGATCCCATTTGGCAGCTAATGTTAAAAGGGTAATGCCTGCTCGATGAAGTAACGGTATGAGCATTTGTGTGGCTTCAAGTTAATAACATTAAATTTAATCTGTTGTTGTGACGTGTAACCAACTAGTTCAGGCCTTGTTTATTAGGTACCGACAGAAGTATTAAAATGTACAAACTTTGTATAGAGGATGGAGGATATTTATTAGGACTTAAGTACGATGCTCGATGACCTCAGCAAAGCTTCCGAGCGAGTTGGTCTATGAATAAACATGGATAGGACGAAGTTCGTCAATCGTCGAATCCGACTCGGCTGGGCAGCGTTCGGGAAGCTACGGCACATCTTTTCCTCCAACATTCCGCAGTGTCTCAAGACGAGAGTCTTTGACCAGTGTGTGTTCCCAGTGATGACGTATGGCACGGAAACGTGGTCGCTTACTATGGGCCTCATAAGAAGGCTCAAAGTCACCCAAAGGGCAATGGAGAGGTCCATATTGGGAGTTTAATGAGGCTATCCGCAGCAGAACCATGGTAACCGATATGGCCCTCCGAATCGCTAAACTTAAGTGGCAGTGGGCGGGGCACATAGCACGTAGAATCGTGGCCGTTGGGGTGGAAAGGTTCTCGAATAGCGACCACTTACCGGAAGGTGCGGCGTGGGTAGGCCCCCGGCAAGGTGGACTGATAATATGACCTGGTAAAGGTTGCGGGAGTCCGCTGGATGCGGGAACCGGTCATTGTGGCACTCTTTGGGGGAGGCCTATGTCCAGCAGTGGACGTCTTTCGGCTGATATGATGATGATGATGATGACTTTGTAGAGTCTGGCAAACGAAAGTTGAACCTTGTACCATTTGTCCCATTTGAGAGCCACAGACAGTCACCCACCCAGCTCACATCATCATAATCATCATTTTCAGCCCATAATCGCCCACTGCTGAGCATAGGCCTCTCTCCGAGTACGCCACCCGTCCCGCAATTTTCCTTATATCGTCCACCCATCGAGCTGGTGGACGGCCGACGCTCCTTCTACCTAGAAGTGGCCACCAATCTGACACCTTTTTGATCCACCTCACAACCACTAGTTTATTCCACAAAACAACTAAACGCTCAACAGATTAAGGTGTGGGAATACGTATAGTTAATCCTGGATAGAACAGTCAATAACACCATATGCCTTGACGAACACAGGCAGCGACGAACTCGGTCCGCAGCGGATCTGTAAATTTGGACAGTTATCCCCGCGTTGGGTATTTGCATGCGAGCGAAGTCTGTCGGGTGCAGCGCGTAATCGAGAGGGGTCGAATATCAGACGGACACATAAAACACGAGTCACTTCGACACCATCATGTCCATCATACGTATGTTGTTCTTGACATAACAGAAACTGGTTATTATAATTGGAATAATGTGCTTTATGGGTTATGGCAGAGTAAAAACTGAACTCGAGCCTGTCTTTGTACAAGATTTGACCACCGCTTTAGCCTAGTTGGTAGTGACCCTGCCTACGAAGCAAGAGGTCCTGGGTTCGAATCCCGGTAAGGGCATTTATTTGTGTTGAGCACGAATATTTGTTCCTGAGTCATGGATGTTTTCTATGTATTTATATCTTTATATAAGTATGTTTATCGTCGTCTAGTACCCATAGTACAAGCTTTGTTTAGTTTGGGACTAGGCCGATTTGTGTAAGATTGTCCGCAAATATTTATTTATTTATTTATTTAAAGCTTTTATTTAACAAATTATGTTTGTTCTGGTGGAATTTTGCAACTCAATTTTGAATCGGATATCTTCATCCGTTTGAGCTGAAATTTTGGGATTAAGTTTAGTTTGGATAACAATTTAATATTATGTACCATCGAGCTGATCTGATGATGGAGACAGAAGGTGGCCATAAGAATTCAGGACTTAACATAGTTGAGTTGTAGTTGATGTCGGTATACAGAACAGTACAGTTGGCAATATTTCATGTAGGTAGGTAGGTACCATGTAGGTATACTTATTTAATTTTGAAAAACTGAATCTACAAAAAATCTCCAAGTTATTATTGGTAATAACAATTTATTTCGGACATCAATGATCGATAAAGTGTTAGTTACAAATGTCTTATCATTATTTTTCACTATATTATTGAACACAAAATTTTACGAATATCGGTTGGTCGGTCGGTTTTTGGAAAGGCTCACAGAGCCAAATTCTTTAGTTACAATCTAGTAGAATCGATCTTTAAGCAAATAAAAATTCCAATGTTTTTAGGGTTCCGTAGTAAACAAGGAACCCTTCGCCATGTCCGTCTGTCCGTCCTCGGCTTAGCTCAGTAACCATTACTACTAGAAAACTGTACTTCAGCATGGGTATATAAATCAACCACGCCGACAAAACAGTACAATAACATTTTGATTTTTTTTTTTTGTTAGGGTACCTCTACCTCCCCTACACCTAAGATGTATAATTTTTCTCGTTAAACCCATAGTATCGGGTATCGTTGGATAGCTCGTTCAAAAATAGTATGGGTTTCCGAAAACCATTTATCATATCAGTGATAAGTTTGCGAGATGTTGCGCTTTAAAGCCCTAATTTTTGCTTAAGTCATGTGTCCCCCCCCCCCCTGCCGGCTAAATGGCTGTTATAAGTTTTGTATATTTTTATGTATGTTAGTCTGTAAGGTATTTGTAAATATGGGCCTTGTTGCATGACTCAAATAAATAAATAAATAAAATAAGTAGTTACCGAGTAATAGTCGACCAACTTAATGTTTACTTGGAAAGGCCAATTTTCGTACAAATTCGGCCGACGCAACCGCACCGCACGTCGATGTAACTAAGACAGACAGGCAACTACGGAACCCTACACTGCGCGTGGCCCGACACGCACTTGGCCGATTTTTTTTTGTATTTCTGCGCACTAATAAACACGAAAAGAAAAATCACCGTGTCAAACCATAAACATTAGGTACCCGAGATCCTATCGATACAGGTCGACACACGTAAAAAGAGCTCTAGCGGCCATACATTTTATATGCCCGCCAGAGCTCTTCTAACGTGTGTCGACCTGTACCAGTTTTTTTTTTTTTTTTTTTTCCTGTACCAGTTCTTAACTAATGTCCAGGGCTGTTATTCTTTACGCGCCCAATCGTCTCACCTCACCCGTCACGCCTATCGAAACTAGACCTCTACCTACGCTTAGTTACTAAGAATCACACCGTCAAGATATATTTGTGGGTGAGGTGAGCTTAAAACAAGTGACAGAATAGCGGGGCTGGAATCATCGCATCAGTCGCACCTATAACCGTATATCATTTCATTACGATACGCTATCAGTGCTAAATGTTCTCCGTTTAAGTGTTGCGCCAAAAACAAGCACGTTTGGTAAATTGCCGCGCATACATTACGCCCGGGTGCAAGATATCTCGGCTCTGAACGTAATGTGTGTACAGACAGACGGGTCGGCGTCGGCGGCGAGTAATGGCCCATCGCCCGTCGCCTGTCGCCTCGCCGGTTTCGCCCAATGTTATCCCCGAGCTGTTTGTCGCCTCACCATTTGCCCCTGTATCGTGACCGCGGTTTAGAACTACGTGATATGCGTGATCGCAGTTAGGGTTTGCAATTCGAATATTCGTTAATTGTTCGAACATTCATTATTCGAATAAAACGAATATTTCGAGTGCAGATTTTTTTCTGACATCATTTATTTACCTTTGCGAAAATCTTAAATAAAATGCTAGAAATATCCTGCACATTAACAATTCTGTGGAAATAGATTAGATTAGATTAGATTATTTATTTCATGATAAAAAATTACATTACAGATTTGCATACATGTCAAAAAAATAAGAATTATTATCATGATCGTCAAAAACAGAGAAATATTAAGAGAATGTCTACAAATGTAAGAACACAATAACAAGGAAATAGAAGAAACAAACCAAAAGCAAAGAACACAAATATATCAACCTCTAGGTATCGTCATTTTATACAATATTTAAATACGTGACACAATACATTTAAAGTCAAATCATAATCATACAAATTTAAATAGGTCATAATAATAATTTAACATGTCAAGTCCAGACTCATATACTCTTTAACTGAGTATAATGGATTTTCCAATAAAAGGTATTTAAGGCGGCGTCGAAATGCTTCGTCGTTCGTATGGTGGATGGTGGATTTAAATATTTAAAAAAAGCTTTTATCTAAGACATATACTTAACATATTATTTTCTTTACTCTTACCAAACTCAAACTGTAATAAGGGCCAACTTGCAGAACCTAATTAATTATTTCGTGAAATTTTAATAACGCTACGAACTATTTGTCTAAGACCTGCATATTTGTTTATAGTATCTTAATGTAAACAAAGTAATATTTCATTAATCATTTTTATTTTAGAATCAGATTAAAGATACCATTTTGACATTTGCTTTCTGGCATCTTTACCAGATAGAACCATTAGGTACCATAAGATTCAGTTATGACGAGTCTGTTTACTAATACTAAACCCATCATTAAAATGGTTGTGTTTGTATTGTACATGTTCATATAATTACGTGATACATTATGCCAACCGTTTTTTTACACACGGAAAAAGTTTTTTTATTACTGATTTAATTTTACTGTTAAGTACTTGTAACACACAAAGTAATATTATATTGTAACTGTGCTGTGATTTATCTCAAAAGTTTAATTATTATAATGCAAAGTAATACTGGCTAATTTTAAGAAAATACCACAAATATTCCATATTTTTAAATTTTACCAGTCAGATATTTTACAATTACATAACTTGTAAAATAAGTTTTTTTTGTTAGTTATAGTTTAGTACCTGTTGATCTTTTAGAAAATTTTAATTTTGTTATTCGCGGTTTTCGCGAATAAGTGTGATAGTTATATCATTATACAACCTACACACGGAAACAGTGCTTATTGTGACAGCTGTGATTAATTTAGTAAAAAATATTATTTTTGAAGTTTAATTGTTACCATCGACCACAAATGTTGATATTTTTTAATTGTAACAACAATTACACAATTTGAATCATTATATTATTTTATTTTCAAAAATATTCGTTTTATTCGAAATATTCGAATATTGGAAATTGTATTCGTATTATTCGAATACTGAAATTGGACGAATATTGCAAACCCTAATCGCAGTTCAGTTTTATAATTAGAGTTCGGAAATTCGGATACTATACCTAAACTTTGGAGGTGGAGTGTAGGTCAGGTGTATGGGACCGAACTAAACTTTATTTTTTACTCATTAAAATTCCCGGGATTTGTAACTTAACCAATAGGGAATATTCATGACATTTTTTTATTTTTTTTATCTATTCTATAAGTAATTATATAACCGGAAAAAAATATAACACTTTCACAATATTATTAAATAAGCTAAAAAAAAATAATTAAAATTACTATCATTTTCGGACGATCAAAACGCCACCATTTTGGCGCGCTCATTTGTGACGTCACTGTGCAGCTTAGTGCACGGCGGTTCTTAAACAAATTAACAACAAAGTGTTTGATTCACACTTTTAATAAATGGGAGTGATTAAAGCTTATAAGATCAACTTATTGTAATGGAAGAGCACACAAAAGCTTATTATAAATATTGTATTGTCCCTGTGTGAAAATCACATTAAAACTGCAAATATTTTCATATGCCCAAAGGTGCAAATATAAGGATAAAGTGGTGTAAGGCGATGAGGAGAGATAATGTATCGTGCTTGAGTAGTTTATATTGTTGTGAAGATCATTTCGACGTGATTATTAAATATGTATGTACCTAAAATCTTTTTTATTACGACTCGCGAACAATATAGGTAAACAATAACCTAACCTCAAAATTGTATTATATACTTATTCATAAAACTATTCTGATTCCCAATTTTTTTAGTTATTAATGTTACAAATATTATGATTTTTGTTGATCAACAGCTGACTACGGTGTTGATTTTGATCAAGAAACGTTTTAGCTAAGTTTCTTTGTTTGCACTGTTGATCGAAGAAAGTTAAAAGAATTTAATCCTTTTTACTGAGTGACCTACACAAATTTGTTTTATTTATAAGCCTTGACGAAAACAACCTAGTTTGTTAAAGTTCATAAAGATGTTCTCAACATTTAACATTCCTAATAGGTACCTACATATCTTTGATTATATAATACTAGCTTCTGCCCGCGACTCCGTCCGCGTGGAACTCGTTTATACTATCTCTATACCAAATTTCATCCAAATCGGTTCAGCAGTTTAAGCGTGAAGAGGTAACAAACAGACAGACAGACACACTTTCGCATTTATAATTTATTATTAAGTAAGTATATATATAATATAACTAGCTTCTGCCCGCGACTCCGTCCGCGTGGAACTCGTTTATATCGTAGCTCCCCACATATCCCCCAAAGGGATGAAGTGGGGGTGAAAGTTTGTATGGAGCTACGATATAAATGTGTTCCACGCGGACGGAGTCGCGGGCAGAAGTTAGTATATATAGTATATAAAGTTATAGTATAGTAAAATAGTATATAGTATGGATAAATATCTACTAGTTTTTTATTCCACTTATTTAACAAAGACACCTATTTGAAGTAGTTTAAAAGTCTAGCTATTTGAATCGCCAAAATAGGTTATAATTATTTAATTGACCAATCTCACGAGTATAAAAACAAGGAATATGAAAATTTATTGAATATCTGTAACTTATTTACCTTGCAGCTTTTACTCCTCTTAGTTCAGCGGACGTAAAGTCACAAATATTTGCGAAGTATGTATTAAATTTAGTCATCATGACCACATCAATTTTAGGCAGATTATCCGACTGTGCCTTGACAAAACCGCCTTCAGTCATTGTGGCGAGTCTTTTTTCACTTAATAATTACCAAAAAACACTGATTATTTATCATAAACAGCGGCCAAACAATGCGAATAACTTTCAATAATCATACTAACGACCTGCACGGTGACGTCACGTTTCGCTCCGCCAATAGCGTTGCGTTTTGGAAAATTGCGAGGGAGTTTGAAAAATAGTACTTTTAAACAATTTATTTTATCAATAGAAACATGATAATTTGAAAAAATAATCATGTGTGTATATTTATTAAGCAATATAGATTACACGTGATTTTTTTTGTCCATTTCTAAATCACATGCATATTCCCTATTAAAATGAAGTAAAGTAAGTAGGTATTTATTTACTCTAAAAAAAGTTAGTTTCCATGTAAATGTTATTTAATTTTTAATATACCTTTAATTTCATTACGTAACATGGTGTAGGTAGTATTTTATCGTAATTATAAACTAGCAAATATTTGTGTTTAACTTGGATATATTTCAAAGAAATGGCCATAAAGTATCTAATATTTCCAAAGCGGGTCCATGTATTGCCATATTAGGTAAATAAAAATGTTTCCGAATTTCCGGTCCCTACTCTCCCTACTTAATTTGAATATATTTTTTTACATATAATATATAACATAAAACCACATCTTCGCACATCTATCTAATATTCTAATGTTCACCCTTCGCGTTAGAGTGAGCGCTGATCGGCAAGTAAGCGGTGTGAATATAACGACTCCGTTGCCCGCCGCCCGCCGGCGCCTGTGCGTTCCGAGTATCACGACCGCGCGGTGTAGCTATATTTTGCGATTTTTTTACTTATTCGCGAAATAAATGTCACCTGCATTTTATTGTAACGCGTTATTTGAATGAGCATGAAATACGTTGTGGTCGATTTGTAAGTAGCATTGTTGCACAAAAATCGTGAAAAGTATTGTTAAAGACTTATCTATTATTTTACATTGACTACACTCGCCATCAGATTTTTTTTTGTCAGTTGCTTAATGTGCATTGATTATTGTAAATGGTATCGATAAAACCGGCATGCGGCGTAACCTTTGTCTGACTTTGAGTAATCTGATATCGCAGGCTGGTCGGCGGCGGAAGGTGTTCGCGACACTGTGTCGCGCGCCGGCCGGCCGGCCGGCCACAAATCTTCCGTTTCACTCCGACCCAGCCTCCGCGCGGAGAGGAGGGAAACAGCACGCTTCAAAGCACGCGGCTGCGTGATACCGGCTACTCCCGAAATAGGCTGCCCCTCCCGCGCCCCGCGCCCGGCCCATCGCCCATCCATCGACGTGCTTTTAGTATGCTGCGCGCATGCGAACCGCCCGCACCCTCTGCGCTCCTAGTACTTAACGCTTACAAAACGCGAATTATAAACCATAAAAACTGACCTTCACTGACCACGCCAGAGCATGCAGCAATAAACAAAAATGGTAGCCATGCTAGCGAATCCTAAATGGAGCGAAGATTTGACTATTCAAATGATCATAGAGTACGAGAAACGCGAATATCTATGGAACCCGGTATCGGAACATTACAAGAATAAGAAGATACGCGAACAGGGTTACGTGGAGATAATTAACGAGTTGAACTTGGTGGATGTCACTGTTAAAGAATTGAAGAATAAGATAAAGAACATCCGGTCGTCGTACAGCGTGGAGCTGAAGAAGATTCGCGCGGCGCGGAAGGCCGGCGCGCATGCGTACCGGCCCAGCGTCACGTGGTTCGAGCACGCAGACAGGTTTCTACGGGCGATCGTCACACCGAGCTCCGTAAGACTATTTTTGTTTATTTACGTTTGTATTTGTCTACACATGCGCTCTAAGCGAACAGCTGTTCGGTGAGTTAACACGATGTTTCTGTTGCGGCAGGTGGATACGAGTTTACTGGAGATTCCCGCGAGCGACGATAGCGACGCCGTTCAAGATTTGAGCGAGCGTAAATCTCCGGAGAAGAAAAGTCCGCGAAAGCGCCGCAGCTCGACGCGGTCGTCGACGCCGTACGTGCTGAACACGCCGTCGCCGCGGCCCGGGACGCCGTTCGGGCTGAGCCAGCCCGCCGCGCCGTTCGGCATCCTCCCGCCGGCCTCCTCCTCGTTCCTCAACCCTCCCGTGGGGATCGCGACGCCGCTCATTACGTCCCTCGCCACCATCTACCCGGTGCCCGCCAAACAAAAGAAAGGCAATTACGACGATAGGACCGAGGACGGCCCTCAGGATTTAAGTCAGCACTCGGAAAACGGAAACGAAAATGAGTTTGAAATGTTCGGGAAACTGATTGCGAGCCAGTTGCGGAAGTTGCCGCTCAGCTTGGCGTTGGAAACGCAACTGAAGATACAAACTTTGGTGAACGCTGCAAGAATTCAGGCGGTTTATCAGCAATACAACTACCCTGGGCCGTCGCAGGAGGCTCTGTCCGTGCAGGCATTATCTAACGGGATTTTGGCAAGCATGGCCACGCAGAGCTCTTACGCCTCCCGTGTGATGGGATTGAGGAACGATTCTCCAGACGAAATGAACCGCGATTTAAGGACCGACAATTCCTTGGGTTCAGAAATAGATGATTAAATGCCAAATGTATCACGATGCGCGACAAAACAGAGATTATTTAGCATCAAAGATTTGCAGGGAGTCTCGGGAATTAAAGGGTTTAGAAGATTTATCAAGTCTAGGGTTGCTCATAAGGTATAGACAAGTACCTATAAAAATCTCAATGTAATTCGATTAGAAACAATAATAAATGTGATAGATGTTTTAGATCGTACCACGCATACTGCGGGCGAAAACGTATCTAAATAGTACAAAGTAAAGCCCACATTGATAATCAGGTAATTTAAATTGGAGCTAGTCAAGTATTTGGATGTTTTCGATGTTGTGATCTCGGTGTTTCGGCTGTGTTAATTTAATTTAATTTTTAGAAATTCTAAACTACGTTTACAAAATCTTTACACTTTAGTTTATGTTTAGTCAGGTGTATTTGCTCACGGCAATGTTGATTCCTTTTTGACTGCTCATCTCCACGATATATCAACATGGATATAAAGTACTTCGAAATATTTCCCTACCATTACGAATTTATTTTGTGTGATAGTTGCATTTAAATAGTGATACTATTGTATTATTAATGTGATTATAAATGTAATGCATGTCATTATAGAATAAGAAATGAATACCTCAAATAGACAGTATAGAGAATAGACTTGGATAACTTGGAGTATATTTTATCTGTTGTTCGATGTGCCACGATTAGATTATAAACAGAATATGTGATTTATTGAAAATTAAAAGTTTTATAAATGTCATCTTTGGTTTAACTGTTCAATCGGAGATCAATCCCTTACGTTACAATAAAACACTAGTTAGGACCAGAATTATTTACCAAATCTAACATTAGCAAAGGTAATATTTTTCATAATCATAACACTTTCAAACGGCGAGTTTATGCTACTGCTGTTTTTGATGATCCTTTTCAAAGCTTTTTGTTTATGTTACCTTGTTAGTTTGGGTCCATTCTGGCGAAGTTTCATGAATTTCCGATAGTCCTAAAGTTTGGTTTGGGGTTTATATAGATACTTATGTTGGTTCAGTGACAGTAGAGAATTATCTCAATGAAATTGATGACTGTTCAAAAGTCGGTAAAATATATTTTTTTTTTGACAAAACCTTATCGATAATTAAAATATGTGGACTGTTAATACACTCAAATCTGATACGTGCACATGACTTCGATCATGTTAAAGTGTGAGACGGTGCAATAATTTAGCGACAAGCTAAAATTAGACGATGTCGCCTGTGGTGTGTCCACTATAGTAATAATATTATAGTAATGCGCCCTCATTTCCCCGAGAATACTTTGACCGCCAATGCGGGGCAGGTGTCCATTTATACCTAGAAACGCCTTATAACTAGTTATTTTTGTTTTGTTGTAAACCTATCTCACACATATTTCTACTTAATTACCTAACTGGTTTCTTTTGTACTGTTTCTCTGTGGCATCAAATATTTGAATTTTGAAGTAGGTAGTGTTAAATACCCTTATCACGAAACAAATTATTTTTAATTAAATATTTTGTTTGGTAGTGTTAAGTTGAATTTTACTTAAAAATGTTCATCCTACCGTTATCTATAAAGGTATCACTCTTTGTCAGTGTAAATTGTTTAAAATATAGCTAAAGCCTTTTAAAGCGGGTTCGTAGTACGTCTGCTGAAATTAATAGCCACTCATATATTTTAAAGGTACACCTGTGCTCAAACAGGCTGGCTTTCGGCCCGCTCTAACTGCTGAACGAATAAATGAACCTTTAAGAATAATTTAGAAAAAATAATTTTAAAACCATTTTTTGACACATAATGTATGTACAACTTAAACAAAAAAAGTACAACATAAGGATGTTAATCACTTCAAAGCAAGGAGTATTCAAGCACAATTAACGAAATTATTGCCGATTAAATGCCTATTTACCTAAAATATGTGATCCGTAGGTATGGCTTCTAAATTAAGTAATTGTTCCGAACCTACAATGTTATTCTTCCAATGACACCTATTGATTTAGTTCGTACTGCTTAGTCTTTATTAGATGCCTACTTTCTTACTTTTCTTCGACTAATTCAATTTTAATGCCACACACAATGTATCTAAGTAATTGCTTCACCGTTAATTTCCGTACACCGCGTTGGTACTTTTCCACCATTTCGACAGCGCGAGAAATGGCGCGCGAAACCAGAAGGTCGCGAGCCGTTTGCGTTTTGTTTTATTGTTATCGTCATGCGGTGTGGAGCGGCTTGGTTTCCTATGCGTGTTACTTTTCAACATTTATGATGTCCTAGTCCTGTAGGAATAACAGTGTTGTCAAGAAATAGTCATTTGAAGCGGCGGTTGAGCGAAATATTGCTTTTATTTTGTGCTAGGCGAGAAAGTTTTTCGGATTGATCTTTTATTATATAATCTCTAAATACAAAACGGGTTCTGCTTTAATGTAGTGCCAAACAAGAAACCAATGTGTGAGTTTGTCTAAATTAGGTGTTGTTATCCCCCTCACATTCGTGCAATTCCTCAAGGACCCGAATCAATCGAGTGAGTACAATATAAACAAGGCGGAACGTCTGCATCTCCCCGGTCTCCTCAATCTTTCACAGCTCGCCCGTATAGACTGTCTTTATTAAATTTTTACACTGCTCGCTCAGAAATGAAATTCGCCCGCTAAGCTCCCGGCATGTTCGGGACGTGTCAAAGCGTAGTTACATTGGTGCGAGCGAGAGGGCGCGGGTGTGATAGGGTGAGGTGCGGGACCAAAGGTGGCTAGCGGGCCGGCTGCGGTGCGGTGGCCGGTAGCTTACGACCGCGACTGTAGTGGGTGCGAACGGTCTTAATACTTAGCTACGAAAAGTCAGCACTACAGTACAGTTAATGCTAATGACGGAGTTTTAGTTACTTGTGAGCATTCACTATTCTGCCCCCCTATTCTGTAACTTGTTTTAAGCTCACCTCACCGCTCACCCACAAATATATCTTGACACCGCGATGCGTAGTAACTAAGCGTCGGTAAAGGTCTAGTTTCGTGACGGGTGACCGGCGGGGTGAGCCGTATTAGCGCTTAGCGAATAACAGCCCTGTATGTGTTAGCTTTGGCAACTTGGTGCTGTATGTATTTATACTGTTTAAATTGTAGCTCGAGTTCACTCATTGGTGTCTCAAGACTAATTTTCCTGCAGTGTAATATTACAATGTCAGTTGACCAATGCATTCAATCATAATTTGAAATCAACTAAAGTAAAATACTAAATATTATTTTTCAGTAAATTATGTTGACGATAAAAATTTGCCAAATTTTATACAACGATATGATCTAACTGACATAACAGCGTGAACATAAGTGAAGTATCTCAATATCAATGCAATGTTTAGCTTAAATAATATATAACAATAAACGTAGTGCAGCGAGATTATTATTTTGCAGTTAACTATGATTTAAACATACTATTTATTATTCAAAGCTCGCGTGTAATACAGGTTTATTCAAATCACCCTTTCAATTATCAACGCTCATAAGCCGTGCACTAGCGTGTTAGGAACATACAAAGGGCTTAGCGGGCTTCGCACTGTTATTCAGGGTTTATAAAATTCACGTACACCGACGCCTTTATAATTGTCGATGTGCGGTCGGCGGCGCGATAAGGGATTATGCCCCACCCCCTGCCGGAGACGGTGACCCCCTCCCCCTGTCGTCGCTTGCTGGCTTTTTTCTCGCGCTTGCACTTTGCCACAGAAATTGGAGCGAAGTGTATATTGAATTATGAAATAGGATATGACTCCGCCCGGGTGGAGTGGATATTCCAGTTTCGCGGCTGCGCTGCTTCGCTCGTTATTTGTTCGTCTAGTTTTTTTGCGATGGTTTTTGACGAGCGCTAAGTCGCTAACTTTGCGCACATGCATTGAGAAAAAACACTAGCTGGCTTTAGTACTTTTAAGCTTGCTTTTCGTACATTGACGTGTGTTCGCATGGTTGCAAATGTTGCGATAATATATTAATGATTTATCAATGTTGTTATCAGTTGTACAGATAAAACCTCGTAATAAAAATATGCCTTGCATGCTTCGGCTTGTCAATGTATTTCATTCAGTTTCACATTTCAATGAATCTGAATGCTGCCTTGGTCAAGATAAGTTTGGTTGTTGAAGAGAGACATTTTGTTTTATTCATTTTAATAGACGAAGAAAGTTACCCGGTCGAATCCTCCTCACTTGTCTTCTCTAGTTAGGAGTCCCGTTGGGTTCGTGACGCGGATTATATTTTTCGGCTTATGTAGGTATTTCCCGCCCTTCGGGCTTCGTCTTAAGTTGGCTCGGTAACTTTCGTTATTCAATAAAATTCAGTTATTTTTCTGACAATTATACTAACTTCACTTGTAAGAAATGTACTATCTATTTGATACAAACTTGGAAGAAAATAATCGACGCCCTGTAATGAAAAAGGTCGGATTGACTTTGAATTTGATAATTTATTCGGTCACTAATGTTTGACCGAAAAATTTTTGACAAAAGTTCATTTGACAAACAACGTTTCACCTAATGATCATTTGGCAAACGAGACATTCGACAAAAGTATCATCTTACGAAAACTCACTTTGCAAATGATCAATTAGCAAACACTACACTTGGTAAATGGGTTAAATAATAAAATGTCAATTGACTTTTTTTCCTTTCACCAAATAATATGATTCGCAAATTAAGCATTTGTCCAAATGTCATTTAACAAAATTTACAGGTAATTTACAAGATTAGATTAGTCAGTTGTCAAATAATAGATTGTATACTAAACGTTTTTAGACCAGTAGTAGTTTTGTCTGATAACTCAGTTGCTAAATGTTCATTATAGTCAAATAATTATTTATAAAATGTAAATTTAACTGTTGATCATTTGGAAAAGTGAGTCATTTGTAAAATGACTAGTAGTAAAATGATCAAATGGCGTAAGATTTCTTTGCAAAACGTTGTTTATCAAGTGTAATTTTGCCAAATGACTTTTGGTCAAACGGCAGGACACCAATTTATTTACTTACTAAAAGTAAAGTTACAATTAAAGTACTTTAATCTTACTTAATAATATTACACAAAATACGTCTTAACTTAGCTGATAAACTGCATGAAAGCTTGTTGTCAAGAATCATGCTCTTTATCACACATACCTATATCATCATCAAAAGATATACCGTATTGACTTGGATGTAGAAAATAAAACCCGGCTTTTGATGAAGCAATAAACATAACACCAATGATACAGCTAGCCGCAGCAACGATACAAATTCAATTCTATCATTCAACGCCCACTCATCAATAAAGTAGCGATTCCCCAATAAGCCCACAGTTTTGTACCGGGACGCCCGGTTCTGTTTGATCGGGTTCCCGTTCCAAAAAAGCTACTAGTCGTACAAACTTATGGGACATGAAGGGGAAGTACCTTAAATATCGTAGATAGTGAATTTTGCTCAAAGAAGACTTTATGTTATTTTTAAAAGTTAGTAATTCTGCATTCATAGATTTTCTAATAATTACTTGCTTCGTCTGGGAATCGAACCAACTTAAATGTCAAAAAAAAATCACCCTACTTTTATGATGCCAATCGAAAGAATAGTAACTCTGCTTGAGTAACATGGTATTTTAAAAGAAAGGAACAACATGAAATTAATATTTTAATCAAATTAAAAACATACATGAAACTGCCGTAGTCAATTAAGTAGGTATTTTTTTGTAAATTAATTAATTAAATGCTCAAAATGTGATCCCTCTTGTCTTACGCAAATCTCCAATCTTTTAATGAGCCCGCTGCCTGTTGATTTTCTTATCATTTTATGGTGAACACTCGATGTGATATGGCACAATTCTGTTTGCAACTCGCCCACGTTCTCGTATCGCTTTTTGTATAGCATATCTTTCACGTATCCCCAAAAGAAGAAATCTAATGGTGTAAGGTCCGGGGATCTGGCCGGCCATCTAATCGGTCCATTTGTCCTTTTTTTTTCTTTTTGTCCTTTGTTTTAAAATACTATGTTACTTAAGCAGAGTTATTATTTTTTAGCTATTCTTTCGATTGGCATCATAAAAGTAGGGTGATTTTTTTTGACATTTAAGTTGGCAGTTCGATTCCCAGACGAAGCAAGTAATTTTTAGAAAATCTATGAATGCAGAATTACTAACTTTTAAAAATAACATAAAGTCTTCTTTGAGCAAAATTCACTATCTACGATATTTAAGGTACTTCCCCTTCATGTCCCATAAGTTTGGGACACCCTGTATATCAAGATCGTGATTTTCTAAGGTAACAAAAGTGCTAAGTTTATTACTGACAATAATTATTCCTGGAAATGTTCAAGTAATTTAAATATGTTTCTATTAAACTCTCAGTTCGATTGAAAAGTAATAGTTATGGTATACAAAAAACACTTAGCTCACACAGATAAGAAATACAAGTGTGTAATTGTAAATAGCAGGCGGTGTTGTCGCTAAAAGAGCGATTTCTTCTCTGCAGCTGTTACAATAATGCGTATACGAGGGGCGTCTGAAAAGTTCTAAGCCTAAGGTATTTCGAGGTTATATATGCGTTTATGATACTGGCCACTAGAAAGGCCATTTAAAAACAAATTATTAAAAAATAACATGTCACGTTTTTATTATTCTGTTTCGAGATATTCAACGGAAAAGTACATCATGTGTGAATTACCAACGAATATTACGAAAATTGAGCACCGTGCTGTAATTAAATTCCTTACAAAAAGTGACAAGTCACCGCAGTGTATTTTTGAGGAAATGGCTATTATTTACGGTGATTCTGGGCCTTCTTATGCCACAGTCAAAAAGTGGAGTCGCTTATTTAAACTCGGACGGGAATCGATCGAAGACGACCCCCGCTCAGGGCGGCCAATATCGGTAGTGACCGAAGAAAACGTAGCAAAAGTCAAAAAGCTGGTATTAGAAGATAGAAGAATGAAGGTTTGGCAAATAGCTGAGGTCTTAGGTATTAGTAAAGAAAGAGTCGGAGAAATTTTACATGAACATTTGTACATGAGTAAAGTCAGTGCTCGTTGGGTACCGAAAATGCTAACGGCCTTCGATAAAGTACGTCGTGTGGAAACTTCTCGGGCGTTTTTAGAATTGTGCGAAGATGAATTAGATGAAGTTTGTTCCCGAATAGTAACTGTTGATGAAACATGGATCAGACAGTATGATCCGGAGTGTAAGTCTGAGTCGATGCAGTGGATTGAAAAGGGTGAAAGGCCGTCGAAGAAATTTAAAGTGCAAAAGTCGGCCTCTAAGTTAATGGCTACGGTATTTTGGGACTGTGATGGCATTCTTTTAATCGATTATTTAGAAAAAGGCTCTACGATAAACGGAACTTATTATGCAAATCTAATAAGACAGGTGCGACAAGCCATAGTTGAGAAAAGGCGGGGTAAACTAAGGAAAGGCATTTTGTTTTTGCAAGACAACGCACCCGTTCACACCGTTAATGTTGCGAGGCGTGCTCTGAAGGAAGTTGGTTTTGAGGAAATTGACCACCCACCCTACAGCCCAGATCTAGCCCCAAGCGATTATTTTCTATTCAATAATTTGAAGAAAGAGTTGAGGGGAAAGCGATTTAGAAGTGACGAAGAGATGAAGGCGGCTGTACAGGAGCATTTTGAAGGGCAAAATAAAGATTATTTTTTTAATGGCCTAAAAGCACTGTATAAAAAATGTAAAAAATGCATTGATTTAGGAGGAGACTATATTGAAAAATAAACACGAGTTCATTTTTGTAAATTGTTTTTTTCTATCTTAGGCTTAGAACTTTTCAGACGCCCCTCGTATATACTGTTAATGGGTTAAAGTTACTTCGTGTCAAGGGATTTTAACGATCAGCCCGCTTAATTTAAATATTGGCTGTTAATTGTGTCATCGATTACATAAAAAAGAGATTTTTTTTGTAAGTTTGGGTGTAGGAAGTGATTTTTGAGTTTTCTAGTATTCTGTTACCAATATATTTAAAAATATACTTTTTAATTATAAGGGAGTTTCAAGTTGAAAATAAAAATTTACTATTCAATCTATTCATGCCAGTAAGAGCGAATGAGGAAACGAAATATTCGTCGACGAACGCGAACTTAAGTTAGAGATAATATGTCTGGAACTCGTTCACGTATGCCGCTTTAAATTCGTCTTAGGTTCCCGTGAGAGAGTCGTATACTTCAAACTTCAGGGTGAATAACTTACTGTATTTATTGCAACGTCGAGTTTCGAGCAATAAATGCAGAGGCTGAATACTATTCCTATCCGGTAGGACTGCCAAAATTATTCCTAGGGACTGAAATTCCTTCTCCTCTTTAATTGGCGGGCCCCGGTAAGGGCAAATATGTGTATGTATTTGAGTGGAGAGTATAATCGCTTTAGAGTCTTGGATGTTTCCCATGGTTCTAGGTATATATAGGTACGTAGAATTCATTAGAATTGAATTTAAATTAGATTTATAGAATTTACATAATAATAATAATATGCAATTGTGATTTATAATATGTGACATGTTATATTTCTTACTACTTAAAACTATGAAAAGTATGTTTAATTGTTACTACTATCTTTATGATTTAATTTTATTAATTATACGATGTATATTTTATTAATAAGTTACTTTAAGTTTGCCAAAGTCATGGGCTCATGGCGTAAGCTGTTTTATGTTGATAAATTGTATTTACAAATAAATAAATGATATCATGAATAATTGAGTATGAGTAAGAATTAATATCATCGTCACCTAGTACAACACTAGCCTTATTGAGCTTACTAAGGGACTAGTCCGATTATGTCAGATTGTCCCCTACTATTTATTTATTTATTAGCAGAGTTTGCGGAGTTCAAACTCGTGCTTTTGAGAACGCACCCTTGATTTAGCTTCCGACGATGCGTGCACGAGACCGTTCCTGTGGGTGGCAGTGGCAGCCAGCTTGGAGCGGTGCTTCTGTAGTTATTTATTTTGTGTCGAAGTCCCGCCACGTGTTCCATAAGGACGTATGTGTGGCGAAGGTACTGAAAGATTACTGCATTTTAGACAAGTATATTGTGGTAGTGGTGGGCGCGGGCCGCGATGGAGCCGTAACAACAAAGCGGCGCCGGACAGAAACCAGTCCGGTGAATTAAATATGTAGGAGGCGAGCGCCCGTATCCGCGCCGCCGCCGGTAGGGTTGTGCCGGTCATTTTATTTAAAACTGTGTTTTGTGATATTTCAAAAGCTTTTGAAGGTTACGGAACGCTCGTGTTGTGTTCATGTTCGTAATGAAATGAAAAAATAACTATATCGAATGGCTATGTATAAAATTACTACAAGGCTTGAAATTTCTAGAATTCTTCTTTATAATACAATACATACTCTTTATTGCACACCTAAATACAGTACAAAACTGGCAAACAACAAGCGGTCTTATCATTAAAGAACGACCTTTTCAAAAACGACACCCTTTACAATCGATCCGCATCATATTAAAATGGCCTTCGGCGTCAAACAAGCGCCGTTTCTTATACGAGTTATATTTTTTTGGCGTGCCCCAAATAAAATCTACAATGCAAAATCAGATACTGGAGTCTAGTAGAGCCATGTTGAGTAAATAGTATAATTTCAATATTTGCTGTGTATGTGGATTTCAAGGTCGTGCGTGTCACACCGCTCACTGATTATTTTATAACAAATTGAACACATGAAAATAAAGTTGCACCTGCCACAATTCCTCTGCTTTGCCATAAGGCTGACTGATAGAGAATGCTTTGGCCTTAAATTCCACCTTTTGTACCATAAGTAATTTTTGTGCAATTAAGTTCAATAAACAAAATGGTATTGGGAGGCACCCCTGGAGAGGCGGCGTTAGCGCCCCGCCCGCGCCGCGCGCCAGACATTTTTTATGCAGCCCGCAAGCGGTCTCAACGAGCTTCCAGCCAACGCGTTTTATAGTGTATAACTATGGTACTTTATGTATATACTTTTAAGCTGCCCCATCACTATGTGATCTAAAGCTCGAAAGAGAGAGAGTATTATACGAAGAGATAAACTATGCAAAACTACATCGAAAGTTAGCACATATAAAGTGTATTATGACATGAAAGTATTTGATCAAGCGTGGTATCATAGATAGTGTCTATTGGATCAATACACAAATTATTAACATACTAGCGAGCCTGTATTTATGTTTTTCTTTTTTGACTTGACAAAAAAACTATAAGTACAATTATAGAACCACACAAATCACAAATTTGACGAGAATCGGTTACCAAACGTAGAAAACTGGTCTAAACCCGTTAAAAATACTGAAATAATGAGATAATATTAATATCGCTAAGAGATCTACAATTTCCATTTTTGATGCAACTTTTAATAATAGCGGCTAACACAGAGCTCATTAATAAATATTTAAGCACGCTGTTCGCGTTGATACAATTCTTAATGACCTAACTCATTAACGCCAACATTCCTTTTTTAAGTAATCAACATTATTGATGATGGTCGCTACTTGAATAGTTTTTATCTAACCGGTGTACTAAGTATACTTTTACAAAAAAAAAATTGGTACGAGAAATATTTGATTCATAATCCACCTATAGGTACTAGCGTTTTCCCGGTGCCCTATAAGAGCCCGGGTCTACGAGGAATATTAGATTTGAGTTTTAGAAATTAAGGCTGCTAGCAAGGAGCTTGGGTTTTCAAAGTGAATAAAACGCAGCCGACCTTAAAAGCTTACACTGCAGTTTGCACGGAAACGGCTTGCGCGGCGCGGGCTCGCTGCCACAGAACGTGTAGCCGCGTCTTGCAGCTTCGCGGCAGATAACTCTATTTCTAACTAACATACAGATAAACATATTAAATCTAAAAAATTACAACTACATATAATAATTGTGTGGCTTACTTAAAATAATATTTATAATTAATGGCTATGTTAATAACCTAAGCACAATACGTGTTAAAATTAATTACAATGTTGACATGTAATTTATTATTATCAATAAAGTATTAGTATGACTATTGTAATTGTATAAGTTTCTGTTTTTTTTTGTAAGCCTATATTTTTTACTGTTTTTTTTTGCTCAGTTATCAACTAATCGTTGTTGGGTTTCAAATGGGTTGCAATGAGCTCAATCAAACACGCTTGTGTAGTTAAGTGTTGCTATTGCCAATGCCACCTTCTGTCTCCACCATCAGTTTGGCGGTGGCATAATTATGCCGAACTTCATACCTGCCAAATTTAAGCTCCATCGAATACCGGCAAGTGGCTGAGAAATGGGTAGAGATGGTTTGTTATACATAGAACGTTACCGTAATAGACAAAAATACTTGATTGAATAAAAAAATGCAGTATCAAATAGATACAATTAAAGCTAATATGTATTTTCCCTTTACAGGTACGTTACGCAGATGAGATCGTTTTAGCTGCTCCTTATCAGGTCAGATAAATACCGAAATTTCCTTCTATAAAAGAAAAAAGATCAGCCATAAAGTATTTAACGTTTCAGCTTCTCGAACGAGCGAGCGAAGCGAACGAAGTTCTATGCTTCAACTTGGGCCAACAATCGTTTTTACGGAGTCGGTCCCGCTGTCCAGCTGTTCTCCTCTACAGGTCGCGTTTCTCAACCGATTTTGATGATTTTGGGAGCAGTTTCGTTAATTATATAGTTTTTTTTTGTCCATTCACTTTTTAGTTGTTTTTAATTTAAATCGCAGGCTCGCGAGTTTTACAGCTCACAGCGCCACTAGTTTTATGTTCACCCGCACATGAAAGTTATACTAGCGGAACACTAAATCAAAGCGCACAAATAAAAGAATAGCGCAAGTATCAAAACCCTCCGGGCGCAGACGGCGGCCATTAAGCGGGTCGGTGACAAGGTGACGCTCGCCGCGGGGCGATAGCGCCCGGCTGTCGTGATGCTCGCTCGATACATCTGTATAGGTACCAGGCGTGCAGAGGTAGAACGGGGTAAGCGACATTCATCGACACATTTCACCAATTTTACGCGACTGCTCGTAACAGTCGTAACTACAGCAAGTTACTAAGTAGCCGAATATTATAAGTACAGTCAAGCGTAGACGCAGCTCACAATTGCAGTGAAAAGTTGTGAATTGTAGCGACGTCCAGTGCGGGATGTTGTTTCAGTTTATAAAGAAATATAAAATCTTCATTTTTCTAGACCACGACGCTTTAATATAGTCACTCAGTGAGCTCCGCTCCGACAAAATTACAATAATGTCTACCTATACATATATATGGCACAAAAATAATGGACGTTATTTATATAGATTAGACATATATTATTCCCGACGATTCCGCTACCGTAACCAGCAAATATCTGCCATAATAAATCAGGAAAATATCTGACACCTCTTCCTCCCCCCAATGTCCTAATGAATGGCCCTAGAGATATAGTCGGTGCATGTCAGATGTTTAGGCACGCTATGTTGTGACAGATAATAAGGTCTTATAAATCATTCATACATAATATACCAGATCGATTACCAATGTTTCCACTATTCCACTGACAGTATTTCCCTAACGTCATTTTCCTCACAGTTTCCACGGACGGAGTAACTAACAACGTAAAATCCTAGCTCAATTCAATATCTAAAACTCTATTCAGTTTCAAACTGTCGCTAGTGTCGCTTAAACCATTTTGATCCTCGCCACGCGCGTTAACTATACGCGTGTGTAGGTTCACGTGTGGGTGAGCCCGCACATGTGGCAGAGCTATAGAGCTACGTATACGTATAGCGAGTTCTGCGGTGGATTTACGGCGATTGCTCGGGGATTTGTAGTGTAGGTTTTTCGGCATGCGTGTCTTTTTAATGATCGAGCGCCATTTTAGCGGTGGATGCTGTTTATTTCACATCGTGAGCAAACCGGTCTAATCCCAATAAGGTCTAGTTTTCCCTTTGGGTTGGAAGGTCAGATGGCAGTCGCTTTCGTAAATCTAGTGCCTATGGCAAATCTTGGGATTAGATGTCAAAGCGGACCCCGGGCTCTGTTAGGACACAACCGGGAATAACGCTAGGAGGATGATGATGCTGTCTATTCAATGGTGGTGTTTTAGAATTATTGCTTTTATAGCGTTGTTCATTAACTATTTTTAAAAATATTTTTAGAAGTAGCTCTGTAATGTAGAACACGCAAAACGGCATAAAAAAACGAAAAACTGATTTGACAAAAAAAACTATACCTGGTCACAAAAGTTCACGAGAATCGGTTGAGAAATGCGACCTGTACAAGTATAGGAGAACAACCGGACAGCCGGATATACGTAAGAATGTGGCCCAAGCTGAAAGGAAGAAATTCGTCCGCTTCGCTCGCTCGTTCAAAAAAAATAAAGCAATAATTGAGTACTAATTGAGGACGTTTCGGAAAGCTTATAATAATGTCTTATTTATTGGCACTACAATACGAATCATTAGTATGGTATGTTAGAACATTATTGAACTCATTAACAGGTTAAATCAAATACATCCACATTCCACACAAGATTAAAGTCAAAGTGAATTCGGTCCTATAAGGGATCACTTCCAGTTCTGTTTTAGATAATAACTCGCACAATAATTAG
Organism: Epinotia ramella; assembly: GCA_947578815.1. Lineage (NCBI taxonomy): Eukaryota > Metazoa > Arthropoda > Insecta > Lepidoptera > Tortricidae > Epinotia > Epinotia ramella. The sequence continues at coordinate 19,732,646 of OX388220.1, read as the reverse complement.
TTTACTTTCGTCAAACCTGTTAAACTCCTTTTATTACGTACCTAAAAGCGAGTCAGTCAATATTCTAAATTCGTGCCCGTGCGATGATGGTCTCGCTTTACGACTGCGACTGCGAGAAAATGAAACCATTGCGATTCGTCGTCACGTCCTTTCAATATTTTTATTACGGCCTAAACATTTAGACGCTCTGTTGGCAAGTGTGATATAGCTGTGTAAGTAATTGTGCGTATATTGCGTATATGCAAGGTTTATGGCACGTGATATCTTTAATATTACAAGTCAGCTTATGATCGCGAGAAATATAAACGAGATGCCTATACACAAGATGCAGATATACATATATATATATATATATATGCCAAGGTAATAGCTCGTAGAAATAACAGTATGTAATCAAGTTTTTGGCAATATAATCCATAAATATTATGACCAAATACTTACTGACTACCTACTGCCTGTTAGTATATTTTAATTCAGCCCAACGCGTTGTACCTATCGATTCAACATACAAATTATTTCATAACTTGCTTACACAACTAGAACAACATTATTAAAGTGCGCTACAATTAGATTATTAGAGCTGTGATAATAAATCAAATTAAAAATGCGTTCGAATATTTTTGATGCTCTAGTACTTATAATCAAAACAGAATGCGATCCTCAGAATAGAAGACGGAAACACTGATTAATGTTGTTAGAAACAAATGACCATGACAATATAGATCTCGCAGGCATATTGTATAATCCGCCATTTTACACAACCGCTAGCTGTTTCGCAAAACAGCGGATTATCCTTCAGCGGTATTCAATTCGCCTGATAGTCAACCCGGTATTACAAAACTGCGCTGTTTTGTAAAACAGCTATAGCTGTTACGTAAATCGGCGGATTATACTATTACACTGCGTTACACCATGCACAGCGACATATACACCACATTGTATTACTATGCACGTACGGCACGAAACAACCCAACAGATATTTTGACTCTTTTATTCCATCAATAAAATTAAATGTCAAGTATCGAGACGGTTCGGTATAGCGCGCTGTTCGCACGCGACGAGCCGATCCCGTGTCACGCCCGCGTCGACACGACACGACACACGCCCGCCGCGGCTCAAGCCAAGCGCGCCTGTTGATTTATGATACCCTAGTCGTTTTAATGAAAGCGCGACGCTGTGGTGGGATGACCATGGTCATGACGTTTCTAATGACTAGTGGCTCTGTGATCTGCCCTGTTATTCGCTACGCGCTAATGCGGCTCACCCCGCCGGTCCCGTCACGAAACTAGACCTATACCTACGCTTAGTTACTACGCATCGCGGTGTCAAGATATAGTTGTGGGTGAGCGTTGAGGTGAGCTTAAAACAAGTTACAGAATAGGGGGGCTGTTGTTCAACAGGTCGATCACGTAACGCATTGTACGCGCGTCAGGTAGATCTAAATCAGCGGATGCGGATATTTGGGGACACAAATCCGTGGATGCGGATTTTAGGGTCACTTACCAAAAACGTAAAAACAACGTCCATTTTATGATATAATCACGCAATCATCAAACACGTTGAGACTGAATTACAATAATAGCGAACAAATAAAAGCCGCGTCTGGTCTTGGTCACAGAAACGAAATGAAGTTTGTTTTTCTAATGGCGAAAATATCTGAAATGCGCGCGGTAAGCGTTCTTTCTTGTCGTGCATTACATCCACATCCGCAAAAATCCGCATTGATTTTTAGGAACTTCCGCGGTTGCGAATGCGAATGCGAATGTCTGCAACATCCCTGATCTGAATGTCACTTTTTATATGGAAGAATTACAGTTAAATTGTTCTAACGCGCGTTACGTGATTGATTACCCCTCTACTGCAGAACTCGTGAGCCTGTCTTTTTTTTTAAAGTGGCTTTAAAAAATACTATATAATGAACTAACCTGCTAACAAAATTTCACGAGAATCGGTCGAGAAATGCGACCTGGAAAGCGGGACATCCAGACATCCAAACGATTTTCGGTCCACGCTGCAGCATAGAACTTCGTTCGCTTCGCTCCCTCTTTCTACATTACAGTAGTTCTAGAAGTTTAGAGTGTTTAGTTTAATAACAGACGCGACCGGTATCTTTGCTTTATAAATATGTAAGATCTACATTAACTCGTACTATATAATTATGTACATATCTGTACGGTCGAGGTCAAAAATATGTTTACACTTTTGCACCTTATTACAAGGCAATAAGGTGCAAAAGTGTAAACATATCTTTGAACTCGACTGTACATCGTCTTGACTGCTGAAACGAATCGGAAAAAGTCAATTAGGGATCGTCCTAATACAACGCGACTAATCGAACTTGCGATAATTACGTAGTCGCGTTGTACATTCAGCAGCAAAAGTGCTTAGTGCACAGCGAAATGTCATCCCGCTCGAATGTGGAGCAGCCCAACTGGGGAAGTACCTCCGCCTTGCAGAAGACCACAGCCATAATAACACTACTACTTGCTCTGTAGTAGTGTTGTGTTCCTGGAGGTGAGCAAGGTCGCCAGAGCTCCCGAGGATGCGTTGTGTTGAGAGCGAGGGAATTTGTTCCTCAGCTCTCAACACAGCGAATTTTCAAATATATCAAGGGTCGGCAACGGCCATGTTACTCCTTTGGAGTTGCATGCGTCTATAGGCTGCGGTGTCCGCTTACCATCAGGCGGGCCGTACGCTTGTTTGCCACCGTCGTTGTATTAATAAGCGGGTCAAGTGCTCAAAATTACCTACACATGACTTTAATGTCAAGAGGAAAAGGACTGTCTAGATCATTTTGAGCGCGTTGTTTGCGTAGCTACTTCTGACGCTAACAGACTGACACCTCACATGCGCCATTCGTTACTCTCGACTGCCCTCACCCTCAGTCTCCGCCATACATCCATGCTCCATACATCCATGCTCCATACATCCATGCTCCATCCATCAAGACAGCCCAAGGCGCCCCGCGCTCGTTCAAGCTTCACAAATCATATCGCGTTGGGTTAGGTTACCCAGCTAACCCAAGACTGTTACATAGAATTACTTATTGCCCTGTTTAAGCCCCGACATTTGTAGGGGGGTAGGTACTTATTATAAGTTGAACTCGTTTATAGTGTTTATACCGTAGCTCCATACAAGCTTTCGCCCCCCCCCCCCATTCACCTCTTTAGGGGATTATTTCCGGGATAAAAACTATCCTGGGCCCTTCCCCGGGATTCAAACTATCTCCATACCAAATTTCGTCTAAATCGGTTTACCGTTGCGTTTGCGTTTTAAACGTGAAGAGGAAACAGACAGACACTTTCGCATTTATAATATTATATAGTAATATAGTATATATAGTATAGTATATAGTATATTAGTATTAGTATAATTAGTATATTAGTATGGATATGGATAGCTTCTGCCCGCGACTGCGTCCGCGTGGAACTCGTTTATATAGCTCTATATGTGAGCTCAGCCGCCAAAATGTATGGAACAAGTTTTTTTTTCGCTACTAAGTACTTACAACTTATTTGATCACTTTTGATCGAGATGACCCACCGAATCACCTTCCAAAATTTTAACGGTGAATAATATTTCAGCCTATATAACCAATTTCACCCCCTTAGGGTATCATTTCGGGAATAAAAACCGTCCTATGTCCCCCGGCCGGGACTCAAATTATCTCTATACCAAATTTCATCACAATCGGTCCAACGCTTTAAGCGTGATGAGGTAACAGACAGACAGATAGGCAGACAGACAGACATTATTTCGCATTTATAATATTAGTATGGATGTGGATTAGTAGGGATGTGCTCAGGTAAAAAAACATGTGATTCTTACAGAAATTGGGTAGAAGACAGACTCTGAAAGTACCCTAATCCAGTTCGATGGCATTCACGCGTGATAAAGAGTATACTATACCTAATACTTGTATCCATATGCATTACATCTTGCGCCAAGCGCTAGGCAGATTGCCAGTACATAATAAACAGGATTACGACTTTTCGTAGCATACCGTGGTTCTAAAATCTTTGGAGTCGCCACGTGTAACAATTTCGAAGTCAAAGTCAAAGTCAAAAAGTATGATGTCTTATTTAACTATAAAGATTTATACATACTGTCAGATCGTTACTGAGTGCATTTTAATCGAACGTAATTAATGTTATCACAAACCTATATGATAATACCTACATATGAGTACACACACATACATGATATGAGTATAGCTGATCACATGTGATGCTACAATATTATTTATCTAGTTATACATCCTCTTTAATGCCCGTGTTTAGTGAGTAGTGCAAATTAAATCTCAATTTAACATTAAAAAATATTGACATAATCAGTTTGATGAGGATTATGATACACTTATTCCAACAGCCAGTACTTTCTCAAATATGTAGAATTATTGCTTATAAAGTACTGATAGAGTTGACCTAAAAATGTTTCATGAATTAATTTTGTTATAGCCCCTGGAAGCTCCAGTTTAAGTTTTATTTGTTGAGTAAAGCTTAGCGACGTTTCGACCGATCACGTTTCGTCTTTTGAAATTAACGTTTTATTTTCTAGGTTTAATTTTTATATCACCGTTATAAAATGCATTGTTAATTAATATATTACATTATACTATTTTTATTAAATGTCCTTTTTTCTTTATTATATATTATTTTACAACTAAAAATTCCATAGAATGCATGATATGTTTCAAAAAGTGCTAAGCCTTTAATATACTTAACTTCATACTTTGAAGTTCACTTCGAAAATTTCACATTCGGCGACTCCGTGGATTTTAGAACCACGGTATGCTACCAAATGTCCTAAGCCTAAATAAGTTGCCACGGCCTACTTTCTTCAGAAATACTCCAACTATACCAACCCTTGTAGTCCCGGCTATAAAATACACAAAACACCAGCACTACACGGAAAATAAAATACCACCCTAACAATACTTTCAGTGTCTCACAGAAGAAGCAGTATCATTACGAAAAACCGGCCAAGAGCGTGTCGGGCCACGCGCAGTGTAGGGTTCCGTAGTTGCTTGTCTTAGTTACATCGACGTGCGGTGCGGTTGCGTCAGCCGAATTTGTACAATTGGCCGTTCCAAGTACACATTAAGTTGGTCGACTATTACTCGGTAACTACTTATGCCTACATGTCCGTGATAGTTTTCCTTTTAAATTCATTATCTGTACTACTACCACGATTGTAGTAGTAGGCATTTAGCCGGCAGGGCAGGGACACATGACTCTAACAAAAATTAGGGCTTTATACGCATCACTGATATGAAAAATGGTTTTTGGAAACCCATAATATTTTTGAACGAGCTATCCAACGATACCATTTCGGGTTTAACGAGAAAAAGTTTTTGAAGATTTTATTCTTCTGTTTTGTCGGCGTGATTGATCTATATACCCATGCCGAACGAATTACAGTTTTCTAGTAGTAATGGTTATTGAGCTAAGCCGAAGACGGACAGACAGACAGACGGACATGGCGAAACAATAAGGGTTCCTTGTTGACTACGGAACCCTAAAAATCCGATTTCTTTGTGGGACAAGAAACTTTACGCGGGAAAAAATCACGGAACCGACGAGCGTGGTTAAGTATGTATCTGTCAGATCGCGGCTGGGGGCTTCGGTGGGAAAAGGAGTTTCGACTTCGTGAGGACATTCGCGATTGATTGATGGATCCTTACTATACATTTTGGTAGCGCTTGGACGATAGCGGGGTCGTTTCAAGCCGTTGGTAATCGCAAATTACATACTTAGGTACATAGATTCACGCCTCCATTCCTAGGGGTAGGCAGAGCACTTATGTTCCAGTGCTACTTTTAGCATAAATGTGGGTAAGTATAAAAGATAGACAAAATGTTATATCGCGGTGAATATCTTGAATTACGTCCGTTAAAAACTTTGATACATAGTTTAAATGGGTAGTTTGAGTCTCTAAAACCCAGGGTGCATGAGAGGCTTCTATGACAAGCTTCTATTTAGTTTCACCTGTCGCGACGTTTGTCATCAAATCTTGCAAGTTAAATTTGATCCACTTCCCGGTGACCGATTGAGCTGAAATTTAGGTATAAGGATACATAGTTTGGATGACAGTTCAATATTATGGTACCATCGAGCTGATCTGATGATGGAGACAGAAGGTGGCCATGGGAATTCAGTACTTACCGACGTAACCCCGTTGAGTAGTTGATGATGTTATACAGAAAAGTACAGTCGGCAATAAAAGCTTGTAACAAAAATGAAATTTTTACAGAAACTTGTATACTGTAGTAACTTGTATTTTACCATAATGATGATTATGATTATGACGTTCCAACAGACCAGATATTCAATCATCGTCATCCTCCAAGCGTTATTCCCGGTTGCCCAAAGGAGCCCGGGGTCCGCTTAGGAGTGACAAGGTACCACAATGATCATCTACGTTTGCTGGTGCCTATACCTACAATAAAGTGCTTACGAGTACAATACATACTAAGTAAAGTATAATTCGCGCACAGTAATGCCACCGAGTAGCCCGCTGCTCCGTAAGCCTGTCCCCGACTCCGGTAATTTTTCCCGCCACTTGACGCGACGCGAGAAAATCCTTAAGCATGGGGGGAACAGCCCTGTTCTGTAACTTGTTTTAAGCTCACCTCACCGCTCACCCACAAATATATCTTGACACCGCGATGCGTTGTAACTAAGCGCAGATAGAGGTCTAGTTTCGTGACGGGTGACCGGCGGGGTGAGCCGCTTTAGCACGTAGCGAATAACGGCCCTGTACTTATGTGAAGGTATGGAGCTGTATTTGTACTTGTTTGGTAGGTTGTGTGTTTTATATGGGGTAGTAAAGTACATCAAGCTGATGTTCAAATATTTCGTGTATATTGATATCACTTCATAACGTAGGAATTCATTTAATGTGTGTTGATATAGGACGCTTCGAGATCTGTGTTAGGCGGGTAGAGTTAGTGCAAGCTTATATGTTTTAGTAATATAGTAGTTTTACAGTTATTAAGGGCAATGTCATTTTTCGTTTTAATATGTATTAATAGAAAACAATACCAAGATAATGGCATAACCTCCAAATGAGTCACATTATTGTTGACAATTCATTCGTTCCAAGATATATCTTATTTTTCGAAATAAATAAACGAAACATGTTACTAATTACTCCCGACGGGGTACCAGGAACGGATAAGTAGAAAATAGTTTCGTTTTCGCCGGCTCTCCGTATTAATCGTACATAGCGCATCGCGTCTGTCTATTCTCACCAGATTTCCGCCTTCGCCAACGTTTGCCGATAACGCCCACGACATAGTGATGACACGGTATATATAAACCTACATACACATACAATAACTAAATGACATAGAAACAGTATCACTTACAGCCGAAAACAAACAGCACACACCAAGTAGAAATGACTAGTTACGGAAGAGAAAAATAGTAATTTTTAGTTTCTTATATTTTCATCACACTTGCTCGAAACGGGCGTCACAATGCGCAGACATACAGAACTGTAATAGCCTGTGTTACGCCCACGGGCGTAATGGTTTTTTCTTAAATTGTATTTGTCACTCATGCGGCAGTTACAAAGCAAAGAGGTTTTATATCAAATACGATGTCTGAAAACGTATTTATAAATAAATTTGAACTTAAAAAACTACTTAAACATGCTTAACTGAATTATTTACAGATTTAATATGTAGTTATTTATTGTCTATGTAAAATGTTTTTAAGTGTTTTTAAATCGTGGCTGTATACCGAAAAGTCTTTGCCATACGCGCCTCACGTCAAATTCAACAAAATGGACGACTGACATGTTGCAGTTTTTATTACGATTTGTATTCATTTCATCTAAAATGTATTTGTTTCCTCGCAAATGTAACGAAAAACATTGTGTATAACACGGGCGTAAGAATATTGCAAACTCGAGTCATCAATAGACTCTTGTTCGCAATATTCCACTTACGCCCCTCGTTAAACAATGTACTATTATTCTTTGTTCAACTCCTCGCCTAGTGCGAGTGGAGTGAACTGCCACGCGTTTCGCGGGTCATATAAGCCAGTGGATTGGCTACAAAACTTGTTCAACTCACCTGATTCCGGGAGGCGCGATGTTCGCTCCTCGGCCCGGTTGGTATCTGTCAAGGTTCAGTCAACTGTCAGGTCAAGTCAAGTTCAATCAAGAAGGTCTCCGGGCTGAAGAAGCAGCCGTTGTGTTCCGGGGCAGTATCGCCAACAATCCGCGGCGTCAAATCACCAACTCTTCCGATGTCACCGAAATATCCACACAAAACACTCGGACACCCGTGTGTCTTCAAAGCGAGCGATATTACACAAAACAAGGAAAATGCGTTTCCAAATTATCCAAAAACACTCGTTTTCTTTCGGGTCCGCAACCACGAGGTTATCTCTTTTTTCTCCGCCTTGACAAAAGTGTCACTGTCAAAAAACCACAGACTCAAAAGAGGCGTACACACGTGAGGAGTTTAAGGGGGCGGGCAGACAGTCGGCCCGAACAATCACCCGCCTCGGAACGGCCTCTAAGCCGGTCCGCTATACTAGGGGAAGTCGCGATAGGGTTGCTACCGCTCGCTTCAGAACCGAGTCCCCAACCATGACCTCGGCAAACCGAGGGGTCCCGTCCTTACCGGGAAACAAATTAACGATGCGCCCCCGGCGCCATCGCAGTGGCGGAAGGTTAGCATCCTTAACTAGCACAAGGTCTCCAACTCTGGGGGGACTGGTTTTGTCAGTCCACTTGAGGCGCTGCTGCAAAACATGCAAATACTCTAATGACCATCTGGTCCAAAAGTTCTGAGCCATTTGTTGCAGCATCTGGTAGCGCGACAAACGACCGGAGGGTACGTCCCGGAGGGGGTGCTCCGGTAACGCTGCAAGTGGCTGACCAATCAAGAAATGGCCTGGAGAGAGCGCTTCCAGGTCATTTGGGTCGGAGCTGAGCGGACACAACGGACGGGAATTGAGGACGGCCTCAATTCTACAAAACAACGTCGCGAGTTCCTCAAAAGTCAATACAGTTTGACCGACTACCCGATACATATGGGCTTTTGCTTGCTTCACGCAAGCCTCCCAGATTCCACCCCAGTGGGGGCAGCCTGGCGGATCGAACGTCCAGGTGATACCCCGACGGGAGAGGTCTGTTCCAATATCAATCTTATTTTCAAATAAAAATTTTACAACATCTTGTAAATAACGGTCGGCACCCTTGTAATTGGTTCCACAATCTGACCGGATCAGAGATGGGAGTCCCCTACGGGATACAAATCTATCCAATGCCGCAATAAAAGCCTCCGTCGTAAGATCACCAACAAGTTCAAGATGAGCAGCCTTGGTCGACAGGCATACGAAAACGCACAAATACGCTTTTACAACCTTCGCATTTCGAAGTCGCGACGTTTTCACTAAAAAAGGTCCCGCAAAATCGGTCCCAACCCTAGAGAAGGTCCTAGCCTCGTTGACCCGATCAGGAGGAAGGTCCCCCATCTGGGGCTGCATCGTGGCTGCCTTGAGCCGAAAGCAAGGCAAGCACCGAAACACGATGCTCCGAATAACCCGTCGGCTGTTCAATATCCAAAAGTCTCGCTGCAAAATGCCAAGGAGTGCATTGCAGCTGGCATGCGAGTTCTTTATGTGGCGGTCAATCACCAACAATTCCACCAGATGCCCCTTCTTAGGCAGCAAAATGGGGTGGCGCACCGAGTACGGCAAGCTAGCGTTGCGGAGCCGTCCTCCAACCCGGAGTGTACCCGACTCGTCAATGAACGGGTTGAGGCGTGCTATCGCCTTTGGTAGCTTAGGACGTCCCTGCCGCAGGGGCTTCAATACGTCCGCAAAGTGTTCTTCCTGCACAACCCTAATCCAATGATGTAGGGCGGCATTCCGCTCTTCTGTGGCGAGAACTCTAACGCGTGACCGGTTGTCAGGGTGGCGACAATTGTGTATAAATCGCTTGACCCAGGCGGTCACTCCAACAAGCTTGTCGAGAGAGCTATACCGTTCTAGCAACCAAGCAGTGTCTGACACTGGAGCGGTCTCGACAAGGTGGACACCCAAGCCAGAGGATGGGGTCCCAATCACACAACTGGCAGGCCAGAGTGTCTCCGGTTCCAACAACCAATCTGGTCTCCACCACAGTGAGTGGGCAACAAGCTCAGGTGCCGTGCAACCCCTGGACGCCACGTCCGCTGGGTTCAGTTAACCTGGCACGTGTCTCCAAACCAAAGCAGTCTCCGAATTCTGGATTTGCGAGACCCGGTTGGCCACAAAGACCTCCAAAGTATGGAATGACGACTGCAGCCAACACAATACAATTTGGCTATCAGTCCATGCGTAGACACTCTCCTCAAGGTTCACGGTGTCCTTCAACCACGTGGTTCAGTAGGCGTACAAGAAGAGCCGCTCCAGATAATTCCATTTTTGGGATTGTCAAACGCGTGCGAAGGGGAGCCACCTTGCTCTTCGCCATTACCAAGTGCAAATCGACCGATCCGGCGGAGCTGACCGTCCGCAAGTAAACGGCAGCTGCATACCCTCGCTCGGAGGCGTCGCAAAACCCGTGTAGGGTTACTCGGCATTTCCCTGCCGGCAACAGCTTACGCGGCAGTTCGACCTGATTTATCTCCGGGAGCGTGGAGAAGAAAACCTCCCAATCGCTCAACAAATTTCCGGATAGTGGATCATCCCAACCCAGTTGGACCATCCACAGGCGCTGCATAAATGCCTTCGCCGTGAAGATGACCGGCGCGATCCATCCATTCGGATCGTACGTCCTGGCCACCGTGGACAGCACAAGCCGCTTCGTCCAGACCCTCGGGGAATCCAGTTCCACCCGATAGGTGAACACATCTTGGACTGGTCGATATTGCACGCCTAGGACTGATAACATGTGCGGGCTCTCAACATTTTCGAACAGGTGCGGATCCTGCTGGTGATCCTCGGGGAGGCCGGCCACCACGGCCGGTGAGTTGGACATCCATTTGCGCAATTCATATCCACCCGTCCGCAAGAGTTCCACCAGCTCATCCCGCAAAACCAAAGCCTCTTCGACACCGTTTGCCCCGGTGCACACGTCATCGACAAATAAGTCCCGTTCCAAAATGGCGGACGCTCGAGGGAACCTCAGTCTCTCTCGAGACGCCAATTCTAACAAAGTTCGAATTGAAATGTACGGACTGCTCTTCAAGCCGTATGTATTCGTATTCAGCTCGTACACCAACATCGGTTCATCAGGGCTCTCACGCCACAAGATCAGCTGATACCGACGATCATCAGGATGGATCACTGTCTGCCGAAACATCATCCGGATGTCGGCGACGAACACCACCTGATGTTTCCTAAAATTTGTGAGGATATCCGTGATATCCTTGTGCAGCTTAGGACCTGCATGCAAACACTGGTTCAATGACACCCCAGTCGAGGTGGACGCGGACCCATCAAAGACCACGCGAATCTTGGACTCCGGGGATTTTAGGACCGCGTGGTGCGGCAGGAAGCAGTGCTCCACTGTACTCCAGTGCGTCCGAGCCACCGACATGTGTCCCAAACCCTCGTACTCCCTCATGAAGTCCACATACTTCTGCCGGAAGAGCGCATCTCTTCTCATTCGGCGTTCCATCGAAACCAGCCGCTTCTCAGCCATCTCACGTGACGCTCCAAGAGGAGGTCGGTGGATGAGCAGAGGAAGTCGTGTTATGAACCGACCAGAGCAGAGGCGCCCAGTATTATTTTGGTAAAACCGTTCGCACTCTTCCTGCTCGGGGCTCATACGCGACGCGGTAGGTGGTTCCTCAATCTCCCAGAACCGTTGCACGGCTTCTGAAAGAGCAGTTCCAACCAGACAGCCCTCCTCAGTAGGAGGCGGTGGAGCCGCTAACACCAAACCCATTACAGCATAGCCAAACACCGTTTCCAGTGTAACCAGTCCGCCAGGCTGTAAGGTACGGTTGCCGCTCAACAGCACCCGCCCAAGAACGTCTGCACCCAGCAACACGTCAATCGGACCAGGTCTGTCAAATCCAGCATCCGCCAGAACTAATCCAGCTGTCAAACTCCGAACCTCTGGAGGCAGCTTCACCTGGGGGAGTCTCCCCACCACTTCATCCAATACTAACGCGGGAGCATTAATCCTCGCGCGTGAAGTGGGACCCGGTCCAAAGGTGAGTAAGGTCTGCCCTACCAGGTTTGACACTGTCACATTGCCTACCCCACGTATACTTTCCGGGTGGGGTTTCACAACCAAGCCCAACTGTCGCACCAACCTACTGGATACCATGCAGCCTTGCGCTCCCGTGTCAAGGAGAGAGCGCACGCAGGCTGATCCTCCGCCAGGGCCCCAAACACAAACCGAAGCCGTGGGCAATAACACGGTCTCCAAGGGCGTGGCGGTTGCTGGTGCGTGGGCGGCGTATCCCTAGCAGGGATAACGCGTTGCATCCTGTTCCGCATGGGCGGGCCGCTCGTACCGCTCGAGCGGGTCCCACTCCGGCTGGTACTGCCGTCGCGCCATGCGTGCCGCCTGCGGCCCCTGGTATGTCCTACTCCGGCCGTACGCCGGAGGTCCCGACGCCAAGCGGGGTCGCTCCACAAGCGGCGGCGACATCCGTGGCGCATGCCGGGGTGGAGGCGTTTGCGGGCACCCGCCCGTAAGGACCCCCCGTTGGGGCCCGGGTGCGTGCGAAGTAGTCGCGTAGTTTTGGAGGGGGGGGGGAGGGGGGTGTTACCCGACGTCCCCACTGGTAGGCCATGGGCCCCTGGTCAGCCCGCTGCTGACTCCGAACAGGGGAGCATGACCCCTGCGCAGGGGGGGGGGGGAGGTGTATCCCCACTGCGGTTCATGCATAAAATGGGGTGGTGCTTCCCACCACAGGACCTACACGCCCGCGGGTGGGCACAATCTCGCACAAAATGTGGGCCCAAGCAAACAAAGCACCATTGCCGCTGCTTAGCAATGTTGCGGCGTCCCACAACCCGCTGCGCAAGAAACTTCGGACACGCTGGCACCCGATGGCCAGGGTTCTTGCAGCATAGGCAGACTTCAGGGTCCAATGCACTGATATTATATTGGTGAGGACCCGCTGGTTGTGGGGCCGATTTGCCCCACCCTCCCCTTTGAGGTGCAACTCTCCCCTGGGCCCGCTGGGCCCCAGGAGGCCTCGGGGGTGGAGGTAGATCCGAGGTGTCGGCCCGTCGACACTCAAGTTCCAATTGGTCGATAAGATTGGTGAAGGTCGGCAGATGCTGAGCACTTTCACCACCATACCGGTGCTCAAACCTGGCCCGCACATCAGCCGGCAGCCGGTTCAACAAAAAATTCAACAGTATGTAGGACCACTGGTCCACCGGCAAACCAAGGTTCTCTAACCCTTTGGTCGCTGTCAAAACAGGATTCAGCATTTTCAGCCGGATGTCTGAAGCCTGAGCGATCCGAGGGATATTCCAGATCTTAGTCATAAGAGTATCCGCAAGTCGCCGCACGTTCTGGTATCGGTCCCTCAGCAACGTGCGCGCGATTTCATAATTGTCGTCGGTGACCGACAAATGCGCGATCAAGTCGCGCGGCTCCCCGACGAGAGCAGACATCAGCTGCGCCAACTTCAACGCCGCTGGCAGGTCCGTCCGGGCATGCACCAAGCTATCAAAGAGGTCGATGAAGCTGGTCCACTCGTCCAGGTCTCCTCGGAAGACCGGCATCTGTATGGCTGGCAAGCGCGCTGCCAACCCTGGGTTATAGATAACTGCGTGTTTCGGAACGTCCCGGGCCGCACCATTCCGAACCCGCAGTATCTTAGAAGCCCTCTCGACAATCCTGTCGCCAAAATCCATACATTGCTCAAAGTCCCGCTCCACCTGCTCGGTCTCCGGGGTCGTCCGGCCGGGCTCCGCTAGGTAGAGTTCAACCTGGAACTCCACAGCCTTAAGACGGTCTGACACCTCCTCGTACCGGGCCAACAAAGCCTCCTCCCGGTCATTTCTGTCAACCAAAGCTGCTGCAGATGAAAACCAACGCAGTGCAGACTGGATCTTAGCCTTAGGTGTAGATCCCATTTTAAATTAATTTCCAACAATACCAGAGAAAATTAAAATTAATTTAATTAATGTGGAAATTCCAATCTCTTGGTCACCCTAGTGAATCAAAACCAAATATCAACTCAATTACAGAAATGCCTTACAATAACAACCAATATAGATTCTCAAAACGCAGTGGAAGCTCAAATTATAATCTATAATTGGCTAGTTACATCACTTGCACAATAATCTAGCTTACAACTAATATTTGTGGTAGCCTTATATTTTAGCTTATATTCTTAGCAAACTTGGCCGCTTATAGCAAACTGAATAAAACAAATGCCTTATTACCAAACAACAAGCTATGAAAGGCTTTCCAAATTACAATCAATCAAATATGTGGCTTATATTTGCCTTCAAATATTTTCCAAATTAAATTGTACCAAACACTCAAAATCACCTTCCGGAGGTTGTAATCTCACTAATTTGCACTGCAAGTACAATAATTTCGTGAAATCTACAGTACAAAACACTTGCAGTGCCACAAAATAGAGGTTTTAAATAGTTGTAGCTAAATTTGGTTTTAACAAATAACCTCAAAATTTTTACCCAAAAGGAAAAAACTATCAAAATTCGCGTTTTTTCTTTGTGAGTAACCACGCTCTGGGTACCAAAAATTGTTCAACTCCTCGCCTAGTGCGAGTGGAGTGAACTGCCACGCGTTTCGCGGGTCATATAAGCCAGTGGATTGGCTACAAAACTTGTTCAACTCACCTGATTCCGGGAGGCGCGATGTTCGCTCCTCGGCCCGGTTGGTATCTGTCAAGGTTCAGTCAACTGTCAGGTCAAGTCAAGTTCAATCAAGAAGGTCTCCGGGCTGAAGAAGCAGCCGTTGTGTTCCGGGGCAGTATCGCCAACAATCCGCGGCGTCAAATCACCAACTCTTCCGATGTCACCGAAATATCCACACAAAACACTCGGACACCCGTGTGTCTTCAAAGCGAGCGATATTACACAAAACAAGGAAAATGCGTTTCCAAATTATCCAAAAACACTCGTTTTCTTTCGGGTCCGCAACCACGAGGTTATCTCTTTTTTCTCCGCCTTGACAAAAGTGTCACTGTCAAAAAACCACAGACTCAAAAGAGGCGTACACACGTGAGGAGTTTAAGGGGGCGGGCAGACAGTCGGCCCGAACAATTGGTAGCAGAGCGTGGTTATCTCTTTTTTCTCCGCCTTGACAAAAGTGTCACTGTCAAAAAACCACAGACTCAAAAGAGGCGTACACACGTGAGGAGTTTAAGGGGGCGGGCAGACAGTCGGCCCGAACATTCTTATTTAAAATAACTCTAATTATAATTACCTTAGCACAGCTAATTGTAATCACGACAACCTTAGGGACCGTGGGAACCTGAGAGGGCACATATATGGCTAGCACTAGATAAAGTACCGTCCCTTTCCTTTTAGCATCCTTAGAAAGAGACATCCCCTCTTTCTCATCAATACATACATACATAGTATAAATCAAAGTCGCTTCCCGCAGTCTGTCCCTGTAGATCTTTAAAACTACGCAACGGATTTTGATACGGTTTTTTTTAATAGATGAGTAATTCAAAAGGAAGGTTTATATGTATAATATAGTATCCGTGTGAAGCCGGGGTGGGTCGCTAGTTGGAAATATATGAATCTTATTAGAAGAAATACTTCGATAGATCCGGGAGACATGAAAGATTAATGGATAGACTAGTAGCCTGTGGATAAAACCGTATACTTTTCAATACACCCACAGCGCGACGGACGTTTGTGCAGTGGTAAATCTGAGATATATCTGGCACGTTTCAATTAAATCCATAGGCTACGGTAACCGCTTACCATCAGTAGGTGGGCCGTAAGCTTGATTGCCATTGACACCGACATGGTATGTAAAAAAAAAACAATGTGTTGTTACACGTGCTAAGTTAAAGGATCAAAATAAATAAATAAAATTTCTTAAAAAAAGAGAACCTCCTTCAAATGTGACGGATAATTTTCTGAAAACCGCATTTAAATCGGTTCAGCCAAACGCGAGATAATCGCGGACAAACATACATAGAAACATACGGGTCAAACTGAGACCCTCATTTTTAAGTCGGTTAATAAAGGGCGAATCATGTTGAAATCTAATTGGAAAGCAAGATGTCTCTATCAGATTGATCCCTAGCAAAATGCGGTGGATAACGAGCAAGCCGATCAACTAGCGAGCGGGCCCGCTACCCGCTGCCGTCTCCACTCAGCGCTTCCTTAACTTAATGGCCCCGTCGCCTCGCCCTCGCCTAACGACGCCTTGCTCATTACTCCCCCCAGTCCTGGCCCCCTGGTGCCAGCTGATTGATTGATTCGTTCGCGCGTCCCGTAACGATAAGTGCTCAGTTTAGCCTGTTACTGTTATCAAGTCTGGGGGTATACGGGTGACGTGAGCAGATAGGATGCGCGGGGGAGGTTTAATCTCTATCTCTACTTTTTATAATTTACATGCTGCTAGTTGCGTTGACTCCTTAGTGGAAATTGTTTAGTGTTTCATCTCACCGAGCAGTAACCAGTGAATTGCACCGATTTAGCTGTGAAATGTGAGGTGTTTTGTGAATCAAATGCTTGGCGGATATTGTACCGTTTTTTGTCACAAAATCTGCATGTGCTCTGGCAAATTCCGATGAAATTGTCACTGAATGTGTGAAGCTGAACTGAGCATGACACTTAACTCATTGGTCGTCACGCGACGCTGCGTGTGCTACGCCGTAGTGCGTAGCAGCGTTTTTCCGCTCTGTAGCGGAAAGCCCACGGTAGAGCCATGACTCATATATGAGTCACTAGTTTATGCCCGCGACTCCGTCCGCGTGAAACTTGTTTATATCGTATGTCCATACAAACTTTCATCCTCCATTTTACCCTCTTAGGGGTGATTTCCGGGATAAAAACCTTCCCCGGGACTCAAACTATCTCTATACCAAATTTCATATCAATGGATTCAGCGGTTTAAGCGTGAAGAGGTAATATACAGACAGATAAACAGACAGACATACAGACAGACACACTTTCGCATTTGTACTTAATATTAGTATGTATCGGCCATGACTGGGTGACTCTGGAAGTAAAGCTGGTCCAAGTGTATTAAATTAAGATACACTAACTTAAATTAAACTTAACCAATTATTTTAGCAGTACAATAAAAGAGCACCTGATCTAACGGAGTTTATGATTTGGTTGCATTAAACTTTTACCTCCGGCCATAATGTCTGTACCAGAGTTCGTTATTTACGGGCATTTTGATGTGACCGTCGTTTTATGGTGCTGAATGGTTAAAACCTGGTTTATGGTCCGTGACAGGAGATAGGGCTGGAACCACCGGTGACATTCTCTTTCCATTAAATCCGGTTTTCAGCATTAACAAATCCTTTTAGCGGGATACAGGACAATTTTAGAGTTTATAAAATGTGTCTCTATAAGTATAGTCTTAATTATCGTCTCTACATGGCGTTCTTATCAGAGTTTAAAGATATAAGCAACACGGGCGCAGTGGAAATAATGTAAGTATTGAAATATATTATGTTAAAAACATTGTATGACATCCGTTCAATACAAAAGCTGATTGACAGAGACAGCGCTGACAGACTCTACTTAATTCAAAATATAAATATCAAATTAAATGAAATTAAATAAATATGATTTGGTTTTTCTGGTAACTGAAGTATTAACAACACTAACACACAACATCTACATTACATTACGTTCAGTTATAAGTATATGTGTGCAGCGCCATCAAAATGCTTACTACGGTTATAAGTATATGCGTGCAGCGCCATCAAACTGCTTACTACAGTTATAAGTATATGTGTGCAGCGCCATCAAAATGCTTACTACAGTTATAAGTATATGTGTGCAGCGCCATCAAACTGCTTACTACAGTTATAAGTATATGTGTGCAGCGCCATCAAACTGCTTACTACAGTTATAAGTATATGTGTGCAGCGCCATCAAACTGCTTACTACAGTTATGAGTATAGTGTGCAGCGCCATCAAACTGCTTACTACAGTTATAAGTATATGTGTGCAGCGCCATCAAAATGCTTACTACAGTTATAAGTATATGTGTGCAGCGCCATCAAACTGCTAACTACAGTTATAAGTATATGTGTGCAGCGCCATCAAACTGCTTATTACAATTATTGTAAAATGAATGTAATTGTTTCCTCCCTGAATAAATGATTTATAATTATAATATAATAATATATAAAGAGTCTAGTCTTCATAAAGATCGCCAGCGTTAATACTCCAATAGTTAGAACGCTATGTTACTGCTAAGTTTATGATAGCAATAAAATAAAAATAAAAATATAAATAAATAAATATTTGGGGACAATCTTACACAAATCGACCTAGTCCCAAACTAAGCAAAGCTTGTACTATGGGTACTAGACGACGATATACATACTTATATAGATAAAAAAATACTTAAATACATAGAAAACATCCATGACTCAGGAACAAATATTTATGCTCATCACACAAATAAATGCCCTTACCGGGATTCGAACCCGGGACCTCCGGCTTCGTAGGCAGGGTCACTACCAACTAGGCTACAGAGGTCGTCCAATCCATCATTCTGTATTTTTCTAGTTTCCTAACTTTCAGATCAATCATAGCAAGCAGAACCCCTAGCAATAAGGCGCGCGGAATCTACACAAATCTACACTAATATTATAAAGAGGAAAGATTTGATTGTTTGTTTGTTTGTAACATGCTTCATTCCATCGGGAAAACGGGTAATCCGTGCGGGCACCTAGTAAACCTCTCGGTGAACTTCATCAAGCGCTTTGACGCGCGCCATATGGCGTTCTCCTGTTAATGTAGCTCGGTTTTGCCACAGCTACATGACAGGCAATCATAATCACACCCACCGTGTATTATACAATTTCGTTCA
The DNA here is from genome assembly GCA_947578815.1 of Epinotia ramella. Taxonomy (NCBI): domain Eukaryota; kingdom Metazoa; phylum Arthropoda; class Insecta; order Lepidoptera; family Tortricidae; genus Epinotia; species Epinotia ramella. The sequence goes on along the minus strand of OX388220.1, from coordinate 19,713,677 downwards.
CGAAATCCTCACCAAGTAACGAGCTAATAAGACGGCAACATCAAGCGGCCCGCCATCGCCAAGCGCAACACAATTTGCCGGCGACGCGTGCACTAAATTACTCCTCGTCGCCGCGCGGTGACACAGCCCACGCGCGCCACGCCATAATTACTGACCGCTGCTTGTAATTTATGATCGCCTGGTGCCTCGCCGACCGGTAAATATGGTCGCGTTGCCTTTTTTTTCCACGTCGCGTCGCGTTGAAAAGGAAAAGAGGAAATTGGATTAATAGCTTTATTTTTCATAGAAATATAGAAAATTCAGGCAGTCTGGCGTTTTTATTAAGTCGCTGTTTTTGAGGAGGTTTGTTAACGGGAATTACTCCACTCTCCTTTGTCCGGTTTTACTTTACCCCTGTCCAATACTAATATGTCCAATCAAATACAATATAATCTACTACGGTTTGTGGTAGGTAAACGCCAGTAGACGCGATGGTTTGATGATAGGTATAGTAGTAAGTTTTAAGACAAACCATTCGTTCACTGGATTTCCTTTGCAATAACGAAACGGCGAGACCCATTCACTTAGTGATCGGTACCTACCTAAGGGAGTGGTAAACGGTGGAGACGTGGTGCAAATTTTTGACAAGCATCGGGTCGGATCGAAAATGACATTTAAATCTACCTAACGCGCGTAAGAAATTTTACAGGACATGCAGAGCAAGTTTAAATATGGTTTGTATGAGAGCTTGTGCATAGTTTGATTAAAAAGGTGCGCTTGTTGACTTCTATCTAAAACTATCCACCATTTTAAATTCACCGCTTGCCATCAGAAACTCGAACAAACTTTAACGTCACCGCGTAAAATGATCTCCCAGTTCCGAGCTGCATCTCTTTACAGAAATGGCGATGCCATAAAGTAAGACAGGAATTAAATAAAACGGCGCGAGTTCTCGCGTGGATAAATAGAGTAAATAAAAGTGGCCGGCGGGGCGCTTCCGCTCGGCTGCGGGCCGGGCGCATTGTTCTGGCGCCGACAAGGAGGACTGTATCTACTGAGTTAAATATGTATACCTATCTCAATTACTGCAGCTGAGGAGAGTAAGTTTGCCATACTCTAAGAAAACTCCAGAGGGAAACTTCATTTTTGGAACAAGCGTTTGCCTGCTGCCTGCTACCTCGGTGTCGTCCTAAAATATGTATACACTTTTCGAACTTATCGAGTAATAAAAATAATCTACATCTACACTAATATTATAAAGAGGTATGATTTGATTGTTTGTTTGTTTGTATTGAATAGGCTCCGAAACTACTGCACCGATTTAAAAATTCTTTTACCATTAGAAGCCGACATTATCCCTGATGAACATAGGCTACTTTTTACCGCGGGAAAATGCTTCAATCCTACGGGAAAACGGGTAATCCGTGCGAAGCCGGGCCGGGCAGTTAGTGTCCTAGATTGTTAAAATGATATAATTGCAAAAGTGGAGAGACCGACTAACTGGGTGAGTATGACTCTTGCTAAGAAACCTAATGGTGATTTTTGTATTTGTCTAGAATTAAATAGGGCTATAGGTAGGTGTACGCGGGCTTGGTTTCCGCAACTCGACGTCATAATAGCGCCTATTTTGCGTATGGGTTATTGGCACTACTGTTATTCGTGCCAACCCAGTTCCACCAGGAAGCCTAGCAGACCCTTTACGTTGCCGACGGCCTCCGGTAGCGACCCCGGTGTTCCGAGGTGTTTTGCCCGGTATTCTGCCACCCCAGGGCACGTCAAGATGACGTGGGCGGCTGTCTCTTCCTCTTCCATGCAGGCTCTGCAGAGAGGGCTGTCTGTAATACCTAGAGTGAAATAAATAGGGCTATCAGATGAGAGCACTTCTGTTTGCCAGGTTCTAGATGAAATGACGTCGAAGCTTTTGGGTGCAAAATGGTTTAGCACCTTAGATGAAGCAAGTTCCGACTGTACAGACTTATCGTGTACCTTCAACACGGTGTTAGGCAGCAGGTATTTCATCCGCCAGTGAAGTTTCACAATATATTTCGAAACCACTTTTTCATGTCAAAAATGTTTTTTTCTCAAACATGCAATGTTATTGACGTTGTGTTCTTCATAATTGGCTTCGAAGGGTCACGTTTCGAGCGCAGTGAGACGAGAGACCCGTAATGGCATTTCATAAAAAATTGGATGCCCAGGCCTGCAAGATGCTCTTTTTTAATTTCCATTCCACGATTTGTGGCACAGATCACGGCGTTCAGCCATGAAAATTACAGTTTGATTTCTTGGAGTTTATTTATTTATTTCATTGCATGTTTGAGAAAAGCACTATACGTACCTCGGCGTGAAAAGGGGGTTGCCAGCCTCATAACTAGCCGACCTCGCTACGCTCGGCCGTCTACATGTGCTCGACCGGCAATCCCTTACTTCCCGGCCTCTGTAGTAATGTACTATTCTTCAGAAACTTTATTTATTTATTTACTTATTCACTCTTACGTTAGTCGACGGCAGTAAACAGAACATTTGGGTGTAAAATTGGGCGCGAACTACTCACGGCAGCGAGCGGGGCTGGAACAAGCACGTCATTAGCGCGCCGGAGGGGGCACTTGTAACGCGACGCCGACGCCCGATTTATAGGCTATGTAACGAGATAGCCCGGTACGTATACTTAGCCGGCTATACGTTGCTGTCAATGCGTTCGCGATGAAAGAGGGACATTATTACTTTTATTACAAACTCAGGGCAAGATAATTTTGGGTAGAGGACGTATAGGTACTTAGCCGGCTGTTCGTTGCAGTCATGATTACATTCATTACAAACTCAGGGCAAGAAGACTTTGGGTGGCTTTATTAAGGATTATTTTAAGTTATTCGTTTTAGCTAACCGTAGAGGACGTATATTAGGTTCTTAGCCATTATACGAATAATTAAGAACTGTTTATAGGTGCATATTTTAAATGATAATACCTATACGCAATTGTGATGCTAATAATATGAGACATGTAATGTTTAGACAATATTATGAATCAATTAGTATGAGTATGAATACGTTGCAGTCAATGCGTTCGCGATGAAAGCGGGAAATTATTCCATTGATCACCGACTTGCGCTATATGTAGAAGGCTTTTTATTCGCTAGAGAGAGCGAATGAAGATTTTGGTAGTTTATAGTGGATTTAGATACTCTAACCGTACTAGGTAGTTGTCACCCTGTTCGCGGTGAAAGAGGGAAATGGTTGCATTGATTACGGAACCAGAAAAGGCTTAAATCTTTTGCTACTGTTTAAGCTTGGTTAATAATGGAGATATTAATGTGTTTGAGTCTCTCTATACTCATACATTCTCTGTCCCAGAATGGACACTTCACAGCAGTTTTAATAAGTTCGTCACCTCTAAATTATGCGGCACCTGAAAACAGAAAGAGCATTATCCACTGACCTACTGCCAGTAATCAAATTATACATGTCAACACGCTTACAGCTTGACATAACGAAGCTGACACTTCTATAGCGTCTTACTGTTCAATACTCTACTCTATAACAATTGTAATAAGGCCGGTGGTAATATAGCCACACTCATTACCGACTAGCTTTCCCAAACTCTTATCTCGCTCTCTTATTTTTGCAAAAGCTACCTTACTACGTTTGAGATATAGTACACGTTACATCACAGCAACGCACAGATATGGTATTGAGAAGCTAGGCTATTGATATCCCCGTGGTGTCTGTCAGTCTAATAAGAGCTGTATTTTGTAAGCTATAAGGTGTACACTGGCGTGATTAAGTCTGCGAAGCCACGACCCGGGGGCAAACAGAAGTCTCAAAAACGCCGCTCCAACGCTCGAACACATGTGAGCATATAGGGCTGCCGCAAAGTTATTTCCTTATTTGTATCGCTTGTGACCCATTTTAGCAAGGGTGTATACAAAATATCACGTAGTTGAACAAGCGAGCGAAGCGAACGAATTTCTAAGCGGCAGGTTGCCCGATAATTGTGTCCCGCTGTCCAGCTGTAGGTACAGTCAGCGTCATATAGTTAGTAGCAGGCAGAGTAGCCAAATATTTCATAACACACCCTTATTCTTACAGTAATAAAGACGTGTACCGAAATATTTGGCTACCTTGGCTGCTACTAAACTATATGACGCTGACTGTACCTACGGGTCGCATTTGTCAACCGATTCTCGTGAAATTTTGGGACCAGGTACAATAATAATATGTAAGTACTTAAGAATTATATAGAAAAAAAAAAAAAAACAAAAAATACAGACTCGCGAGTTCTACAGCCCACAGAGCCTCTAGTATACTATAGGTCTTGACAAGCACTGGATACTGGCATGAAATATTAATAACATATATCATCCATCCAGACTGGATGATCCAGTGCGTTATATCCCCTAAAGAAAGTATACGGCTGATCGTGCGTGGTGTAGAAGCAAATTTCAATTTTGAAAAACAAACGCGGTACGCAACTATTAACTTAGTACAGAAAGGGTAAATTCGAGGGATAAGGTATAAGCCTATCTCCATGCAGAAACTTTCTAAACAGAGGTGAAATATTTTTTTAAATCGGAGTACTGTTTCCGTAGACCAACATACAAACATATATCATCTTACAAACTTTTCCCGTTTATAATCCATACAAGTCCATACTAATATTATAAATGCGAAAGTGTGCCTGCCTGTAGTGTCTATCTGTCTGTCTCTGTCTGTTACCTCTTCACGCTTAAACCGCTCAACCGATTGAGATGAATTTTTTTATGCAGATATTTTGAATCCTGGAGAAGGACATAGGGTAGTTTTTATCCTGGATTCCTATAAAAAGAAGTTTGAAAGTTTGTAAGGAACTACCACATAAACGAGTTCCACGCGGACGGAGTCGCGGGCAGAAGCTAGTATTCAATATAAACCACGCCGTTCACATTTAAGTAGATATATACTATATACTTAGAAATCATATCTTTATTTTTTTGCATCGTTCCCACCTCCCAGAGGTTGTCTGGAAGAGATCGCTTAGCGATAAGACCGCCTGCTGTCTGCCATTTTTTATGTTTAACTTACCGTTTTTGTTTTTTATGTCTTTCTATTATGTGCTATGTCTTGTGAGCAATAAAGAATATTTGTATTATATTGTATAGTCTTAGTAGATACTGCCTCACCTGACACTTGTTAATAAAAGGAAAAACTCAATATTTGCCGGGTGGCAGCCCTGCGGTGGTATAATATCGGCTGTAGCCGAGCCGCCGCGCCGACGGAATCACCTGCCCTCGCAATTTTACGAGCAGCGCCGTGTCGGTGGCCGCCTCTACCTCTCACGATAGGGATGTGGCTAGTGTCGATATTGCTGTTTTATCGATCCTCCTCCTAGCGTTATTCCCGATTGTTTTTTTTTTTTTTTATACAACGACAGTGGCAAACAAGCGTACGGCCCGCCTGATGGTAAACGGACACCGCAGCCTATAGATGCATGCAACTCCAAAGGAGTAACATGGGCGTTGCCGACCCTTGATATGTTTGAGGATTCGCCGTGTTGACAGCTTGAAGGAACAAATTCCCTCGCTCTCAACACAACGCATCCTCGGGAGCTCTGGCGACCTTGCTCACCACCAGGAACACAACACTACTATTACTATTACAGAGCAAGTAGTATTGTGTTGTGTGGAGCCCGGGGTCCGCTTCGACACCTAATCCCAAGATTTGGCATAGGCACTAGTTTTCGAAGGTGACTGCCATCTGACCTTCCAACTCAGAGGGAAAACTAGGTCTTATTGGGATTAGACTGGTTTCCTCACGATGTTTTATTGCTGTTTTATCGAACCATCATCGTCTGAAACCCAGGGCAAGACTCGAACTTGCGACCTCTGTTCAGTAAAGGGAATACAGAGAGGTCGCTAACTATAGTAGCGGCCGCGAATGTGATGATAAAATACGCTACATCAGTCAATGACTGGGTAGCTCAGAGGTGAGAGCTGTACCGGCAATACAGAGGTCGCAAGTTCGAGTCTTGCCCTGGGTTTCAGACGATGATGATTTATTTTTCCATTATATTGGTTCTCTGTATCATATCATTAATGATGATATATGTGTATGGAATGAGGTATAGTTACATTGTAGACTTTAAAGTTGAAGCACATTTAAATATAGTCATAATTGAACCCATAATCAGTAACTTACTTGCTGCAGGGCTCAATAACGAGTAACGAAATAAAATTCCCAGACCAACTCATCATCCATGTTTTGACACCAGACATAAACACTTTCGTTGAATGTAGGCGTTGCATTTCAACTTAAATAATTATAATTACACACAGGTACACAGTATCAATATGAACATTAGATAGATAGCTACTGATTATGCGAGTTAACTCTATATAAAGAATAAATCGTAAATACGGTACAGCTGTTAAAAAAAATTAGCAGGAAAGCGAACCCTGCTGTAAAAGAATACATGTATCGATAAAGTGTCACCCCAGCCCTACCGTCCTCGAGTACACATTCAAGTCCCCGTCCCGAGCGAGGCGATGGAATTAAATCGCACGCACGACACATCCGCCCCCACGCCGCCGCCGCCGCCGCCGCCGCCCGGCCCGCCATCCCGCCATTGCCCCCGCTCTTTAGAGCACTCACAACGCTTACCAACTCGCCGGTATCCAGGGTAAGCCTGAACTCCCAATATATGTAGTTGTTACGAGTCTCGGGGTCTAGATACACTGGGGAACGGTGGGGTAAGTTAGGTTGTGAATCATGCTAGCGCTCCGGGCGCCGCGCTAGGGTTGCCGATGTTATTCTCCAATTTATGCCTCACATTTTACGTTAGTGCGGGCTATGCGCGCTCGTATCTTTCAACATGTACACATTCTCGTAGCTTTAGCACGTAAGTTGAAGTTATTGTTTAACGCCTTTTCGTTAATTCAAAACCAATTTTAAGATACTATATTCTTCGAAAATTATGAGATTTAAGCTCGATGACTGACTATGCAGTGGGAAATTCTACAAAGCTTATTGGCGGCGTAACAAATCATTCCTATTCGATAAGTATGATCTACTTGAATTGAAAGTGAAACTGTTGGCCAAAATACTTATCATCAAACTTGTTAGGGTCTAAGCCCTAAGGGGAATTTATTTCCCAGAGAAAGTTTAATAAGTTTTGTTTCTTGCCACCCCTAATAGTGAGTGATGCGGCGAGTCGTCGGTGACACATGTGCTCGGCTCGTGCGGCAAATATGTCTCCACTCTCCGCCCGGCGAGCGCGGGCCTCCGGTTCGTAGAACTATTATATGTATAATCTGTGACTCCGGCCTGATAGCGCACTTGATACTGTTGATAGGGTATATGTAGGTAGGCAGTTTATAATAGATAAGTATCATGAATACTCGGTGACACTGTATTTAAAGCGAATGCAACACTGCACATGCAAATACGAAACGCATATTTATTTATTTATTTATTTATTGTGTATGTACGCGGCATCTTAGCTCTTATGATATATAAATATTAGAAGAAAGAAATATACATATATTCAGGACACACATGTTAAATCAAATCAAATCAATTATTTATTCTGCAAATAGGCCACAAGGGCACTTTTACATGTCAAACGGTAATTTACAATATAATAATAATAATCTTACACAATAATAATTTAAAATTATATGTAAAAGGTTAACAAACTAAATGTCACTAAGTTAATGTAAACAAAACAAAATTGCAAAATATGACCATTACATTCGATATAAGATCTGTATCTGCATTAACAGAAGTTAATGATATTAATTCAGTATTCCAGAGATGTATAAGGTCTCTTAGCGTCCAAATACAATTAATTATTATTCTAATATTCTAAGAGATGTATACGGTCTCTAAGCGCATTAAACAATTAAAAAAAAAAACATAAAACAAATGTGTCTCTGCGGCACATTAGGGGCCAATCTTTACACGCATCGAACTAGACCCATAGTCAGTTCGATAAGGTTTCTGTTGTGGGTAGTAGGCGACGATATATTCTGTATTTGATAGATACATGTAAATAATTAAATACATGGAAAACGTCCTAGACTCAGAAATAAATATTCATGCACAGATAAACCGATTTATCCTTAGCTATATTTGCTATAGGTATTGGGGTTGTTTGGTCACAATATCGATAGCTGAGGATCAATCAATTTAGAAGACTCTTATAATATAAGTTTTATCGTCACGTTTCAATACATTTTCGCCGTAAAACGCGACGATAAAACCTATCGTGCTAGGTGGGCTGGTAAAGCTACGCTTGACAGACCGTATGCGCTAGACTGGTCTGAACCGAATACTCTGAATGAAGCCTGATGAAATCGGTAAACACATATTTATATTTTTTTTCATCACACTTGCTCGAAAAGGGCTTCATAATGCGCAGACATACAGCGCTGTAATAGCCTGTGTTACGCCCACGGGCGTAATAGTTTTTTTCTTAAATTGTATCTGTCACTCGTGCGGCAGTTACAGAGCAAAGAGGTTTTATATCAAATACGATGTCTGAAAACGTATTGTTAAATAAATTTAAACTTAAAAAACTACTTAGACATGTTTAACTGAATTATTTACAGATTTAATATGTAGTTATTTAGTGCCTATGTAAAAGGTTTTTAAGTGTTTTCAAATCGTGGCTGTATACCGAAGGGTCTTTGCCATACGCGCCTTACGTCAAATTCAACAAAATGGACGACTGACATGTTGCAGTTTTTATTACGATTTGTATTCATTTCATCTAAAATGTATTTGTTTCCTCGCAAATGTGATGAAATACATTGTGTATAACACGGGCGTAAGAATATTGCAATGTACTAATAACGTTCACATCCGTATATCTAAATAAACCTTCCGAAATCGCGGGCATTACGACGAACCAGTTGAGTTTGAAACCTGAAACAACACTCAGTTAATTATTATATCCGTAATTAAAACAATATTAAGCCCAAGGGAGCATTCTGTATGCGAACTAAGCTATTCGTTCGTAACAAGTTAACAACCTAAGACTCGGGTAAGCAGTGTGCTCGAAACTTACCGTTGCCTGCGAGCGCGAGTTGCCAACTTGCGCGGAGCTACACCCATTGTACAATCAGGCTATTTTGAATTTGAGGGATATCTACCGCTAATCTGATTGTGATGATGTGAATAAAACCGAGCCGGTCCGAGTCTCGTGCGGTAAGTATGTAGGATTAAAGTCACTGGGTAGGATGCAGGATCCAGAGGAAACTCATTTCACTCAAATTTGGAGCAGCGAGCCCGGAGGTGCCGTGCCAAATTGACACTCATTAGCACTTCGCCTGATCTTTTGAAGATTTGATGTGATGATCACTTGTTGTGGAATTTGTTGCTTAGGCTCACTACTCCAGGCAACAACTCAAAACATTAATTTATAATAGTGTTTTTTTTGTTGATTTAATTTGAAAATGTTATTCTAAGATGATTTAGTCAAGAATCCGACAAACTTTCCAGTTTCCACCCGGAAGTAATGATGTAGATTTAAATGGAGCATGCATTATCATTTTTTGTACGTTTTATCTTGAATATTATAGAGCAAATGTAAATGAACCAAAATAAAGACAAAAACATTTATTAAAATTTTTACTGACTTTTCAGAAGCCAGTTAACTTATAATTTTTTCGATGTCTGAATTTTTGTCGGATTTTGTCGCTGGGTAACTATTTAATTGATAATATATCCGTTATACATAAAAAATAAGCTATTATAAATTATTTCCAAAATTGTCATTTTTTCCGTACAAGTTGTCAGTTCATTGGCTGGACTACGCGGCGTATTTTAAACGCGCCGTCGACGCGCGGTTCCCTACTACCATATCGGCTGGGTAGTAGCCTCATTTCACTGTCCGCTGTTCTCCTTTACAGAGGGGCATTCATGTAACGTTTCGAACGTACGATACTTAGGACCATTTAACTGTTTCCATATAAAAATTGACGTTTAGTACTTAACGTACGTACAGGGCGTTGCGTGATCGAGCTGCCGGTCGCATTTATCAACCGATTCTCGTGAAATTTCGAGAGCAGGTTCGTTACTTATACAGATGTTTTTGTCTAGTAACTTTTTTTTTACTTTATTTAAAGACAGGCTCTCGAGTTCTACAGCTTAACTTTTTTTTTACTTTATTTAAATACGCATCTCGAGTTCTACACCTTAACTTATTTTTAACTTTACTTAAAGACATGCTCTCGAGTTCTACACCTTAACTTTTTTTTTACTCTATTTAAAGACATGCTCTCGAGTTCTACAGCTTAACTTTTTTTTAACTTTATTTAAAGACATGCTCTCGAGTTCTACAGCTTAACTTTTTTTTTACTTTATTTAAAGACAGGCTCTCGAGTTCTACACCTTAACTTTTTTTTTACTTTATTTAAAGACATCCTCTCGAGTTCTACAGCTTAACTTTTTTTTTACTTTATTTAAAGACAGGCTCTCGAGTTCTACAGCTTAACTTTTTTTTACTTTATTTAAAGACATGCTCTCGAGTTCTACAGCTTAACTTTTTTTTTACTTTATTTAAAGACATGGTCTCGAGTTCTACAGCTTAACTTTTTTTTACTTTATTTAAAGACATGCTCTCGAGTTCTACAGCTTAACTTTTTTTTTGTCTTTATTTAAAGACATGCTCTCGAGTTCTACAGCTTAACTTTTTTTTTAACTTTATTTAAAGACATGCTCTCGAGTTCTACAGCTAAACTTTTTTTTTACTTTATTTAAAGACATGCTCTCGAGTTCTACAGCTTAACTTTTTTTTTAATTTTTTAAAGACATGCTCTCGAGTTCTACAGCTTAACTTTTTTTAAAACTTTATTTAAAGACATGCTCTCGAGTTCTACAGCTAAACTTTTTTTTTTACTTTAATTAAAGACCGGCTCTCGAGTTCTACAGCTTAACTTTTTTTTACTTCATTTAAAGACAGACTCTGGAGTTCTACAGCTTAACTTTTTTTTTACTTTATTTAAAGACAGGCTCTCGAGTTCTACAGCTAACAGAACCACTAGTTGTCATACATATCACCAGCAGCACAAACATCACATACATAACACAATATTGAGTCATGAATGTTTTCTCTATGTATTTATTTATCTATATACGTATGTTTATAATCGTCGTCTAGTACCCATAGTACAAGCTTTGTTTAGTTTGGGACTAGGTCGATTTGTGTAAGATTGTCCCCTAATATTTATTTATTTATTTTAATATTGCAGCTGATGCTTCAAATCAACATAATCTAAAGCGCAGTTCTACACATAGATATTATGTTAAATAGAAGCGCACTTTAAACGTAGTGCACAGTCAAGTAGCAGTAGTTGAATCAGGAAGTTAAGTACGAACGTATACGATCGCTTCAGAATATTCAGACAGGTGCCTTAGCACTGTACTGTTAAAAGGGAAGTATAGCTAGCAGCTCGCGACCGACAATAGGTACTTTTTATATGAAATTTCCATTTCGGGAGAATACGTTTTCCACTAACTAAATCTTAACAAATCACTTTGATTTTGATGCCGATCGCTTCAGCATATTAATATCTAGGATGATAGGTTTCGCTCTTTGAATTTTTAAATTTTATTTTTATTGCTGAAAAAAGGAAAACCCATGCATAAATCTAGTAGTTAATTGTGTCAATAACGTACTAAAGAGATTGGAAAATTATGTAGAAAAACGTTTTCTCCTTTTGTATTGGCGAGTTCCGTAGTCAACAAGGAACCCTTATAGTTTCGCCATGTCCGTCTGTCTGTCCGTCCGTCCGTCCGTCTTCGGCTTAGCTCTGTAACCCTTACTACTAAAACTGTAATTCGGTATGGGTATATAAATCAATCACGTCGACAAAACAATAGAATAACATCCTGAAAAATATTTTTTTAGGGTACCTCCCCTACACCTAAAGTGGGGATGTTTTTTTTTCTCGCTAAACCTATATAGCGTGGGGTATTGTTGAATTACATAGCTTGTTCAAAAATGTTATGAGTTTCTTAAAACCATTTTCAACTCAGTGATTCGTTTGCGAGATATTGGGCTTTAAAGCTGTATCAGGCTGCAAGTTATTATATAAAGGTGATGTTTAATGTCTTTGTGACTGATTACGTTAGTGACTTAGTCAATTTATATTGTATAACTGCTCATTAGATATCAAAAATTCGTTCACCAGTCAGTATATAATCGCATTCTCCTGCAGAGTAGACTGTTCACTCATGAGACGATGGGCAAACTGCATGAGCCCACAATAAATATTAATAAATAAATAATAAATAATTAATTGCAATAATAATTAATTGTATGAACCTAATAACTAACACTAGAATTAAGTTTTTCTGTACGCTACTAACAAATATGGACAAGTATCCGAATTAAATAATTATGATATAAAATCAACCTTCGGAATATACTCAGGCTGGGACAAATAATGCAGCAGAAAAACCCTCATTAAAATTTAATTCATCGTAAAATAATAATAATAATAATCCTCCAAAACTACGATACATTATCTATACTAAACGGGACTTAATCGCGTATAATTAACTTACTACTTCTACTACGCGTACTTCGGGAGACCTCAGTGAGGTAATAAAATAAGTTAAATTATACGCGATTAAGTCCCGTTTAGTATAAATAATGTGTGAGAATCGTGAAAGTTTAAATCAATATATTATTCACAACAACTACTTTACTACGTATAGTTTCATGCGAAGCTAATAAGGGTTTAGTGAATAGGCGAATAGATGGAAACTCGTGCTACGCCTGACAGCTCGGCGGAAAATTCGCTAACGCAATTATCTGCGGCCGGCCGCCCAACTAACTCAAACTATCGATGTCGGAACAGTAGGATGCGTCCCGCACTAAAGTTAGGAATATTGTACCTACATTATTTATTTATATTGAAGATCATCAGCTTAAATATGTATATTTAATGCGATTTAACGTACAAATCGATTCTGAGCCGCAGTTCAGGTCCAGCGGACCGATTTTTGACTTTCGAGCGCTCGACTCTATCACTCGAAAACTGACAAAAATGATGAAATGCTATTTTGAAATGATAATAGAAAATTTAAAAACGAGCGGTATCATCGACCACTGGTATTCAATTCTATCGGTAAAAGGCAAAGAGTAAAGTAAGTATATGTAAAAGGTAAGTGCCTGTGATTATGATTATGACACTACAATAGCATTTACTTTTATTTAAATTTCGAGCGCTCGAAAGTCACAAATCGGCCCCTGATCGCGCTTTTGGCGGTCGGAGCCAGAGGCTGGTCAATGGCTGTATGCCCATTCTTCACCAAATACCGGTACCTTTTTGGATGCGACCACGCTTTTTCAATTGAGCGAGGAAATGCCGTCAGCATCCTAAGGTGCCTCAATGGTTTTTTTTTTAGATTTAAATTAGTTTATAGAATATAATAGATTAATTTATTTGTAAAAGGTAACATTAAGATCTTATTTTTAAAGGTACCTACTCACTCAAATGAACCATATGGTGTATTATTTGAATATAAAATAAAATTGTCATAATAAATTAATTGGAATCATCAATATACTTAGATACAATTAAGCTATCTAGTTACTATTATAAATTAAACACACATTTATCAATACATTAATAATAAAATAAAACAATGAGAATATAACAAAATCTCAATCTACAACGCTATCAAGTGTCATCAAGAAAATCACAAATTGACCAATATTTATCAAGTCCCGTTATATTGTTGGTATGACCGATTAATTCAAATTTGTATAAAGCGTGCCTTCTGTACGCTCAATAAAGTGGACATAAATCTACACTATAGCTATCTAAAAACAAAGTAACTGAAACATCTAAGCACCCTCGCTCATCTAACTTGTCAGAGTCAGCTCATCCACGTAACTTATCGACCATTGTCCTCCCATCCTTAAGTCGGGCGAACGCTTGTTTACGCCTGTTCTTGCCCCTTGCTTCCCTATTGCCCCGGCCTCCCCGGGGGCCGCTTTATGCCCCTTGTTACTGCCCGCATCGTCTTGGCTATGCGAGCCTAGTACCTATTGTTAATTGCGGTCGTTTGAGGCGTGATGACTTGGTTTCCGTTTTTGCCACGCGTTGCGTTTGCATTCATGAATTCGTAATTTCTGCTTCGTAAAACTCTAGGAATATTTTTCAATTTCCATGAAATGTCTGACGGTTTCCCGACTTTCCAGTATAACGAACGAGGTTCAAATAAAAAGCGTAGGTTCGCTCTGCAAACAAGATGAAAGCGCTTAGCAAACAGGACGCGCGGCTGATCGCCGCCAGAGGTCGCGTCAAGTGCCCGGCGAACGGGTTAAATGGTTACTTTGCCACCTCTACAGTTTTATTGGAAAGAGAAAAAAAATACTACGTGGCCACTAGTGGCTAATTAGGTGTCAAACGACAACTATCGTGTGTTAAATGATAAAGATGAATTTATTACTGAGGCTCTAGCATAAGTTTTATAGAAACAAAACTTTACGATCGCGTTTGCGTTTTACCCTCAATTTGTATGGCATTTGACAGCTAAACGCAAACGCGGTCGTAACGTTTTGTTTCGGTAAAACTTATACTAGAGCCTCTGCTGAACAGAAAGTCAGAAAGTCCTTGAAAGTGAATGCCTTTATGAACGTTAATGCTTTATTACAAAACTAGCTTCCGCCCACGACTTCGTCTACGTGGACCCGGGATAAAAACTATCCTATATTTTAATCGAGGCTACAACTATCTTCGTGCAAAATTTCACCCAAATCGGTTTAGCCGTTTAAGCCTGATTGAGTAACAAACATCCAAGCATCTAAACACCCGAACATGCAAACATCCAAATTTTCGCATTACAATATTAGTAGTATTATTTGTATTTCCTAGAACTTCCCTATCAATTGAAAAAAAAACTTTCAACTGTATAAAAAAATATATTGAATTTACAAAAAAAAGGTTTTGATTTATTCGACCGTATAACGGTAGCAGGGAAGCAGACAAATTTTCGCATTACAATATTAGTAGTATTATTTGTATTTCCTAGAACTTCCCTATCAATTGAAAAAAAAACTTTCAACTGTATAAAAAAATATATTGAATTTACAAAAAAAAGGTTTTGATTTATTCGACCGTATAACGGTAGCAGGGAAGCAGACAATGGCAGGCGGCCACGCGTTCCCCACGCCATGCCCAATACAAGCGCTCGGCGCCAACGCCAATATTTATTACTCGTGAAAATCTATGGTAAAGTGCTCTTAGAAATCTGCCAAGTGTACGGCTTGAATGAATTCATAAGCTTGGGTTTCCACGGCTTTGTTATGCTGTTTAGCTCTATGCTCGCCTGGTGTTGATCATAGAATTTCAACTACGTCTTGTGGTGAATCTAACGTAACATTTATTTATTATATACCGTAAGCGTTAAAATCTGAATGTATGGAAAGTTTGACAAGTTGATATGTACTGACAGCTGCCAGCGCCATATTTAACGTGGACTATAGTATCCGGAGCTAGATTCAAAATGGAAGAAAAGCAGATGAAATTGTATGAACATCCCAGAGATAAACAGTCAAGGTCACCACACCACACCAAAAACTTACAGAAGTATACAGACCTTATTACTACGGAAATAAGGTTGTTGTATACATATTTTTGCAACTTTGGGTATATACATATTAGTGACCTTGACTGAACCATGAGCGTCCAAAACTAAACCAGCTGTTTTCCGAGAAACTAACTGATACTACTCGGGAAGCCGAAATCTAATTGACTTTACCTTTAAACCTTATAAAAATAAAAACGTTATGCACAATTAACCACTTTTATAGAAGTATGATATTTTATTACAAAAAATCATTTAATTGATTCGGCCCAGGCCAATATCGGGCACGATATCCGGTTATCACAAGAACCGGACGGGAAGCGGGCGGTCCCTTCCCACTTCCGGCCCGGCGGGCGACCATTTTGAGTAGGAAATCGTTTCAGTGAAAATGTCGGGACATTTGATAGACGTACTCGCTTGTCAAGGCTATTATTCGTTTCGCGCTCATGCACCTCACCCCACCCGTCACGTCTAACGAAACTAGACCTCTACCTATGCTTAGTTACTAACGCATCGCGGTGTCAAGATATATTTGTGGGTGAGCGTTGAGGTGAGCTTAAAGCGAGTTACAAAATAGCGGGGCTGGATGTGTCCACCGCGTATTGAAACCCATTTGGCTTGGAAACAAAAGCGAACGACGTGCTTCTGACGGACTCAGTTGAGTGGCCTGGGTTGTTATTCGCTACGCGCTAATGCGGCTCACCCCGCCGGTCACCCGTCACGGAACTAGACCTCTACCTACGCTTAGTTACTTACGCATCGCGGTGTCAAGATATATTTGTGGGTGAGCGTTGAGGTGAAGTTACAGAATACATAGGTGGGCTGTTGTTCCCATGTTTCTCAAGTTTACTGCCGACTTTCGCTACATATGGAGATTGGCTGCTACGAGTTACGGCGGCGGCGTAACGCTATGAGCGTTAAGGTTTTATACTGTTTACCTACCGTCACTCGCTGTCTGCATATGCCACAAATAATTTTCCCAAATAACTGAAATTACCACGTTATCCACGTTAATCCCCTAGCCTGATCCCCCAGGGGAATTAGCGGCAATTATTTTATATTCAACTAGGAAAAAATGATAATGTTCGGTTATGGCGCTTCGCCGGACGCTACCGCGTCACGCTCGCTTCGCTCGCTCGGCTCGCGCGCTGTAGGGTCGCAGTTCAACTAACAACCTAACCGTTTTTTTCCCCTGGGGGATCAGGCTAGGGGATTAACGTGGACAACAGCGAAATTACAGCTTTCTATGTCAATTAAAAGCTGTAATTTCAGTTATTTGGTACAGATATCAGTAGCGGAGCGCCCATACCAGCCGATTCCCACGGGTTAGCCTACACTTTAATCTTATGCAAGCCTATAGTTATGTATCTAAACTCTTTCAAAACGTTTTTTGCTCCGGGTCACCTATCAAAAAATATCACGCGCCGCCACTGATAGATATAGCAATTCCTCCGGACATAAAATAGAAATCGAGTAAACGGGCCATACCAGGGGGGGGTCACTCCGCCGATCTGCGTGAAATTATAAGTACATGCCGGCGGCAGATCCGGATCTGCTTATTCAGTGGTTGCCCCGCCGTGGCCCGCGACACTCGCGCGCGTGTCTCCCGCATACCAACGTCGCAAGCGCGTAAATACGATGTATAAAGTAAGGGCAACGGTATATTGCATTGCTGTGGGTTGCACAAACAATGACCAAAATTCGGATTGCACGTTTTTCTATGTTCCGACGCGTGAAAAGGATACCGAAAGGTGAGGTAGTAAGCACTAAATGCTCATTTATACCTATATTTTCATAGTAAATCGAACACAAGAATCAAGTAAAACAGCACAGTTGTTATACTTGAATTAAATAGGTATCAACGGCATATCTACATATGTATACATATACATCGATCGAAAATCCCGAATTGTGATTAAATAAATCAGTACTTATTGGACTCATTTACACCTGGCGTGCGACCGCGAACCGTAACGGAGATCGTAAAGTCTATCTCCGTCTCTGTCACTCGAATAGTAAGTGTGACAGAGACGGAGATAGACTTTACGATCTTCGTTACGGTTCGCGGTCACACGCCTGTTATGTTTTCGGTGTTACCTAAGTAGCTGCTAAGTGTAAAATTTATGCACATAGTCGATGCTTGCGCCACAGAATAGATAATAGTGCAAAGCTACCGTATCCGCTTACGATCAGGCGGACCGTACGCTCGTTTGCCACCGACGACGTTTAAAAAAGTGACAACCCTATCTTCGGCAAGGTGCGGAGTAATGTCGACCTTCGCGCCGGGCGATAGAACTCAATGACGCGCGGCTGGCGTGCGGTCCGTTGCTAATAATAATTAATAGGCACGTAAAAAGGCGGCATTCGTGAACATCAAAACAGAGGGTCTTCTGTACTTGTACTATTATTTATTCTGTGGCCATACACAGTCAGAAAAACAAAAGTGTTTTATCGCATAGAATCACAGAAGGGTCGACGTCGTTTTTGCGGATTCAGAGTTCAACCAAAATAAGCCTTTACAGCCCTTAACTTTGGCAATCTCCACAGAAGGGACGCAACAGCACAGCACATTTTTTTTTTATTATTATATACAACGACGGTGGCAAACAAGCGTACGGCCCGCCTGATGGTAAGCGGACACCGCAGCCTATAGACGCATGCAACTCCAAAGGAGTAACATGGGCGTTGCCGACCCTTGATATGTTTTAGGCTACGCCGTGTTGAGAGCTGAAGGAACAAATGCCCTCGCTCTCAACACAACGCATCCTCGGGAGCTCTGGCGACCTTGCTCACCTCCAGGAACACAACACTACTACAGAGCAAAGTAGTAGTGTTATTATGGCTGTGGTTTTCTGCAAGGCGGAGGTACTTCCCCAGTTGGGCTGCTCTACATTCGAGCGCGAAGACATTTTGCTGTGCCCTACCTCCCCACAGTGAAAATAATTAGTTTTTTCATTAGAAACAGATAGAAATGACGAAAATACTGGGAAACTATCAATCCATACTAATATTATAAATGCGAAAGTGTGTCTGTCTGTCTGTCTGTCTGTCTGTCTGTCTGTTACCTCTTCACGCTTAAACCGCTGAACCGATTGCGATGAAATTTGGTATGGAGATATTTTTAATCCCGGGGAAGGACATAGGATAGTTTTCATCCTGGAAATCACCGCCTAAGGGGATGAAATGGGGGGTTGAAGTTTGTATGGAGCTGCGATATAAACGATTTCCACGCGGACGGAGTCGAGGGCAGAAGCTAGTCTTTTATAAGTTGTCAATTTTCAAATTTTTAAATTCTTAAAAACTAACAATAAGGACGTTGTTTGATTGTGACGTCACAAGCCTGTAATCCCTACAAATTCCATAGGTACTTTTTTTTTCTTTATTAAAATAATAATTTTAGCATTAAGCTATGCCACCCCCGTAAACAGTCTTATATTTTAAGAATTACTTTTCCGAATTGAGGCAAGATAAATACTCAGTAGCTCCCTGGCATCGTCAGATATCGGTGGAGCCAGGGCACTGTTACATGTAGCTATAGCACCAGCACGGATAGCACGCGACGGCGCGCGAGCTCTCTCGATTTTTCTCGCACTATCCGTCTCTCTCTTATTAGAACACTTAGAACAAGAGGTATAGCGCGATAAAAATCGAGAGTATGTCGCGGCCGTCCCATGCTAGACGTGCTGAGATTGGACCGAGTCGCCGGGCCGCGCTCCGGACACATTCCGTTAGCACGTGTTGCATCTTCTACTATGTTACAGTCTAGGCAGTTTGGAGTACTAGATAATTAAATCAGAAACTTAAACTTGTTTGTTGGAATGTGTCCTGTTATCTTAAGGCGCCGTAGGTTCAGCGAAGTTAAGCGAACGGAGTTTTTGGAACAATATAATGCGTCTGTTTATAATAATATGGTTTCAAAAAAATACGAATAGTAATATTGAGGCTTTTCTGCAGGGAAATCAGTGCTTCGAAACATGATTAAGCAAATTTCGCTCTATAGAAAAAAATCACGAACATAGGTTTAAAACACACAAAAGTACACTTAAAATATTCATAACAAATTATGCACAAAAGCTATAAATATTAAAATTGCTTCTAAAAATCGGCAATATCATGTTTGAGGGAAATCAGTGTTTACATTTTTATTTATTTAAACGGCCAAAAAATTAAAATTAAAAAACATGATATCCGCGCTTCCGAGCACACACTTCCATCTCGCTCACGCTTATGCTCAGTGAGAGGGAGAGAAGACCATGAACCTACGGCGCCTTAATAGCGCAACAATATTTTTCCTCTTTTCATCCGTATTATCGAACCATGGGTAACGAGGAAGATCGTTCTGGATTGTTCTGTACCAAATCCCTTTTGTTATTTAAGATCTTGACAAAAATTTGACATATAAAACTACGTTTTATCAAGGAATAAATGAAATGAAATGAAAGTTCATCACCATCATAATACTCTTTCCATTGCTGTCGACACTTTTCTTTAGCTTTTCTTAGAATCCCAGTAGGGTCATTTCGCCGGTTAGCGACCACCTAATTTCATGTGCCGGTGGGCGACCACTTAAGCTGAGTTGGTGAACTGAAAGGATATTTTCTCGGTTTTTTAGTAGATTTCTATTCTAAAACAACAACAAAATGCATGTACAAGTAATTGTCTCAATAGGGTGTGTAGAATTGATGTTATCTTCAATAGAAAAAAACCTTCTCCTTCAAGTGGTCGCTAACCGAAGGTGGTCGCGTAACCAGCGAAATGACCCTATACATACAGTGTGTCTCTGACTTAGGGGCTTTAAATGCAAATGTCCATTACGGTCCTGAAACTGAACCACTTTTGTTCCGCAGCTTTGTAAAATAACTATTATTTCTATAATTTATTCGCATTTGAACTTTAACTGTATACCATCAATGTATTGCAAACACGGCCTCATTATTTGACATCCATGACACTGACAAGTATGAAAACTAACTAATGGATGATGTACATTGAACATTTTATTTTATTTGTATGGAATAATTAAAATATAAAAAGAACGTATTTTTGAAAAGTTGTAGAGCAAAAGTAGTTCCGTTTAAGGAGCATAATTGACATTTACATTTATAGCCCCAAAGTCAGAGACACGCTGTATACCGGTAGACATTTATATTCGGTTCCTTCGTTAATCGCTTGTCTAGCTGGCAGATCCGCTTCCTCGTTACCCATTAGGCCTTACGGAGCGTTTTTGACGTTTCATAAAAAGAAGCTGATTTGACTTTTGTCAAATAGCGTATTTTGTACCATGGTACCGCACACTTGCCGCCATATTTCGTCCGCACGGCAGCCGGCCGATTAGGTCGATAGAATCGGCAGCAACAGGTCGCCGAGACGTCTCCGAGTTGTGATTTACTCGGCGGTAGAATATTTATACGCCAGTGCGCTTGACTTGGCGATGTTTGGCATAATGCCGCGCGTCTTGAGTTTATATTTTAAAGAGTTGTCGACTTACGTTTTCAGGTATTTGTATTACGACTTACGGCCGGTTAGCCTAGTGGGTAGTGACGCATGCCTACGAACCTGAAAGTCCTGGGTTCGAGTCCCGGTAAGGGCAAATGTTTGTGTAATGACGGTGAATATTTTGTTTCTGAGTCTTGGATGTTTTTTATGTATTTATTAAGTGTTTATTCAATATATATCGTCTGGCACCCATAACACAAGCCTTATGGAGCTTACTATGGGACTAGGACGATTTGTGTAAGATTACAAAGAACCCAGGCGCTAAGAGATAAAATATAGCCTACTACAAATCGCAAATATGCACAAATGTTCAAAATCTGCGGTGTTCCAAATCATCACCCCCATTTCACCCCCGTCATGAATGATTTCCGGGATAAAAACTTCAACACAATTTTAGTGACTTTCGGGGCGATTATCTCCGACTCTTTTCACTTAATCAAAAAAAATGCTGAGAAACCTTATATTTATTTTGAAAGGCCTATCGATTGATGTGCCACACGTGGGCTTGCAATGAAAAAACATTTTTTGACTAGCAGTTTTATGTATAGGGTGAACCCCTAAAAAAATGTTTTTGTACTAATTTATTTACAAAACTATGTAGCGGCTAACAAAATACACCTATCCTCAAAATTTAATTCAAACACACCTTATAGTTTTCGAGTAAAAATGAACTACCAACTTTTTTCCACGGAAATAATAGGTACCCACAACACGTTTTTTCACGGTTTAGTTGCGATCCTGTGAACTCTCAGTCCGCACGAGCAAAGCATAACTATATCTCAAAGCTATAGTAGTCTCTAAATCAACGGCTTCAGAAATAATCAAGCCGGGAGATTCGCGGGCAATATTTTGCACAATTTATTTCTACTAAAGTCGCGCCTTGGTGCGGCAGCGCGAAATGGCGCCGGGAACGACGCTCCAGAATGTTACCCTCCTAAACCAAGAAGGCTACGCAGTATGGGAATCCTATGTGTTATAGGACTTTTCGGTTTAGCTGGGTTGTGTGGCGGCAGGATGACGGCGCGGCGTTTCGCTAATTGGCGAGAGGCGCGACGGCGCGGGCAGGGTTGAACGATAATTATTGCTGACTTTAGCAAATTTCGGAACGATTTTTTGCGAGACGCTTATAATGGACGTTGATGCCGAATTGCGGGTAGTTCTTCTAGTGAAATAGGTAGATACTGTTTCTCATTTTATAACAGTGTGACCATATATGTTTCGTATTCTTGTGTCCTACCTTTGACCGTGCGAGCGAAGTGAACGAGTTTGTCCGTTCCAGCTGGGGAAAAAATATTTAAAATATTTCGGCTGTTTTCCTCTGTTTCCAATTTCTCAACCGAAGCTCGTGAAATATGTGAGCACTCGAGCAGGAAGAATCATTATAGTTTTATTAAAAAAAAATGTATTTCGGGATTGAAAACCATGGGACCAATGTTTCGTATTCTTTTATCATACCTCTACTCTAGCTTCAAAGTCATCACCATCATCATCTCTCGATTTTTCTCGCACTATCCGTCTCTTTCTTATTAGAACACTTAGAACAAGAGGTATAGTGCGAGGAAAATCGAGAGTATGTCGCGGCCGTCGCCATGCTGTAGAGGAGAACAGACGGATAGCTAGGCATACGAAAGAATCGTATAGCCCAAGCTGGATCGGAGAACTTACTTCGCTTCGTTCGCTCGTCCAATAAGGCATCCCTCTGTTATCGAATTCACAACCAAAGTTGGCACACACCTACTCGGTGTTCGGGTGAACTAGAAGTTGTTCGTTGAAAAGGACGGAGCCGTCCTTTACTGGATCGTCTAATGATCTAAGCATTCTATTGGCAGCCATACCGGCTGCCGGCTAAATACCGGTAGCGCTGCTCGGCCGCCGCGGCGTCTAATCGCAGGCCATTAGGCGCTGGCGCTGCCCGGCCCGCGCTCTGCGACTAGCTCTAATCTAATCTCAAATAATATATTATTTATTGCACCGCAACATAAGAAAAACATGTTACAAGAGTAGATCGACATTGGATACTTTCCTGGGTAAAACAAAATAATTTTATTTAGTCCGCCAGTTAGATTATCAAAAAACATTGGATTTTTTATTAGGGTTCCGTAATCGACTAGGAACCCTTATAGTTTCGCTTTGTCTGTCCATCCGTCCGCGGATAATCTCAGTAACCGTTACCACTAGAAAGCTGAAATTTGGTACTAATATGTATATCAATCACGCCGACAAAGTGGTAAAATAAAAAGTGTTTTTTTTTTTTTGATCAGGGTACCTCCCCTATACGTAACGTGGGGAGTTTTTTTTTTAATTTCAACCCTAACGTGTGATATATTGTTGCATAGGTATTTAAAAATGAATAGGGGTTTGCTAAAATCATTTTTTGATAATGTTAATATTTTCGGAGATAATCGCTCCAGAAGTAAAAAAAAATGTGTTCCCCCCCTCTAACTTTTGAACCATAAGTTTTAAAAATATGAAAAAAATCTCAAAAGTAAAACTTTATAAAAACTTTCTAGGAAAATTATTTTGAACTTGATAGGCTGAATAGTTTTTGAAAAAAATTACAAAATAATTCTGGACGAAAAACTACGGAACCCTACACTGAGCGTGGCCCGACACGCTCTTGGCCGGTTTTTTTTTGTCTACCAAACAAAAAAATATGAAGATATCGCACGTTAAAGTTCCGCGTAACGTCACATTATGCTAAAAAGTGTACCATCGACAATTCTCTCACGAAATTACATATTTTTACTCCATTTTATAATTAACATAGACCCCTTATAGTCACTCTGCGTAGTGTTAAGGCGCCGTAGGTTCATGGTCTTCTCTCCCTCTCACTGAGCATAAGCGTGAGCGAGATGGAAGCGCGTGCTCGGAGGCACGGATATCATGTTTTTTAATTTTAATTTTTTGACCGTTTAAATAAATAAAAAAGTAATCACTGAGTTCTCTCAAGCATGATATTGCCGATTTTTAGAAGTAATATTAATATTTTTAGCTTTTGTGTATAATTTGTTACGAATATTTTAAGTGTATTTTAGACCTATGTTAATCATAATCATCATCCACCTAGGTACACGACATTTTAGTTCCTATTCTGGAAACCTTCAAATTGATGTCATGACGTATTGTTTGTCATATTTACCGATTATTAACGAATGGTGATTGGAAAACCGAATCGAATTTATTGCCGACTAAACCTACGAACTAGGTACGTGTTTTATTTAAATAAGTATTTATTTAATATCATGTCTTATTTCGGTTAGAAATTCATACATTTTATCGTTTCCTGTCAACTTACGGAAGTATAGGTCAACGCAGGTAAAAAGAGCTCTGGCGGCCATAAACTTTATAAGGCGCTCGGAGGTCTTTTTACATGCGTTGGCTTATACATATTATCTGAATCGAAACGAATGCTTACGCCACGACACTAAATTCAAAAATAAAAGACATGGTACGTAATTGTTTTCATTGTGAATTATTATCGCAACATACTCCAGAAATATGATAGAAAAAAAAAAACAATATTAATTTGTTTACATCTTATTAGAAAAGTTGAAAAACCCCCGACATTTTCATTTCAAAGTCCAATATCTCGAAAATTGCTGAACAGATTTTCATGAAACATGGCTAAGAACACTCAGGATAAAATTATCTATGACACAAAAAAACCGCATTCAAATCGGTCCTTCCGTTTGGGAGCTACGATACCACAGACAGATACACAGACAGACACGTTAAACTTATAACACCCCTCTCCTTCCGTTGGCGGTTAATAAAAAGGAAGTAAGATATCACGGACAATAATGTCATTCCATTGGAAACTGGGGACCATCAGTTATCGAACATAACTTGTTCTTGCAACCGGCCCTTAGCAGGCCCTGTCCGTGGCTGCGAGTCAGCAGGGCTGTTATTCGCTACGCGCTAATGCGGCTCACCCCGCCGGTCACCCGTCACGAAACTAGACCTCTACCTACGCTTAGTACTACACTACGCATCGAGGTGCACCTCACTACCAGGCCCGGTACGGACAGTTACCGGGACCTACCTCCACTCAGACACTCACTCCACATTAGTATTGCTTTTAAACGAGAACTTAAATGTAAATTCGACACACGATAAAATCTTATACACTGCCTCGAGGCGCCCGCGCGCCCCGAGTGCCGCGCATTAAACTTTTCGCCAGTCGGGTAGCCCTATAGTGGAGTCTACCCACAAGCCAGCCAAGACCAGCAGCTACAGCCACTCTGGCTGCTGCATATGAACCAATTAAAAAAAAAAAAAAAAATACGCATCGAGGTGTCAAGATATATTTGTGGGTGAGCGTTGAGGTGAGCTTAAAACAAGTTACAGGCTGTAATCGCGGGTCATTAGGCGACGTCTATAACGGGCCCGGCCTGCAGTGCCGCGCTCGGACGGATGCTTGCACGGGACCGTTTGTCTGAGATTCTAGTCTCGGATTTCTTAGTGCTAGTTAGAATTTCGCGTTATATTCGTTTGTGATGCAATTGGTGCTTCAGGATTCTGCAGCATAATTCGGGTGTATATATATATATATATATCTATAGGTACCCGAATTTGCCGGAATCAACACTTATAATACCTTTAGCTTCAGAACCAAGGTGACCGATATAGCCCTCCGATTCGCTAAACTTAAGTGGCAGTGGGCGGGGCACATTGCACGCAGAATCGATGGCCGTTCGGACGGAAAGGTTCTCGAGTCGCGACCACGTACCGGAAGGCGCAGCGTGGTAAAGGTCGCGGGAGTCCGCGTAGCGCTGGACCGGTCATTGTGGCACTCTTTGGGGGAGCCCTATTTCCAGCAGTGGACGTCTTTCGGCTGATATGATGATGATACCTTAAGCACTTTTCAATGCGCATGACGTGTGGCGCCATTTAAAAAGCATCCTGTCGCAAAAACGCATCAGGCTAAGGTACCTGCTAAGTCTATCACGCGACGGCCGCGACATACTCTCGATTTTCCTCGCACTATACCCAAGAGGTTCTGAGTGTTCTAATAAGAAAGAGACGGATAGTGAGAGAAAAATCGAGAGAGCTCGCGCGCCGTCGCGTGATAGCCGTGCTGATGCGTCTACCAGTCGCATGTCAACGCATAACTTATGTTCAAAAGATGCTAATGCCAAAAGCCTCTCAAGTTTTTTATAAATTACTCCGTTTCTGACAGCTTAAATGTGCCTACAAATTGTATCAAATGAGAGGTTATTCAAACCTTTATAAGGCAGTGGGAAATATATTTTCACCATGGTTTTGAATCGTATTCCTCAGGTATACTAGTAAGTAGGTATCTTGTACGGAACATGTTAAGCAGAATTTTCATTATGTTTCCTAGTTCCTTAAAAACTAATTCTCGCCGCAACCCATACCTTCCCCTTTTCAGTGCAAATGCTGATGTTATCCCGGCGTACTGCAGCGGAAAGTGTTTTTGCTCGAAGTGCACAGAGCACTGGCACTGCAATTTATAGCCTGGTAGCGCTCGGCTTGGGAAGCTAGCTATGGGATGAGGCCGGGATTACCCGTGCAGTCGGCGTTGCATATTGTGTTGCGTTACAATTGGATTGATTATTTGAAACTTGGTCTGTTCTTTTGTTAATCTAAGACTGCAGGAACTATAGTGGCTCTCACTGTGAGCTGTAGAAATCGCGAGCCTGTCATAATAAAAACGATAAGTTAATCGACAATAGTTATTTGTGTCACAAGGGAGCAAAATAGTATATTTACGGGGAGGGCGGCGTATTGAATCCTGAGCGTAGCGAGGGGTTCTAACGTAGGATCCTGAGCGTAGTGAGGGATACAAGTGTTAACGCCCGAGACGAAGATAGTTTTGCTACCGAGTGAGACATACTATTTTTCACACCGACTATAAAGAAATTTAAAAAAGATGCTGTTAAAATTACTTTAAAATTTTTCACATTTTTTTTTAATTTATTACAAATTTTTGAATATAACAAAAAATGCATAAATTTTCATATATAACATTGGACACATAAAAATATGAAAAAAATCTCAAAAGTAGAATTATAAAAACTTTATAGGAAAATTATTTTGAACTTGATATAGGTTGAATAATTTTTGAAAAAATTACAAAATAATTTCTGGACGAAAAACTACGGAACCCTACACTGAGCGTGGCCCGACACGCTCTTGACCGGTTTTTAATCGATTACGATGAACTTACAATCGATTATTTTATTAAGATCTGTGTTCAATTGGCACATTGCGTAAATGCCAATGAATAAATTAAAAAAGTAGCTTGAACAGAAAAGTAGCATTTTAATCCCTCTCATCGTGGAGCAAAACTTACTTTTCCGAATGAAAGGTGTG
The DNA here is from genome assembly GCA_947578815.1 of Epinotia ramella. Classification (NCBI taxonomy): domain Eukaryota; kingdom Metazoa; phylum Arthropoda; class Insecta; order Lepidoptera; family Tortricidae; genus Epinotia; species Epinotia ramella. The sequence goes on along the minus strand of OX388220.1, from coordinate 19,686,290 downwards.
AAAATAACTATTTTGCACCCAAGCTGAAAAGGAGAATACGTTCACTTTGCTCGCTCGATCAATAACTATAGCAAGGTTGTTTATTTTCCTTAGCTGCGTTACTGTGGTTACTAAGAATGTGTATGACATCGATCTGAGGACCTTCCGGGAAACGAAAACGAACTTCTTTTGTGTAGGTATCTCCTCCTCTGTCGCACTTGCTTCGAGCGACAGAGAGGGAGATACAGTAACGAAGTTCGTTTTCGTTCGGTACGCCCTCAGCATTCTGAGCTCTCGTCGAATGAGTTATATGTATATAACGGTATCATAACCATCATCATATGAGCCAAAAGACGTCCACTTGGACATAGGCCTCCCACAAATCTCATTTTCACAGCACATACTCAAGTAATTAAGTTTATTGCATTCATATTGTTACATAGATATTACGTTTTAGGTAGTTAGAGGTCTCAAACATGACTTACCCCCCCGCTAAGTCAAACAGTTTCATAAGTTAATCTGACATTAGTTCACCATCTTTGTCGAAAACGCAGCTACATGTTTATTACCTTAATCGCCTAACCTGATTAGGTCGCAGTTCAAAACACCTCTACACCAGGCAATCATGAAATGCTAAGCGACCGCTCTGCACCGGCCACCTCGGCACGGAGCCCGTAATTACGGCGGTCGGCGGGACAGTCCAGCTAATTACCGCCTCGCGATGCTGGACGCCTGGCACCGGACTAATTGCTGTCCACGTAATTTATGAGGCTAATTAGTTAAGCACAGAGTGTGTTGTAAGCCTAATATCACGTCTCGGCTTAAAAATATTATTTGAATTTTATGCATGCGAGAGATTTGCTACACACAATTACATACGTACTCGTATGTTGGGTTAGTCCATCCATACCGACAACAACCTGGTTCACTCTGAGCTAGTGTTGATACAAAAAAAATCTAAGCTGACTATATAGACTACAATTCCCGGCAAACAACTTGAGCAAATGACCTTGCCCGCGCAACGGCGAATTGTACGTGCGAGCTGCCCCCCACTTCGTCCCGCATGTTCAAGTTGTTTGCCGGGAACTGTACCGCGTCAACCGCGAATATCATAAAAAAAAGCGGCCAAGTGCGTGTCGGACCACGAACAACGAAGGGTTCCGTGCCTATTAAAAAGGTCGTTTCGTTACTGAAATCTTATGGCACTTTATGTCCTTTTCTTTAAGGATGGCAGTTTTTTAGAGATATATCGAAAACCTTTGAACCGATCTTGTTCAAAACAATTTTCGCTGAAAGAATTTAATAAGCCCTATGTCCATGACTTTTTTTCATATGTTTAAAATACACGGTTCAAAAATTAGAGGGGGGCGGGGACACACAATTTTAGTGACTTTCGGGCCGATTATCTCCGACTCTATTCACTTAATCAAAAAAAGTGCTGAGAAACCTTAAATTTATTTTGGAAGGCCTATCGATTGATGTGCCTCACGTGGGGTTGCAATGAAAAAAAAATGTTGACTTTCAGTTTTATGTATGGAGTGCACCCCTAAAAAATTTTTTTTTTGTAATTTTTATTATAAAATTATGTAGCGGCTAACAAAATTTTATTCAAATACACCTTATAGTTTTCGAGTAAAATGCCTGTGACATACGGACGGACAGACAGACAGACATGATGAATCCATAATGGTTCAGTTTTTTTACCATTTGGCTACGGAACCCTAAAATACTTACCTAGTCCAGTAACTTTATGCATCCAGAGCTTTCGTCAAATCCGGTAGTTCTGATTTTTTGCATTGTTTATGATGTTGACCCAATGAATAATCCATGCAAATTTGTCTAAAATTTAAAATACCGCGTAAACCATAGAGGACTAGATTTTAATAGTACGTTACTTGGATTATTCATTGGGCCAACATCATAAACAAGTCTGCAAAAAATCAGAACTACTTACTTACCGGACGACGCAAAGTACTCCCCGTACTTTATCAGTTATCGCGGCAGCCGCATCACAACAGCTGATAACGAAATACATTCTAGCCCCAACATACATGATATGGTGCCGCCATCTGTCGGCGAGTAGCAGAACTATGGTTGATTGAGGTGCCAGCAGATGCAGTAAAGTGCACATAGATGTCGCTAATACTAAAAAAATAGTTTTATTTTGAGCTCTTATTCGAATTTGAGTGAGCGGCGATTTGACTACAACTTCTTAATATGGTTCTCCATTATTCTTTCAAAAAGAAAACGCTTAATAACTCCCTTTTAAACGTCTTTCTTTTGTTTCAGAATGCAACGAACCAGGAGCCAGTGTATCGGAAAGTCGCAGTCGTAGAAAATTTCTTCGACATCATCTACACGGTGCACGTGGAACTCGAAGGCCGGCCAGGCAAGCACGCAGGACAAAAACGGACATACAGAACTGTAAGCATTTTCTTTTAACTAACCATAGTCCTTAAGTAAAGATAACAAGTTAAAAACAAACTTAAAAAAAAAATGGATTTTTATTGATATCAACGCCATCTGTGCCACGCTTACTTAACTTCAATAGAAAAGCAGCTGAAGCAGCTCGCTCCGTGGTTCAAGTGGGTTTGAGTTTCAAGGGCGCCAAGTTTTGTGTAACACTTCTAGCAGATGGCGCCTATGTATTGGAACGAAGAAAATATTAGCTAAATATTTTAAAATTTTGAGGAATTGTGTATTTCAATTTTATTGGACTGACATAATATATGTTCTTCAAAAAAATAAAACGACAAGTACCTATAGGACAACTCAACCGCCCACAAACGACTGCGTATAGTACATGTAGCGGAGGATATCCAATACTATTATTATCCTATACTATAATAGTTATTTACGATACAAGTGCCGAAAATAGGAAATTCGCAACGAGTGGTGATAAATTAAAACACGACCGAAGGGAGTGTTTTAAATCGACACGAGTTGCGATTTACCTATTCGCACGTGTATCGTACAACGTTTTACTGTACATATGGCTCTTTAAAGTTTCGACGTATGCACGGAAAGTGCTCTTTCCGCACTAGTGCGGGAAAGTAGCACCATATGTACTGTAAATCCTATATTAATCCTATACTATTAAACGAGCAATATTTGTATAAATATAAGTCGCAGGCATATTGTATAATCCGCCGTTTTACATAACAGAGCTGTTTCACAAAACAGCAGCAGGTATAGATATATTTGCATTTACGTTCTCGAAAATGGCTGTAACGATTTCGACGACATTTGGAATATGGGGGTGTATGGGGGCGAAAATCGATCTAGCTCGGTCTCATGTCCATCAAAAATCGTTTTCTCTTTAAAAATCACGATAAACGCCTAGTCAAACTCGGTCGCCCAGGTACCTACTGAAAAGTTATAGGTATCCCAAAATATATGTAGGGTACACGTAAAGGGCATATCTAGTTACTTCTTTTTTCTAAATGAGATTTCAATGTCACGAAATAGTTCGTAACGAGCTCAACATTTTGAGACCTATATCTCATTTTGGAAAGAAAAGTGTCTAGACATGTTCTTTCCGTTTACCCTTCATAATAACTAACTATTTAGGCTCAGTGATCCAAAACGGATTCGTGAAATCTGCATATGCTTTCTTGAAGTCCACAAACAAAGAGTGAACGCTGTGTGCGTACTCCCACTTCTTTTGCATCAGTTGTTTGAGCAGAAAAATCTGGTCTGTCGTATGCTTTTCAGCGTAGGGTTCCAACCTCTTTAGCAACACGTTAGACAGGATTTTGTACGCAGTAGAAAGCAGAGTTATTCCTCGGTAGTTTGTGCTCAGGGGACTGATTTTTGACTTTCGAGCGCTCGACTCTTTCACTCGAAAACTGACAAAAATTATGAAATGCTATTTTGAAATAGCCATAGAAAATTGAAAAACGAGTGGTATTGACCACTCGTAATTAATTCTATTGGTAGAAAGTAAGTGCCTGCCATTTTGACACTACAATCGTATTTACTTTTATTTGATTTTCGAGCGCTCGAAAGTCAAAAATCGGTCCCCAGTGCTGTTTATGTTTGTTTACCTTTCATATGCAAAATATTTTTTTTTCATTCTAGTTTGTTAGATGGACTGCCCTAAAAGTATCTACTTTGCCCTAAAGTTGACTGGTAGATAATGCTACACAGAGATATTCATTGTTTAGAGTCGGCTATGACGGTAGCGTGTGAAATGAAATGAACGCTATAATTATTTTGCATCGGCTGAACAATTATCATACGTTTGCCGAGCTTAGGGACCAGCTAGCGAGGTAAAATTAGTACTAGCATGTTAAAATTGAGTGTAGATTTGTTATTATTCTATGTAGGCAAAACCACATAGGGTAAGCCTATCAAATGTGGACACTCCCACTGAGTAATTATTGGCACTATGGAATCCTATTTCAAAGCAATAGAGAGATAATAATCCAGACTTCGTATTCCGATTTTAACTCTCAGATGCAGCCGAACTCGTCTTTTAGGTGCCAGTCACGTGTACCTACCTACTACCTACTATACCTACCCTATTTTTTGTTTGAACATGTAGATACGTCCATGCAAAGAATGGGCTCATTTCCCTTACATAACAGTACATCAAGCCCACACTAGGAGCACTGCTCTGATAATGCCTATCTCGCCCCCCGACTGGACGAGACAATTGATTGTGGACGCTTCCGTTACAGGCCGGTTTCTTTGTAAACAAAAAGTCACTCCCTTTCAGAACAACGTTATAACCGACCACACGTTCCATAATTTGATATCACTTTATTCTTTCTTGCTTCCCTGGTAATCGTGAATGTTTTCGCCAACAGATCACGGAGACGTACGCGTTCCTGCCGCGGGAGGCGGTCACGCGCTTCCTCACCGGATGCGCCGAGTGCGCGCGGCGCCCGCGCAGCGCCTCTCCCCCTCCCCTCCCCACGCCGTCCCCCTCGCCCACCAGGCACCCCACCTACCTACCCTTCCTACCTCACTGCCCCACCGACTACTCCAGAAACTGGGAATCTGAGATAGACGCGGCACATAGCTATCCTTACGAGCCGAAATTCGACTACACGGAACTCCAGCCTGTGAAGAAAGTGGAAAGTCCGAAAGCGACAGACTCGGAAGACCAGGAACCCACGTACATAGAGTTAAAGTCGAAGAAGATCAACGGTTTTGATTCGACTCCATTGTTAAGTCGATGTTCGCCCGTGGAGCCTGCGTTTCGGGAAGAGGAACCCGTCAGAACTGACCCGGAGATCGACAAAGACGAGAACAGCCTTATCGACGTAGAAGATGTAAAAATCGATAGCCCAGTACCAAGCGTGATCCAGAAAATCGTCAACGCCGAAGAAGATTCCGACAAAGATGCAAGAGCAAAGGAAAACGTAAGAGTTAAGGAAGAAAAGACTGATGATAAGAAACAGAAAAAGTACAATCCCTTGGACGTGGCCAATTTAACGTCTAAGGATCCCCCGAAGTCAGCTTCTCCCCCAAGAAAGAAGTTGTTGCCTTCGAGTTTAGAGTATTCTAATTCTTTTGGGCGGTTTCCTAAGCCATGGCGGCCGGACGGCGGGGTTTACTGCGGCGGCGAAGAGGTCGACTACAGCGTCCCAATAACTACGGTGTACCTCAAGCACATGCGGAGTATGGCGTACCAGGAACGACTGGAGCTGGAGAACAAGGTAAGTTTCGTAGGATACTAGTATTATTTAGCGCTTACACACCTATTCAGACATGAAGCCAGGCGCATTCCTAGTGGTTCAGGCATGCGGCTGTCAAGCGGCGGTTGTGGGTTCGAATCCCTGCTCGTACCAATGAGTTTTTCGGAACTTATACGTACGGAATATTTACCGTTAGCTTTTCGGTGAAGGAAAATATCATGAGGAAGCCGGTCTGATCCTAATAAGGTCGATTTCCCTATGGGATGGCAGTCGCTTTCGTAAAACTCGTGCCTAGCTATGCCAAATCTTGGGATTAGGTGTCAAAGCGGACCCTGAGCTCCTTTAGGGCACAACCGGGAATGACGCTAGGAGGATGATGAGGTTGTTATTTTACAGCGAAGGCAAGTGAATTAAACTATTCGCTGACGCTGAAAGTTCGCTGTAAAGCGTATTGATGTGTAAAATCCCGTTTTATGATAGGGCAGGGTACGGGGTGGGTTACGAAACCTTTTTCTCTAAACAAATATAAATTTTGCGGGTTCGACCGCGTTTAACCCTAGCTTAAACTTCTGCCAACTAAGGCGGCATAAAAGTGTGGTGGTTGGCGCGGCCCGCAAGCGCGCCTTTGTGGCCCAATCCGCCCTTTGTACCCGGCGACCCAACCGAGGGTTATGATTTCGAAACTCGGCTCGATCTGATACGAAGTTGTGTGTTAGTTTCTGATTCAACTTTTTGCATGGGCTTACCCGTTTTATGGGGGATCAGCAATTCCGAATTACTAGTTTAATGAAGCTCTGGCTCTTGGCTCGGCGTAGTTGCGTTGCGGTGACAAAGTTTCACTTAATGCCGGGAAAAACTTGGTAGCTTTGGTATATCTTGGCTTCAATCGTAATATTTTATTACTGACTAGCTTTCCCTCTGTGGCCTTGCATTTTTAACCCCCGACTCAAAAAGAAGGGTGTTATAAGTTTGAAAGAAAGAAAGAAAGAAAGAAAGATACATTTATTCACAAACACACAGGACACACATATTAAACAATAAAATAAGCAAAGAACAGATAAAACATGAAACAAGTGTGTCTCTGCGGCAGTGAACATGCATGCGGCGGCATGCATGCATGCGGCATGTGGTTTTGACACTGGCTCAGCATTATGCTGAGGTGTCAGACACCTGCAGCGCTGATTTTCAGCCAGCACCGTCGGTTTGACGTGTCTGTGTATCTGTGTGTCTGTCTGTCGTATAGCAGCTCCTAAAAAATCAACCGATTTTAATGCGGGTTTTCATGGTCCGACAACTGACGTGATCGAAATGGTTCTTGGTTAAATTTCAACAAAAATGGTTTGGCCGGTTTTGAGATATTGAACTTTGAAATGAAAATTTAGGGTTTTTCAACATTTCTTAGTTGTTAATTGAGAAATGTGTATTGTTTCCAGGCCTTTAAAACGTTATAAAATGAACCGGAATTATAACGGTATATTCCGTTAGTGTTCGAAAATTACGTTATAACAAAATCAATATTCTCCATAACGATATAAATACCGTAACAGAATGAATAACAGAACGATATATAATAACGTTATAATATCGTTTTAAAATGCGAGCCGCGCGCTACGGCTGCGCCGTTGCCGCTCTGTGCCAATGCCAACATGCCACCACGTGGGCCGTAGCGCGACGTGCGACGTTGCCGTTATGTTGTTCTAGCTTCTAAATCTTATTAATGCTTGTTTACCTCGATCATTTGCAAATTGGTTGTGAATTGTGAATATTTGGTTGGTTGCGACGATAAATGCGGCGGAATAAAAATGGGACGCAGGAAACGCAACGCTGTCCACAGATTCGTGGACTTGCTCATAAATAAAAAGAAAGAGTGCCAATCTTAATAGCCCCTAGGTATACACTATTACAATATGTAAGAGGGACAATATTTTTTTATGTTAATTGTTTGTCTCGGCACTAAATCGCAGACTACAGACAAACAAGCCCTACGACCGACGGTGTTGCCGTGAGCAAAAAGTTATGCATAGGTATGTTGGTATGTGCTTTTGTTCATTAATCGTAATAAAATTAAAATATACTTTTAGTTTCCGACATTTTATTTTATTTTTGATTTAGAGCCATTCCGAAAATGACAAGTTAAATAAAATCTGATTATGAAACCAAAGAATGTGTGAATTTTCGATTTGGGTCGCGATAGATAGGGGAGACCAAGGACGGTTGGTACACATAAATATGTATCGATCCTCCTTTTCTTACGATTCATCCTCCTTTTCTAATTAATCCTTAGTCACTAAATATTTATATAAATAACTAGCTGTTGCCAGCGACTTCGTTCGCGTGGAACTTGTTATGGTCTTAGAAAAAATATTGCTATTAAATTATGTTCGGTGCAAGCTATTTATCGCTGTCCCAAACACACTTCTACCATCTTAAAGATATACAAAAACTATCCTATATCCTTTCAAGGGTCTCAAATTATCTGTACGGGAAATTTCATCTAAATCCGTTCAGGGATTAGACCTACGTAAAAGGTAACAGTGCGATGAGTTCGTTAGTTTAAATTGATAAATCTAAATTGAAAACTTCGTTTTTACAAACATAAATATCTTAAGAATCATCAATAGACGTTTTCATACAGTATTAAAGAAAAATATATTTTTATATGTCTACTAAGCTACATTACTGTTATAATAATAAGTACCCAATGTTGATTAAATCTATTCGATTCTGGGAGCATCGCAGTACTAACCTAACCTATCCTACATTTCTGGTAACTGTTCAAATCTGTAAGTCTTACTTTAAAAAAGGTCTTGCTCTCTATACAACCTTCAAACCTTTTAACTCTCTTAGGGGATGAATAAAAAAAACGCTGAAATCGTTTTCTAATCATTAAACAAACGGTCCATAACCTAAGTAATAAATCTATTATTTTAAAAATATCTTGCTCTTCGTATAAACTTTGAACCCCCTAGAAACCCTCTTGGGGGATGAATTTCAAAAACATTGAAATGTATTTTTTAGTTTTAAACAAACCGTCTAAAATCGTAGTTACACTAATGTTTTACTTTAAAATTGTCTTGACCCTATACGGCCTTCGAATCCCCTTTAAACACTCTTAGGTGATGAATAAAAAAATCTACTAATCTGCTCTCTCTATTTTAAGACCAAAAAATCTTACTTAAAAAATTACTTTTCCCTCCACATAAACTTGGAAGCCCCAATAACGCCTATAGGGGATGAATTAAAAACAAAACTCTGAAATCAGTTTTGTTGTCTTTTAACATACAGACTAAGACTGACATTAGAAATATCTTACTATATTTTCTTGCTCTCCATATAAACCTTGAATACCGCTTTAACACTTTTAACCCCCTTAGGGGTGGTATTTTTCCAAGACGATGAAAGGATTTTTTTTTCTAATAAGTAATCGTACCACAAAGTTGCCCATCTCTAGCTCAAAAAAAATGTTTCTCATCCTAATCTTGCATAAGTACCTTTTTAACCCCCTTAGGGATGGAATTTTCTAACACGTTAAAAGTACTAACTGTTTTTCTATTCTAATAAGTAATCTTTCTACAACGTTTCAAATCTCAAGCTCAAAAAAAGTGTTTCTCATACAAACCTTTCACCCCTATTTAACCCCCTTAGGGGTGGAATTTTCTAAAACGCTGACAGTCCTTTTTTGTATTGTATTTAGTAATCTTTCTACTAAGTTTGAAGTTTCTAGCTCAAAAAATAAAGTTCCCTCCATACAAACTTTGCACCTCTATTTAACCGCCTTAGGGATGAAATTTTCTAAAACACAGAAAGTACTTTTTTCTATTCTAATAAGTAATCTTTCTACAAAGTTTCAAGTCTCTAGTTCAAAAAATAATGTTTCCCCCATACAAACATTGCACCCCTGTCCCCTACTTAACCCCCTTAGGAGAGGAATTTTCTAAAACGCTGCAAGAACTTTTTATGCATCTTAATAAGTAATCTTCCTACAAAGTTTCAAGTCTCTAGATAAAAAAAAAGTTTCCCTCATACAAACTTTGCACCCCTATTTAACCCCCTTAGGGATGGGATTTCCAAAAATTCCATCTTGTCCCTTCTTTTTAGTCCCAGTAGTTTCGGCTGTGCGTTGATGAATTAGTCAGGAAGTCTTCTTTTACATATATAGATAAATCAAATTTCTCATTCTCTCCACCTCATTTTAAGCATCTTAGCTGACCATCCATCCGTAATGTGCGTGCTGGTGCCATGAGACCGGTTTAATTTATTTAAACTTTGTGACACAATACAAAAAAAAGTATATATGGTGGACTTAATGCCATAAGGCATTCTCTAACAGTCAACCAACGGGCTAAGCAGAAACATTTGATGCAGGCATTTAAATTATTAATAATTTACCATGTTATAACAATGCCATTAATATCTGGGGGCACGGCAGTGCCCCCGCCAAGTCGAGCGCGAAGCAAACACTGCCGTACCATCCTTTACTGGAACCATTTCGCCACATTTTCAGGCCCCTATTTGTGAACCTCTGGATAAGACCAGAATGCAGAAATTTTCGTCATCCAGTAAGCTATAATCACATACTTAAAATCCAAAATTTCAAGTCTGTAGGTCAGTTAGTTCCGAAGTTAAGCGAAAGCAAAGTTTCGCATTTATGACACTCACTCATGATCATCAAAATAGAACTAGTACTTCCCATAAACTCAGAGAGCTGAAATTTGGTACAGAGTTAGGGTTTAATGGCCACATAAAGGGAAAACTATAAAAAATTGCTATTTCAACCCAGTTTTCTAGATACGCCAACTGTATACATTACTTTGTAATCCTATACAAATATATAGGATTACAAAGTTACATTTGCAGTGAATGGGAAAATTCAAAAGCAAGAATGGGCCTGCATTCATAGTTTGTATGTATGGATAAGACATTAACCTTCAAAAAGAAGTGAGATTCCATAAAAAAACACTCCATGTAAAAAAGAGGCCAAGTCTCGAAACTCTTCCACCGTAAAAAGTTGTGAGATATTTCGTAGAGCCAAGTTTCAGGTTTCTTATTAATCTTTATTTGCTTGCTTGACGACCGGTTAGCCTAGTGGGTAGTGACGCTGCCTACGAAGCTGAAGGTCCTGGGTTCGAATCCCGGTAAGGGCAAATAATTGTGTGATGAGCATGAATATTGTTTCTGAGTCATGGAAGTTTTCTATGTATTTAAGTATTTATATCTATTATATGTATATATCGTCGTCTAGTACCCATAACACAAGCCTTACTGAGCTTACTATGGGACTAGGTCGATTTGTGTAAGATTGTCCCTTAATATTTATTTATTTATTGCTAAATAAAATTTTGTGACTTGGCAATCACACAATACTACATAATTTTAGGTAAGTATGCAAAAATCTATAAATACAGTTAAGTTGTGTGATTGCCACGTTGCAGAATTTTATTTAACAAGCAAAAACATTCCATGTAAAAAAGAGGCCAAGTCTCGAAACTCTTCCACCGTAAAAAGTTGTGAGATATTTCGTAGAGCCAAGTCTTAGGCATTCTTTAATCTTTATTTGCTTGCTAAATAAAATTCTGTAACTTGGCAATCACACAACTTTCCTGCATTAATGGATTTCTGCATACCTAAAGCTATGTAGTATTGTGTGATTGCCAAGTCACAAAATTTTATTTTGTAAGCAAATAAAAATAAAAGAATGCCTGAGACTTGGCTCTACGAAATATCTCACAACTTTTTACGGTGGAGGAGTTTCGAGACTTGACCTCTTTTTTACATGGCATGTTTTTTATGGGATGATGCATTTCCGATTAATGAGGCACGGAGTAGCTAAAGACAATCTGATTTGAAAATTATTAGTCAGGATATTCGTATCAGGCTACAACCTGCGCCGACAAGCCGAGCAAATCGAAAAATTCTCTATTTTACTATGACGTCGTGCACTCTAACAAACAACCTACGTTACGTAATCACATCGCTTACATTGCACGAGTAGGCTATACTGAATGCGAGAAAGGGGTAGCCTATAACGTTATTACATTATTATATCGGTTAAAAAAGTATCGGTTTTATATTAATGGTTTAGATTTATAACGTTATAATGGATATCGCTATACAGCGCGTCAAATATCGGTTTCGAGTATAGCGGTTTTAGGAATAATAACGTTATAAATGATAGCGCTATACGAAAATAGCGCTATTTAAAGGCCTGATTGTTTCGATACCGTAAAACGGGGTGAGTAGGGTCAAAACTGACATTCAAACCTCGATAACATTTTATTTTTACATATGCAAACTAATGAGTGTTGTATAATATATAATAAGTGTTCCGGACGTTTGTGTTTTAGTTTTTTTATAATTTTGGGTAGTTCCATTCCATAACTTTAACGATAAACACGAAATCCCACCTCACCCCGTAGTCCCTCGTAGTTGGGGTGAGATGGGTTTTCATACAAAGGTGATTTTGGAAGATTGTTAGATCGTTTTTTTTTAATTATGAATATTACTTTAGCTCCATTTTAAATTGAAGTACATTATTTAGGTAGCAGTAGCCTTAATAAAATCCCATCTCACCCCCCTTTCATCCCTTCTCTCCCCATTCATAACCCAACTCTCCTCGCGATCCCTACTCACCCCATTTTATGATACATTAAAAGCGGTTATAACGCTTATTGTTTGTTAGACGAACGCCCGAGTGTATCGCAACGTATCGCTAGCCATAGGTATTCATTTGCATCGATATTGTATCGCGTTTGTATCGTTGCAAAAATTCGCCAGCGCATTTTTTTGAAGTGAAAACTTCTTTAGCACTTTTTGTGATGGGGAAAAATTGTTAAACTCGCCACAGGTCACGTGACCGTAAGATGTCACGTGACCGTAAGATTCGACAGATTGAACATTCGTAAGACGGACACGTGACCTGGGTCCGATTTTTGACTTTCGAGCGCTCGACTCTTTCACTCGAAAACTGTCAAAAATTATGAGAAGCTATTTTGAAATAGCGATAGAAAATTGAAAAACGAGTGGTATTGACCATTCGTAATTAATTCTATTGGTAGAAAGTAAGTGCCAGCCATTTTGACACTACTAACGTATGTACTTTTATTTGATTTTCGAGCGCTCGAAAGTCAAAAATCGGTCCCCTGATCGAAAAACTGTTACAATGTCAATGAGTTTTCACTTCTGCCGGCACTCCCGGAGTGCAACCCGGTCTTTTTTTAAATCAAAGTTATACATTTGTACAGCCACCATACGAAAATAGTTAGTATAGCACTCAAAGTAGACAAATATATCGCAACACATCTTTATTATTGGGGTAAGGTTGTGTTATGAAATATTTAACCGCTTAGGTTCATCATCATATCAGCCGAAAGACGTCCACTGCTGGACATAGGCCTCCCCCAAAGAGTGCCACTATGACCGACCCTGCATCCAGCGGACTCCCGCGACCTTGGTTGCTTCAATCTATTTGATGCTGAATGTTCTTTGCAAAAAAAATACCCTATGGGTACTTTGTCGAAGTCATGTTTCCATAATTTTGTCACTAAGTCCGTTTAGATATTTCCGATGTTGACTTTACGTTGCTAAAATTAGGTCCTATCATTAGCCCCCGGAAGTGCCGCACCCAGCACATCCTTTTTGCCATTCTAACTTTCCTTTTACCGTCCGGATTTACTTTAAAAAGCTCATGTAGGATGTTTGTCTAATGAAAGTTATTGATATTGATGTCAATACGAGTATTTATACTGTTATAATTATAAAGACGTGAAGTTTCTTTTTTTAGGTTTACTTAATTTGGTTTTCATAATTTTTAGTCGGAAGTCGACCATTTTTATAATCAACTAGCTGATGTCCGCGGCTTCGCCCGCGAGGTTATAGGAAAATGTAACATATTGAAATTTCCCTTGGGAATTAGATGTTTTCCCGCTGGAAAAAGTAGCCTATGTCACTCTCCAGCTTCTAAACTATCTCCATACAAAAAATCTGATCAATACGACGCTCCGTTGCGACGTGAAAGAAGGACAAACATACAAACACACACACTTTCGCATTTATAATATTAGTAAGGATATCACATACCTATTTCAAGTTGACCTTTCATTGGAAACTGATTTTTACTTATTTTTATTAAATTACACATTCGTTAAACATTTTTTTATAGCCTTGTTCCGACGGGTCTAAAGGACGAACTTCCCTAAGTCTGTAACACCGACTTATATACGGACTTGCTACCAATAATATGTGAACACTACTTTGCAATGGTTTAAGCGCCTACATAGTTTTGTCGCTATACTACCGTTCATTATATTTATGACTACATAATTTAATCAACATTGGACGGTGCACACGTTTATAAATTCTATTGCGCTCAAATTTTGCATCAACTTCGTAGTACGAACTTTTTGGAGAGTTTCGCAACTATTTGAACGTTATTTAATAATTGTTTTCGTGCATTTTGTGTAACTCACGTAACTATAGTTTCCGACTCGACATAAAGCTACCAGGCTAACATAGGCACGAGAGCACCTGGCTATCCCTGCCCGCGGCGTCCTCAGCGACCCACGATTGATTCAGACGAATGTCCCACACAAAGGAGAGCGTCACGCCATAATCGGGCACCGCATCTTTTCTAACTCATTTTTCTCGCTCCGAGCGGTGGGGGCCCCCCTTTCATCAGGGTGGGGCGTCACGGTATTAGACAAGACACAAAAACGGCGCCCGGCGGAGAAGGCGGCTACTGAGTTTCTGATGACGCTGTTTTTTTCCTTTAATGCTTTTAATGATCCTGAGCGTTAAATAATGGATGTGAGGCGGCGACGAGCGTGTTGACATGTAGAAATAAAATAGGCACGGGATCCTCATGCGTTTATAAAGCGATATCTAGAATGGATAATCGTCATATTACTAAAATATTGGTATTTATGATATGTAAAAAAATATTTGATTATAGTCAGTAATTCAATGCCTATCGATAAAAACAGCCACTCATCTTTTGAAAAGACTGCCAAAATGTAACAATAATAAGCTTAATAACTGCGCCAGACGATCATCTCAAAAATATAGAATCTAATTTCAAACTTTTCAGAAAAGTGGCAAAACTAGGTATTCCAATGTAAATTTCAGTATATTGGCGTTCCGCACATTTTCCACGAACGCGTTAAATCGACCCCGCAAAATAAACCGGCTAAAATCCACAAAAGTTAGTATCATCCTTTTGCCCCGCCCGCCCTAAGGGTCAGTCGGGCCGGTCCGTAAGAGGGTATCGTCCCTCGACCCCCAAAAGTGGCGCCCCCTTCGTTGCGACTTGTAAGATTGATTGGGGCTCCTTCAGTCCATTGCGGCCCCCCCTTGTGGGATATTCGACCCTCCCCCCCTTTTTTCTCGGGTACCTACTGGGATGTAGAGAGGATGGATGGGCTTTTTGTTGGGATTATTGAGATTTTCTAACTCGAATTACGTGTTTAAGTTGCTTGTTATTATTTGGGAAATTACCCTTAAAATACCCGTTGTCATGTTGGGGGATTTTTTCCTCGTCTGTTTTTCTTAAAGTAGAACTTCATTAATTTCATTATTGAAGAAAAACTAACCGAGAATAGGTACACTCAATTATCTCCAATCCTCGAGATAATTGAGTGTACCTATTCTCGGTGTATAGGTACATTGGCCCGTTTTAAGCCGTAAACCCTTCGTATTCTAGAATATATATATATATATATGGACCAAAATTCAAGTTTCGTGTCATTCTCATCGTCACTAACTTTATAAATTGCAGGAAAACATCTAAATGGAAGTTTAATAGTGTTTTTGTTGCACCTCTGACATGTGAAAACAAATAAACAGAACTCTCACGTTTAAGTCGGGTGGGTTTGTTTTTAGTATCCGTATTAACCTATCGGTCGATTACGTAAATATATACTCATAAAAAAATAGTCGCAGAAAACAATGACACATCGTATTTCTATAAAAGCGTGATGTGTGGTCCTCGGAATGTGGACTAGAGCTCATATGTATCTGACACATGGACATTAAAGTGACTTAAGTGCTCGACGACACCATATACCTTCGCTTTTTAAACTCTCAGTTGCGCTACACTTATATGGCAATATAATTAACTAAGTCTTATAAAAACTTGGCAATTGTTAATGCGTAAGCCTTATCGGTTTTTAGCATTACGTACGCAAGAGATCGGCCACGATTTCGAACGGTGTGCTATGTGGGAGCGAGATGGCTCACTCCGAGCCGTTCTGAAGTAGGTATTGTTCCTAACTAATCTGGACTAGACAGTAATGTGAACGAGGCTAACTCTAGATATACGCTAAGCCATTTCTGCGGGTATTATGTACATGTTTATCGTTTGATATAAGACGAGATAAAACCACATAAAACATTGTTCATATTGGAATTTAAACTGTCGTAAGTCATGTTGAAATTGGAATAATACTAATGATTATACGGTTCAACTCACGAAACATGTCGCCAGTAGTGACATTTAATACGTGAGTTGAACCGTGTAATTATTAGTATTGTTCATATTTTTGTTAGAATATGATAGAAAAATTGTCTTTCTTCTTTAGACTACACTTTCTTCTGACACAATGCAAAGTCTATAATTTTGGAGGTTTGACACGAGGATTTACTATTAACCACCCGAAAGTTCCAGTATTCATTTTCAGGACGCATCATCAAATCAAATGATCACATTCAATTATTTAGTTTTAAAAGCGATTCGACCAATAGAAATGTGTGAAAATGGAATTCAAAGATTTGATTACATCGTCCCATACTTTATATATCTAAAGGTGAAATGAAGATAAGATTAATCCATTCTCAGAAACGGAATAATTGAATCGCATGTTAAATCAAAAGTCCAACAGCGTGCCTGTTTAGGGCGTGAAATATTAAATGAACACTAAAACAATCCTAATTATCATAACATAAGGCTATAAAACCGACTCCGACAATATTAAGCCCTACGAAGCGACAACCCCCTTGCCGCTTCCAGCGCTCTCCGCCATTGTTAATAACACGACAGGCCATTTTATCCAGCACTTGGCCGTGTGGCTGCTTTGATCCTGCAGATTACTCGCTATGTTATTGCATCGCCGAGGAATGTTTGCCCATTGAATATTTGCGAAGTTGGAGAATTTGTTTGGCAGTAATGTTCTGAAAGTCACGGTATTGTGTGAAATATTTTAATGCTGAGTGGAGATTCACCGGAACTATGAAATGAGAGACTAGTTCTGTAGAGTGATCGTAATTTTAGGTACAGATTTATTTTAAAACATGAACTGCGAGCAGAAACGCTAGATGCTCATTTAAATTAATGACGATTCTCATTAACACATAACGTATGTGGTTTACCAGTATCTAACGAGTATTTGGTCATACAGTGTATGGAGGTACAATAACGTTTTGTTTCAAATTTCAAAACAAATTGTCTCCTCAAGATAGTAATTAAACGCAATTCAGTTATTCATAGGAATAGGAACTCCCCTTCGAAAAGCAATTTGCTGATCGCAGCAGTGGCGTATCAAGGTATAACTTACACGAGCTATTATTTGCAATTTAACCCAAATTCAACTTTATTTGCTTGGTGTGAAGCCCTTTTCTAGATTGCGAAAGTTTTAAAATGAAATTTTGAAGGTTGTACTCCGAGATGCATCACATCCGACCTTGAATCGTGACATAATAAAGTTTGTGCGATCGATCGCGCAATTTTAAGCAGAGGGTCTTTCGGACCCTCATGAGTATTCGCCGGGTTAACATGCACACGAAACAAAGTTCGTTCAAACCATTTTAGAATTTATGTATGCGGACTTATGGCTCAAATTTGCTCAGGGGTTCCGATTTAGAATTTGTTTTAATTTGAGTGTATTTATTAGAACACGTGTCGCCAACCGTCGGTCAGTTAGGGAGCTGTCAATGCCGACATTCGGATTGAGCGGTGAAGTAGGTCGTCAACAAACGACCCTCTCCGCAGTCGGGTAGCGACGTTAACAAGACTTTGGGGCCGGGGAAACTGTTTTTTGCGGCATTGCGTGTAGACACCTCGTGCTGCCGAGTTACTAGGCGCTAAAACTAGGAGTGGAGGTGGGCGGGAGCTCCCCGCGCCTCGCCGCTCCTAGTACCTACATGTGTGGTGAATTTACTGCGGCGCCCTGCAGGCGGCGAGCTCGCGACTAATTCCGTTAAAATTCTCCGCTGCTTGTATGCTAGCCTGGTAGCGACGGTAAGTAGGGTAAATGACAACGGGGTGGGCGCCACCCCCGGCGCAAGGGTTTTAACTGGCATTTATTTGCGACTGGCGCGGCGCCCCGACTTGGCACGGCACAGTGCTTATCCTTAAATTCGACACGGCTGATGAATTGTTTGGTGAACGCTCCAGTTCCGAAGATAAAAACTGGTAAAGAATACTTGAGAGGTGCCAAGAGGGGCGCTGGAAATTCATTCAGTTAATTCGTCTGGTGACTGTGGGCCACTTCACAAATTCAAACTAACGTTGCTCCAAGCACTCGTGCAAACGGGGTGGGTTAAGTTAAAAACTATGGGCGACAAATATAATTACTACTCAAATGTTTCAAACAAGATTTATCAAACACGGGTAAATAATAAACAAAATAATAATACATATTTCATTCATTCATTGATTCATGCCTTTATTCCCACAAGGGATAGGCAGAGCACATGAAACTTATGTTCCAGTTAATAAATATTTGCGGACAATTGAACACAAATCGTCCTAGTCCCAAACTAAGCAAGGCTTGTGGTACTAGACGACGATAAACATGCTTATATAGATAAATATGAAATGAAATGATAATTATTTATTGCGTGAGCGTCACATTTTCGCGCTACATACTTAATTTACAATGTGCACTATCGACACTAATAACAATATTATAATATTAGTTAGTTAGTTATTAGTTTATATATATTCTAATTTATTAACTACCTTGTACTTGTATATTCCCATTGCCATGCTTGCTATTGGTGCGCGATTGGTTACTGTGCGTAATGTACGCTAAGTTTAAGTTTGGCTATAGATTTATTTGTGTTAGTTTATTTCTATAAGTGAGAACCTGTAATTGGCTATATATTATTTTGTCTATAAATATGTTGCGCTGTTGGTTTTCCATGCATCAATAAATAAATAAATAAATAAAGAAGAAAGATTGATTGTGTGTTTGTATTGAATAGGCTCCGAAACTATTGGACCGATTTGAAAAATTCTTTTACCATTAGAAGCCGACATTAGCCCTGATGAACATAGGCTATTTCTTACCAAAATGCTTCATTGCTACGGGAAAACGGGTAATCCGTGCGAAGCCGGGCCGGGCAGCTAGTCAATAATAAAGTGGTGACAATTCTCTTATCGACATGAGAGTGCAGTTAATTAGGTATAATATTATTTACATTGTTTTCACGTGCTTCTTCTGGTGTTTCACTTTCCTGCTCGAACATCACATAAGTTCGCCCGTAAAATTACCGGAGGCTCGGAACACGCATGTTCGTGACGTTCTCTCGTTAACCTGTTCAATGTTCATGTCATATTCAAAACGAAATGATAGTCTGCTTCCGAGGGTGTTACTCGCATATGGTTGTTGTTTGTAGATCGTTGCACCTCGCTGATATTTTTTCACTTGCACGGGCACAGGTTTGCACTAGCGCTAATATTCAATTTGTGATAGTCATTTTCCAAAATTCGATTATAAAGTAACTTTCTAATTAAATTAATTAACACATTCAATGCCAAGTAGCCGATCCCGCGGTTTTCTCATATGTAGCGGAAAGCGACTACGGCGTAGGCGCCCGCTAGGTGGATTCCTGGCAGTGAAAGTGTTAACACATTCACTGCCAAGAATCGCTCTCGCTACACTCGTAGGTGATCTCGTGGTGTTCCCCGTATGTAGCGGAAATTTACTACGGCGTAGGCGCCCGCCAGGCGGGTTCCCTGGCAGTGAAAGTGTTTAGTGACTTTCAAGTATTCCACCGTCACGTTACGCTCGTACCGGAGGCCGTAGCAGCTTACCCCTCATGTAGCGAAAAGCGCGCGTAACGCTCTCACTCATGTTTGTCGTGATCGGCGCGAAATGGATTATCCAGTCGCGGTTAAGCCACGCCACGTGTGCTACGACGTAGTGCGTAGCAGCATTTTTCCGCTCTGTAGCGGATATCATTCGTAAAGACATGACTCATATGTGAGTCGGTTGATTGAACATTTATAGAGCCTGATAGGCCTGAAAAATAGACCCCAAGCTCGCTATACATATATATATACTATTCTAGCCACCCGCCCCGCCTTCGCACGGGTACTATTTTATACATATAAACCTTCCTCTTGAATCACCCTATCTATAAAAAAAAAACCGCATCAAAATCCGTTGCGTAGTTTTAAAGATACCATACCTACATAGGGACAGACAGCGGGAAGCGGCTTTGTTTTATACTATGTAGTGATATATATCATCATCATCATCATTTTCAGCTGGTAATCGCCCACTGCTGAGCATCGGCCTCTCTGCGAGAACGCCACCCGTCCCTATCCTGAGCTAATCTTATCCAGAAGTGACCCGCAATCTTCCTTATATCGTCCACCCATCGAGCTGGTGGACGGCCGACGCTCCTTTTACCTGGAAGTGGCCACCAATCTGACACCTTTTTGGTCCACCTACCTGGCAAGGTGTCCTGCCCAACTCCACTTGAGTTTGGTAATGGTATCCCCAACGTCGCGTACCTTAGTGCGACGTCGGATCTCAAAATTCCCCACTCGGTCTTGCAGTTTAATACCGAGCATGGCGCGCTCCATGGCTCTCTGTGCTAATCGTATTTTGTGCACAGCCTCACTTGTTAGTGATATATATAGTTTGTCCCAATATACTAACTATATATTGGGACAAACTTACGGCCAGCGATCCCTAAAATAAGATAAAATGAGACATAAATTACAAAGGACCGAAATTTGGAAGCAAACGTAAGCAAATCCAAATTTTCAATAGTTGATTTATCTAATGATTAGGGCAGACAAAAATCAGGCAAGCATGAGCTCGCAGGAGTTTCGGTAAATGTTTAAAGGCAGCGTAAATCATTACTGTACCCGACCCGGCCGGGTTTATAGGCGCGGCGCTGGCGGCATATAAGAGGCAGCCACTCTTGGACGCGGCGTATAGGTGTCCTCCGCCTTTGAACTCGTGTCCACATGGCACACATATATGCCACATCTATATGATGATACCTAACTACTTAATGGCTCTTTGGCATATTATTGCCAAGTCCAAGCGATCCGTGTACGGCCCTTCTAGTTACAATCGCCTGCCGGACTCTGTAAGAGATGCTGCGGTGGACGCAGCATTCAAGGTTAGGCTGAAAAAGTGGTTGACGCAGGAGTCATTTTGTTCATATGACGAACAAAACATTATCACCAATAATTATTTAAAGGTAAGTATAAAATATCGTATAAAATATTCGAATAGGATATGAAGATAATTGACATATATGTAATATGAAAAACGGTATTTAATTATATTTAAAACTATTGAAAGCTCTATTGAGCTACGCTAATATTGTACCTCGACTTGGAACAATTGTTATTAATAATATATTTCATTTCTACAGGGCGCATTTCTCCACAGATTCTCGTGAAAATGAGCAGGTTCGATAATTATGTATACTTTTCTGCCAAATCAGTTAAAAAAAAACACAAACCCGACACCTATTATTATTTATTTTGTATTTGACACCTAACTGGTTATGCTTATGCGAAGTGTCAAATATATGAAAACTATCTTCGCACATCTAGTGAATATTCACCCCAAAAAGTATGAAATATGCCGCCTCCAAACCGTCTACCTTCGGCCAAAGTGCGCGGCGAACCCATCCTCGCCCGTGGGAGCCCTTGGTACACTCAACCCCATATAATCTGCACTGACAGCGTCGCAAGGCTGGCCTATACGTAGCTTTATAGCTGCGACCTTTTATGCTACCCTGGTTATGTTGGTACCTATTATGTATACTTCAAGACTCATCTTCGCTCATAGACCCGCGCGTTTTTTAGCGGAATAGCTCCTGAAAATCCGTTGGCCACCTTTGGCACCGTCTGCCAAGTGCTTCCGGCCATTTCAAGACTGACAGATTTAGGTTTACTCTCTCTACGATTAAAGGGCTAAATCATGCCACATGTCTCGTACTTGTCACATACAAATTTTGACTGGAAGTGAAGGATTTTCAAACTTTCGGACAATTTTAGGTGCGATAATCTTCTGATTATAGCTCAGCACAAATTTCTCGACCAGACAAAAATCGTCGTGTGACAGGATAGAGCGTCCGTCACTGGCTGACACCGTTCTATAGAACGAGACGACGCTCCTATCTTGTCACTTATCGCGTGATAAGGCCGACCATGATACGGGGTCTGCTGCCATGCCTTTTATCGTGTTGTCATGAGAAGTGGGTATATTGGGAGTGGGCTTACGGAATATAGGATATCAAAGGGTTTCACTTATTTCGATCATTAGGTGATTTCCAAACATAACACAATTTTTTTACGTTTCAAAATGACTTTTCCTTGAAATCGCATGACGTCCATGTTGATATTGACGATTAACGTACGATTTTTCTAATGATACATTAGGTTATGTTTCTATGCTTGTAAGTTTGTATGTGTCTTCGGAACCGCTTATTCGATTTAAAATTCGTACACCAGTGTATAGATTGGACTTTCTGTATATATTTTCTCCCCCAGCTTCGTCTGGGTCCTCGAGACGTGGGCAGAGACGCGTGGGCAGCTGGTGTAGTTTGCTATCGGATTATTGTTTTAACTAGCTTTTATTTAACTAGACCTGTTCGTTTGTCAGTTTGTTAGTGTAGTGAGGGACAAATCTTGCAAGTTTTTGACCCACCTCCCGGTGACCGATTGAGCTGAAACTTTGGGTAAAGGCAAAGGTATGGATGACAATTCAATATTATGGTACCATCGAGCTGATCTGATGATGTTGACAGAAGGCGGCCATGGGTTTCAGTATTTAACCGACGTAACCCCGTGGAGTTCGGGCTCGTGAGAATCGTCCCGACGGTTAGTTGATGATGGTATACAGAAAAGTACATTTGGCAATAGATAGATAGATAGATCGTTTATTAATAAAAATATGAAAAAAATGTACATGTCAGTTTTGCTTATTTCTATTCTATACTATACATTATTATTAGGTCTTAGGTAATATTATACAAAATTAGATTACATCATAAATTCAACAGTTTTGTAGATGGGTCAGTGACTTGTAGCACTGAACGAATTCGTCAACACGACACGTCAACACTGTAGCACGCCATGTCCAACAATATTTGTTTAAGTTTTTTTTCGAACATCGAGTCCGAAGTAGATTTTAACTGTTCGTCTTTTTAATGTTTAATGACATTTTTGACAATTTCTGTTAGTTTGATTCGGTATCGGTTTTGTATGTCTTGGGTGCGCTTGTTTGTAATGTGTGTAATGTGTATGACTATCATAAATCAAAATTATTAATATAAGTGACCTAAACGGGGAACTATTTCGGAAAATGCTACTGTGTTCAAGGCGGCGGAAAGCGTCAGGCCGCGACGCTATTCGATTCTTATCTAAATACGAGACATCCACGCGACGCCGATGTAACACTTATATATCTTTGACTAATACACTCAGAGGCAATGAAAACGGGTCACTTCCCATGGATTACTTTATAAAGTGACCCGTTTTCATTGCCTCTGAGGTAGCGTACCTTCATAGTTCACATTGGGAGTTACACTCAGAGGCAATGAAAACGGGTCACTTTGTAAAGTAATCCATGGGAAGTGACCCGTTTTCATTGCCTCTGAGTGTATTATAAAGAAATGAGTTGGTGAGTTTGCATGTTTGTTAGTTTGAACGTAGGGGATCTCTGGACATATGTCCTATTTAATTTCTTTTATAAGTAATGGGTAATCGCTTCTATTTCAATTCTTTCACCAGTATATATAAGTAAAACTTACCTTCGGAATAGGATGTGGCAAACATCAGCTTCATTTTCGGGATAAAAAGAATGCTTTGTGTTAATCCAGATTTCATCGAAATCCGTTACCGTTCTGAAATTGATACTTTAAACAAAACCGCATATAAAGTCGCGCTAATGTTCGGTACTAGTACTACTACAGCCTTTAAAACCTTCAGATGAAAGATTTGTTTTTTGACTGTAGTGATACTGTATTTTCACTTCTTAAGCTCATAAAGTTCGTTTTTACGTTGTGTGTAGGCTGCATAAAATGGTATTTTTATGCTCCAGTGCATAAAGTAAAATGCAGCGTTCTCTTGCAGCCCACACACGAGGTCGTCTAGCACGAGTTTCTCTAGATAAGATAAAATAATTTGGATATCCTTTTTTTATTTACTCGAAATCGTAGTCGAAAGCAATTCGTGTATAAACCTAATTATTCTCGGCTAAAATGGCACAGTTTACTTATACGTTTGTTGTACGGTCGAGGTCATAAATACGTTTACACTTTTGCACCTTATTGCCTTGTAATAAGGTGCAAAAGTGTAAACATATTTATGACCTCGACTGTACAATCTACTATTATACTTTCTAAGGTAATAAAACAAACATAAACTTAATTTTCATCACACTTGCTCGAAAAGTGCTTCATAATGCGCAGACATACAGAGCTGTAATAGCCTGTGTTACGCCCACGGGCGTAATGGTTTTTTTCTTAAATTGTATCTGTCACTCATGCGGCAGTTACAAAGCTAAGAGGTTTTATATCAAATGCAATGTCTTAAAACGTATGTATTTATAAATAAATTTAAACTTAAAAAACTACTTAAACATGTTTAACTGAATTATTTACAGATTTAATATGTAGTTATTTAGTGTCTATGTAAAATGTTTTTAAGTGTTTTCAAATCGTGGCTGTATACCGAAGGGTCTTTGCCATACGCGCCTCACGTCAAATTCAACAAAATGGACGACTGACATGTTGCAGTTTTTATTACGATTTGTATTCATTTCATGAAAAATGTATTTGTTTCCTCGCAAATGTGATGAAAAACATTGTGTATAACACCGGCGTGTGAATATTGCAAACTCGAGTTATCAAAAACCCTCCGCTTTCGGCGTCGGGCTTCTGATAGACTCTTGTTCGCAATATTCCACTTACGCCCCTCGTTAAACCTCGTTTCGTCGTCGTTACTATTAAAACATTTCCTCTATCTTAACTTTGACAAAACGAACGTGGGGTAAAATAGGGATGAATTATAATAGTTTTGTTAATGATAACATGGTTTTATGTACAAATATGAACCGTTACGTGGGCAGTAATCGGGCCATGCCTACAACAACCGTGTGCGAAGTTTCCGACCACGAAATCTGTGGGACCGAAATGAATTATGTTTTTTGGGTTCGGTAGTATTTCAGGACCACGAAAACAGTTATGCCCCTATTTCTAACTGTCTATCAACCTATTTCAGTAACAATGCTATTAAAATTTGTTTGCCCAGTCAGTTATTGTGGAATTCTTTGCCTATTGAGATTAAACGTGCTAAGTCTCTTCCCATTTTTAAAACTAGACTTAAGGATTACTATTTTTCTCTTCCGTAACTAGTCATTTCTACTTGGTGTGTGCTGTTTGTTTTCGGCTGTAAGTGATACTGTTTCTATGACATTTAGTTATTGTATGTGTATGTAGGTTTATATACTTATATAAGTATTTATATAAGTCTTTCTTATAGTTAAGTTGTTCTTATATTCTGTTTTTCTGTTTTCACCTACTCAAATCATATATTTTCTTGCATCGTCTCCACCACACAAAGGTTGTCTGGAAGAGATCGCTTTTTAGCGATAAGACCGCCTGTTGTCTACCATTGTTTATGTTGAATTTACCTCTATTTTACTTTTACTATGTCTGGTGAGCAATAAAGAATATTTGTATTGTATTGTTCATTTGACATTTCTTCTAGTTGGAAAGTGACAAAACACGTTTTAGTTAACTAATGTTATTTTTCAAATGTGATAACAGGTTATTCCTTTCAGTGTATTCATGAGTGTACTTGTAGTGGTGAGTCGTTAATAAGTAGCTAGAAGAAGATAATGTTGCATAAATCGTTATACGTTATGAATTCTCAATAGATCTTTTATATCATCTTATAACTACGGTCTTTCGTCGGGGATGCGGTCAGCGGTGGACGCCTTGCTTCTCAAGCGGAGATTCTGACGCTGATTGCATTATTGACGACTGACCAAACTACCGAACAACGTCGCTTTATAAGCAAACTTGACACTGGCGAAATCATCTTAACTTAGATGGAAGGCATTTTTTTTAAAATTGAATTGAATTGAACTATATCTACATAACTCAAGCTTTGCTAATGTATATGATACGTACATTTAGTGTACCAGGGCCGCATACGTATCGCGGCGGCTATTCAAAGGCTTTCCCTGTCCGCTCCCTTAGTTTGATAGACGTGGCTGAAACTTTTTCTAGGGTCCCATGCCCCCCTGCGGCCTTAGGGGGAGGGTATACTATTAAATAATCATTTCGGACCCGACTCCGTAGGTGCGCCGCTATTTACTCCTTCAAATTAGTGCTGCTGACTCTTTATGGTAGCCTGGTGCGTTTTTATTTGCGGACATTCATTTATTTATTCATTTAAAAAGTCAGTATCATACAAAAACACCAAAACACTTACATGATAAATTATTACATAAAACGGAACACAAATGCATGTCAAATAAAAAAAAAGGCGTCAATTGGAGAACATTCGGAATTATTATTATTATACAAACTTACAAAGCTACAAACTCACGGACTTTTGCTATTTATAATATAATATAATATATATTTATTATTATTTATTATTAGTACCGCAGTATAGGTACGTATATATATAGCCTTATGTTGTCAGAGATGGATATTGAAAGAACGCCCGTGTTTGGTCACGAGGCCTCGTCTAGTGCGAGCGTCTTTCTTAGTCTGGCGGAAGAGAGTGGACGCAATACGACCATATTGTAATATTTTTCTTTTGAAGATTATATTGTGATATTTATGAAAATATTTTTGAAGTGCAAATCGTATTGTTTAAGCTATCAATGTAATTATGTTTAACACCGTATGAGATACGTAGATTATTACGTTACTATATGTACGAGTATATAGATTTAGGACCTGGGTAGGTACAACATATATTTGTTAAACTTCCACTTTCGTCTAGAAGACCATCGTTGTCTCTATTTCCGAAATGGGTTTAAATCCATTTTTTTTGGCGTTGTCATGGATAATAATTAAATATGATAAACTGATCAATAAGAGGTTCCAAAATGTGTAATGGCCGTCTCTGTTAGTCAAGAGCAATGAAAACGGCTGTACTTTGTATCTAATTTCTCAACTAATGAGCTAATTTCGTTGTTTTGGCGTCGTTTCATTATTTATGTATGTAAATTCTTTATTGTACATGGAACAGAACACAACAACAAAACAATTATTACAAGAACAGATGATACATGTACAAGAAGAGCTTGTCCGTGAGAGGGATTTCTTCCAGCTAACCTTTGAGCAAAGGAGTGGAAATTAGATAAGTATAGGAAAAAGGATAAACAATCCCTCAATCAGAGATCCCTTCCCCTATCCCTTATAGGGATAAGTTCTTAGTCTGGCGGGAGAGAGTGGACGCAATACGATCATATTGTAATATTTTTTCTTTTGAAGATTATATTGTGATATTTATAAATATACAAGCTTCTGCCCGCGACTCCGTCCGCGTGGAACTCGTTTATATCGTAGCTTCATACAAACTTTCACCCCCCACTTCATCCCCTTGGGGGATGATTTCCGGGTTAAAAACTATCCTATGTCCTTCCCCAGGACTCAAACTATCTCTTCCAAATCGGTTCAGCGGTTTAAGCGTGAAGAGGTAACAGACAGACAGACAGATAGACACTCATTCGCATTTATAATATGAGTATGGATGAGTATGGATTTTTGAAGTGCAATTCGTATTGTTAAGCTATTAATCTAACAATCTATAATACCGTATGAGGTACGTAGATTATTACGTAACAATAAATTTAGGAGCCTCTATTTCCGAAATGGGTGTAAATCCATTTTTTTTCGGCATTGTCGCCAAAAAATGTTGATAAGTTCGCCTTTGTACTTTGATCTATTGTGTGACATGTATATTCTTTAACCTGTTATTGTGTACAATACTCGTAAACTGCTTACATACATAAACAAAAAGAAATTGATTGTATTGGTTCTAGACATAGTTAAAATTTTAGTCAGTATGTTTAAGTAAGTATAGTTTAAATACTCCAAGCTTTGCAAAACCTGTCATTCATTCATTTATTTAGTAATTAATTACCAATATGAATTGTGTTTGAATTACATTAAACATTACATGAAACTTAACCTAACATTTAAAAATACAGTTGATATAAATTGCAAACAAGAATAATTGCCATTTAAAACATTATGAAAGTTCACTACACCGAATTTGCCACTAGAATCACCAAATCACGAATAGAATAGCCCCGCCAAAAACTGAAATAAACAAGATATACTTATTTCACACTTTTAAACAATACTCCGCGAATCCGATCACCTCCACACGGTGCCTATCGAGTCATAAGCGCGAGGGCTACAGGGTTTCGTATCCCTGCCCCCCTCCCCCCTGTCCCCTTGGGCAGGGGGACGAAGCCTCTTAATTATTGTCACACATGAATTATTTTGATATTGACGCGCTTCGAGACTCACTCGTTAGCGTTTGTCTCTTTGGGTTTCTTTTGACGTGTCTCCTGGATTTGTATGCAACCCTACTACCTCACTGCATTTGCGGTAGTTTCTATTTTAGACTTGGAGGGTTTCTTTTCTTTTCTTCAAATTATCCGAGCATTTTTAATTATAAATAATTATGCATTTATAAGCACGTCAATTAATGCGTTTAATTGACCAATGCTACCATTTGTTTTTATACATTTTATACGAACTTTATTACACTTATTTTATCGCTTACCATCAGGTGATCCGTCTGCTCGTTTGCCTCTTATATCATAAAAAAAAAAACTTTTTGATATTTATGCTTCTGTTAAACATAATACTATCTTATTTCTTATGAGTTTCTACCTTTCTACCCATTGTAGATATTAGAAATCTACCTAGGGAGGCACATCATCAAACAAAGTAGATTAGTTTCTGTTCGAAGCGGCATATACACACCAATAATAATAATTGGTCATTGGTCTCTCATCGAAGTTCTGTTAGTTTTTTAATTATAAACACAGCACTGAAAATTGACTGTTTAATTCGCTTGAAAATAAAGTGCTCGTGCTCATCTGTAAAAATTCAACTCGCAGTCCGATAACATTATCGTAGCTCTTTCTTGTCCAGTAATTTATTACGCCAGCGCTTGGCGGACTATTTTAAACTTTATGCGGAAGAGGTTTAAATCCATTTTAGTTTGTAGAAGGCTTGAGGATCGGAAAAGTGAATGGTGTGAAATTGAATCTGCGGAAAATAACGTTATGAGTGCATGACATACCTAATTGAAGTAATAAGTAGTATGAGTATAACCATTTTGAGCAATTGATAATTTAAATACCTAAGCATCATGAATATTAGGACTACGTCTATCAGTTTATGATCAATTGTCGTATTGTACTTAACGCTGAATCTGATAACAATTAAACCCTTGGATACCTTAGCAATCTCTTTGGCGCCTTTTTATATTATAAATAGCTGATGCCCGCGGCTTCGCCCCCGTGGTTATAGGAAAATGTAACACACAAACATACACAACAACACAACAACAACACACACACATAACATGTAATTTTCCCGTGGGAATTAGATGTTTTCCCGCTGAAAAAAGTAGCCTATGTCACTCTCCAGCGACGCTCCGTTGCGACGTGAAAGAAGGACAAACATACATACACACACTTTCGCATTTATAATATTAGTTAGGATTTATCAGAATCATTTGTACTACTTAGTATCAGCATCAGAGGTGATTCGACGATGGACTTTATGTTTCACAAAATTAAGTGTTAAATTCCATTTTGTGATACGACTGTGAAGAACACGACGGCATACACGGGGTCCGCCGAGCTGCGTGCGGCGCAGTTTGGCCGTAAATAGGTCGCTGGGAGCGGCCGGGCAGCGGCCAGTAATCCGGCTAACCTGATAGTGTACCAACTTTAATTTTCCAAATTCACCTGCCGTTTATGTAATTCGCCCCCTCCATACATGCCCCCCGTCGGGGAGTCTAATGTAAGGAGGGGGCACAGAGGCGACGCTCACGAAAAGGAAAGGGTGGCTACGAGCAATTTTTTCTGATTTTCCCCTCCGCCCTTTTTTCCCCGATAATACCCTAATGGTCGCTCGCTTCCTTTTCGGCGGATTTTTTGCCCGGCGAAGATCGAGACGTATTTTTTACTCGCTCGTAATTTCCTCGTTTCCCGCCGAAATGAAAAATAAACGGGCGCCGATTCTTTTATTGACACGTGATTCCGTCGACGCGGCCCGTCCGCGCCCTCGATGTCCCACATAAGAACAAGCACATTTATTTAATGTCCCTTAAATCGGGTCATTAGAAAAGTGGGCGTGCAATCAATCAAGGTGAAATTATTAATCTGTCCCACTGGCGTGTACAAACACACATTACTTTTATTTTGCCATCGATAAATTTCGAAACCCGCACCGCCCTGCATAATGCATGCAGCGAAAAAGTAGGGAAAATGTAGAAAAATCGGGGAATCTCGCCCCCACGGCGGGGATCCTTAGGCACCACCTACCAGGGCCGCAGGGGCGCAGGAGGTTAGGACGTCCGCTGCTAAGATTAATACGGTACAGTTCGCCCGCCCGACGCCGCAGGTTTCATTAAAAATACTAGGGACCCTGATGGGTTCGCTGGCGTCGGCATCGCCTTGTGTTAGCCTATACGAGTATATGTATAACCTAAATGTACGTAGGCAGGCGATGTCGAACTAATAGGACTTCTTTGAAGCGTTTTAGTTTTTATTCGATCCATTAGGCCGCTACGCCGTAGCAAGTGCTACGACGCTCTAAAAATGGAGAAAATAAAACTTTAAAAATTTGGAACTTATGTTCGCCTCATTAATACAAATAAATAAACATACGTAACAGATTCTCGATTTTTTTAAATAATGGGCACTTTTTGACATACCAGGACGGAGAAGTGCCAATAAGTTAGCCCCTCGAGTAAACTTGGTGGACCGTTACACGGTCACGTTTATGCCCGTCATATCATAAGCCCTGTGATATATATTTTCTCATAAAACACGAATCTGATATTAGTATCAAGTGTTTTGCAAACGTGCATACTGGAAAATTCGTGAATTAGTGAGAGTACGTAGGTCGTTACGAAAAATAACAAGTGAGGGTTTTGGTTATTGACATAGTTTTTCGAGGTTTGACCACAATTTATTGTCCAGAAACGTACTGAAGGGATTTACCTATTAGCAATTATAGGTACTCATCTAAATATCTGTAATATACAGGGTGTCCCTGTTGTCAATGATGCAAATTTTTAAATGCCTTGCCCATAATTATTCTCATATTTGGTTATAGTTATGCCGCGAAGGGAAACCAAACAGCCATTTATAGTTAACACGAATGTCCAGCGCTTCACCCGTCTTGCATGCGCCGGGGTTATTATTTCTAGCTCGACCACCCCAGCCCCCTGGAGGGTATGCGAGCCTGGTACTTGGTACTTGCCTGCACTAAGCGTACTGTTTGTAGGCAAAAAGTTGACGTCCCCCTTCGCTTACGCTTTTAAACCTCAAGCGTCCAAGTGCGGGGAATATGAAATTTTCGAAATGATAAAGCCGGTAAATAATAACTGCTAGTACGCCGGGCACGCCGGCCGTCTGATGTACTAGCTGCAGAAAAAGTAGATCTTTTTTCTTTATCTTCTATAAAAAATATGGTTAAACATAAAAGAAAAATAATGAGGGGACCGCCGGCAGCGAGGCGGGGCCCAAGCGCTCTGTAGGGCTACATAGGGAAGGAACCTTTTGATTTACTGCACCGCGTTTAGGACTGCTGCGTTCTGTGTCTTTGACCTTTGACCTAACTATCTCGCGAGCCTCCAATCATTTTCTTATTATTATTTGAACTTTTATATTTTAGTCACGGTATACAATTATCGAAGGATTCAAAGCGGCATTGTGTGTATAATTTTATGACACGTATGTATTAGAGCATCAGGTGTGAAAAACCTTGGTTGTGAAAGGTTGGTGTTATTTTTCTTATGAACCTATACACGTGTTTTGCTATTTGGGTAAGGGCCTAATTCTTGGCTAGCTTAACTCACTCAATAAAATTTTCTATGAAAGTTTTCCGTTGTGACACGACCATTACCCATGTTTGTGTCACAACGGAACTTTGTCCACTTCTTCAGTTTGTATGGCTAAGTACCGACTAACCAAGCTAACTAATGGCCAATAATTAGGTCCTCACCCATTTGCGGCAAAACTGTAAATGTTACGTTATGTGCGTTTGGTTAGCTTTGTTGTATTTTAATAAAAAATAGCTTTTACGTTTTTATTTTCGGGAAATTATTTGAATAATATTGGTAAAATATGTGTGGTGGTCACATGCAGCAGGCAATAAATTCAATCTATCAATGTTTACTGGGGCTGTACTCTAGAATTTAAAATAGAGTTTTCTTACTGCCAGAGTGGTTTTGTCCATCCAGGGCCTAATAAAGTAAAATGGTACCTTTATAACGCTTCGCGGTTTTGAGCGCTATAAATTCGCTACAAATTTTCTTGGACATAGATTTTTCTGCAGGCAGTACGAGGCCAGCGGGGTTCGTGTGTCTGCTTTCACATTTCCCACTCGCAACGTAAGGCGGCACCCCCACCGCCCGCTGCACCCCTGGTACCTACCCCCACTTTTTATTCTTGCTGCCGTCGAAATAATCAATTTGCGCCTTAATTAATTAAGAAAAAGTTAGTTCGCTGTTTTGAAGGATATTTTGACTAGTGTTTTAACTAGAAAATCACTAAAGCACCTTTATCTAAATTCTTTCATTCATTAAATTACGTAGCACGCACTGTCTCTGGGCAAATTCCTTTTATTTATCAAATGGAAAATATTTTCCTTAACTTAGTTTTCTTTTTGTAAATTGTCATTCGGAACATTATTTATTATGAAAATAGTATCACTCGCTCATGGTTATTTTTGTTGCAACTTTTTCGTATGAACCCGTCTGTTTACTGAAACAATCGCCTATTTTTATACAACAATCAGTTTTTCTAAGAGAAAATTCAGTAAATAAACAAGTTGAATCACGAACTGCCCAGACCGGGCACTTATTCGGTTTCATTTACATAACAATCTTTTTGGCTTCGGTGTAATTGGCTAAAATGGTAAGGGAGTAGAATGACCTAGTCATGGTGACCGATGGGGTATAACGACTTCGGCCTAGACTTTTGATAATACGTTAATTGACACACTTAATCTACTTAAATGTATAATGGAAATCCGAGGTTTATTGAGAAATTCTTAGATGTAGGTATTAACGAGCTACCCGCGCAGCTCCAGCTGTATATCTATTATAAAGAACCCTCGGGATAAAAGCCTATACTTTCTGAAGGTTCCTTTATATGAACTGGTGAAAGATTATTGTTAATGTTATGAGAAGCGGAGATTACCCTCTACATACTCACTTACGACCGCACAGACCTTTTGTCTTTATATTATTAGTATATACTTAGTATAGTGTGTTTATTCAGTTTGATTTCATGTTTAGTGACGATACTATGCAACGAAGTTTTCATTCCGATTTGATACGCAATTTGTTTGTTTTTCTAAAGCATTGAGAGTGTCTTTTGCCGAGAAATTAATTTGAAGGGGACGTAGGAATTAGCACCCCCGTCCCCTACCGCTCCCTTGGAGAATATTCCTGCAACTATTGGTTAGTCATCGCAACAGATAAAAGTAACTCGTGGAATTGCGCGTGTTGATTGAGCGAAATAAAAAATAAGGTGATGGTGAAGATAAAGTTAATGCGGAAAAAGCACATCGGTAATATCGCTCTGTATAAACGTTGGATTTAAAAGGCGGACCTTTTATCGCAGCAGGGTCGCAGGAACGGTCAGGCGGCAACAAACTTCTTTGTTTACGGGCTGGAGGCTCCAGCTCTTAGGTATGTTTGGGCCCCGAGGGTTGGTGGGTGCGCTCATATTGGACATTTTGTATAAGTGTAGACCGGAATGCCCGATCCCAAGGCAAATCCCTTTCGGCAGACCCTTTTCGGGAAAGGTCCGGCCGTGCCGGGGCCCCGAATTTGTGGATTTTTAAGGTAAAATTTATAAGGGTAGGGGTAGCTACCAGTCCGGCGGGTCAAGTATGAGACGCGGTCGACGTTGGTATTATATTTTTAAATGTACTCGCTCGGGACTCGGAAATCAGTGAAGGGTTGCGTTGAACACAGAACGCGGGGACATATTTGTGTTACAGTTTATTAATGACCTTTCTTAGCTTTCCTTTGATTGCCTTATATATACAAGGTGCAATTTATACTTGATACAAAATAGCAAAATGTGAATCCATGATTCTGAGTAACTTTTATTATAGGACCAACATTGTGTTATGCAAATAAAAACACCTGTTCATTCATACATTCTCGTCAGTCTAAAATGAGCAGAGTTAATGAAATAGGTAGTTGAATTTTTTGGGCATAACACAAAGTTGGTCCCATAATAAAAGTTGCTCAGAATCATGGATAGATTCACATTTTGGTATTTTGTATCCAGTAAAAAATTGCACCTTGTATATGTAGGTAATGTAGGTATGTATGTATGTTTGTATGTATGTGGACAAGTAAATTCTATTTCACGGGCTACAGTCCAAGTGGGTTGATGGATTTTGACATATCAGGGGCCGTAGACAAGGTTACAATCGACAAGCGCTAACGCCAATAGAAACTAATAAAATGTATGGGAATGACAGATGCCGACGAAACACTTTTCGTTAACATCTGTCATTCCCATACATTTTATTAGTTTTCTATTGGCGTTAGCGCTTGTCGATTGTAACCTTGTCTAGGCCCCCAGGTGTCGTTGTATTCCTCTTAATGGTGGTAGTGATTTTGATCAAAATATTTGTAAAAAAAGCAGTTGAGTTCTTCGAAAAATCTTTTGATGTCACTTGTCTTAAGCAAAACAATATGACGCTTATGTAGGGAGCAAAATAAAAGAGGAAAAAATGTTATTACCAAGAGATCATAGCGTCCTAATTGGTTTCAGCGTGCGAACACAATCCCTCACTCGCATTACGTTTCGCCAGGTTTCGCGGACGTTTATAAATAAGCTGGTGGGTGGGCATCACGCGAGCCGCCTACCTACGTATGCGGTCCTGGTACTTAGTGCGGACCCTTCGGACCCTCGTCGACCCGGCTAACTAGATAACGGCGATATCGGGTGAAACGAAACTACGGAAAAGTATTTGTAGCTGCTAGCGTGGAAAGTAACAGGAATTAGGGCGGATGGGCGTTATACTGCGCAAATAACGTGCTTAGTAAGCTGTACTGGAGCGTTCAGTGAATCCCAGTTAAACTAGGGCCCCGCTAGTGAGAGCTACTCTTACAAATACGAATTAAATTGTCTCACTGCGGGGCAAATTCCTAGAATTATTTGCCGGTTGGGCGATTATATTTCGCCAACATAGGTACAAAGGAGACTATGTTATATTACTATTATTAAGTACAACTAACTATGTAGTGCATTACGGCGTACAAAATGTAGACATTGATATTCTTCAGAGATATATTATCTTGCCAGTTGGCCTGTGAACATGGATGTTGCGACACAACCGAAACGTCGGGAGACCTCAGTGAGGTAAATAAATAAGTTAATTACACGCGATTAAGTCCCGTTTAGTAAAAACAATCTAGTCAAATATAATGAGTACAATAAAATCAACTGTTTGTATAGTCTGCAGTTTACCGATTTTTTCCTAGTTTACACATACATAGGTGTATCTATATTAGAAAGTAAAATTACTGGACACATAGTTTGTAGTTAAACTAACACATGTATTTCTATTTCAGGTAAGTGTGAGCAACGGTATCCCGACTTCAGTAAGTTAAACTCAGAATTTTGACATAATGCGTACGAAAATTACGGTGTTGGTACAAGTTAAGAAAGAAAAGCGTGTGGCGTTTCGTGACAATCTTTTGTTTAATATTCCGATATTCAGGAATACACACAACACACGGTTTTTACAGAAAAAAACCGAATTGTTAAATCGTATACCATTTGAAATATGAAAAAAACTTGTAAAAGTTGAAAAAAATCCAAAAAAATATGGAAAATAATGAATATGAATATTATTTATACGTTAACTTAAAACAAAGACACTATAATTTCATTAATTACTATGACAGCAGTGGCTAGTGTTCTACCAATCTATTTATTGACTGTCATGCTACGATGTCGTGATATCAAACTTTATTACTAAGGAATCACAACTATAAAAAAAAATGTTCAACACTGGAACCTTTATAGCGGGGGTTCTTAAAGTGTGGTCCATCGACCCCTTAGAGTCCAGCTCCAGCTCCAACCAGTTCGTTTACTGTTTACGTGTAGTTGCGTAGGTATAAATACTATTCACTATTCACTTAAGTTTTGTCTATCGTCTTTAATTTTCTTTCTCTCAACTCATTTACCCAAAGGTTAGCTGGAAGAGATCCCATAAAGGGACAAGTTCGTCTTTGTAGATTTATTATGTTTTTTTGTAACTGTATTACTGTATTTACGTCTACCTACTAATATTATAAATGCGAAAGTTTGGATGGTTGGATGTTTAGATGTTTGTTACTCAATCACGCTTAAACGGCTTAACCGATTTGGATGAAATTTTGCACGTAGATAGTTTATAGCCTGGATTAAAATATAGGATAGCTTTTATCCCGGTTCCACGCAGACGAAGTCGCGGGCGGAAGCTAGTGTACAATAAAGCTTAATACATAAATGAAACGAATCGCCCCCGACTCATCACCCGCTGTCCTAGTGTTCTAAAAACTACGCGTGTCGAGGGACGTCATGCAGGCTAGAAAAAGTTATAATAACATTAATGTAGGTTCTTTTGACGGCGGCGCGTCGTTAGCGGCCCCCGTGCCCTGTATCTTGTCATAATCTGGTAGGGATGCCGAGAGTCGATAGTTTTATCGACAGTTATTTTATTTTTTGCAAGCTTTACTTTAACTGTACGTCGCGTCGGGATAGAACAGCACCACCCTCTTTATTTTTATTTATTAAAAAGGGTTACGTTACATTTTCTATTACTCATAATTCGCCTTTCGATTCAACACAGTATTTATGGCGTGTATTGCACTCACTTTCTTTACAAAAAAAAAATTGCGTACCTATGTACTCCTTATAATCCTACTAATATTATATCCTTATTATAAATGCGAAAGTTTAGATGTTTGGATGTTTGTTACTCAATCACGCTTAAACGGTTTAATCGATTTGGAAGAAATTTTGCATAAAATAATATTGTGTTATTGACTGTAGAATTATAAGAACAGCTTGACATTATTATTATTGAAATATTAATTAAACTATTTAATGGGTAATCCAATTATTGAATGTAATGTAATTAACATAATTAGTAACATAGCGTAATGTAATGAATTATTGTTTAAAATGTATAATTTGCATGCCATAATCGGCTAAACATGTCATTATAATTGTTATACCACCTACACATACTTACCATGTTGAAGCAAATAAATATTCTATTCTATTCTATTCTAATAATTATTTATTACTATAGTTATCTAATTATATTGTTTTTACGAAATATATTATTTTTAATGATCTAGTACTCCTAATGTTTCACAGAAAGAGAAAGAGCGTGTTGACCTGTCTGTAACAAATCGGAGAATTCGGTTAAAATGAAAAACGTATCGTCAACGAATATTTTATCGACATGTGCCCATCCCATGGCCGCATCACTAATTACGCGCGCAGACGGCGCCGGGTCGCGCCAAGGGTACGGTCCTCTCGACTGAATTTTTTCCCCACCCCACCACCCACCTTCCGGCCCCCTTTTCCTGTCCCTCCCGGACCCTTCTTAACATTTCCCGCAAGACGCCTCGCGGTATATGGACCCCTGGTACCTACGACCCGGGTTATATACTTTTTTGGGTCCGGGCAGACCCTTTGGAGGTATTTCCCACGAGTTGGGGACCTATATATATGCTTTTCAGGTTGTGATCTTTGGGTCGGGCAGCTTTGTTTCTTTGTTATGTATAAATATAACGTTTGGGGTTATGCAAGGTTTACGGTACAGTGTGGGTGATATTTTTGTTAGCTCCGTGACGCTTTATTTTTACCCCAACTAAATTTTAGTGATGGGTTTCCATTTATAACTGTGGTAAAAAAACTTAAGAAAGATCCCTCTTCAATTGTGTGTGACCCTTTTTGAACGCGCGTTAGGATAGGACAGTCCATCTGTCATTTTTCCATACAAATATTGACATTTAGATCTACCTAACATACATACAATGCGATACGCGATCGACCTGCAGTTCGAGACAACATTTTATGAAACAAATGAAACAAATGCCTGTTCGAACGGCCCATAACTACGAAACATTTTACCAAAATTTTAAATTAATCTAGATATTTTGGATTTTAATGGACGTAGGAACACGATTTCCAACGATTTGATGCAACCGGCGCTTAGTATTTGTTTCGACTAACAATTTTGACCAAACGTTTTACTTTGACCGAAGGTAGCGTCAGTACCTACATAAGACGGCCAATCCAAATACCTAGAATGGTAAAGTTTGAAACTACTTATAAGACTTAGGGAAATGTTCTATTAGAGACCGAGTTCTATTAAAGAGAGCTTCTGGAAAAGATAATGGCGTTCCAAATGCTGTCCTTAGGTTCAATATCCATCCCAGACGTGAGAAGGTGTTTTAATATATTTGACACTTTGCATGTTCTCTGATAGATACCTAACACTAGGGTACCATTTACTATATTAACATTATCAACCGCGGTGTCCAGTTTCCAAGTGGTATAACTTTCACGAATTCAGATTAGGTACCTATATTATTTGTACATGACATTTTTTCATCAACTATAACTAAACATGTATGAATTATGTAACAGTTTGGTAACAATGTTACCGAAGAAATCGAATTTCACCCATTTTCATTAGTCGTATGGATTAGTTTGAGAATTTAAGGAGGGTCCTTAAATAAACACGAGTTTTACTACTGAGTACTGAGAATCCACAAATATTAAGTACGATACCTACAAGTTTCCCGTATAGGATATATAGTCCAGTCCGTACGGAAGCTACGGTAGCATATAGTGGTTCAGACATGTGGGTATCAAGCGGCGGTCGTGGGTTCGAATCCCGGTTCGTACCAATGAGTTTTTCGGAACTTATGTACGGATTTTTTACCGTAAGTTTTTCGGTTAAGGAAAACATCGTGAGGAAACCGGTCTAATCCCAATGAGGTCTAGTTTTCCCTCTGGGTCGGTGAGATGGCAGTCGCTGTAAAATTTGTGCCTATGCCAAATCGGCATGGTTTAGGGCACAACCGGGAATAACGCTAGGAGGATGATGATAAAGTCCGGTCGGTAATAGGGATGATGACTAAGATTTTTTTGTGACGTCATTCGAACCAGTTTTTGGAGAGGAACAAATGTTTGTATGGGAGCAACTACAATTAAAGAACATAAATATCTAAAAAATTGAGATAAAGATTGACCTCGCTGGCGGCAGCGCGAAACGCTTCATACTGTGTGTCTATACAAGTGTGACGTCACATTTGTATATTTGTACTAATCGTAGTATGGAAAATCAGGTAAATTGTTGTTTTGGTCGCGAAATACTGCGTTTAGGTACATAGTTGTCATACAATTTTGTTTCTAGGAAAAAGTTAGGATTCTATTGGTAGCTTTTAATTTACTCATGGATAATAATAAAAAATGCATATTTTTTCTAAACTTTCAAGGTTCATATCTTTTTATGATTTTAATTATATTTTATAATTTATACTTTATTACGATAATTTGATGGTTTACTATCCATTTAGCATCACTACTTTATCAATTTGAACATGAGGCATCATGCCTATTATCAACTCGGGAATATGAGAACCTATACCTTTCTCTACATTATGTAGTGATTGAAATCCAGAAGTTTCTTTTACTGGGAACATAGCCGATAACAAAGCCAATATCCTGGCAATTTTGACACTGGCAGTATATTCCATGGAGTGAGAATAATGGCAACGGCGAATTAGTGGTCATTATTTTCACCCCACTTCCAAATGAATGGGTACTCTGATATTAACCCATTTACGGCTGATGACTCACATATGCCTCTACGTGCGATTTCCGCTACAGTGCAGAAAAATGCTGCTACGCGCTACGGCGTAGCACACGTAGCGATACGTGACCTCGAATAGGTTAAGTGTGGATAATCTTGGTACTTTTTCCGCTTGCTGGCTGCATAGATAGTGTACTTGAGACGCATATCATCATATTGGCCGAAAGAAAGACAAAAGAGGTCCACTGATGGACATAGGCCTCCCCCACAGAGTGCCACAATGACCGGTCCGGCGCCAACCGCATACAGCGGACTCCAGACCTCTACCAGGTCATCAGTCCACATTGTGGGGGTGGCTACCCACTTTGCGCCTTCCGGTACGTGGTCGTCGCTCGAGAACCTTTCCGTCCCAACCGCCAGGCACCTATGTGTAAGGGTGGGCATAACACAGGCTCAAAGGCCGGGAAGGAATGCATTGCCTGTCGATTGCGTCGTAGACCTATTCTAGAGATTCGAGGCATATAATCGGTCGAGTTATAAGCTTTACTCAAAAATCACGCGTTATGTATGACTGCATTATTCCACGATTTTTGAACTTAAATTCAAATTTATAATGTATGTGTGTGAATGGGGCTAGACACTAAATAAAATAATCAATAACGTCATATTTTCTCGAAATAGGTTTAAAAATGTAGTCAAATGGAGAAAAAATCAACGCAATAGGTTACATAATCGCATTACAATATGGGTACCCTTGCGGCGCCGCACGCGTATTACAGAACCCAAGCGGAGGCGCGGTAAAAGATATTATATATGTCCATCCTAGAGGACCATTACCTTCATCATTAGGTCACTTGTAAAATACATTTTGAAATCGAATAAGGAGTACCGGAAATTACCCGTTACATGTATGTACACTGTCAATGCTATAACCTCTCATATTTTTCCTGCCGTCTGTCTTTTCAGCCGGTCACCATTCGCAATTAGGAATCCCTTCGTGAGGTGTCAATATATTATACTCGTACCCTAATTGACATTCACACAAAACCGCAACTTTTAAATCGCAACCTTTTCTTCCATATCTGCCCAATGCTTAAAACAACGTCACGTATTAAAATTCGAAAGCAATACGGCATAACAATTGTTTGACGCAAACGCAACACATTATGAATGCCGTAACGTTATGATACGAAACGGCGCAAGTTATAAATACCAGCTCAGCCATTTAGCAAATTGACTAGGGTTTACATTGCGCTGAGTTTTAGGTACCTGCTGCCTTACGAAGGGCCCACACAGCTAACCAAGTAGCCATAGCGGGCTTGCATGTCCCTTAAGTGCCTCTGTCACGAGGCGAAAGGCGAACAAAGTAACAGAGCCTCTCGGCCCGCCTACACTCCTGGTACGAATAGCCGCCGCGCGCCAGGAGGGGGCAAACTTTGATACTCCGAAACCAACCACCCTGTTCCTACCACCCTGGTACCCAAGCCCACCCACTGCGGGCTTTGAGGACGTCTTTGAGCCAAACTTTACCGGGGAAAACCCCAAAATTCAAGTTGGCCCCCGGCCCGATTACGATGTTGGCAATATCTTTGAAATTTTCTGCTCTCTCGGCGGAATTTCCAGGCTCAATAAAGAAGTTTGATGTGCGTTACCACAACACAACTCTGCTGGAGAACTAATTAGGCTTTCTACAATTAAAATGATTACTTTCAGTCAATTTTTTCATAATTAATTAATATAATTAGTACATCCACAAACATCCACAAACATTCTGCGGGTGGCGCAGGACCGGTCATTGTGGCACTCTTTGGGGGAGGCCTATGTCCAGCAGTGGACGTCTTTCGGGTGATAAGATGATGATATGATGAGTACATCCACAAAAGAAAGCCCACAGAATTATTGTATTCCTTAGGTATTCATTTTTTGAAAGTGCAAACAATTTTAAATTAATATCACTAATAATACCAGTTCGTTCTCTATGTCATTAAACAAATGCGGTTCCCTGTAAGACTGACACAATTTCCCGTTTATGATTCTTAAACGATTGTGAATGAT
The DNA here is from genome assembly GCA_947578815.1 of Epinotia ramella. Taxonomy (NCBI): domain Eukaryota; kingdom Metazoa; phylum Arthropoda; class Insecta; order Lepidoptera; family Tortricidae; genus Epinotia; species Epinotia ramella. Next base: position 19,644,294 of record OX388220.1, on the reverse strand, counting down.
CGAAACCACTTTTGACTAAACTTTAATGTTCACGCAGTAATTTCTTTGCTTTATGTTTGTACTAGCGACCCGCCCCGGCTTCGGACGGGTACTATATTATACATATTAACCTTCCTCTTGAATCACTCTATCTATTTAAAAAAAACCGCATCAAAATCCGTTGCGCAGTTTTAAAGATCTAAGCATACATAGGGACAGACAGCGGGAAGCGACTTTGTTTTAATACTATGTATGATACTTGCACAATTCTTAAAACTAAAAATTCAAATAATTTAAGAAAAGTTTACAGCCACACGTTGATGTCTTTTCTTTGACACTAAGCAAAGAAAACTCTTGATTTCATTTATTTACCCGTTTCCCAACTTTTCTTAGTGTTTCATTTGTCAATTACTAATAAGTACCAGGAGTACATTCCTACATTTTCACCATTCGGACCAGGCGCGCATAAACAGTGAGGAGGTTAACGCCGCATTTATTTGAAGTGTGACGGAGGAAACGCCATGCGGGACGTTATTTGTAATGAGTAGCTTCATCGCGATGCAGTCGTAATTACATATCGTGAATCGATGCATTAATGGTAGGCTAGGCAGACAGTCGTATTAACTACATCTCAACGGTCAGGCGAGGTATCACTAGTCCTAACTGTAAGACAAGTCCTTTTAGTACAGTCGGCATCAGAAGTAGCTAAGCAAAATAACACGCTCAAAATGACCTACACAGATCCTTATTCCCTTGACATTAGAGTTCGTGTGTAGATCATTTTGAGCACTAGAACTGCTTAGCAACTTCGCTCCTGACTCTACTACTGCTGTGAAAACGGCTATAGAACGTAAAATTTGAGTAGAGCTGCATATTTCGTTACTGTTAGTTAACCACTGACAGATAGTTTGCCTTCATTTAATTTTCAACTTTAATGTCATACAAATAAAGCAATTTTCAGAATACTGTTTTGAGGTTAAAGTTGAAAATTAAATGAAGGCAAACTATCTGTCAGTGGTAAACCCCAAATAATTCTACTGTACTTGAAAACGGGTGTGTAATGATTGGTATAACCACTTTTGATATATTTTCACTGGATATAACAACATTTAATATAATTTCATTGGATATAATCACTCAAGGGACATAATAAACTTTTGGTATAACAACAATCAGTATAATTTCATGGCGTATAATGTTCAAATAGTATAATACATTTTTGATATAACGTTAAATGGATATAATGTAAATTGCTACTACTTGTTTACGCATAAGCTTAATCAATAGTCATGGTTGAGATTGTTGAATGTGGCCGACTTGTTATGGAGCTGTAATCGGAATTAGTATCTTCGGCCACGGACGGTGAGCTGCTTTTGAATGGACTGCTTTGATGCGGTTCGGCCAACTCAAATAATCTCAAGTACCTACCTACATTGTTGATTTATCTAATTTACCATAAAATAGTCTAAACTTATGATCCACAGCCTAAAATGTAATCTAATAAAATAAAATCAAATAACTTAAGTACCTCATATTATGTAAAAACATTACATAAGTATATCAGTTACACCTATTGATGTTGGCTGACGAATCTTACTTCACCGTGATACAGTTTATAACTAGTACGGGAAGTAAAGGACTTCATTCTGCACCAATTATGTAAATTACAACTTGATAACTGTGTTACTAGGTTCAACTACACTTTTGTTGTACAAATTAACTTCTGTTGTAACGAAATAAAAGTTTTTATTAAGTTTTTATTATTATTAAATTGCATATAAGTGTTAGTGGGATAATGTTTTGTGAGATATATCTTTTTTTCACACACACGTTAATTATTTTAACCTAACCTTAACCTTACCTAAACCTAACCTAACCGCCAGCGTGTCGACGTCACCCCGCTTCGCGGGGTGCCTATTTCCGCTCTAAGGGGCACAAGCTAAACCTAACCTACAAATAATACCATTGTTGCAATTATTTGTCATTTTTTTACTGCGGGGGCTTCGCCCGCCGAGCCCCCTTTCTACAGCTGCCCTGTCCTAATATTCTATATTATAATCCTTATACGAAAATATACTATGTGTTACCAGTTTATCAGTGGCTATTATACTGTAGTGTTTCAGTGGTTACTCGTCGTCGTACCTACACCAACCTGCCTTAGAGTAAAATAGGTAAGAAATTATAGTAGTATAAGTATTCCAGATTATGCTATTATAGTACATTATACCAACTGAGTTTTATATCGAACAAAGTTATATCCCATGTATGTTATACGTCATGACTGTTAGATTAATAGTTGTTATATTACAATTCATTATATCTGTTGATAATTATATTACATGAGAATATATCAAATGTTGTTATATCCAAAGTGCATTATATCCTTTAATCATTATATCCATTAAAAATATATCAAAAGTTTTTATATCGATCGTTACGCACCCCTTGAAAACCCCCCTACAAGTACAATAACACACCTCTACTCGACAAACATGAAAAACAAGTTATTATTACATATGCTCTCTATAAACATCTATACATTCAGCCCGTAGTCTTAGGAGCTGTTTTAATATTTTTTTTCTAAACGAAGCACAGTAAATGGACAATGCTAAAAGAGGTTGTTTTATTTGAAAGCCTTTCCGCCCGGGGCCGGGTACAGTCAGCATCTAAAGTAACTGGGCAAACGAAGACGTCAAATTATTAAAAGGGAATAAGAGCTTCTGACGTCTTCGATTGCGCAGTTACTTTTGATGCTGACTGTACAAGGAGCCGTCCACTGAAAAAGGGCTGAAATTCAGATGAAAATCGTTTGTTACGTTTGATTTTTCAAAGCGTGTTTTTCTCTGAAAATATTTTATTACTACACCTATTTTAATCAGCCAACATAACGTTAATGCGCATACTGAAAATATTGAATTGGTTTAAGCCCGAATCTCATGAGACTATCCACAAGTCGTATTATATGGCTCTTTGTTATAAATACATACGAATTAGCTAATAGAATATTAACTGTGATCAAATCAATCAATAAAACATATTACATATTACAAACACAAACATACATAACATACCTAGATAGTTTTCTCGCGAGGACAACTAAAACGACGAACACACTTCCGGGAAACCTTTTCCCAGCTACTTAAAGTTGGATCTTTTCAAGACGACAGTGAGAGCACTATATGGGAAGGCAGTAACACCCTCGACCCTGTCATTACTTACTATCAGGTAAAATAGGGGTCAATTTCGTGCCTACTTTTACAAGCTTTTATTTATTATTATTACATACTTGACGTGTGTAACCATTAAATGTTTTATTAAGCAGAAACGTCCGCTAACGAAATTTCACATTTCAATCATAGTGGAAAATTGAAAAATTATTCGCCATTAGCGGGATTTGAACCCACATCCTCTGGAATCCGTCCACACCACACGTCCGGCGTCAGTGTGTAACCATGTTTGTTCGGGTGGAATCTTGCAACTCAATTTTGAAGCAGACATCTTTAACCGATTTAGCTGAAGTAAGGTTTAAGTATAGTTTGGATAACAATTCAATATTATGCTGCCATCGAGCTGATTTGATGATAAAGACAGAAGGTTGCCATGGGAATTCAGTACGTAACCGACGTAACACCGTTGAGTTTGGGCTCGTTAGAATTGTCTCAACGAGTAGTTGATGACGGTATACAGAAAAGTACAGTTGGCGATAAAAGCTTGTACCATAAATTAAATTTTGGTCAGAAACTTATTTTAACTAAAATAAAATCATACATGTGTTATCCCGGCATCAAGTGTGTTATCAATATGCAAATATTTTTCACCCACCTGTCCTCAATTTGAAATTTTGTTGTATTAACAAAGATGACAATACAATAATTTGGTACTGTCAAGCTGGTGACATGACCTGTCAGATGGTGTAACTCTTGAACAGTTAAGTTGTTATTCTTGTACTAACAACTTAGAAAAGTTGAAAAACCCCCGACATTTTCATTTCAGTCTAATATCTCAAAAACGGCTTAACCGATTTTCATGAAACATGGCTAAGAACACTCGGGATAAAATTATCTATGACACTAAAAAAACCTCATTCAATTCGGTCCATCCGTTTGGGAGCTACGATACCACAGACAGATACACAGATACACAGACACGCAAAGAGAGGGGTGTTATAAGTTTATAACACCCCTCTCTTTGCGTCGGGGGTTAAAAATGTTTTCTTTTGTATCAAAACGAATCGTTAACGTGGTGCATTTAAAGGGCTAATTATGTCAATGTTGTCGTATTTTTGACTGATTTAATAGGTAACTGTGCGAAAGTATACGAATAAATGTATTTAAAACGTTTGGTTTCTCCACATCCATTAATGGAATAAACATAGTTCGTGCTATCGATTGCTATATAAACATAGACTTGGCAATATTGAAAATTTAATTATGCTCCTGATACGGTCTGTAATTTAACTCAAAAATTTAAATTGTTGAACTGTTCCTTTTTTTGAAGTCGGTACAGACATACTTATTACCTTAGAATATTATTCAGGTCCGCAGCTGTTGAAGTTTTTGTTAATGAATGTAAAATTGATCCTTCTTTCCATGATTAACGTTTTGTGTATGTGTGTGTATACCGGGGCACTAACGCCGAGTAGGAGGTGCGATGCGATAAACTCGGTAAATAAGCAAAGTAATACTGGAAGAGGAATTACCGCCTGCCCGCTGCTGGCCGGGTAAGGCAACCGGATATTTCTTTTAGCTGTCCAAAGAACCCCCCGGTCATAATGCCCTAGTGGGGGCCTAGGGGGGTTGATATAAAGATACAGGCCCCCCACTTATCCCGGGACCATGCCCGGTCCTTTTGCTTTTATAGGGGGTGTGTATAAAACCGAATCGCCCGGTTTTAGCTTCGCTAGACGGTTACGACGGCCGGCGGCGGTCGCATTATGCCGGCAACGAGGGCTGTATCTGATGCCGTGGTACTTAGATACAATGTTAAGGCGATGGGTTTTGTCCGTTTATTAGTCAGAAACGGGGGGTCGTTCGGCGACTCAATTAAAAATGACGTTTGGCTCTATGGTAATAGGTTCGCGACTTTGTCTCGAAGTAACCTCTTTTGGTGTTTGGGGATCTTAGCTAAACCGTTTTCAAGAACGGAGGGTTTCGACTTTCCATCTTTGTGAATAGATTTATATTGTATTCGCTCACCGCGTATTATCTTTGTTGCTTTGTCGAATAGATTAGAAATAAACACAATGTAGTGTAACACGTACCTCGAAGCAACTCAGATAATTATGATAGAACTTCACGTAACGTAGGTTCGTTCAAGCTGCGGGATAAAATATAACATTATGTCCATCCTAAAGATCCTTTCTATATACTGGTGAATTTTTTTTGGAACGGATAAGTAGTTGCGGAGATTACTCCCTACATACGTACATTGCTACAATCGCACAGAGATTTCCTCTGCATAATATTAGTATAGACTGAAGTTTAAAGACTTGTCAAAGATATGTAACAATATGTATATTACCGGAGACAAATTCTTATAATTTCGTGGTATCATTTTATTTCTGATTTGACACCGCAGTGTTTTCTGTGTTTCACTTCTAAGTATGAGAACATATGATATCGAGCAAAACGTCAACAGAAATAATTAACAACTTAGAAAAGTTGAAAAACCCCCAACATTTTAATTTTAAAGTTCAATATCTCAAAACCGCCTAAACCGACTTTGTTGAAACATAGCTAACACCATCTCGAACACGTCAACTTTCGGACAAAAAAATCGCATTAAACTCAGGCCATACGTTTAGGAGGTACGTTGCCACAGACAGGCACACAGACACGTTAAACTTATAACACCCTCTTTTTGCGTCAGGAGTAAAACCATATATATGTATGTATTAAGGCGCAGGCTGTATAAGCTCCAAAGTACAGAAAGACAGAAAGTAGGACGGATCTTGTCCAAATGTTTTATACGTGCACACAATAGACCCCAGAAGGGACAGCTTCCTTTATTGTCAGCGTCCCCCATAGTCAGCGATATTGCTTGATTGTATGTAGTTGCAATATTAATTTCTGCCCTTATTACCAGGGCAACATGTGCTTGAAGATGGTAACTATATCATTTCGGTGGTTCAAGAGCTCGGGCGGCGAGGAGGGTTCCCGTGTTGGATGCCGAGTTACTGTTACTATAGCGATGTTCGATTAATTAGCGGTTTATACGGGATTTTTTTTTAAGAATGTGTCTATAAAAAGCTTCTTTATATTTGCCGAAAACAAGCACTTCCCGGACATAAAGCCGCATGGAAATATTTCAGGTTTACCTGCGTTAGTGTCTTGGAGAATACAAAACAAGGAAATAAAACACATTCCCGTTCCGTTTGTGCTTTCCGGTGCTGCCTCAGCCTCCTGCTTGGAAAATCTGTGTGACCAAATATGCTCATCGTATTATTGTGTAGGGACGCGACAATTTTAATAAATAATAATAATAAATACGTTTATTTCGGAGTAAAGACATCCATATTTGTTAGTTTTAGGTACATTATTAACTTAGGCGCTATGTTAGTGTAGGTATAATGTAGTAAGGCAGGTACACATATAGTCACTTCTCATAGCTCACCTGTGAGCCATGAGATCGCGTCCAGTGACATATTATTGGACTGTCATGTGCTGCAGCAACTGCGCTCAGGAGGCTGTTGGTGCTGCCGCGGACACGCCGCATCAGGGACACGACTCGCTTACGCATTATAGCATGGAAGTCGTCCGTGCGCGCCTCGGCGAACCTCCCTGATGCGCTGCAGTAGCGCGGCAACCCCATCAGCATCCTGAAAGCGTTGTTATAGAGGACGCGCAGGGCGCTATAGGCTGTCTTCGTACAGCTGATCCACAGGCTGCATGTGTAGAAAGACTGACAGTACGCTCTAAATAAGGTAAGTTTTACATCTGCTGTACATTTTGCAAGCCTGCGGATCAACATGTTGCTTCTCACTGACAGCGCCCTGCGCTCCCGCTCCAAGTCCAGGTCATCCTTCTGCGACGTGGTGACCCAATGCCCCAGGTACTTAAATTGCGATACTAGCATAAGCGGAACCCCACCTAGTTCCACTGGCGGTACAGTACTGTAGGTTTTTGTGCCTGCTTTGAATATAAGTAATTCGCTCTTACTAGCATTGTACCTGAGGCCGTGGGCCGCCGCGTATTGCTCACAGACAGCGAGTTGTTTCCGAAGCGCACAGACCGATGGGCTCAGCAACACCATATCATCAGCGTAGCTGATGTTGTTGAAGCACTGACCCCCAACTGAACAACCGGCTCGGGTGTTGCTGAGTTCATCGATAAGCTGGTCCATATACAGGCAGAACAGTGTAGGTGAGGTTAATCCTCCTTGTCTCACCCCACACTGCGTCTTAAAAGCCTCTGACAGGGAGCCCGCCCACCTTACCCTGTTACTCTGGTTGCCATACCAATATTTAAACAGCTCAACCATTTCTCCTGGTACAGCAGCGTCACGTAACTTTTTCCATAGAAGATCGTAAGACACCATATCGAATGCCTTGGACATGAATTTGCCTTGGAATTTTGTCACGTCAATTGGTCGTTAATTGGACGAGCGAGTCAAGCGAACGCAGTTCTCCGTCTCAGCGTGGATACGAGTATTATCGACATTCGCATGTCCGCCTGTTCTCCTCCTTAAGTCGCATATCTCAACCGATTCTCGTAAAAATTTGTAAGTTCGATAATTAATATAAATATCATTTGGTACATCAGAACTTAGTATATAACTACAACTTAGAAAAGTTCATATTGCATTTATGGGTTTTACAAGATTTTATAAGTAGTTACATGTTCCAGCATACACCCCGTTAGGGCACAGCAATATTATCAAATCAAATCAAATCAAATAATTTATTTCGGAAGTGTTTCCATAATTCGTTAGTATTATAAGGTACTCAGGTACTCTAGGACTTAAAAACTAAGACACACTAACAATATTAAACCTTATAACTTAGATATTCCTTCATGTTGTGAAACGAGTTTTCAACCAGGAAATTCTTTATTTGCTTGTAGAATAATGATTATTTCTCTATATGTTTAAGCTCTAACGGTATGTTGTTATAGACCGTCACTGCCATATGGTAAGTACCGGAATTAACTATTTTCAAAGTAAAGGTGCTAATTAATTTGTTTCTTTTCCTCAAGTTTTGATATCTAGGACAGTTATCTCTTGTTCGTTCAAATAAGTGTTTTTGTTTTTTAACAAAATATATTTCAAAAATGTATAATGAAGTTAAAGTTAATATTTTAATTTTTTTGTAGTAAGGGCGGCAACTCTCCCTTTCATTTATATTTGCCAGTATTCTTATACACTTTTTTTGTAGCCTGAACAATGATTCTACGTTAGTGCTATTTCCCCATAAAATAATACCATAAGCCAGCCAAGAATGCCCATAGGCATAGTAGCAATTAGTGGCAGCTTTTAAATCCTTACACTTCTTCAACTGGTAGACGCGGAGTCTATTTCCACTCCCAATAAAGAACACGACTCAACAACCGATAATGGTTCATTAGGGTCTATATCGGGTAGCATAAAATTGTTCGTCCTACTATTTTGTCGCATACCAACTTTATGCCGAATAACGTATGGCATAAACATTGTTTTGCATATTTTTTATTTGCCGAAATTGTTGTTCCTAATATCGATTGTCCTAAATATTTATTGTCCGAATGTTTATTGTGTCGAAGTTATTTTTTTTAGAATGATTGATGTGCATAACTTTGATGTTACTAATATTTAATGTTCTAAAAATGTTGTGCATGCATTTTGCTACGCATATATATCGATTGTCCTAAATATTTATTGTCCGAATCTAAATGCAGGTTGGATCTGGTCAGAATTACCTATTACTTAAATTACTTATGACCCGCCTTCATGTCGACGGAGCCCCGCTTCGCGGGGCCCCTATTTCTGGTCTGAGGGACACAAGTGAACCCTAACCTAATAACCGACCTAAAACAGAGTTCGCTTGTGTGTGTCGTTTGATGTGTCCGTGCGGCGAGTCGACGCCACCCCGCTGCGCGGGGTGTCTATTTCTGCTCTGAGGGACAAAAGGCAACTAACGAACTTATCTAATTGATGTAAATGAAGGTTGTCTCTGCTGAGAATTGCCTAATACTTGAATAACCTATGACCCGCCCTCATGTCGACGGAGCCCCGCTTCGCGGGGCCTCTATTTCTGCTCTGAGGGTCAAAAGGCAACTAACGAAGCTATCTTATTTCTCTAGATGAGAGAGAGTGGTCGCCGCGTCGAATCCGGCTCGGAGCATTAATTTTTTAAGTTTTTCCTTTATTTAAAAATGTACTGTCAAAACAAGTTTAAAATAGTAGATTACTGCAGAGGCTTCACGGCCTTGGGATTGTTGGACGAGGTTGGGATAGACCCGGATGCAACGAGTCCAGCAATCCCTGTTCCGGCCGAGGATTGTATAGTGCTTTTCTCAAACGATGTATGGAAATATCAAAATAAAATAAATACAAGGTAATCAATTAAATTATAGGTAATTTGCGCTTTTTTTATTTTTTAAACATCCCATTTGAACAAGCCGTTCGAGCACCATGTTTAACCGCACATAAGTATAGTACCATAGATATTTTTTTTTGTTATGTAGCAAGTATGCTTACATGGTGGTTGGCAGTATGTATTTTTCCTTTGTCAGTTTAATATTAGTAAGCAAAGTTAAAGAGAACAACTCGAGAGAACTGTAAAGAAGGCCTAGGCCGGGAAGTATTTTTTATTTTATTTATTTGTGGCACAACATCACGGCGTTCAGCCATGAAAATTAAAGTTTGATGTCTTGGAGTTTTATTTATTTATTTCATTGCATGTTTCAGAAAATCACTTATACATGAAAAGGGCTTGCCAGCCTCATAACTATCCGTACTCGGTCTATATGTACTCGGCCGGCAACCCCTTACTTCCCGGCCTATGTACTATTCTATGGTATTGTATTAAGATAATGATAGAATCCACGAGGCTCGCCAGGAGCGCACCCGGGAGGCGGGTGGAAGCCGTATAAAAACGACAATTTCCTCTAAACGCCGCGCCTGTCGCGCCGCGCCCTCCGGTACTAATTAACTGCCACAACGGTTATGTCACCCTGGTACCCCTGTTTGTAGGGCGGTGTCTTTTTAGAAGCACCTATCTTGGCGGGTGAAAAAAGAAAATGCTGACTTATTATGTTAAAACGCGGCCAAGTTCGTGTCGGACTACGCACAACGAGGGTTCCGTGCCTATTAAAAAGATCGTATCGTTACTGAAATCTTATGGCACTTACGTCCTTTTCTTTAAGGAAGGCAGTTTTTTAGGAATATCTCAAAAACCTTTGAACCGATCATGTTCAAAACAATTTTCGCTGAAAGAATTTAATAAGCCTAATTAAGCATGATTTTTGCCCTCTCTTCAACACCTTTGTCGATTATAACTACCTAGATCTCGACAGACAAGACTTTCGATTAAAAAAAAGTACCCAAATAGGTTCGGAGAGCTACGATACCCATGTAACTCATGAACCCCCTTGTTTGCGTCGGATGTCAATAATACATAAGCAAACCTCAGTCATAACCGTTTGTTGTATTTTTGACTATCCCGAAATGAAAAAGAAACGTGTACATTTTTACGTCTTATTCCACTTTAAACATGGGAAAATGTATACGTATCCTTTATGTCGACTGTACCAGCATCAGCATATGCATTTGGCAAAGGAGTGGGGGCACCCCTGCATTGAAGTTTCTTCGAATGTTACTTTTCTCTGCGCTTGTACAGTCAGCATCAAAAGTAACTGCGCAATTGACGTCTTCACAAGCTCTTATTCCCTTTTAATAAAGACTTTTGACGTCTTCGTTTGCCCAGTTACTTTTGATACCGACTGTACACAATCGCTGAGAACTGCTACGAACGTCAAGGCATGCTGCCAGCGCCGCGTATGCTACGAAATTTTTGGGGAAATGCTACGTGCTACGAGCCTCTACGGCGTAGAACGACACGTTTAAAAATTTTAACATCCGACGTTCGCAGGACTTCCGAAATTTCGTTTGTATTGTACGTGACGTATTATATATATGCACGTTCTATTTCATTTTCCATTAATTGGATTTTATTTGAGACTAGCGTCTGCCCGCGACTCCATCCGCGTGGAACTCGTTTATATCGTAGCTCCATACAAACTTTCGCCCCCCACTTCATCCTCTCGGGGGATGATTTCCAAGATAAAAACTATCCTATGTCCTTTCCCAGGACTCAAACTATCTCTATACCAAATTTCATCCAAATCGGTTCAGCGGTTTAAGCGTGAAGAGGTAACAGACAGACAGACAGACAGACTTTCGCATTTATAATATTAGTATATATATAGTATATTAGTATGGATATGGATTTCGAAATATTGACTGTAAGTAGAACTGGAATATGGGGACCGGAGTGTTCGAATCAAGCTATAACAAGATATAACGACACAGATATACATATTATAGTTTCGCCAGACAACATTTCTAAACTTCTCTTTGCTTATTAATCTCTGTGAGCATAAAAACAGTCGGTAGAGTTGGTAGAAAGAGGCAGATCGTTCAAAATGGAATAAAAAATAACCATCGTGCATACATACTTTGTGAGGGTGTAACTTTGTATCTCCGGAACTACTCGATTCTAATTTGTCTTTTCTACCTAAATAGTTCCTTCGTAGCAAAGTGCCTAGATAGTTCCTTCATGACACATTTAAATTCAGATAACCTTACTCAAAGGGATTGGACTCTAACATTAATATACATTATACATGCTTACCTAATTTACAGTAAACCAATCTGCGACATCTGCATCTATACTAGCACCAGGCCAATGCCAAGCTAAATTAGTTCTTATGACTAGCAAGTAGTGTTGAGAGCTTGAGACCGATTAGTCCGAAGATTGCATACACCTGATCGCTAGTAATTATATGCCTGCTACATATATTTACTACGGGTATACTATTGGTGGTAAGTAATATTGATGTTCCAAACAGTTAGTGGAATTGGTGCTTTTACGAAGTGTCACACTTGCCAAAGACTCTAATGGTCCCGCCTCATAATGCTCCGACTGTTAGTCTGTCTGTTTGTCTGTCTGTTAGCTCTTCATGTTTTAACCGCTGAACCGATTTAGATGAAATTTGGTATATAGTCTGTCTGTTACCTCTTCATGCTTGAACCGCTGAACCAATTTAGATGAAATTTGCTATACAGATAGTTTGAGTCCCAGGGAAGGACGTAGGATAGTTTTTATCCCGGAAATCACACCCTAAGGGAGTGAAATGGGTGGTGAAAGTTTTTATAGAGCTACCATATAAACAAGTTCCACGCGGACAGAGACGCAGGAAAAGCTTACAATTATAATTAAATAGGGGTTAAGACACTAAATAAAATAATCTATAATGTCATATTTTCTCGAAAAAGGATTAAAAATTTAGTCAAATGCAGAAGAAATCAACACAAAAGGTTAAATAATCGCGAAGTTATAAGTGTCCAAAGTTTTAAGAATCCCATGTTCTGTCCCTTTTTCGCAAAACGCAACTTCATATGAAACGATGACGCTTGAAGATTGTGACGTCACTAATAGACGGCAACGTGCCGTGCCCCGTCGTGTTCGGCGCCGCCGTCGACGCAGCCCCGCGGCAGCCTCGCGTAGTGACGTCACACACTGTTTGCGTTTTCTCTCCCTAACAAGCAATATTAAAACGGTGTAGCTTCGTAATTCTTTGAGATATCTGAATGGATTTTCGTCACTATGCATATTTTTGAAGTGAAAACTTCTTTAGCGGCGCTGAGCACTTTTTGGGATGGCGAAAAATTGCTAAATACGCGACAGATTTTTGTGACGTCAGATGTGAAGGAGGTCACTTTTTTCTGCCAGCCGATTCGACTTCATTCAAAACTGAACGCTATTCGTAAGAGTATAAAGCCGTTAAACACTTTTTGCAATAGCATATTCTGCAAATGAATTTGTAATTTTGTTCGCGCGTCCTTAACCGTTTTGCTATTGAGCAAATTCGAATAGTTCGAATTTGGACGTTATTCCCAAAGAAATAAAGCTTTAAAAATATTTGGCAACGGCAAAAACAAATTGGTATTTTGTTCGCCGCCGCCGTCCGCTGTTCTTGCAAATTCAAATAGTTCGAATTTGGACGTTATTCCTAAAGAGATAAAGTTTTGGAAAATATTTGGCAATCGCAAAAACAAATTGGTATTTTGTTCGCCGCCGCCGTCCGCTGTTCTTGGCGCGGAACATTAATTCAAAATTCATTTTTAGGGTGACACCGTAAGATGTCACGTGACCGGATCGAAAAACTGTTACAATGCTATTGAGTTTTCACTTCTGCCGGCACTCCCGGAGTGCAACCCGGTCTTTTTTTGCCTTCTTTCTTTTGGAGTAATAATAATTCGAGTATTCTCCACGATTGCCTGCAACATGAATTTAGCATATACAACATGTACATTTCGTATACGGAGGTAGATGTTTGCCGCGTGAGCAAACACGGAGGATGCGACGTCTTGCGGAGCACGCAGCGGGAGCCTCCCCGTTCATTATGTTTTCCTGGTATTTGGATTGCGAAATACCGAAGCCAGCCAGTTTTCCGCCGTCTGCAGAGTTTTCAGAAAACATCATCGTGTTGGCTGTAAATCCACAGTTTTCGCCGAATTCCCACAGAATTTAGAACCAGAGACTTGTTAATTAATAACGGAGTGCCAATGTCAAAGTTATACCACGAACACAGACGAACCTTTGTGATAGGTACCTTCATAACTCACTACTCTCTGATGTTAGGGTACTAGGAATGGTGTGATCCAATATTCGATAAGTGAATTGAGATACATATACAAGCTAGTAGCTATATAATATTATAATTTCGAAACTCCCTACGATTTGCATACTACTCAGTCTATTTTCAACACAAGTGGTTTTTCTCAGTATGCTTACAAATCAAGGAGAATACGAAAGATTGAAGACTTTCGGTCATGAAACAATTGAATATTTCATCGCTACAGCGTATGCAACCTGCAAAATATTCATGCATACAGATTGGACTTTTCGAATGGACATGCGTAGACTTCTCTGTCAACAAATAACTATTGTCTTCTTAGAATAGAATAGAAATTTATTCGGATGACACATATACATACATTCACATAATGCACCTTAAGAACTAACAAATATTAGGGATGTGCTACCGAGAAGGTCTCCACTCAGCAATGCAGTTGACACGGCAGTGCCAACGGCGCTGGTTTTTTGTGGATCCAGTGAGGTGTGCGGGACAGCATACTGCGTGATTCGTATTTACATAAAAAATACAAACAAAATAATATTCAATACATACAAGTTTATAAATAAAATTGTGGTTCAATTAATTTAAACGTCTAGAGTTAGAGTGAGTGTTGGTAAGCAGCAATTACATATTATTCTTTTTTTTTAAGCATAGCTTAGACGGGAAAGAAATGCGGGTCCAATATATATTTTTTAAACCTTGCTTTAAAAGTTCCGATAGTGCTACTTTTTGATATCGCCGGTGGAAGGTTCTTATAATATAAGTGTTCAAATTACTGCATATGATTTAACTGGTGGCTCTGTGAGCTTTAGAACTCGAGAGCCTGTATACAAAAAGTGGCTCGTCAAAAAAGATCTGCACAACCTATCTTATCACACGATAAGTGACAAGATAGGAGCGTCGTCGCGTTCTATCGAACGGTGTCAGCCAGTGACGGACGCTCTGTCCTGTCACTTATCGCGTGATAATGCCACTATGATACGGGGTCTGGTCGCATTTCTCAACTGATTTTCGTGAAATCTTGTGAGAAGCTTCGTTAATTGTGCAGATCTTTTTTGACGAGCCACTTTTTCGGGTGTGTAGAGAAGAACAGCGAGACAGACGGCGGCTGTGTACAAACGATCTTCAGGCCAAGCTGAAGCATAGAACTTCGTTCGCTTCGCTCCCTCGCTTAATTATGTTGTGTAGGTAGTTAATCACCGTTTAATTAATAATAATAAAATAACATTACACGAGCGTAATTTCGGTCTATACCCACAGTTACATCTGCATATAACCAGGTTATAACATAGTATGGGTATGTATTGAATCATCCCACCGTATAGCCTGTTTGACGTGTGTGCGTAATTATATCATTATCTGCCTCTGTATAGCTATGTAGTATTCGTGTATATGTGTTTAATATCTGTAGGGACATTGCAGATAATGAACTCTGAACCTAAAAGTTCAGGATGATGAAACTTAGCCATTTCCTATCTTATTTAATATAGTGGTTGAAATTATTGATCATAGTTTTATTTTAGATATATAGAAATGTGTCTTGAAACAAGAATACGATGCAATTTTAATTTGCTAAACAAGTCCTCGAGATCGTTTCAAAGAGGCCGGCAATCGCTGACTTTGATACCGTTTTACGCCAAAGTTTCAACAGCAATAAAATGAGCGTGCCTAGCCCCTAACCAGGCCATGATAGGTAGGTACAATTTTATCTGCAAGCGATACACTTTTTTCCCAATCGATTGTGCCCACATTGGGCGCAGAATGTGCGTGTGTTTCAAGTGTCATTGATGCATTTCGGTGTGGGTCGGGGGGTGTGGAGGCGGGCTGGACAGGCAGGCCGGCCGAACGCACCGCCGCCGTCAGCCAGTTCGCGACCAGACTCTGAGCCGGGCAGACGCGCGCCGCCCTCCTCGACAACTTGCTTGCGAAACTCGATCTGCTTACACCGAAATATTCGCACAAACCGCTAAACACACGTTTTGTGGACTAAAAAGGTTCGTCGCCAACAGTGCTTCCGTTGCATTTCAATAGAATTTAGCTGCGTTTGGAAAAAAAAGTTGTAATTAGGCGTAGAGCGCGCGCGAAGTTTATCATCTTGACATTCTAGTTTTTGCTCAAGTACAGGTTTGCATAAGGCTGACGGGAATGGACATAGGCACTGGCGATGAGTAAGTGGGCCTTGGTGTTAGTACGTGGCGACTGTAAAAAAATCGCAATTAGTCCGTCGAAGTGGCTGTCGTGTCGCTAAGTTTCCTTTGTTACGCTAGAAGTAAGAAAAGGCATTGTTATAGTGAATTTATTAGCCTGTTGATGGCTAGCTACTTGTGTTTCTCGCGTTTTGGATTATTTCAGTTGTTTTCCGAGTTTTATGGTTTAATTTTCCTTCTGTACTTGATGGTCTGTTGCTCTTTGGAAACTGGCAAGGCGAGGTTTTTTGTGATAACGCTTGACTGTTAATTTAAAGCGCGCCGCTGTTGCCGCTGAATTTAAAATTCATGCCGGTAATATTTATCCTAACATTCCTTACCGGTATTTGAACCCAAGACTTTCAGCTTCGCAGGCATGGTTACTACCCACTTGCCTATTCTTGATATTAGGTAAATCCACGAAGTTCGCTTGTACATAATAGGCAAATACTAATCTTGTTTACCTATATCTACCAGGCATGCAGACTCTGCAGAAGGTAGTACTATGTCGAACGCGGCGAAGTTTGAAAGTAATTTTGGTGTGCAGCGCGCGTCGAACTAATCACATCGTTCACGGTCCTTAGTTCGCTGATAACAACACAACGTACCGACGCCTGTTGCTCTAGTAAGGTTTCATTTTAAAATCAACTTTTATTGCGATTTACCTGACCTACTTCGAAAGGAAATCGGATATATACGTTTTGATGTCCATTGATTAGATTTATAGGGGAAGAACAGGGATCGAACCTCTAGTTTCCACGTGTCAATCGTAAAATAAAAGTAACCTCGAGGGCAGTAACCAAGGGGCTGTTTCAGGGATAATGAGACCCCCTCGCTGCGGTGGTGGATATAAAACGGGGCGGAGAGCCCAGCGCGGCTTGCCGTCGGGACCTAATCAAGAGGACCAGGGCTGTAGATTATACAGAAGATAATGGCCGCAATATAATGGCGTGTAATTAAAACAAAATTGAACAACTAATCAAACATTTTTAAACGAAATGTTAGTCTAGGTTTCGATTTGTGTTAGCCTAACGTTCACTTTCCGTGCTGGCAGTAAAAAAGTACAATCGTATTGTCGGTCTTATTTAAGTATTAAAATTGAGATTAAATTTTGACAATGGTTTAAATTATAACACCCGTGCCTGGTACAAGGTTAAAAAGCCCTCATTTATACCTATTACATAGCTGTATAGACTGCACCTTTACTCGAATGGTTCATAGTTTGATGCCCGACCGGTTATAAAAACAGTTACCGTGCCGAAAGCTATTACAGCGGCCTTGTCGTTATCGCTAAAAGAAAATAGCTGCGACGGTGCAGTGACCGCTCGTGACGCAAGTACAGTCGGCTGCAAAGGTAAATTGACATCGACTCTATTGCTATCACAATAGAATTGCTTTTAAAATGGTTTTTTTTGTGCTGACTGTAAACGGGGTAAGTTATTTTACCTCTTGTTGTCAGAAGATTTGCTATGATATGCAATAAGAATGATTCATTGTGGACTCAATTAACTATATACTAACCTACTTTTCTAATCCTATGATAAGTAACGAATATGCCATGGCTCGGTTCACACCCCATTTTTGATACACCCTGTATAAACTCGCTGTTTAATTGTTTTATATTACACTAGCTTCTGCCCGCGACTCCGTCCGCGTGGAACTCGTTTATATCGCAGCTCCAAGTTTCACCCCCCCCATTACACCCCTTAGTGGATGATTTCCGGGATAAAAACTACTCTTGTGTGTCCTTCCCCGGCACTCAAACTATCTCTATACCAAATTTCATCCAAATCGGTTCAGCGGTTTAAGCGTGAAGAGGTAACAGACACGGATTTATAATATTAGTATGGATTTTTTTTGTTCCTTTTGAATTGAAATGCGGTTGCAACAATTTGTCGATAAATATAAAATAAGTTTTAACGAAGATCTGTTTACCTACAAGTAATTAAAAAAAAGTTAAGTTCGATTCGAGGCGGCCAAAATATGTCTTAGATAACTATTTAGTAATATATACAGGACACACGAGTAAATTCAGCACAAAACGATTTCTCAAACAGCGACCTACTCAACCAGTCTCAGTAGGCAACTAATCACATGAATAGGTAAATAGGCCAAGTACGTTTTCACATTCTAGTAAACTTCACATTGAAATCTTCAAACTGGTATGACTAGTATCCGAACCAATAAATATCAAACCTATTCAAACTATCCCTCTAGATAGGACGGAGAACCCCCGGATAAACGGAGATAGAAAAAGTAACAGTGCGGCGAGTAAACAATACGAGAGGTTCATTGAAAAGTATTGCGCAAATAGGGGAGCCACTGGGCAACGCTCCCTCGACAAAAGTAGCCTCTTTTCGAAAATGGAATGCACGTTTCAAACGATGCCCGTGCCTGACCTTACGCAACTGAGCAGCGGTTGGGCACCCCTGACAGCTTTCCGGTGCGCCTTTTTGTATAGAACGACGAATTTTTATATAGCTGTATACGCGTTTGAAAGGGTAATTATACTTCCAAAACATTTGTCATAATGTTTACACCGTTATCGTGGTACGGTGATTGTTATGCGAATCAACGTTATCATAATAAGTTACCGATTTTCCTAAAGTATCGAAAGGTTTATATTTTCGGGAAAAATGTGTACCATTAGCCTGAATAATTTTCTGCCAAGTTGGGATATTAGATATTCACGAGTTTTTTTTTCCCGGTGAAATTTGTAATAGGTTGTCTAATGTAGTAGAAAGAGGCGTCGTGCGTCGTCTAAGAGGTGTATTTTCGATTCTGCGCAATAAAGACGTATTTTGCCTATAACTGTTCCTGTTACTTGGTAACAACTTGATTTTCCAAACGAAGTCTCAAGAAAGTACATAAAAACATCGGAATGCAATCGAAGCCAGCTGATTGAAGTCCATTGTCTTTTTCCGTAGAATATTCACACTTCTAACCACTGAAATGTGGTCAACGAGCTAAAACAACAGAATACTAATTTAAACCAAAGACAAAGTGCTGTGCAACTGACCAAAAAAAACAAGATGGCCGCCAAAAGAAAAGCTGGCGCCCTCCTCCAACATGTGCTGCCAAAGGTAATTTTTTAAACTTTATTTCTTTCAGATGATATCAAATGCACGTCGCATGCGTGTTTTTACTATCCACCAGGGTAACAGGAACCTAGAAGACGCTAGCTTATTCAACGGAGAGCGTTCATTTTAATCTGGTGGCTGCATCAAGGCTGAGAATGCGATGGCACTTATAATACCGGGTTCCCGCTATGAATACTATAAAGCGCGGTAAAAATTGCATGATTAAGGGAATTTATAATGACATCCGTGGCTATGCGGTCCTGGTATGCCGACTACTAGTACCGCCAGTTCGATGTCTCTGCGTTGACGTTTTAATGACTCATATAAACGTTCCGAACGCGTAAAAGAAAGATGTTCGATGCTGTTTTGTTTTGTTTTAAAACTTCTATGCAGCCAATATTTATTTGTCCAACATAGGTAGTTATTGGGTATTACATATTTTCCAGTATCACCTTGCGGCATACAAATATAGTTATATTTTTGTAACATGCTTCTATATGCAGCATGCTTTACAAATAATTTACATTAGGTAGTCAACATTATTAAAATTATATAAATAATTAAGTTCGCAGTCCATTAAAATTAAAAAAATATTATGTAGTCATTATTAAAATATAAAGAATAGAGTAATTTTAATTAAGTTCATATGTCAGCTAAAAATTTATTAAGTAATTGAGTAATAGGCCTTTCTTAATAGAAATTCTTTTAATATCAACATCATTTTCAACTGTTCCAACAATAGTCTGTGGTAGTTTATTAAAAATCTCGTGGGCCATTCCAATTATGCTTTTTTGCAATAACGCTGTATTACTTGAAATTGCTTTTAATTTATTCTGAAGGCGGGCACTTTTATATTTACCAAATTGGTTTCGATTTTGGATCACAAAATTTACCATTTCATATATGTACAAACATGGTAATGTCAGTATTTTTAACCTAATGAAATGTGGTTTGCATGAGTCACGCTGTTCGATTCCACAGATTGACCGCAGACATTTTTTTTGGTCTTTAAATGCATTTTCCCGATTTGAAGAAGGAAGTTTCTGCTAAAAATTACAGTTTTGTTACCTACAAGCTTTTATTGCCGACTGTAGGTACCTACTATTTTGCACAGTCGCCATTGTCATCAACTACTAACCCGAAAAACTCCACCCCTAATGTCACATGACAGTTGGTAACCTAAAGTAGGGTGGGGTTTGAAGTATTACCTTTAGTAACGAAGGTGGTCTTTAAAATAGTACTTCTATTTCTGTGCTGCCGAAGCACTAGACGGTCGCATTGTCACACTACACAGACAGGTTGCGGAGCTAAGTTTTCGTCGTCCATGCTATATGTCGGTGCTTAAAATAGCCGGCTTACGTTGCCGTTTCGTATTTTACTCGGCTCGAACAATTTAACGCTACTTTCGCCAATGTAATATTCAATGATGTGACTCAATGCAGCTTCTATATGTAACTACATGTATATGAAACCACCCCTGGCACAACAAACATAGCTATGAATCAAAGTCATGTATTTATTTAATCGTATTGCATACTTTATTTCGCCTTTAAAGTTTGTGACTCTTTAGCACCACCCAGGGGACACGTGCAGGGTTGTGGGAGGTAGCTCCTGCGGACGCGAGTAACAGTTGTTGTAAAGTCAAGTCAATAACTGGCTAGAGATTTTATTTAAATAGACGGGTTTACCTTGAGGAGTAGGTATGCCAAATTGCAGCTTAGTCGTCCATACAAAAAGAGAGACCAGTTTTCCACTTATAAATATTTTCTAATCTCAATGATTTTTTAGTACGTTATTGACTACGATTATAGGTTTTCCTTTTTTCAAAATTGGCTATATGTTCAAATTTATAGGCACATCAAAAAAAAACTTTTTTTTCAAGGGCAACCTATGATCCTACTTAGTATAAACCCGCCCGCCAGCAGTATAAATTATACTGAAGCGATCGAAGATTTAGTTACTGAAAATCGTTTTCTCCCGAAATGGAAATTTCATCAAGAAAGTACCTATTGTCAGTCGCGAGCTGCTAGCTGCTGCAAAGCTATTCTCCCCTCTTAACTCACTTCCAGAGACCATACGTTTCATGAAGCGACCAATCGGCAGGCGACATGTCCGTCCGTCCGACAGGCTGTCGGGCGTCCGACGCGGTCCGGCGTCCAAATCGGCGCCGAAGTCAGTTTTCCCGCCTCAGGCGGTTCGCCTTGCAATGGCCGCGTCTCGAATGACACGCGCTGCTGTCGGCAGACTAGGGAGGACACGCCTAGGTTAACTTGTTTCTTTAAACTTCCTATTTGATTTTTTACAGTGACTCCTAAACTAGAGAAGATAGGCGCGTCGTGTTTCGGTTTAATTGGATTATCAATGAATATAGTTGATGCGATGACTGCAAAATATAGTCTCAAAGCGTGTACCTATTCAAATAATTTCGACGGTAATTTTTTTATAAACTTATTTTTTAATTTATAATGTAAATTACTTATACTCCAGGCAAAATACGGTTTCGAAAAACATTAAATTATAATAGCGTTTTTTTTGTTGATTTCATTTGAAAATGTTATTCTAAGATGATTTAGTCAAGAATCCGACAAACTTTCCACCCGGAAGTAATTATGTAGATTTAAATGAAGCATGCATTATCTTTTTTTGTACGATTTATCTTGAATATTATAGAGCAAATGTAAATGAACCAAAATAAAGACAAAAACATTTATTAATATTTTTACTGACTTTTCAGAAGCCAGTTAACTTATCATTTTTTAGATGTCTGAAATTTTGTCGGATTTTGTCGCTGGGTACCTAACTATTTAATTGAAAATATATCCGTTACACATAAAAAATAAGCTATTATAAATTATTTCCAAAATTGTCATTTTTTCCATACAAGTTGTCAGTTCATTGCCTGGACTATTAGAAGCCTATACAATTTTCATCTTACGATAACGATTTTTCCTCGCAAATGTGTTGAAAAACGTATGAAACTCCCGTTCTCGGCTCTCTTTAATTCACTATTAATCATTCTGCCTCGAGTGAATTGATTAACATTGCTCACTTGTACCACAATGTACTGTTATATCGGGCAGGAAAAAAGTTTATTTTCAATCCTTATACTATTATAAGCGAACGAAAAAACCATAGAAGTCTAAGTAGCACCGCAAAATGGCCTCACAGAATAGGTGCCATAGTCATATGCGGGGATGGGGGCGGTGTGTCAAAACGGTGCCAGGCAGCCGTTTAGTTCGAACATGCGCATACAGGGTTTTAGGCACGTGTTTGGGTAGACATTTGTAAGAAGCTCGCATTCTATGGTTTTTCCATTCGCTGCCTATATTATACAGTTTAGCGTTCTTGAATACAGTTTAGTTTTTTTCATTCGCTGCCTATATTATACAGTTTAGCGTTCTTGAATACAGTTTAGTTTTTTTCATTCGCTGGCTATATTATACAGTTTAGCGTTCTTGAATACAGTTTTGTTTTTTTTTTTTTTTCGCGAAGCACGTTGACATTTAATGAACTGTCTTAAATCAACGTCGTCATCACAGGTCGACGGATTAAATTTGCTACGTGTGGTAGTGACTTATGTAATTAAACTATGCTAACATAAAATGAATAATGGTGCCAAAATATTGAAAGCGTGTTATACGTATTGAAATTATACGTACTAGACTAATAACTAGTGATCGTAACTTTTGTAGCATTTTTGGTGCAGCGTAGTGTTGTTAACGGAATTGGTACCTATAAAGAATTTCAATCCTAATAAAAAAATAAAATAAAAAAATAATATCTTTATTGCCACAAACTTAACCTAGACATTACATAGAGCTTAAAACTATAGTCCAGGCAATGAACTGACAACTTGTATGGAACAAATGTCAATTATGGAAATAATTTATAATAGCTTATTTTTTATGTGTAACGGATATATTATCAATTAAATAGTTACCCAGCGACAAAATCCGACAAAATTTCAGACATCGAAAAAATGCTAAGTTAACTGGCTTCTGAAAAGTCAGTCAAAATATTAATAAATGTTTTTGTCTTTATTTTTGTTCATTTACATTTGCTCTATAATATTCAAGATAAATCGTACAAAAAAAGATAATGCATGCTTCATTTAAATCTACATAATTACTTCCGGGTGGAAAGTTTGTCGGATTCTTGACTAAATCATCTTAGAATAACATTTTCAACTGAAATCAACAAAAAAAACGCTATTATAAATTAATGTTTTTCAAAACCGTATTTTGCCTCGAGTACTATTTAAATTGTATGACCCATAAGTATTATACATTTGAAATTGGTTAAGTTGGGCAATGGGCCCCAATCTCAGCGTGTGCTGGGATAAGTTAATACCCAGCGCTGGTTTTCAGACCGGTCCCTGGAAAGAGAGCCGGTCGCAGCGTATATCGCGTACAGTTCTTCTAAACTCCTAATGCTTAATTAGCGTTAATAACGTTAATATTAACCTTGATTTACAATTTTGATTGATATTGTCTATACCAATTCCGTTATTAACACTACGCTGCACCAAAAATGCTACAAAAGTTACGATGACTGCTAATAACTAAAGAAGACTAACTAATAATAAGTAAGGCTAGAGTAACCACCCGTTCCCACTATGTCGTCTGTCAGGACGATTTTTTATCGTGTGTCGTAGTGGCAGAACATTTTATATGAAGCTGTTCATACTTGTCCACCAATTTGTATGAGGCGAGGACACACGATAAAAATTCGTCCCGACAGACGACATAGTGGGAACGGGGGGTTAGTGCATACAGTAAGGTTGCTCTCTTGATAATAACCAAGTAACTATTGTGTTATTGCCTGATTGAAGCGACATTGAATTTGTTTTCCCAAAGGGATTGCACAAGATAAGCCCTAGATTTGGCGGTAATGTCCACAGTGCGCCAACGCGCGCTGACCAAGGAGGCGCCGGGCGACCTTGCGCACCAACCGCCCGGCCACCTCCCGCTGCTACTATACCTACATAATCTAGATATGCGCATTTCTAACGCGTGCATCGCGCTTGCGTTCCGATTCACTGCAGCAGCATTATGTTTAGGGATAATCTAATTTTCGCAACAGCCCTCACTACGCAGCAGTAAGGTGTTATAATCATCTCTCAGTCTATATTAAGCAGGAACAAAAAAACAGTTCATATGTCAAGAAACTGAAATCATTTCTTGCACAAAAATTTTATTATGCGATCAACGAGTTTTTTGATGACAAGCTAGTAGTTGTCAGTGTTCTATTGTTTAAAATCATCTGTTCCCTATCATTAGTTCATTACAACAAATCTAGATCTTATGTAAAATAATTATAGTACTGTTTCCATAAAGCTTATTTTTAAGGTTTTGCAACACCCTTCAGGGTCCATGAGATACTTTTGTGACTGTATTTGTTTACCATAGTGCAATAAACGCTTGATTGATTGATTGATTGATCTTCTATATATGTAAACGTAAAAGTCCTGACTGACTGACTGACTCACTTAAATCAACGCCCTGCCCAAACCGTTGAACCTAGAAAGCTGATTTCTTCACAATAGCTAGTTTATATAACGCAAGTACCCATTAAGAAGGGAATTTTGAAAATTCCACCCACAAGGGGGTAAAAAGGGGGTTGAATGTTTGTATGGGGATGGAGTAAAATTTAAAGTGCGACACTTGAAACTTTGTGTATGGACTCCTTACTACAATACAAGAAAAGTAATTTCAGGGTCTTGGAAAACCCACCCCCAAGCGGGTTAAATAGGGGTGCAAATTTCTTATCCCTCAAACTCAATAAGGCTTGTGTTGTGAATGAAATATCTATTAAAGTGCTGGCCCCGTAGCATGGATGGCGTCACGCGATAAGTGACAGGTTAGGCGCGTCGTCTCGTTCTATCGAACGGTGTCAGCCAGGGACGGAAGCTCTATCCTGTCACTTATCGCGTGATAACGCCATCCGTGCTACGGGGCCTGGACACATTTGTCTGTCGTGTTGTGTTGTGACGTATCAGAACGGCATCGGTTTTGTTAACTCGTGGCAGGAGGTCGAGGTAGGTTGGGGTGTGAAGAGAGACGAACCGTGTGCTCCATATGATGTATAATGGGAAAGTGGTTTGCTTACTTGCTAACAGATCTATTATATTGTAGATTGAAGTCTTAATCTTAATTACAACACCCCCTATCGGGGCCACTAGGCACTAATTAGACCTCAATCGATCGGTGAACATGATAATGTGACAAAGCCATCCAGGATTACGCGTAGTACGGGAGAAATCCTAGAGATGGCGCCGTCAACCATTTCACGTGTTGACAGGTTTCATACATTTAATATGGTTCCGTTCACATTTCTCTGACGACAGTAGCATCAGAGAAATGTGAACGCAACCATATTAAATGTATGAAACCGATTCCGTTTCTGATGCGTCACAATACAACACGACAGACAAATGTAAATACGGCTTTAGACTCAAAAATATATCCATACTAATATTATAAATTCGAAAGTGTCTTTCTGACTGTGTGGATACTGTGGATCGAGCGAATTTTATGTATTTAGTTCTGCTAACTTGGAAATTCTATTAGCAATAGACCTGGGCCTAATAATAAAAATAAATAAATAATTTGTTAGACCAGCTTGATAGGTCTACTGACAAGCCTCTTTTGTACAATCTAGAATTCAGAACCGCTGGAGGCTAGACAAACCAAGGACAAAGGGTACAAGTAGAATTAATCAATCTGTATGCTTTGCCCAAGCCTTTTGTACGATAAGTTCTTATTTTGTGCAATAAAGATTTGATAAATTATAATTGGTTAAATGCAGTGCAGTCACTGCACTCACACTAACTGGTTAGAGCGAGATGGTTTAGCTCCCCTCCCCCAGTTAGTGCTCTGCATTTAGCCAGGGCTAAATGCAGCTTAAGCCTTTAACTGTCAAGCTGTCAAGTGCCTATGGGATGGGCTAGTTGATCTTGATAGTAAATTGTAACTGAATTCTAGTAGCTTCGTATGGCAGTCAAACAAACTACAATTGTTTTAAAACTGTGAGACGCCTTTGTTTTTTAACAAGTTTTTGCCCGAGACTTAAGGCACCTAGGACTCGATTCTCATGCAAACATTCAACCCTAATTCACATTCTTGAGAGATGATTTCCAGAATAATAATTTATGTCCTTTACAAAAACGACGCATAGATTATAAGTTGAAATCAGTTTATAAAAAGTAGCAACGTGCTGTCGTCAAAGTTGGTCCAGCACTTTAGCCGTGAAAAGGTAACAAACTGACAACAACAAGTTATTTTCGCATTTATAATGTTAGCACGGATTTCATTTACTGACGTTCACATTCAACTAAAGTGGACACGGAGGTTTTATAAATCAGTCTAACAATAGTCGCTACGCTATAAAGAATTCGTGCCACTTTACATTTATGTGCATTTTGCACTTTGTTTTTCTAAGTTTGCTTACCAAGGCATCAGCGATATGACGGCGGTGTCCGCCGAGACGTCCCGTACATTATTCAACGCGCGCCTCTCGCGGCGGCTGCATTCCTGGTACCCACATTGTTCACATGTTCACCTGATACCCCGTGCAAGGCTTGCTTGTAAACGAAACATTTGAATTTTAAGTTTTAATCGATGAACGATCGATAGTGTTCTGGTCATTTTAAGGATCATGCGGACTGGAAAAAACAAAAGTCGTATTTCCTGTGGTCAATGATTCACAGCATTTGTACATGTAAAGTTATGATATGATTTAGTTACATAGATATAATATGTACAGGGTGAATCCTAAGTCGTGAACAGAAATATGTGTTTCTTACTAACTTTAGTTTAGTTTAAACATGTGGACGTGACAACAGGCAAAAATATGTAAACGTTTGTTAATTCGTAAATAAATAAAAAATATTTAAATTGACTGAGTGTCATGGTCACCCTAATTGCTACGTTGAACTGTCACTTTAAGCTATGTATGTATGTAGATGTACCAAGTTTTGTCGAATAGGGTGACCATAAGGTTGGTGTTTTTGCTATTTAAAATTATTATCAATAAAGTTTTATTGTTTGCTAGAGTTAATACAATTAATTTGCCTTAAAATACTGCGATAGAAACAAACATTTCTGCTTACGACTGAGGATTCACCCTGTATATACCTAAAATAGGAAACGTCGTTTATGCGGATTAATATAAATAATGAACTCTACATTTAGGTATGGTCGCAAACCAGTTAAACCTTCTATCCTCTCATGAGATGCTTCGTATTTATCAGGGTCCCGTTATCATTTAGAAAGACTACATCAAAATATAACATAATACCTCTAATGCAACGCGTAAAAAATATGCCTCTCGTATAACAATAATATGTGAGAGTCAGGCGAGCGCCTGATAACGAACCAACATCAAGGAAGCACACACTAATTCCATTTTCACCCCCAATTTATATCTGTCACTTTTGGTGCCCTGGTCTGTGCGCGTAAAAATATTGTTTTTACTTATCCCCGTAGGGGGCTAGGGGGGCGATGGGGGCGTAATTACTTGAGCAGCCAGCCGCTCGGCGACGGCCCAGGGGGTTGGCATTACTAACGGAGCCTTGCCCGCAAGCTACCAAGGTTTTTGTAGGTGACACGAGAATTTTTCTTAATCTATAAGTATGTAGGTAGGTACGTAGGCACAGAGGTTAACTCGAACACTTTGCTGCTATGTTATTTATTTATTTGACACACCAACAAAATACAAGGCTTATACATTTACACAGAGAGATGAATAGAAGAACCAAGTCCTGCCTGTATCTCAATCACACACTCACAGGTGTGCAACGGCATTCAAATTAAACAAGCAGGGCAGTAAAATTATTCTAATATATTGAAATGTATTTAATTTTAAATTAAACTGCCAACGAATGTAACTGTTCTGATATACAACTGCTTAAGTAGCAGTGCCCGGTGCGTATAATGTTGACTTTTATACCCCTAAGTTGATAAATAGGCATGCGGCCTGTCTGTTGAGGCAGATACGATAGCCTATAAACTTGTGAATCAAGACCAGGCACAAGCGCGTGGCCAACCCTTTAGTGATTAGAGGATATGTTGTTTCGACAGCTAGAGACAAATGCATGTCCATCACCTTCAACACAGCGCATTCGGGATCTCTGGCCAGCTTACCACTAGGAACACAAGACTATACATACAGATTGAATTTGCCCTTAGAAAAATGTCGCTGACAAAAAAAAACAATGACAGTGCTGCAGTGGTGAATATAAAATAACTCGTCGACAATTGGGTTCATAGGTACCTATTCAGTACGGTTGTACCTTGTTATACCGACAATTGGTCCATCGAATGTATGTTTCGCAGAATATTAATTTCATCGAAAACCATTTTTTTCAGAATCACCAAACTTTTCGGGAATGTTATAAAACAAACCTAACCTAATGGGTTCTACAGAATGATCTCTTAGCTGTGAGTAACCGAAATTCGATGAAACGAAAATTCGGCGAAACCATGCATTCGGTGAAACGTTAGTCGGTGAAATAAGGGGACACCGTTCAGTACAAGGCCGTAACTCGTGACTTTGACTGAAGTTCACTAGCAGGCGAAATAAAACCACACAAACTTTATTAAGGCGCCGTAGGTTCATGGTCTTCTCTCCCTCTCACTGAGCATAAGCGTGAGCGAGGTGGAAGTGCGTGCTCGGAAGCGCGGATATCATGTTTTTTAATTTTAATTTTTTGGCCGTTTAAATAAATAAAAATGTAAACACTGATTTCCCTCAAACATAATATTGCCGATTTTTAGAAGCAAATTTAATATTTATAGCTTTTGTGCATAATTTGTTACGAATATTTTAAGTGTATTTTTGTGTGTTTTAGACCTATGTTCGTTATTTTTTTCTATCGAGCGAAATTTACTTAATCATGTTTCGAAGCACTGATTTCCCTGCAGAAAAGCCTCAAGATTACTATTCGTATTACCATATTATTATAAACAGACGCATTATATATTGTTTCAAAAACTCTGTTCGCTTAACTTCGCTGAACCTACGGCGCCTTAAGTAATCATTTCATATTAACCACCTTACCTAATCAAATGATGACGTCGAGATTTAAAACTAATAGCCACAAATGCTTGTGCGGATCCGAGCCTATAGGTATAAATCTATGAAATAAAAACATGACTTACATGCACAATAAGCCGTTACCTCCCCCCCCCCCCCCCACCCCTTCCCACATAAAGTAATAACTACCTAAATGAAACATTAATAAAACACGCACGAGCCACGACACCACACACAGCTAAGAATGATCTCCTCAGACAACACTATCGACTTTTATAAA
The DNA here is from genome assembly GCA_947578815.1 of Epinotia ramella. Classification (NCBI taxonomy): domain Eukaryota; kingdom Metazoa; phylum Arthropoda; class Insecta; order Lepidoptera; family Tortricidae; genus Epinotia; species Epinotia ramella. The sequence goes on along the minus strand of OX388220.1, from coordinate 19,614,896 downwards.
CCACACTTTTGAAAAGTTTGGGAGATACGAAGCCACAGACAGACACACGTGTTCATCATCCTCCTAGCGCTATTCCCGGTTGTACATAGTCCAGGCAATGAACTGACAACTTGTATGGAAAAAATGTAAATTTTGGAAATAATTTATAATAGCTTATTTTTTATGTATAACGGATATATTTTCAATTAAATAGTTACCCAGCGACAAAATCCGACAAAATTACAGACATCGAAAAAATGATAAGTTAACTGGCTTCTAAAAAGTCAGTAAAAATATTAATAAATGTTTTTGTCTTTATTTTGGTTCATTTACATTTGCTCTATAATATTCAAGATAAATCGTATAAAAAAAGATAATGCATGCTTCATTTAAATCTACATAATTACTTCCGGGTGGAAAGTTTGTCGGATTCTTGACTAAATCATCTTAGAATAACATTTTCAAATGAAATCAACAAAAAAAACGCTATTATAAATTAATGTTTTTCAAAACCGTATTTTGCCTGGAGTATAAAGGAGCGCGGGCTCCGCTTTGACATTTAATCCCCAGGGTTTGTCATAGGCACTTGTTTTACGAAAGCGACTGCCATCGGTTTCCACACGCTGTTTTCCTTCACCGAACTAACTGTAAATATTCCGCACATAAGTTCCAAAAAACTTATTGGTACAGTCAGCATCAGAAGTAGCTAAGGAAAAACTCAAAATGACCTATACACAGATCCTTATTCCCTTGACATTAGAGTTCGTGTGTAGATCATTTTGAGCACTAGAACTGCTTAGCGACTTCTGCTGCTGACTGTACGAGCCAGGATCCGAACCCATGACCGCCGCTTGGCAGCCGCATGCCTGGATCAGTCAATAATAATGAACCTTACGGTTGGATTAAGCCGAGGCTTGGAGACGTCTTCATTTGTCATATCATTGCATTCTTTAATAGACCGACGCACTTGATAAGGTCCCTCCTTTTTATCGGGGGTAAAAAAACTCGTATAATGATATATGATCAATACTCTCGTCCACGGCTGCCTAATACTGTGCTAATTAGCATTCAAAGAGTGCGGCAAGTTGACTGCGCTCGGCTCGAGTTATTTATTTTATTTTATTGATTTATTTATTCAACCAATTCAAATTAAAATATATAATATAATTGCAATATTATTATTGTTAATTATTCAACCAACTTACATTTACAGCATATATATTTTGATATATTTCCAAGCCACTTCAATGAACTCCATCAGTTGATGGCTGCAGCTGATATCTCAAAACTTGTTCAAAGCTGGTCTATTCTGAACTAGCATTTGCTCGTCACTTCGGCCGGTTGAGCTCAAATATCAAGTTATGAGTCATACATATACGTATTTATTTTCTGTGGACATGGTCAAAGTTAAGCTTAGTTTTTGAATCGACTCGTAATCCGCATGAACGTGGTCTCCTATATCCGATACTACTAAACGAGCAATATTTGTATATATATATATATATGTATACAGTGTGTGGCCTGTAACAGGAACAAATATTTAAAAGGACGCTTCCTTACAGCATCTGCAGTAACCCCGTGTCCAATTTTTTTATTTTTTTTCAAGTCGGAGAAATGTTGGTCTAAAGTTATGAGCTCCAAGTAATGTATCTTGGCACCACGAGATCATAGCACAGCAGTTAATGCAGATTTTGAGATAACATCATGTAATGAGTCATAACAGTTTTTGCATTTTTGTTTTTAAAAGATATTTTTGTGAGTTTTGATTTTTTTGTTACTTGTAAATAATTGCTAACAAGCTCAATAATCTACCGTTAAATTTTTTGCTCCTATTCCAGGCCACACCATGTATACATTTGTAAACACGTTCTCGAAAACCGCTCTAACGATTTCAATGAAATTTGGAGTTTAGGGCTTTACGGGGGCGAAAAATCGATCTAGCTGGGTCTCATGTCTGGGATAATCCGTATTTTCTCTATTTTCACGCGAGCAGAGCTCGGTCGCGCAGGGAATAAATCTACATTATAATAACCTGATTATCATGTAAAACCCTATCATACGTGCGTATCAACTGGTAACTATAGAGCACAGGAAAGGTGACACGTGTTTTGTGTTACCCTGTATGGCCGTGGTTCATACCTACTCAAAGATCTTGTTTTGAGGTGGGATGGGTATAATGAAAGTACACGGTACATTTAGGTTAGAAATTGGTCCAATTATAACCTAAAAATGTTTGTAATATTTGTAAACGAATGTTGCCATAGTGGGCGTGAACGGAGTGGTCAATTTGGCCCAATTTACCAAATGCGTCTAACTCATTTGCGTCGCGCGGCGCACGGACAAATTGTTTTATTAATTTGATACTTAATCACGTTGTGTTTATGTTTGCGAATTAGTACAATCTAGGTTAGAATATACCTATACTATGATGACAAAGATTTGATGAATGAGCATTGTTTCCAAATTAGATTGAAAAGCAATTTAACTTGTTGCATTTAAAGATATTAAGGTAAAGTTTTGCTACGGTTTCGTGTTGTTGAATTTAATATTTAGTTACATGTTACTCGTGCTTGCCCTACAGTTAATTGATAGATACAGACGTTATTTGATTGGCATCAAGCATACCTGTTGTTTTTCGAATAAATAATGTTCACTCCACTGAATGCGTTAATTTTCCAATGTTCTTTCAGCAAAGCCTCCGGCGAGCCTTCCGAGAGGAGAACTCTTTCATAAAAGCAAACTTAACTTAATACAGCTTCTAAAGGCGTCAAAAAAGACCATTAAAACGAAAAGCGGGCGAAAGCAAAAAAATGCCTTCGATTACGTTACAGCGCCGAGTCGGGCAAAGCGAGTTTACTTGCGAATTTCAGCCGCGCTTATAAATCTTGGCAGGCTGGAGTATCAGGGGACCAGCAATCTCCACGGCACGCACTCCACCGTATCCATATTTAGTACGTACGTACGGTTTATCACACTTCAAAGAACAGACACGGGTAGGCGCCTCGAAACCGCGTCTCCCTAGCGGTGCTCCTGTAACTAGGAATAGGAAGCCGCTTTGTGAAATTCGCGATGCTTTTCGACGTAGATACGACCCCCGTTTGGTTTTTCGAGGTCGCTCGCTTCTCCCCTTTCATGAATGCGAGTATCTAGTACGGTTCGCCTCCTCCACGATTCGCGCGCCCTAGTACTTTGCGATGCGGTAGCGCCGCGGTTTCGCACCCGTATCGCTAAGCGAGCAGGGTAACGCGGAGCGCGTGTTAAATTAGCTTTTCAAAATAGCCCTATAAAATGGTTATTCGGCTCTACATAAATATGTGTGTGTGTGTTCAATGGCTCTATTTATATCCCCTACGAGAATCAAGTCGAAAATTAAATATTTTACATTGCATGTAGGACTGTAGGTATGTGCTCGAAAAGAGCGTTTTCCAAGCAAGTTTTTCGTTCTGCGTAAATTTGTTAAAAATATGGAGCGAAAGTGACTAATCAAATAATAATAATTTATTATTGCGTTCCAATAGTTCCAATTTGTTTCAAACAAACTGTGTTGTGTACTTTACAAGCTTTTATTTAACTTGCAATGTATGTTTGTTCGGGTGGAATCTTGCAACTTAATTTTGAAGCAGATATCTTCAACCGATCAAGCTGAAATTTTGAGTAAAGGTATAGTTTGGATGAGAATTCAATATTATTGTACCATCGAGCTGATCTGATGATGAACACAGAAGGTGGCCATGGGAATTCAGTACTTAACCGACGTAACCCCGTTGAGTTTGGGCTCGTTAGAAAAGCTTGTGTCAAAAATCGGCCAAGTGCTAGTCGGAACTCAGCAATTAGTGTTCCGTACATTCAGTTATTTTAAATGATTCATACTTTATCTCCTGATTTTGAAGCTAGCGTCATGTTGATCATTTTCCCGCCATCTACACACAATTTCCGTTATGCATGTGTATTTCCAAGTCTTAGTTAGCTATAGTTTTTGAAATAGAGCTGGGGACAGCACTGTATGAAAAAAAGTTTGTATGGTCATATTTTACACTAGTAAGCGTAAGGCCCGAGTGGACGCCCCGCTCAGAGCGGAGCGTGCAGCGTCCATATAAAACAAATGCAATTTATATGGACGCACGACGCCCCGCTCTGAGCGGGGCGTCCACTCAGGCCTTACACTATTTAAGAGCTATCGTAAAAAGAACTCAAAATGTGTATACCGTCCCAAAATTTTACGAGCTTTCAAATGATACCCCACACGTTCCTTACAATCCGAAAAAAAATTGCGAAACCCCTTTTTACCCCTCAAACTGCCGCCTTAATTGGGTTTTACACCTTTTTGACTTTATTTATGTAATTAGGCCATAAGTTTCTATATCTATACCAAATTTAATCTTCCTATGTCAAACGGTCTTCGAGAAAACTGGCTGTGACAGACGGACAGCCTCCGAGTGATCGCATAAGTGTTTGTTGGACCAATTTTGGTACGGAACACTAAAAATGAAATGTTTGACAGAAACTTATTTTGTTGTGGAACATAATAAGATACTCACAATTTATTGCGTTCCAAAACCACAAATGGTTCGGTATAAGTGAATAAGCTTAACAGCAAAAGACGTGGAGAAGTCGTTAAATGCAGATTCAGATATAAGTACCTGACAACCTAGGTATTTTTACCCCGTAGAAACTCTCCCACTCTTCGAGCACCCACCATGCTTAAGGGGCTCCCATACGCCACAATGACCTTCGATCTGAATCCCTTAGTTTTTTAATGTTTTTTGTAGCTTATTATATTAACAACAACGGCTTTAAGAAATATAGTATCCCATATTTACTTCAAAGTTCATTGTTTTCGAGATATTTGGCATCAAAGTTGAACAATTTTAGGCCAAAAAACTGGAAAACATAACTTTTGTGTTAATTGGTTTAAAATGAAAACCCTGGACCAGTTTTTAGAGACGTCACAGGCGAACCCAAATATGTAGATTTCGTATTCGTTAGATCTTTCACGTTAATAGAGATACGAAATAAGTGTTTTTTTAGACAATGTTTAAAAAAATCATACATAATTGAGTATTCATTTGTTTCAAAATCCGGTGGACTAAAATGCTGTTATCCACGTTAATCCCCTAGCCTGATCCCCCAGGGGAAAAAAACGGTTAGGTTGTTAGTTGAACTGCGACCCTACAGCGCGCGAGCCGAGCGAGCGAAGCGAGCGTGACGCGGTAGCGTCCGGCGAAGCGCCATAACCGAACATTATCATTTTTTCCTAGTTGAATATAAAATAATTGCCGCTAATTCCCCTGGGGGATCAGGCTAGGGGATTAACGTGGATAACGTGACTAAAATGGAGATAAAAAATTGAAGAACCGATAGCTGTTTTTTTTGTAATTCTATCTGTACGGCAAAAGTAGGAGATACGATTCAAAACTTGTCAAAAATCGATAAAAACCTCGGGTAGCCCCTTAACGCGCTTCTATCGCTAGCACCTGTGATTGTGACGTGTTTGCAAGTCGATGGACGGACGTGTTGTCATGGATGCCTGAACTATTATATATATATATTAGGGGACAATCTTACACAAGTCGACCTAGTCCCAAACTAAGCAAAGCTTGTACTATGGGTACTAGACGACGATAAACATAGTTCTATACATAAATAAATACTTAAATACATAGAAAACATCCATGACTCAGGAACAAATACTCGTGTTCATCACACAAATAAATGCACTTACCGGGATTCGAACCCAGGACCTCTTGCTTCGTAGGCAGGGTCACTACCAACTAGGCTAAAGCGGTCGTCGAATGATGTTATGAGATGATGGATAGTCGGTAGAGCCAATTATTATTAATTAGATTTATTATTAATTAGTTTTGTGTTGTATTTTTCTTTTTCTTTTTTATTATAAAAATGGAAATTGTAGTTAATTAAACTAGCATTGTTATAGAATCGGTATTTTCCAGCGCCTTGGTGCAAACTGTAATGCTGTGTTAATTTTTTGTGTAAAAAATAAATAATTATGCAAAACTTGAGCTCAATTAGCATGGTGTTTTTTTTTCGTTTTAGTTATAGGTAAATTAATACCACCTTATAATATATCCCGCCCATTTCCAGCACCTTGACGCTATACTATATTTAAACTCAAACATTATAGCATGACAAGTGGCTTTAAGATACAGAACACTTCAGTACTGTAACAGGCGAGGCCGTCGCCATGGCAACGCGAGACTCCACTCTATGCACGAGTCGGTTCAATATTGTCAGTTACTTTAACCTGCAGGGGCCGTATTGAAGACGTTTTTTCTCAACAGCTTTTGACCTGAGGCTCTAGTATAAGTTTTACCGAAACAAAACGTTACGACCGCGTTTGCATTTAGCTGTCAAGTCCCATACAAATTCAGGGTAAAACGCAAACGCGATCGTAAAGTTTTGTTTCGGTAAAACTTATACTAGAGCCTCTGGCGAACTTATCCTCTAGCCAAAAGGCCTATTACTAGAGGCTCTGTGAGCTGTAGAACTCGCGAGCAGGCGTAATTTTTTTTTTTAAAGTGGCTAGACAAAAAAAACTATGTACCGTAAAGGGTTCTCTATTGGATCGCATAAAATCATTTGGAATAATATAATAACGCATAATTTTTTATAGCCGAATTAGCGTTAAGCCTAATCATGTTATGGCATAAATTTTTAGGCATAAAATTAAAAATAATAAACGAAAATAGCATAATCATCACAAAGACTAACATCAGATAGCATAAATACAAAAAGACATAATAATTACTTGGCATCATTACAAAACGCATAAGTACACAAAGCAATGAAAGCATAATGCACGGCCCAATAATGTACAGCCTGATAATCCATGTACATTGGGACGGTCATCTGTGCGGACTAATAATCTCCAGCGAGTCGACGCCACCCCGCTGCGCGGGGTGTCTATTTCTGGTCTGAGGAACACAAGTGAACCCTAACCTAACCGACCTAAGACAGAGTTCGCTTATGACAAGCCATTTTTATCCGCCCTGATAATGCACGACCCAATAATCCGCGTCCACGAAAAGTGTAAATGCATGCTATGTAATGTATTTAGAAAACAGAAATTATGCTTCAAAACAGATATACCAAATAATTATTAGCCCAAACAATAGTATGCGTAATATGTATTCGGCCAATACAGATTAGTTCAACTGAAATTATGCTATTAGCGTAGTATGCCAAACAAAGTAGTAGGCCAAAGTATTAATATGCGACAGTATTATTATGCCAATAAAAATTATGCCAAATCAATTATGCGAAACTATATTAGTCTAAAAAAAATTATGCCAATGAAGGGGATCCCACCGTAAAGTGGGGTGAGTAGAAATCGCGAGGAGAGTTGGATTATGAATGGGGAGAGAAGGGATGAAAGGGGGGTGAAATATGATTTTAAGGCTACTGCTACCTAAATAATGTACTCCAATTTAAAATGGAGCTATAGTAATGTTCATAATGAAGAAAAAAACAATCCAACAATCTTCCAAAATCTCCTTTGTATGAAAAGCGGTGGGATTTCGTGTTTATCGTGGAACTACCCAAAATCATATAAAACCTAAAATACAAACGTCCTATTATACAGGGTGATTCAGGAGACATGAGCAGGATCAACCCTACGGATTCAATAGTTTATAAGCTTCTCAGTCGTACCAGCATTGGTAAGATTAACGTGAATTTTTTTTTAGTTGTGTAGGGTGACCATGATTTATTGTGAATGAAACTTTTACACAAAATGTAAAAAAAACTGTGGGCGTTTAACTTAATTACGATGGTAAACGATCCATTAACATTAACTGTATGTGTAGGGTTGATCCTGCTCACGTCTCCTGAATCATCCTGTATACAACATTCAGTTTACATATGTAAACAAGCTTCTGTCAAAAATTTCATTTTTGACAGAAGCTTTTATCGCTGTCCCGCTGTTCTCCTCTCCAGCACGTCTAGCACACGACGGCCGCGACATACTCTCGATTTTTATCGCACTATACCTCTTGTTCTAAGTGGTCTAATAAGAGAGAGACGGATTGTGCGCCGACGCGTGCTAGCCGTGCTGGTCGCATTACTCAACCGATTCTCGTGAAATTTTGTGAGCAGGTACGTTAATTATATAGAACCATCAGCTGCTGCCCGCGACTCCGTAGGTACGCGTGGAACTCGTTTATATCGTTACTCCATACAAACTTTCACCCTCTCATTTCACCCCCTCAGGGGATAATTTCCGGGATTAAACTATCCTATGTCCTTTCCCAGGACTCAAACTATCTCTATACCAAATTTCATCCAAATCGGTTCAGCGGTTTAAGCGTGAAGAGGTAACAGACAGACAGACACACTTTCGCATTTATAATATTAGTATGGACTAGTTTCTGCCCGCGACTCCCTCCGCGTGGAACTCGTTTATATCGTAGCACCACACAGACATTCATCCCCAATTTCACCCCCTCCGGGAATGGTTTCCGGGATAAAAACTATCCTACGTCCGTCCCCTGGATCCAAACTATCTTCATACCAAATTTCATCTCAATCGGTTCAGCGGTTTAAGCGTGAAGAGGTAACAGACAGACACACTTTCGCATTTATAATATTAGTATGGATAGTATGGATTAGTATGGATTACAATAATTTGATGGTTAGCTATCCATTTAGCAACACTTAACACTACGTTATCAATTTTAACATAAATAAGCTTAATGTAGTTTAATCTAAGTATTACTTAGAATCTGGGGGCACAGGAGTGCCCCCGCCAAGTCGAGCAAAACAGCGGCACGGCCATACCATACCATCCTTTTCTCGAAGCAGTTCAGGCCATTTTCGACCCCCCTATAACTTAGTTGTGGATAAAACTAGAAGAATTGAATTTTCAGTAACCAAGCACGCATTGTATAAACACGATATATTTCAAATTTCATTCAATTTGAACCAGTAGTTTAAGAATTATAACTAGTCAAAGTTTCTTAAGTTTGTCACTCACTCACTCACCTATCATCAAATGTCTAAGGCACTTCTAGCAGACATTGAAGCTTCAAATTTAGAATACAATTAGTGTTTAGTGTATAAATCAAGGGAAAACTAAAAAAAAAACCGGGTTGCACTCCGGGAGTGCCGGCAGAAGTGAAAACTTGCGAATTGTTTTAATTATCAGTATTAAAAAAAAACCCCTCCCTATATCGAAACTCTTCCACCGTAAAAAGAAAATTTATTTAGCAAGCAAATAAAGATTAATAAGTATGCCTGAGACTTAATTGGCACTACGAAATATCTCACAACTTTTTACGGTGGAAGAGTTTCGAAACTTGGCCTCTTTTTACCATGGATCAATATTACCCCGAGCCGATAAAGTTCCACCATCACAAGTGTAATCGAACATCGTAGGTACCTATAGGTATCAAGTTAGGCGTAGATTCTATGTGATGCACCCTTTGCATGTGGATCGATGAAGGCGAGATGTAAGGGGTATGATCTATATATACTGTAATAATATCTGTACTCATATTGAGTAAAAGTCTGAATAATTTAACGAAAGACTTAGTTAGACATAGACATTTTTAACAGTAATATCCAATCTGTGAGGCGTAATCTGGTGAACAGCAGCTTTGAGTGAGCTTGTGCTAGTCGATGACTGTAGATTAGTAATGTGTGTGTGTGTGATTTAAGTATGTTGTTACTTTTGTTACTGTTTTAAGTTCAACTAAGATTAAGTAGTTAGTGTTACAATGTGGTAGTGTGAACCACATAATAATTCCTAGTATGTTACTATTGGTGTGAACCTGTAATTGGCTTTTTGTAACCTAATTAAGTTAATAACCATGTTGTATTAATAGCTGTTGGTTCTCCGAATAATAATAAATAAATAAATATTATAACGAGGAACGTCTGTGAGATTGTACTAGTAGCTTAGTAAGTTTATAAGTTTGCATGTTTAGAGTAATCTCCGGAACCGCCTATAAGATTTCAAAAATTCTTTCACATGCGTGTAGAATGGAATTTCTGGGTGGTTACTGGGCTTATAATAATAATAGTATTTACCTATAACTGAATATAAAACAGATTAATCACCTAATTTCACAAAAAAAAACTGTCAAAATTTGCTTTATCTTTCTCAATTAGAGACAAAGACGAAATACATATATTTTGGACTAAAAACATCACAACAAATTGTAAACACATACACAAAGATATATTTGTCACGAAAGGAAAGATTTAGGAATAATATGTCAAGGTTGGAAAATTTTAAAATTTGCAATATTTTAACAGCAACTGTATTTTTTTTTCAAAATGGCAGCGTTTCGTTAAACACTAAAATGTTTCTTTGTTTGTGACCGCAACCACATATGCTCATGAAATTTGAAGTCGTTTGGACAACCATCGAGTTTTTAAAGGCCGGGCCTCATTAGGAGCCGGGCCTTCCTTGGCTTCGTTTGATGGTAATGAATCATCATACTTATATATATATGTATTATTATTATACGTTACGGATTTGTTTGTTATCAGTTGTTAATTTTTGTTATACCAAGGCGAAGTACCGCTTTGTCTGGCCAGTAAGGCGCTATTACCATAACGATGCCATTTAAAATCGAACTTATTGACAACGCGCACTAAGTGGTACCTTCAACTTGATAATGACATAATTCTTGACCAGTCGAACAATTGTTTGACTGGTCCTTAATAATGTACTCACAGCCCCTATTTAGCTTCTTCTATTACTTTAAAAAAAAAACTGACGATTTGAAAGTGCTTGTTACTACGCCTACTTAAATAAAGATAATTTTGAGTTTGAGTTTATTTAAATAACTGCAATGAAAAGGTTCGTTTGTATCGTAATTATATATATTAAACTGCTAGTTCGATTATAATTTCTCCAAGTGTCATCATTATTATTTAAGTATGCAGGTACTGCACATGCATGCTTATCATTCTTCAGGTTTTTGCTAACGAGAGACAAAACCTATACTATTAAACGAGCAATATTTGTAGTGTCGTATCTAGTACAGTGTTATTGAGAATAATAATAATAATTGAGTATAACATTAAAACACTAATTTTATTATGTATTTAGGTAGGCGACGAAACAGTGTGGCTCCGTTGCGTTGCGATTTAGCACACAAAGTAATGAAAAATGCATAGTTAGGATCAAAAAAGGTACAAACATAATATAAATAAAATAGGACTCTCACGAAGCTTGTGTCACGGAGGCCGTGACGCAGATTTTCAGTGAGATCACAAAGTAAAACTAAACTAAACAATCAATTTTATAATTGAGCTCTTTGTCTGTTGCTGACAAAGTGTTTCATTTGTTTCATTTTCCTGAAACCCTCCTGCAATTCGCCAACTTTAGTGCTTTCCGACTGAACATTTGTACATACATGTTTTATGTACATACAAATGGGAATACCTGGTTTACCCGGTACACAACTGTTCAACACGCTGTACTGGTTAATAATTCAAATGTACTAATATAACCAATACTGTAACCATCGTCAAGTAGTTAACTTGGAATATTTAGTTAAAGCTAGTTTAACTGAAGGTGGCTGGGAATTAAAGGAACATTTGGCCTGGGAAGGAACCTCACAAAAATCTGTTTCGGCCACTGAATCTTTCAATCAGTCCCTTCTTACAACGCCTTCGGGAAGCGTGTAGCGACATCTACCAGAAGGCTTAAGCTTCTTAACGGCACCAACGTCTCAAATTAAATATTGGGGAATCGACAGTAACGATGCGCCACCCCATACTAAATTAATTTTGTAAAAAGCAGTAAAGTCTGTAACGAAATTTATACATTTACATTTACACATAACAGTATCATCAATAATGTCAATTCGCACACATTCGAAGTTTTATATGAGGATTTAATATTAGTCCAGTCATTATATCCAAAAACCGACCCTACCCGTGAATAATCAGTTCTTGGATTTTTTTTTCGTAGGTGCCTCGGGGAGGTCACTGGGAGTGTAAATTCAAAAAGTAGACTGAATCAGGCTCCTAGCTAGTATCGACATTTTGGAAATTAAAATTGAAAAAAGCGACAATTTCTAAATATGTTCATCATCTTGTTTATTTTCAACTTTACGGCATAAATGAATAGGACTAAACGAGATGATGAAAATATTTATAATTTGACGCTTTTTACAAATTTAATTCCCAAAATATCGATCATAGAAGAAAAATGGTGAGGACCAAACTTGTAGAGAATCAAATTTCCTACAGTTTTTGTTCTCACGGTTTTACTGTAAAACCAAAAATGGCCGAGTTATTTAAGAAAAACCGTTTTTCGAATATACACAGGAGCCTGATTCAGTCTACTTTTTGAATTTACACTCCGAGTGACCCCCCCGAGGGACCTCCGAAAAACAAATCCAAGAACTGATTATTCACGGGTCAAAATCTATAACGACTGAACTATATTACCTATTGAAGAGGTCCACCTTCTGGCCCTATCGTCAGATCGCCTTGATAGTACCAATAAATGATTATATTGTCATCTATTAAATGTACATATATACTTCCAATGTTTCAAATGAACATACAGCTACCTGTAGAAGTGTAGATTCGATACAAGATGTATCAGTTCACTTTGATCTTGATTGCACTTACGCCCAATAGGAATTTTACCAGTCGCTCCGCAAGTGTGTCGATTTTCCTTCTCCTTTTAAATTCGTAACCAATGAGGTATTTTAGAATCCGCGCAGTGGACACTATGTTACGGTCAAGTATCATTTAGTCTGTATCCTGATCTGAATTTGATTCCATGGACCGTTCGAGGCCGACCGGATCGTTCACGTTACACAATACAATCGAAACCTAACAAATTCTCTTAAATGAAACGAGGTTTCATTCTATAGAAGTCATATTTGCTCGTAGCATAAGGTCCAGTTAATAGTTGTACGTTGAACGTTGTTTTGAAGAAGGATTCTTCGGTCAAGGTCTGCAGTTGTTTTCTAACTATTTATCGTAGACTGGTAGACTTAATAGCTCCATTGCCTGGAGCAAGTATTGTATGTAAATAATGGCATGTTTTTAAGGTAATAATGTTTTTAAATTACTCGACATTTTTAGATACTTATTCATGATGCCTCATTAGTTATTTGTAAATGATTATATATAAAAATAATTGATCTGAGTTTATTTAACACGTTATTGTCATCACGCCTCTGACACCGGACACGGCTTTGCCCGGGCACGTCGATGTCGCTATGTACACAAGTCATGGCTTATGTGCCTATGTGCTCCGGGCACATAAGCGACTGTTGTATGGGTAATAGTGGGTACGCGTGTACGTAGATAATCTCGTCATAGCTCGCGCCCGTTATGGTATTACTGTGTTGGCGTGGGTGTCTGGGGTGCGAGTGGGGGCGGACCCCGCGAGTGCCGCGGGGGGGCGCTGTCCGCTTTAAAAATACTAGGGCGCGAGCGACTGGAACTACCGAGCCAGCAGAATGCTAAAGGAAGCCGTTTATTTTGAAAGACCGCGAAGACTTTCCACTCGCCTCTGCGCTCCTGGTCGAGACGGGAAAACGTTCTAAAATGGCGATTAAAAAACATGCAGCGTTATAAGCGCTTCGCTTGCGAAACGTTCCGGCATGAGCCCCCGCAATTCAAACTTTGTATTTAAACCTCATTTTGATTATACTTGGTCACGTAATTGGCTGGATCCCACGGATTACATACAAACTCTGTCAGCGTGTAAAGGTTAACAAAGTATAACTCAGTGTTCTAGAGTTCTAGACAAAGCAACTTACCATAATTGGTTACTTAGCTTATATCTTAGCTGATTCCGATCCAGTGAGTTGGTAGTTGATACGCATAACAATCAATAGACATCACAACTTCACGTGTCGGCGTTCGGCGTCGACATAAGAAAGCGTTAGGGGTGCGGCGCTGCAGGGCGGCTCATTATCGATGATCGATTCATTGCATCATGCTATTTTAACGTTATTCAGTGTTCGAAAATCATTCCAAATTTAAATGTATTTTGTCCGTGTTTTCATAATTGGGCGCGGGTGATGGCGGCGGGGGGCAGGGTGGCGCCGCGGGCGTCATCGCGCCCCTCCGCGTGGGTATTTAATGATTATACGCTGACTGCCACCTGATTGCTGGTGCTCTAGTACACTGTCGATGATTGCTCGTATCGATAAATTCTGATTGACACGGAAAATCGCGATGCTACGCTTGTCAGAGTTAAAAGATTTGCACCTAATTGATATTAACGGATTTCATTACGATAGATGGGACAAGTAGATGTCTGGGAGATAAATTGTCATCAGTTAAGAGTAGATTGGAGCAATAATGTTTGCCACTACCAGTACATTTTGCTACTTAGTTAGTTTAGTGATGGAATGTAACCTGAAGGACTGCTTTCCAATTGCTATATTTAAAAGTGACCATTAAAACTCGAATCTCAAACAACTAGAAATCAAAGCATAGTTTACATGTTCGATTGTGGATCTATGCTTCATGATTAATACGTAAACATTAATGACCATTAGTGTTGGCATATAACCTTAGATTTCCATGTGTACCAAATATAGCAACGTGCAATAGGCTACATAAAGGCGTCTTAAAGTGCTTTAGATATTCGCCTCCGAAAAAATCAACCGTACCGAATATGTTAAAACTTTGACTGCACGTAAGCCGCCTAGCGGGTGCCTACGCTGTAGTCGCTTTCCGCTACATACGAGGAAAACCACGGGATCGGCTACGAGCGTAGCGCGTAGCGATACTTGGCAGTGATTGTGTTGAGGGAATCAAAGTTTGTTTTTTATCGAAAGTTGCACGCACTATCGAGTGTCGATACCCTATCGCTAGTGTCGCGCGGCTCGCACTACACGGGTAGCAGCCGCGGCAGGAGGCAGGAGGTGGGACCGCAGTACATAGGCCAGGCCATGTATCAGCACATACCAGGCCCTCAGCACATAGCTGGCGGATCCCCGAAATTTTGCAGTTATTTTGTATCGAAAACTAGGTTATTCCACGATTTATTCGCCGAACGCGGTCGCTATAAACCTACCTGTAGTTTTTTTTCTTGTAATTTTTTACTTTAACACTAATCCGCATTATAAAGCACGGTGATCGTAACAACGCATTTGTTTAATTTCCGCGAGGCCCAACGCGGTGTAATGTATGCATAGTTAAATCATGATTCCGCTAAACTCTACGCGGCTCGCTACTCTCCTCTGCTCACCAGGTTTGTGTCACTGTAGTGTTTTGGGGAATAAAAGTGTCGTAAAAGCTTATGTGTTCACGCACACGCCAACTTAAACTTTATCCATTAAACTACTCGTCAATAAAAACACCTGACAAAAACGTTGAAAGCATGTTTACGTTTTCTTTGTCAATAATCCACTTGCCGCAGCATAAAGGGCTATGACGACGGTAATTGTAAAGAAGCCATCAATATACCTTCCGTCCATCCTTGACAAGTCTTACTCCGTAATAGTTATGCTGACCTTTCAAACGCATACCATGACGACATATACATACGTTTATGCGTACATCTAATGCACGCACCACTGCACCTTATCTGTCATTGAGGTGTAATTAATTACACAGTAAATTGCGATGTTCTCAACACATCTAACATATAAGTACAGGGAGCACATAACGCGGGAAGGGTCAACGGATATTTAGTGTCCGCATAGCAGATGCGGTCCTTGGCCACCGCCCTCAAGACGGTCGATATCCCTCGTCACCCCACCTAACTGTCTATGTACACCTGGTACTTACTTTAAGTAAGTACGCAGCCTTGCGGACGACATGCATCTTGGCTAATTGATTTTAAGTTATGCTTCGAACGTCTAACATCTAAGTAATTAGGTTAGGTGTAGCTTTAAGAGACACGCACGGCACTACGTAAAAAGCCAAGCTCTTCTACAAAACAAACTTCATATATAGTACATTGTTTAACGAGGGGCGGAAGTGGAATATTGCGAACAAGAGTCTATCAGAAGCCCGACGCCGAAGGCGAAGGGCTTTTGATGACTCGAGTTTGCAATATTTTTACGCCCGTGTTATACACAATGTTTTTCATCACATTTGCGAGGAAACAAATACATTTTAGATGAAATGAATACAAATCGTAATAAAAACTGCAACATGTCAGTCGGCCATTTTGTTGAATTTGACGTGAGGCGCGTATGGCAAAGACCCTTCTCTATACAGCCACGATTTGAAAACACTTAATAACATTTTACATAGACACTAAATAACTACATATTATCTGTAAATAATTCAGTTAAACATGTTTCAGTAGTTTTTTGAGTTAAAATTTATTTATAAATACGTTTTAAGACATCGTATTTGATATAAAACCTCTTTGCTTTGTAACTGCCGCATGAGTGACAGATACAATTTAAGAAAAAAACCATTACGCCCGTGGGCGTAACACAGACTATTACAGCTCTGTATGTCTGCGCATTATGAAGCCCTTTTCGAGCAAGTGTGATGAAAAAAATATAACGTCTTCAAGAATTTTAACAGTTGTCTACATTAATTTACATGGATATTAATCAGACACCCCAACCAAAAGAATCCGATACAAAACTACCCAGCTACTCGTAAAACAAAGAAAAACAAACGGAGCGACGTTTAAAATGGAATATAAATAAAGATCGTTAATCCAGTTAACGCTCCTTGGTTGTTGTACCGGAGTCGATTGATGCCCTGCATCGGTACCACTTGTTGAATGAAAATCTTGTATGTTTTCGTGAATTAGCGTTCTGAAACCGGGACCACTAAAATGGTGCTCGAAAATTGGCCGACATATTTTTTATTGCAATGTTGTAACATACAAAAGAGGTAGATAGGTTATAAGCGCTCCAAAAGTGGCACACTAAAACTGAGTCAATTGCACCAATTTGACTCAGTTTCGCGGCGTATAAACGTGTCTCATTTATCAAATTTGGTGGCCATTTTTAAACACGGAATTTCGTATAGACAACGTGTCTAATACCTCTTTTTTATATTACATCATTGGTTGGAGGTACCTATAACATTGAAAATATCAAATTTGATCTATATCTGAATGTATTAGTCCATCTATTTATAACTAAAATCAGAAGACGGGACAGTATTTCGTGATTAAGGCCAGAACTAGTAGAACCACTAGAATTAATGTATATATTTTTTATTTATTTAACCTTTATTGCACAAAAAAAAACAGAAGGCGGACTTAATTCCTCAAGGCAATTCAAGGCATTCTCTATCAGTCAAATATTGTGTATCATCTTCGTCCGCCATATCTAGAAATTCGTTTTGCACTTTATAAGTATGATACAAAATCAGTTCACACAGTACACTGACCAATGTATAGGGAAGCAGAGTCATATCCAAACAATTAGGGCCCCGTTTTCCAATTGAAAAAGGGTCCCTGATTATGAATATCAAATACAAATACAAATATTTATTGATAAAACCAATGTTACATGTCAGGTAATTAGGTAATTATACATTGCATAACTATAGATTACTATGTCTTTGCATGATGTAATATGAAATTGATCAATTACTATACAGATCTATGTCTAAAGCACTTTATCACATTATGTTTTATTTATGTGCCCATGGTAACTCAAAAAAGTCTCCCACGCTGTACAAGGTTAAATCAAGCAGCCACTTGCTATCACGTGGCTTAATAAAATAACTATATCACGTGGCTTAATAAAATAACTATATCACGTGGCTTAATAAAATAACTTCTTAAGCAACATTTTAGTGTCCCCGCACACTAGTGTGTGTACGAGGGTGCGCCGTGTATACGTGTAGCAATCCAGAGGGATTTCGCTCGACCCATTCGCACAATGTCAGTCGGTCAATCTGGACGCCCTTTACAATTAACATCGCTTTGAGGCTATTGCCTATTGCCTTAAGTGCTGTAATTACAAATGTAATTTATATGTTACGCATCAATATAAACAACATTTTGACTTTTAATGTGTTCTGAGAACTGCGTACCTTACCTAATTACCTTACCTTACGAATTAGCCGAATAGTCGAGATAAAATTGCATGTAAAATATTTTACATATCTCATGCTCTGAAAATGGGTCGTTGTTGTTCTAAAAAGTGTGCAGAAAATGATAGGTTTCTGCTCTAGTGCAGAAAAGTAGTGGATTCCAATTAGTCCTCGCCTTATGCGGGAACTAATTCTAATAACAATACTTACCCCGCTACTGACAAAGGGAAATAATGTTATTCTTACTAGTTCATCGAATTTATTTTATTAAATATAAAATAAGTTTACAGTACATATGGTGCTACTTTCCCGCACTAGTGCGGAAAAGAGCACTTTTCGTGCATATGTCGAAACTTTAAATAGCCATATGTACAGTAAAACGTTGTACGATACACATGGGAACAGGTAATTCGCAACTCGTGTCGATTTAAAACACTCCCTTCGGTCGTGTTTTAATTTATCACCACTCGTTGCGGATTTCCTATTTTCGGAACTTGTATCGTAAACTATTATGTTGTAAATTCATTACTTTTATTTTAGCTAAAATATTCACTAGTGTCTATGAGTTCGTGAAAAATGGAATACACCCACAAAAGCTTTTTTTAACTTAAAGTTGTGTATGTGAGCTAAGGCAGAAACGCATACAGCCACTCTTCAACTAATACTAATATGAGTAATAAATACAAATAGTATGAACATATTTGAATAGGCTATTTTCGTCTATCGCCATTAAATTATGAAAGTATGTTATTCATATAGTTTTTTTTGACTTTAGTAAATACGAATATACCTAAATACCATTTGGTTATAAAAACATGAGCAATATTTTTAAGTTCAAAATTAAAATCGTATGTTTATTATCTGTATGTTTCGTGACCGAATTACACCATATAACCATAAGCGCGAGCGAGACAGATATTTGCCTCTTTCTTTAGGACAGGTGAGATGGGACTATTCTTTCGGCTCGGATGACGTTACTTTGAATAAACATATTGTTTAATTTTCCGTCTGCGTTTTTTTTACTTTCCTCGTATTCGATATGAAAAGTAGAGTGTTTAACTCGGGTGAAAGTCACCGATTTCTGGCTCGAACCATTGGCGCTCTCACTTCGTTCGAGCGCCAAAATATCTCGTCAGAAATGGGTGCCTTTCAGCCCTTGGTTAACAATCTACTATATACATTTGAATATCGAACGGCAGAGAACCAGTCTTAACGATGGGCCGACACAGGCGGCCAGTTTTACGAATCGGCCGGGCAGCTGCGAGCATGCCATCCAGGTATCAGAGGGTCAGCACATACGTAATAGTATACAGGAAGCTATATTTAGTGGCTTGTCCATTGGAACCACTATCGATTCGTGTCCGCGGAGCGGGGCGTTGACCCGGCCTGGTCACTGCCGACCGTTTCGCTAATTTATTAATTATTTATCATTACGATCCATGGTTCCATGGAAGCCTAGGGTTCTAAGATGCGTGGGTGGATTGCCAACTTGGCACCGGTCGTATATACCAACCGAGGCTCTAGTATAAATTTTACCGAAACAAAACTTTACGATCGCGTTTGCGTTTTACCCTCAATTTGTATGGGATTTGACAGCTAAACGCAAACGCGGTCGTAACGTTTTGTTTCGGTAAAACTTATATTAGAGCCTCTGATAACAATTAATACTACGCTTGTAAGTGATGCAGAATAATAATGATTTCGGTTTATAGAAAAGTTTGAACATTTTATAAGTCCAGATAATAAAATATAAGAACGTTACAAAAAAGGCGTTGTTTGATTGTTTCAGGACAACCTCACACCGGAGCCGGGGGACATGACCGACGACGACAACTTCTCCAGTAAGTATACGCTTATTAGCGCTGCACGTCTTCCAATTTGCCCTCACAACTATTTCAGCCACTTGCATCAAATCAACCTAATGGTGGTATTTTACGCATCAAATTAAAAACATTACAACGAGAAGATTAACCCTTCAAAATGCAGTAAAATACCAGCTAAAACAATTGGCTTTAACTTGAATTTGAAATGTTATTCGAAATTTCCAAAATTGAACATTGAATTGATTGGCGTATGTGATCTGGTGCAGGTCAGGCCTTCGCGAAAGACGCCGAGAAGTTGAAAATGATGTTGCTAGCATGGAATTACCACAGCCAGACGCAAGGTAAAGCTATTTCACTATTTGTGCCGTTTCGAGTGAAGCTAAAAAAGTGCTTCGTTATTTTAATCTGTATCGAGTCATCGGTGTAATACGAAGGTAATTATGCTTTTCTTGTTAATGGCGCACATTGTTTTACCTTACCGAACTCGGCGCAAAAAAAACTGATGTCCATCTGACGAGCGGCGTAGGTTTATTTGTCATACCATCAGCGTATTAGCCGGCCACTTGCATAATTTCGACGGCAAAATGCTATCCACGGAACGCCCGTTAGCTATTTTTATTGCCCGAAGCCATATTGAGAGTGACCGAGGGTGTACCAGGGGCGCAGACATTGCAGGCACCTTCTCAAATTATTTATAGGCACGAGGCTCGTTCGGGTTGACATTTAAGTCGGATGCACCGGTCCCTTGCGAGTGCGTTCCGTAGACCCTCATTAATTTGTGCTGTCTTGGTAACTGGCTGTGCATACTGAATATTGTTCATGGTAAAATTATGGTAGGTTAAGGGGCTTGCTCAAATAACTAGGACCTGAGGGGCTTATAAATATTTATGTTCGTGCGAAGTCTATCAGCTGGAGGACGGATCGAAATGGCGTTTGTGGTTAACCTTTTTTGCCGTCGTACGAATTAGACTTCAGAAATATCTCAATCCATCTTCCAGTGTAAATAACGTTGATATTTATATACGGGGTGTATGTTTACTATGAGCCTTAAAGAAAATATATTGTCATATAAGTACAGTAGAATCGAACATTTTTTACTTAAATAATTCATTTTAATTAATTATTTATAATTCATCTTTGTAACAGTTAATGTTTACCAGGACAGACTTGCTTCTCTACAATTTGTCAGTTTCACAGTTACTTATTTAGGGTTCAAGCAAAATTCGACTTTCCGGTGACGTTAATTCATGTCATCCCTTATGGCCGATTCTAATAATCAATCCACCGATAGTTTTCCTTACTAGCAGTTACATTTTGGCAGATTACCCGTAGAAAATGTGTCAAAATGTAACTGTTGGTAAGGAAAACTATCGGTGGATTGATTATTGGAACCGGCCATTAAAAGATTGTTTTCTCCGTTAGAGTTGTAATATGCAGATTTTTGCACAAAAGTTTGATGAATTCTAACTTGGAAACGGTCAGAAATATTAACATAGTTTATTTGGAAAATTGTAAGCACTAACGCTAAACCATCCTCCTCTTGAGGAAAAGTCCATCGTTCCGTTCCACGCTGTATATAAACTGGTTTCGACCCGAGGACCTATGCGTTGTTTACGTTAGCCCTTCGTGGGGGAACTGTCGGGGTCTTTTATTTAGAAATTAGTCCTGTTTTTTGGGAACTGCTTGTTTATCTAAAAATATGTTTCAATATTTTCGTAGTAACAAGCCTTGATATATTTTGTGGATTTTAAGATATTTATCTAAGTCTACTAATATTTTTGTGGGTCCATTTCTCTCCGCTCCATTTGTGCGTCTATCGGTTATGCACGCCTTTTTAATTCACACAACTTTTTGCCGTGTACAGTACAGTCGACTCATATAGTTATTAGGAGCCAGAGTAGCCAAATATATCGTGACACACCCGTATTCTTACAGTAATAAAGACGTGTACCGAAATATAAATCTTAAAATAATAAGATTAAGCCTGATCGCTAGAAATGTAACATTGTTTTTCTAAAGAAATAAACAGTTCAATTTTTTTTTTTAATTCGGCTACTTTGGCTGCTACTAACCATATGATGCTGACTGTACAAGATCTGAACAGTGATCAACATATTAAAGATCCGGATCATCTTATGTCAAAGCTGGCATACTCGTATGCCATCAAATGGGAACACACGATATCTCAAAAGTAAATCATAACAAGACTGCTGCATATTTTTACAAGCCCTTTTAGTATTTTAATATTGAGATAACTTCTGTTTTAATTAGATTATCGACGTCATTCTAGCCAAGTACCTATCCCGGGAGGTGGGGTTAACTTTCCTTCGCTTCGCTTAGTCTCGACGTCGTTTTCCGATACCTGACAATTAGTTATGTCTTTTGGCATTACACGTTCCCGCCGTTCTATATTTCGATCATACCACTTGACCAGACTTTTTGATGTCAGTCGAGAAACAGCTACCAATTCAGCGACAATCTTTATTACTCGACCGCGATTCGTTTGGGAATGGAATAGCTGTAATTTCATGGAACGAGCGAGCCACGAGCGAGCGAAGCAAACAAAGTTATATGCTCCGGCTTGGGCCGAAAATTACATCCCAATATGATTTCCGAAACTACGAATTCGAATCTTTTTCAAACATCGTGTGTGGGTGTAATAAACCTGACCGAGCTAAGTTTGCACCTCGCGTCGATTACGTCACACTGAGCGAGGTGCAAACTTAGCTCGGTCGGGATATACATATATTTTTAACCCGCGACGCAAAGAGAGGGGTGTTATAAGTTTAACGTCTGTGTATCTGTCATCTGTGGTATCGTAGCTCCCAAACGGACCGATGTGAATGCGGTTTGTTTTGTCATAGATAATTTTGTCCCGAGTGTTCTTAGCCATGTTTCATGAAAATCTAATTAGCCGTTTTTGAGATATTGGACTTTGACATGAAAATGTCGGGGGTTTTTCAAATTTTTGAAGTTGTTTGTTACAATAGTTTTCTTGTCGTGGCAAACGGGAGAAGTCACGGGCACCGTTATAGCTAAGTAATCTAGATGTACACATAATAATCGCGTTCTTTGTGATATGTGAGCGGGGCCGCCCAGGCTGGTTTCAAAATAAACTAGGACCAGACTTTTATGCACCTGCGGTACCACGAAAATCAAATCTGGAAGTTCACATACCTCCATCATTGTCACTCAAATAATATAAGTAGGTACAGTCGCCATCAGATATATCGGGGCGGCCAAGGTGCTCACAAATATCTGAACACGTCTCTATTGTCTAGGCATTAGAGACGTGTTCAGATATTTGTGAGCACTTTGACCGCTCCGATATATCTGATGGCGACTGTACTAGTGGCTCTGTGAGCTGCAGACCTCGCGAGACTATTTTTTAAATGTCTATAAACTGAATCGACAAAAAAAACATTATTATCAAACCTGCTCGGAACATTTCACGAGAATCGGTTGAATACGACATGTAGCGGAAACAGCCGGACGGCCAGACAGCCGGACATACGAAATATTTTTTGCCCAAGGGGCTATCCACATATTACGTAATTTCAAAATTGGGGGGGAGGGGGTCTGGCCATTGGATGACGATAATCATTTTATTAGGCGGGGAGGGTCCATTTCAAGGAATAACAGGATTATGGTAGGGGGAAAATCGACAAAAAACGATGACGTAATTTATGGACAAGCCCCAAGCTGAAACGGAGAACTTCGTTCGCGTCGCTCGCTCGTTCAATAAGTACTATGAGATATTCGAATTTAAATTCCTGGCCAATGACTCACATATGAGCCATGTCTACGTGCGAAATCCGCTACAGAGCTGAAAACGCTTGCTACACGCTACGGCGTAGCACACGTAGCGTTGCGTGGTCTCGAATGTGTTAAAGCTCTGACCATTTTTTCTCACCGCTGACGTTGGTGCTTGCAGGCCGCAACGGCGACATCACGGATACGGGCGCGGACAGCATGGCGGACCTGTGGGCCTCGTACCACAGCGCGCTGGGCCTCGGCAACAAGCCAAAGCCGGCCACGCCTCTGGCCACTGGCCACTCGGTGAGTTTCAAGGTTGAGCAGCGTTTCATACTTGTTATTATTTATTTATCATGCCACTGGCAGTGGCCAGACACACAATGGTGGTGAGATCCAACATTTTTCTTCGTGCTACAGTTACCACCACAAACCTTGTTCCTTTAAGATAAATGTTGATAAATGCAACTTTACTTTATTTTAATCTTCTTTTTACTCCGAACGTCAAATAAGTTAAACGCAATTTTCAACTCTGTCATAATCAATCAAGAACTAACACTAACTCTGTCTAATATATCGGAAGATGGCAGTTGAAAGGGTTAATTATGATTAATAAAAGCGTGCGAGATGAGAGAAGGATTTATTTAATTTAATCGTATGGCATATATTATTTTGGCCTTTAATGTTTGTCACTCTTTAGTACCACCCAGGGGACACGTGCAGGGTTGTGGTAGGTAGCTCCTGCGGACGCGAGTAACAGTTGTCCCCCCTTTGTCAAGTGAGTGGGCAAGTCGACTGTTAGAAGTTCTTAAGCCGCCCGGTGGCCTCTAACTCGGCTTAACGACTACTGTCATGGACAGCAGCCGGGATCAACTGCTTAGCGTGTCTTCCAAAGCACGGAAACGCTCATTTATATTAACCACTCAAACATCAGGCGGTCACCCATCCAAAGACATAGTATATTAAGGCTTAGTGAATCAATTTTCAGTCTTCTGAATACTACACTAAACTACTTCTGGATCTCACTGAGTGTGGACATACAAAACCTCTTTGGGTGCAGTCCATTAATATTTAATATCGCCAGACAAACGGACACCATCAACTTGTCAAACTAACAAAAAGTACCAAGACCGCATAAACGATCAGCAACATACCGTTCCAGAGTCCAATACACATGGGCTCGGCGACGTCCGTGGAGCCGGCGTCGACGCACGACGAGACCTCGTCGTCCGACCGCACGAAGGACGACGACGACGCAGGCGCCTCGGACGACGACAGCGACGACCGCGTCGACCCGCGCCACCATGACCCGGAGCGGCTTAAGGCGTTCAATGTAAGTACTATTAATCTTTCCTCTGAAGGCTTAGAGCCACCGTCGCCGAGCGGTGAGAGACGTGACTGTCAATCTAAAGGTCGCAGGTTTGAACCTGGCTCGTACAGTCAGCATCAAAAGTCAAAAGTCTTTATTAAAAGGGAATAAGAGCTTTTGACGTCTTCGATTGCGCAGTTACTTTTGATGCTGACTGTACCAATAGGTTTAAAAAAAACATGTTATATCATATGATATTTTAACAGTGGCTTCTTGGTGAAGGAAAACATCGTGAGGAAACCGGTCTAATCCCAATAAGGTCTAGTTTTCCCTCTGGGTTGGAAGGTCAGATGGCAGTCGCTTTCGTAAAAGTGCCTATGGCAAATCTTGGGATTAGGTGTGCTAGGGCACAACCGGGAATAACGCTAGGGGGATGAGAATTATCTCTTAGGTCAATTTTTTTAACACGCTTTTATTAGGTCGACCTGTATGTAACTAACTATGAAATGGAATCTAAGGTAACTAATTTAACCATCTTACAAGAATCGTAGCGTCATGAAAATTGGCGGCTGTATGTAGTTCTGATGACAATACAATAATATGGTACTGTCGAACTGATCTGATGATGGAGCCGGAAGATATGAACTAAAACTTCATGATGGAACATCGTATCATAGCTGTGTTTGGATTTGTTAGAAAAGTCTTGTAATGAACTTTGACCACGATTAGGTTAAAAGCGTGTTTTTCTAGTGTTTTTTAAACTAATAATTATTACAATTTGAATATACAAGTTAAAAAAATACAAAATATAAACATATATGATTGTGGGGATAATAAGTATCCTAAGTTTTAATCTTATCTTAGTTAGAAACGATCTCCATACCAAATTTCATCTCAATCCGTTTAACCGTTTTTGCGTGATTGTGTAACAAACATCTAAACTTTAGCATTATAATATTAGTAACATTAGTGGGACTATAAAAACCTATCGGTAGCAGGGTGGGGCCTAAGCTACCGGTGACTAGGGCGGTAAGAGAGGAACCTACTGACTATCCGCGCAGTGTCCAGGATTACCGCCTTCTTTACCCTTCTGTATCTAGCCAGAGTACCTTATCGTGTTCAGTGACTGTACGTCCAGCCACAGGCGTTCAATATATGAATGAATGAATGAAATTAATGAATGATGATTTATTTGATACACACACCACAACAACAAACTTGCTTAAAACTAGAGAAAAAAAAAAGAAAAAATAAGTGATACATTGTTGAGGTCAGTCTCGAGTCCACTCAGCATAATGTCGAGGCATGAAGTGCCACGACGCTGATTTTCAGTGAATCCATTTAAACAGTACAAAACAAAAACAAAAAAAAGACCGGGTTGCACTCCGGGGCCGGTAGAAGTGATAACTTGAATAGTTTTAATTTTGCAAATTCGTTTGGGAGCTACGATACCACAGACAGATACACAGACACGTTAAACTTATAACACCCCTCTCTTCGCGTCGGGGGTTAAAAATAGATACGCGCGGTTCCTCGCGTTCAAGTCGGCATCGGCAGCGGCGGCGGATCACAGCACTACACACGTGTGCTCGCTCGCGCGGTGCCGGCCCTCGACTGACTGGCGGCCCGGGGCCGAGCGAGTGATAGGTTTCTAACGCGGCCCGACCCACCCCTGCCCGTACGTTTTCCCCCCCGCCCCCACGCCTCGTCTCGAATCTCTCATGGTGAGAGAGTCTCACATCTGACGTCACAAAAATCTGTTGCGAGTTTATAACTTTTTCCCCATCCCAAAAAGTGCCCAAAGAAGTTTTCACTTCAAAAAAACAAAACAAAACAAATAACAAAGAACACCAAGCAACAAACATTTCAGCGAAGACACAGTTTATATAATTACAGTGTAATATGGGCTTGACAACGCGACAGTACCTACTATCAGCGAAAGTGTTAAGTTAAGTCATTTCATTTAACAGTCTTCGAGCCATCTCCAAATCGATATAATTAAAGACTCAAAATTTTAAACTAAGACACTTCAGCGCGGACTTCAAACCGTTTTTGATTTCGTTAAACAGATCCCTCGTACCTATAGCATCAAAGATTTGGTACTGGCATGAAAATCGATAGGTTTATAAATATTTCAGCGAGCGCTGCTTTAAGGACCCTTTGATCTTCAATTTCAAGCTTTGTTTGACTCCTTTGTATTGACAATCAATTGAATTAATGTAAAAATGTATATGTAGGATTTGAACGTGAGGTCCTTGCAAGTCAAATTTTCACTTTTTAGTCGTTTGTCCGATTGGAAACTTTTAATATAACGTAATAAGCAGTTTCAAGAGCAGTAGCAGCAGATCCAACAAGCATAGAAATTCAAAAAACTGTATCCCGAGTACGGAAATTAACTGAAGAAAAAAAACATACAAATGCCTTTGTCACCCGGAACATTATTTCAAATCGATTGATATCTTATTCATCCACATCGGTTCTGTATTTTAAACGCTACTGTAGAACACACGTAAATACAAACATAGACTGCTAAAATCATATTGTTAATACAGTTGCTCAAAAAGTGCTACTTTGCGTAGCTGTTTAGCGTGCGGAAAGTTGGTTTTCGCGAACTAGTGCTTTTCACTTTTCCCACTCAATAATTGTACAAATTGTACCATTAATTATTATGTCATTAAAAATTAAATAAGATATAACTGTATTTAACCAATTGATTATTGAACAATTTCATTATTTTTCAACTGTATTACAATATAATGATGTTACTGAATTAATAATATAAAAGTTTCGAATTCCTTACTTGTTGTTTTTCTTATTTTGTCGCAACTGTATTTAAAAAGTCGTTTGATACACGTGCGGAAATGTCATTCTTCACTCGTCCCGAGTCTTGCCACACGCCTATGGCTCGTGGCAAGATATCTCGGTACTCGTGACGTAATGACATACTTTCCGCACTAGCATTGAAATCTACTATCTCCCTTCCTTTCGGCTCTGCCGTAGTCGGGTAAAAATATTTTGTTTATCACGATTTTCACGTTTCAGATGTTCGTCCGTCTCTTCGTAGACGAAAACTTGGACAGGATAGTTCCCATTTCGAAACAGCCCAAAGAGAAGATTCAGGCCATCATCGACTCGTGCACCCGACAGTTCCCGGAGTTCGCCGAGCGCGCCCGAAAGCGCATCCGAACTTATCTGAAGAGCTGCCGGCGGAACAAGAAGGTTCGAGGAGAGGGGCCGACCACGGGCAACGGAGGGAACAGCGCGGGAACTGCCAACGCTTGGGACACCACGGTGAGGGTCCGATCTCTGATTGATTTATGCTAGCCTAGTACTCTCTATATTAAGTCTGCAAGTTAGGAAGTAAGTGGTGCATGGAATTTTCAAGACAAGTTAATTAAGCAATGTTTCTAAAAGTTATCTACTATTATGTATTCATAATCAGCTCACTACTAAGTCTCATACTGTATTTAAAATCTTGATTAATATTTGACTCGTCTATCTTTAACTGAATTTGATCTCTCTGTAGTAGCCATGCATAGACATCAAATCTTAATAGGTTTGTATTTCTTGCGATCCTAACTCAAAGTCTCGGACGAACTCTAACGTTTCCTAACCTCAGACAGAGAGACAAAGGCTTCTAACATATGTAGTATACGTACATGGCAGATGGCGAAAACAAAAACGCCAGTTTCACAAAGACTAGTAGTAGAGTAGCTCTTCCCACTTTTTTACCTCTACACTACCTCTCGTTATGTACGATTCCCACCGGCCGGGCCGGATCGGCTGCCGTCGCAACGCAGCGGATGCACGAGCACCCAGCGGTCGCCCAACCGCGTCTTATAGGTGCCGGCAACAGCCGAACAGTGCCGGTCAGATGCGACAGCCGAGCCAAGAGGAGCCGACCGGGTCGCAAGTGCATTCAAACATGATGCTTAGAATTCCATTGGCATCTTGTGAAAGGCTCAGGCACGCCCCGGGCCAGTGAGAATCGTAGATAAGGTTGCGTAGCTCGCAGCCGGGCGTGCGCTGACGTCGTGGAGGGGGGGTGTTGCAGGTGCGGCCGACGCCGGCGCACCTGACGTCGGTGCAGGCGGAGCACATCCTCGCGCAGGCGTGCGAGAACGAGAGCCTCAACGCCAAGCGCATGAGGCTCGGGCTCGATCCCGTCAGCCAGCCCATGCCCACCGTGCCCACGCCTATGGTAACTACAGTACAATCAAATAATCTATCGATATGCTTCTTAATCTTGGGTAGATCACAGGCGGTGGTCTGCAACAAACGTCGTAGGTCGCGTCCGACGTGACACTGTACGCGACGTACGAATGCTTACTATGAAAATGCACTATAGTGGTCTCTCTCGCACGCCAGACGCGGCGCACGAGTCCCGTGCGCCGCGTCCATAGGTCGGACGCTACGCAGTCATTTCGGAGCATTCTGGCGTCACGGACGTCGCGTTTTCGTCATCGAAGATGGTGAAATTTACAAAGGAGCAAGGTTAATTACTATGAATACAATGTGTTGAAACACAAACGTTGGGAAGAACGTTCGTCTGTTCATCCATAATCAATTCACATCCATTCAAATTACCGCGTGCGAGAAACTGATCGCAGTTTGCGCTGGAAACCGCGTCCTAGAGTGACCATTGCAGTCTGCACTGGACTGGACGCGGCTTTCAGCAAACGCCGGACGCGACCTACGGCGTTTGTTGCAGACCAAGGGCCTTAGGGAGAGGCCAGACGAGCGGAATTTGCGGGCTGTGAGTCGTGTAATGTCGGTCCGCCCATATCGGTTTGCCTATCTACGGGTGGACCGAACTCACTTACACGACTCACAGCGCGCAAATTACGCTTGTCCCCTTAAAGGCGTCTGCCAAATTTGAGCTCCCTAAGGATGCGCTGTATGATAACACGATGAATTTCCAAATCAATAAAGAGTCGGCTACGCGTGCTGATTATTTTGTAGTCGCGAGCATCCATAAACTAAGGTGTCGCTAAATAAACTACGGCAGCGTACCATCAGTAGACGCAGGTTCTAATTTAGTAGACCCTCTATCAGGTGTGCAATTGTGCATATAAAAATATATGCATTTTTTCTGAACAGCTATTTCGAAGAGAACAAAATACAGTATTGTTAATTGAGTCTGATATCGTCGAGTAAGATCACGTACTTACTTACTTAATAGTTGGAATGAAGGCAGAAAGAGATTGAACTTATTAGGGTTCCGTACCTCAAAAGGAAAACGGAAGCCTTATTGAGACCCTTTATCTTGGGAACGCGTGGAGGTATCGAGTTGAAATTAAAACCACAATTATACTGAAGTCTACAGTCCCTCGAAGCTGTGAAGAAATCTAACTTCTAAGTCAACGTAAAAAAAAAGCTGCCAAGTGCGTGTCCCACTACGCACAACGAGGGTTCCGTGCCTATTAAAAAGGTCGTATCGTTACTGAAATCTTATGGCACTTACGTCCTTTTTTAGAATTATCTCAAAAACCTTTGAACCGATCTTGTCCAAATCAATTTTCGCTGAAAGAATTCAATAAGCCCTATGAGCATGATTTTTTTAATATTTTTTAAATACACGGTTCAAAAATTAGAGGGGGGGGGACTCAATTCTAGTGACTTTCGGAAGATTATCTCCGACTCTATTCACTTAATCAAAAAAAATGCTGAGGAACCTTTTATTTATTTTGAAAGGCCTATCGATTGATGAGCCACACGTGGTCTTGCAAAGAAAAAAAAAATGTCGACTTTCAGTTTTATGTATGGAGTGCACCCCTATTTTTTTTTTTGTAATTGATTTACAAAACTATGTAGCGGTTAACAAAATACACCTATCCTCAAAATTTTATTCAAATACACCTTATAGTTTTCGAGTAAAATGCCTGTGACATACGGACGGACAGACAGACAGACAGACAGACAGACAGACATGACGAATCTATAAGGGTTCCGTTTTTTGCCATTTGGCTACGGAACCCTAAAAATACGACCGTTTATGCCGCAAAACACGTATATTTCAATGCTCTCAAGGAAATCAAAATTTGTAGGTTACTTTCCGTTGACCTGCTATGAAATTTTGCAAGTAATATCGTCTTATACTGCAAGTACAGGGAAAAATCAGAAAATGATCCATTTGTAATTAAGTACGGAACCTTCGGTGGGCGGATGGCGTGAGTCCGAATAGCACTTGTCCGGTTTTTTTTTTAATTTGCTCTCACTCTCTCTGTCACCACTAATTCCATTCTTAACTCTTCTCGTACTCATCCGTTACCCGTCATACCTCCTTCTTCTCAGTCGTATCCTCATTGCTGTGGATATCGACTACCACCGACGCCTTGCACTGCCTTCCTCCAAGAATTCATCATACTAGGAGCACAGAAATTAAAGACGCTCTATTCCTTCCGCAGGCCATAGACACTACAGCGAACTCAGCCGTCGCCTCATCGTTCCTGAGCTTATACAGCGGCGCCATCAACCCGTCCTCAGCGCCGGCCACGTCCACGTCCAACACCGCGTCCGCGTCCGCGTCCGCTCCCGCTACCGCGCCCACGCCCGCGCACAGCAAGGCGGCCGCCGACACTACGCGCCCGTCCATCAGCCCTACGCTCGAGAACCCGCTGCTCAACAACAACAGCCTCAAGCTGGATAACGCCAATGGGAACGCTGGCAGTAAGACTGCTAGGTGAGTTATGCTGCCTTGGTATATCCGGCGACGGCTCGTCGATGAACGTCGACGGAAAACTTCACGCACACACGTTTGACATAATTACTTCCAAGTATAATCATATTGTCACTCACATATATAATAGCTCTGTGAGCTATAGACGTCGAGAATCTAGAAGTAAGTAAAACCGAAATCTTACTCGACAAAAAAAACCATATAATTATCAAACCTGCCCACAAAATTGAATGAGAATCAGTTGAAAAATGTGACCTGACCCCGTATCATGGTCGGTCTTATCACGCGATAAGTGAAAGGTAGGAGCGTCGTCTCGTTCTATCGAACGGTGTCAGCCAGTGACGGACGCTCTATCTTGTCACTTATCGTGTGATAAGGCCGACCATGATACGGGGTCTGTAGAGAAGAACAGTCAGGTACCTCGGTAAAGTCGGCAACAAAAGCTTGGACCAAAAAGGGTTTTTTGTCAGAAACTTGTTTAAACAGCGGTTAATGCAACCCGCCCTAAACATTACTGTCCTTTCCAGTCCCGCCTCGTCACCGGCCCCGATGTTCCGGCCCTCGTTCCCGACCACATTCGGGACGCCGCAGACTTTCGGGCGCCAAAGGTAACATACCTACGTTTTCACATGCTTTTATTTCACTTGCACTTGTATGGGAGTTACCCTTCAAAATTTGCAAACCATTTTTCAGCCACTCGCCGGTATAAGCTGATTGAGCTGAAATTTGGCATATATTCAGAGAAATGCCGCGTAGTTCAGTCTCCAAGAGGCAACCGGATGGCTCGCGGTATTTGAGCTCCCGAAGAGTTGTGGAACCGCCATGTGTAACCCAAATTGAGCCAACTTGGACTGGGGCGAAAATATAAAAAAATATTTAAAAAAAAAGACCGGGTTGCACTCCGGGAGTGCCGGCAGAAGTGAAAACTCAATAACATTGTAACAGTTTTTCGATCAGGTCACGTGACATCTTACGGTGTCACCCTAAAAAT
Organism: Epinotia ramella; assembly: GCA_947578815.1. Lineage (NCBI taxonomy): Eukaryota > Metazoa > Arthropoda > Insecta > Lepidoptera > Tortricidae > Epinotia > Epinotia ramella. The sequence goes on along the minus strand of OX388220.1, from coordinate 19,582,398 downwards.
GAATTTGACGCAAATTTATAAACAATTATCAATTATTTAGGCGGACGGCCCGCGGGCGCGTTGGGTGCGACGGGCCCAACGCGCCGCCGCGGCGCAACGGTGCCGGGATCCGGCGCGCCGCGACGGGCGGCGGCAAACACAATACCAATTTGTTTTTGCCATTGCCAAATATTTTTCAAAGCTTAATCTCTTTAGGAATAACGTCTAAATTCGAACTATTCGAATTTGCAAGAACAGCAGATGGCGGTGCACGGTGGCGACCAAAATATCAATTTGTTTTTGCCGTTCGTAAATATTTTTCTAAGCTTTATCTCTTTAGGAATAACGCCCAAATTCGAACTATTCGAATTTTCTCAATAGCAAAACGGTGAAGGACGCGTTGGTATTATTACAAATTTATTTGCAGAATATATTATTTCAAAAAGTGTTTAACGGCTTTATACTCTTACGAATAGCGTTCAGTTTTGAATGAAGTCGAATCGGCTAGCAGCAAATAGTGACCTCCTTCACATCTGACGTCACAAAACTCTGTCGCGTATTTAACAATTTTTCCCCATCCCAAAAAGTGCTAAAGAAGTTTTAACTTCAAAAATGTTTTGTTGGGGTCAGCCTTTGAAACAGCGGTTGCCTGAAAGTGTTTACGCTGTTTATATAATGAGATGCTGGTCTAAGTCGAATACCTGCCGACATTTTTTTTTTCCATCCCCCCTCCTATTTCCGCTCCAGTCCAAGCTCAGTTCGGGTTACACAGGGCAGTACCACAACGCTTCGGGAGCTAAAATACCGCGAGCCATCCGGGTGCCTCTCGGACACCAAAATGACGCGTCAATACTTTAACTAATACCTACTTAAGTTTAGTGATAATGGAATATTGTAATTTGACAAACATTCGAATGTACTCTATGAGTAATGAACAGAGGTCGGAATTTTCGTGGCACTTTTGAGCTGTTATAGGGACTTCTCGTTTATCGACTACCGATATTCATAATTATATCGATAAATTATAGAACACAACATATGAAACAAGATTAAAAGTAGAGGTAAACAACAGGCAGTCTTACCGCTAAAGAGCGATCTATTTTAGAGAACTTTTGAGTGGCTGAAATTGTTAAATAGAGTTTTGCAATGAAAACAATGAAAAGTTAATAGTCAACAATTTTAAATTTAATCAGTTCAGTATTAATTTCATGTTCAACTATAATATATTATTATATTAACTTCTATTTATAATTTCCTAGAAATGAGATCGCCCAATCGCGATAAGACTGCATGTTGTTTTACAATGCATGTGCTCGAAAAGAGCGTTTTCCAAGCACTAAAATCGTGCGGAAAGTGCCACTTTTTCGCACTAGTGCTTTTTACTTTTCAATTTTTTTTTAATTTTCATTCCGTCGTCAGCCCGACACAAAGAGTTTTTATTACTCGAGAAAATTTTTACATATATTTCAATTACACGTTTTCTTTCATATAAAAGGTACATAAATACTAATAACGTATAAAATGATTTATTAATGTTTATGAATTTTGAATTTGGTCAATAAATAAACTACTTAATTTTAAATATTCACTTAATGTGTTTGGCTGAACGCATCTTTCTTATGCCTTTTACAATACTTACGACAGTATGGCGGCTTGCACATGCGCAATGTGCATATGTTGACCGCGCATGTATCTAAAAGCCCGCCATTGTTGTTTATTGTCAGTTTTGTGTAGTTATTTTATGTAAATATGTTAAAAAGGTCGAGTGAAAGTGAGTAATCAATAATAATAATGATTTATTGCGTTTTCAATAGTGTCAGTATGTTTCTTAGAACTACGACGGTACAGCGTCTTTTTGTTGTTTAATATATTGAGTTACTCAAAATTAATTGTGTTCTAAAACCACAATAAGTACAATGGTTTTAACTTTTAAGTGAATAAGCTTGACAGCAAAAGATGTGGAGAAGTTGTTAAATGCAATTCCAGATAATAAGTAGGTACCTGACAATCTACCTGCGTTCTTCAATTTTAACCTAGATCTATTTTAAACCAACATTTCAAAATTTAATATATTTTCTCACACAAGGCATAGTAAAACGTTGTATGACACACGCGCGTAAAGATGATTTCCGACTCGTGTCGAATTATACATTCGCTCGCTTCACTCGCTCATGTATAAATATGACACTCGTCGGAAATCACCTACTTTCCACACTTGTAGCATAAATAACTATACCCATCACTCGTAATCAACTAATCATATTTTACATATATTGTATTCTGTATTTATCGATATACATATGTATAATCGGAAGTCGATAAACGAGAAGTCCCTATGACAGCTCAAAAGTGCCACGAAAATTCCGACCTCTGGTAATGAATTAATGATTCCAAGGATAATACATACAAAACGGAATATGGACCCATCGAGCCGATCTGACGATGGAGACAGAAGGTGACCCTAGCTACTACTTAACAACACAAGATAAACACGTGTGTGTGTTTGCGTTCATTGGAACAACGAGTAGTTGATGACAAAAAATTACAGTGTAAGAAAGATGACACAAAAAAAAAATCTGGCAGAAACTTGTTAACACAGAAGACTCTGTATAATGATGAAAATAACATATCATATTAAAAACATTTTTATATGTTCCTCAAATTCGTATTTTAGTAAAATGACACGATTGATTTCAGCACCAACACAAATCCAGCCACGGCTTTGTCAAGCAGCGCTCTGTTGTCCACGCTGTCGTCCCTGCCGCCATCAGGTAAGCACACGCTAACACACATACACATAGGTACACTATCATAGAGGTATGTGTTTCTTCAGAACACGACACCTCTCTACTGGAGCTTAAAAGGTCGGCCGAATTTCACCTGCCATACAAACGGAGTTTCGTTCTCATTTTAAAACTATGTGTTGGATTGTAACGAAACCTTGCATATACAATGACATGAGGTATATCTAGGTCTGTAATAGGTTTTTATATACATAAATTCGCTGTATTTTTTTTACTATGGTATCTGAAGCTACATAAACTAATTACAGACCTGGATATACCTTAACTTATTCTAAGTACAAAGTTTCAGAGCAAACTAGCTAGTCGTTTTAAAATGAGAGCGTAACAACGTTTGTATGGAGAATCGAGCTTACTGCGGACTCTTAAGAGACCTACTTGTGGTAGGTAGTTTGGTAAAAATATACAGATTATAAAAATATACGCCTCTTTTCTTGAGGTGACTACACCGCGAGCGAGCGGAGCCGCACGGGCAGCTAGTGAAATTCACAATCTTATAAGTTACTTACATGTGTTTCCAGGTGTGGGCGTGAACGCGGCGATGGCGGCGTACCAAAGCGCGCTGCTGTCCGCCATGGCGGCGCACACGCACTCCTTCCCAACCAACCTCTCCGGTGAGCTCCATGCCTGTTATGCCACCCTAGTACTTGTTACTTCATTACACTGTCTGTTTCATTGTCAATTTGTAGACTTTGTTCATCTGGACTACGTTTAGAAGAAGCTGTATCACTAAATATGCCTTAAGTTACCAAAATCTGACACAAAGGTACAGTAGTACCACAAATATAAGTTACATCGGTAATCTTCGTCCACGTCGACGAGTGCTGACAAGTACCGAATGAAATCGAACGTATGACCATTGCAATAAAGACCTTGTTGCACTATACGTAAGATACAATATGCAATGGCAATATGCAGGTGAACTCGTGCTTTCCCGCTTATGGCGCCAGACAAAATGGCGGGTGCTGAAGCTGCCAGCGTCGCGCGCAAAATTTTGGCCAATGGACGTTGAAGATTTTACCCGCGCAAACGCGCTGCCTTATGATTGGTTAAAATGTTTTAAAAAAATGCTTTCTTTGCAGGTACATCGTTATAATTTATATTTGTGGTACTACGTACTGTATATACCAAATGATTTTCTTGTCTGCCCCCGACATATATCACATAGAATATCTGATAAATCATGTCATGTTATAAGATAAGTTTTCGCCAGGAAATTAAAATAATTGGATGTAAAAACAAGGAAAGTGCGAGATTGAGATAAAAAAATGTCGAAATCTCTTCACTTCTCTGAAAACTCTAAAATCGACAATAGATTGAACCTCAATGAAGTAATATGTTCCTTAGCGCCGACAGACCTGTCGCTGAAGAGCCCGGCAGCGTTGGGGGCCCTGGGGGCGCTGGGGGCGGCGGGTGCGGGCCCGGGTGGCGCCAGGCTGGCGGCGCCGGCGCACAAGCTGTCGGGCGCCGAGCTGGCGGCCGTGCGCCAGCTCATCACGGGCTACCGCGAGTCCGCCGCCTTCCTGCTGCGCTCCGCCGACGAGCTCGAAGCGCTCCTCCTCAACCAACCCTAGGACTCCGCCAAAACCGACCTGGCCAACATATTTGGCTTCAAATTCGGATATTTCTAACTGTGCTAGTACAAATTGTGATTAAATTGTCGCCGTGGACGCTTTCGGTGCGGTTTTGAACGTTTACGATCGTGTCAATTTTCGGTCTAAGTGGTGAAAAGGTAACTTCGGGCGTCCGAGGACTCGCTTCGTTGCAAAGTGATTGGTGATTGTAGAGTTGTCATGATTTTGAAGGTTATATTGTAGATTTAGGTTGGTGATTTTGTCTTCTAAAATCTACTACTACATGGTATTTTCCAGTATACCTACTGTGTTTTATATGTTGTTAAATTAGAGGACTGGGTTGCTTGACTGGTTCTCAGCTATAATGTAGTAAATTTTATGGGTTCGTCTACTAATATAAGCAAACAACAACCTACTAGAAATAATTCATTGCAAGTTGTTATTTGTTACAGTATTACGGTTTTTTTTTATAATATCCATTGTAATGTATTGCATGTTTATATATATATAATTGACTAGCAATTTGCTAAATATTTTTATCGTGACAAAATTTTGACGCCGGCTTGCTAAACTTCGTTCCATTCCAGAAAAGGCTAGGGTGCTTCTACTAGAAGTTTAGCAAGTCTGCCGTTCTACTCGTGACTTCTATGAAGTTCTTGCGCATATTTTCATACAAAATTTAGGAGTTTGGTGCACGAGCTCTGTATGAAAACTTGCTCAAATACGTCATGTTGATCAGTCTTTATCGTATTGTAAATGTTAACACGAATTCACTGACTACTGTCCTACAAATTAAAGTACCTATAGGTAAGCTCGGTGATCGTACAAAGCTGCCATATTATTGTAAAAACACACACTAAGTGTTGCCATTTGAGAAATTACTCGTTGGAAGAGTACAAAATTATTTTTGTGTATATTTAGGATTAAGAAAAAAATCAGGGAGATTTTAGATATAGGTTAAAAATTGGATATCTTGCCTAGTGCGTTCGTACACTTAGGGTAGCAAACAAAGTCGCTTCGCGCGTTCAGTTCGCTCAGAAAAAATGCAGCAAACTTGTCATAAAGGTACATAATAAAGTCAGAGAGGGCAAGTGCGCCCCCGGGGTAAGTGCGCCTTTCATCAAACATATCGAGATCTACAGATATTTTACAAATAACGACATCTTACATTCATGCAACAAACTAAAACAAGTTCATTGCATGGATTTAGCGAATTTATATTGATTGAAATGACTGAATGATGAATGAGGCGCACTTTCCCCGGTGGCGCACTTACCCGAACTGACCTTAATAATAATAATGCAGACAGATGGGCCTAGCTGTGGCCGAACTATTTTATCATTTCTATTCTTCAGGTTCGAGACACTTCACTTACATGGTAAACTATATTTAACAGAGTCTAAATATTAGGTTTTAAAGTGGCATTCTAGACTTAAGAAGCACGAATTTATTTGTTGTTTTGTATTATACGAATAGTGGTCTAGTTGTATTTATATGAGTAATATATTCTTATTTATCTTTTGATTTCCAAGCTTTTATCCTAGGTCGGGGTCGTCATTTTTGGGACAGATATTTAAGCATTACATGCATGTCGACTGCTTAAGTTTCTATAACCACATTGCTAAGAATCCGTTTATAAAGTGTGTAAATTTTGAAATCTATTGGCTAGTTCGTCCAATCCAGTTTCTAGCCATCCACAAACAGTGTCAATTTAAGTTGTGGCTCCTTTAATTTGTATAAAGTCGGATTCATACTTATCTGAAGACATATCAAGTCGTGAGGCAACAAAACGATTCAAAACGGTCATTTGAAACGGTTCAAGGTCATTCGGGGCAAGTGCGCCACCGGGGTAAGTGCGATTTCATCAAACATATTGAAATTACTGATATTTGAAAACTATAGACATCTTAGATGATCATCATCATCATATCAACCAGAACACGTCCAGTGCCAGACATAGGCCTCCCCCAAAGAGTGCCACAACTACCGGTCCTGTATGATAGGCGAATTTACCCCGTTGGCGCACTTTCCCCGCCTGACCTCATTTAGTAGGCACGGATACACACTTAACTCATGCGCTCTGACTTGACGGCTCCTTTTGTATCGGTCGTCGAAGCGAATCAGAGAGCACGTCAGATAAGTTTGGATCTGGCTTTAGACTATTTCATTTCCGACCCTAGACTTAATCTTCTTCTACTCAGCTCCATCCAAATTGTCTCTCTTGTAATGTTTAATTTTAAAACGCATCTTCCGCGTGCTAGTGTTAGGGTCTTTATTTCTTAAAACCTCACGCGGGGTAACCCCGGGCGTCTAATATTCCCCCATGGGAATTTGCGCGTGTATTAATAATTCGCTTTGCTCAGTACAACGTTCACATTCAGTGTAAATTTATTTGTTACCATAGATTTTATGGCCAAGTACTGTAGGTAGGTTAATGTTAGTTACTGCTTACGATACGAGATAAGAGTTTCAGTTTTCCTTTACTGCAAAGTGCATACAAACATTTCGAAACCACGATTCAAAAATTGCCAGGTTACAAAAATATTACATTCGTTCTGAGAGGTGATCACGTAACGTTTCGAACGTGCAAATCAAATCAAATCAATTATTTATTCTGCAAATAGGCCACAAGGGCACTTTTACATGTCAAACGGTAATTTACAGTATAATAATAATAATCTTACACAATACCCATAATGACCTCCAATTAAAATCATAAAAACATATGAACCTTGAAAATTTGGAAAAAAATATGAATTTTTTTAATTGTCCAATAGTAAATGTAAAGCTACCAATAGAATCCTTATCTTACACAATAATCATTTAAAATTTGCAGATTAAGGACCGGTAAACGGTTAACAAACTAAATGTCACTAAGTTAATGAAAACAAAACAAAATTGCAAAATATGACCATTACATTCGATATAAGGTCTGTATCATCAGCATTAACAAGAAGTGAATGATATGAATTCAGTATTACAGAGATGTATAAGGTCTCTGAGCGTCCAAATACAATGAATAATTATTCTAATGTTCGTAGAGATGTATACGGTCTCTAAGCGTCAAAACAAAACAAAAAAAAAGGAACATTAATGTAATATTGTCAGAGATGTACAGGGTCAATAACAATAAAACGTGTCATGATCAGAATGATGTCTCACGTCAATACGATAATAATAATAATAACACTAGTACCTATTTAAGTACTATGCCCTTGCAAGCATGAACAGTCCGGACTCCACAAACAGCACCCGATCACGAGTATGACGCATATCTCAGCCATCGCCTCCCTCAACCATATGTTAGGGAAGGTGGCGACCCGATCAACGACGCAACCGTAAGCAAAGCCCTTTAAGCGAGCATGACATATTCGTCGTTAGGACAGCTCATACTAAAAGTGACATTTAGATCTACCTGACGCGCGTACGTGATCAGCTATTGTACGCACGTTAGGTAGATCTAAATGACAAATTCTATATCGAAAAAAGCGGCCAAGTGCGTGTCGGACCACGTACAACGAGGGTTCCGAGCTTATAAAAAAGGGTCGTATCGTTACTAAAATCTTATGGCACTTACGTATTTTTCTTTAAGGAAGGCTGTTTTTTAGGAATATCTCAAAAACCTTTGAACCGATCTTGTTCAAAACAATTTTCGCTGAAAGAATTGAATAAGCCCTATGAGCATGATATTTTTTCATATTTTATAATACACGGTTCAAAAATTAGAGGGGGGGACACAATTTTAGTGACTTTCGAGGCGATTATCTCCGACTCTATTCAATTAATCAAAAAAATTGCTGAGAAACCTTATATTAATTTTGAAAGGCCTATCGATTGATGTGCCACACGTGGGCTTGCAATGAAAAAAAATTTTTTGACTTTCAGTTTTATGTATGGAGTGCACCCCTAAAACAATTTTTTTTTAGTAATTTAATTACAAAACTATGTAGCGGTTAACAAAATACACCTATCCTCAAAATTTTATTCAAATACACCTTATAGTTTTCGAGTAAAATGCCTGTGACATACGGACGGACAGTCAGACAGACAGACATGACGAATCTATAAGGGTTCCGTTTTTTGCCATTTGGCTACGGAACCCTAAAAATGACAGTCAAACTGGTCTTACGCGCGTACGAAACGTTACGTAATTACCCCTCTGCTGTACTACGTTTGGTCCATCCAAAATGCCACGTTCTTTTGAGAATTTAGTATTTTAGATATCCAAAAAGATACCGGAGGCATCCTCAGAATGTATACCGTTTGTTATGTACTTATGCTAAACCTGTAATTTATAGAAAAAATATGAAGTTTCACTTCCCGTTAATAGTCCAGGCAATGAACTGACAACTTGTATGGAAAAAATGACAATTTTGGAAATAATTTATAATAGCTTATTTTTTATGTATAACGGATATATTATCAATTAAATAGTTACCCAGCGACAGAATCCGACAAAATTTCAGACATCGAAAAAATGATAAGTTAACTGGCTTCTAAAAAGTCAGTAAAAATATTAATAAATGTTTTTTTCTTTATTTTGGTTCATTTACATTTGCTCTATAATATTCAAGATAAATCGTACAAAAAAAGATAATGCATGCTTCATTTAAATCTACATAATTACTTCCGGGTGGAAAGTTTGTCGGATTCTTGACTAAATCATCTTAGAATAACATTTTCAAATGAAATCAACAAAAAAAACGCTATTATTAATTAATGTTTTTCAAAACCGTATTTTGCCTGGAGTATAAAAACAATCCCGCATTGCCGATCGGAAAGTTTCTACGTTTGGCCTAATTTTATGTTGTATTTAAAACCCGAAACCTCGTACTTAATGTTATTAATGTAAGATGTTTTGTTGTAAAGTCGTTTCGCCTTTAGTTGTCCGGCCAGTCTAAGATCTTAACTAAATAACTTATTGAGTAATTTTCGAGCAGGATTAATAATAGAATAATTATATTACACAACATACACGCTTATTACGTTGCGAGATAAGTTTATAGCTACAACACTTTTGATCGGTGAGTAGAGAGAAAGGAGAGAACCCGGGTTGTAACTTCACTCTTTGCAAATATTGTCGAAAGAGTTGAAGATAGTTCAGCTATTTATATCATCTGGGTTTGGTGTACCTAACTGTTCACAGCACGTGAACAGACACAGAGAAATGTGACCCCCTACGTGCAAACTTCTATGCGGGGTAGGTCATATTTCTCTGCACCTGACTGTTCAATGTCTCTCAAGGATAAAGTAAAAAGGGGTAAGTAGCAAAGGGTTGAAGTATTCCCACTTTCACTGCGATCAAAATTATTGTAGGCCCACAAACGAAATGTATAAATACGTTTTCAATTTTGCCATTTTTCTCAATAGGATAACGCTTTCATGCCAGTTTTAAAATAGAAATTGTAAATTCACTTTTGAATATAAAATTGCCAAAGATTCGAATTGATTTGTATTTACTTGATTGTACCTATGGATATGGAATTGCTATCGGATGTTGTTCATAAGTTAAGATAAGTTGTTCGTAGGCTTGGTTCTGTTAAATATCATTCCAATATTTTTCTAAAATACATGATTTGGTGCGAGGGGAAAAGCCGTAGTCAGTGTAAATGGAGAAATTGTAAAAAGTATGTTTAGAGTATTATAAAAAAGTTGATTACAAATAGTATGTGAAGTTGATGTTGGGAACGAAAAACGAAAGTGGCGGTGAGTACGTTGAGAAAATGAATTTGTTAGACATTAATATATATTATTATTAGAGATGTATAAATGGTTTACTATTACTATTGGTTCGAGAGAAAATACAAAATGGAGGGAAATACAAAATGGCGATTGTTACTAATTACGAAATGAGAATTTAGTTATAATTTTTGCAATTTCAAAATGTGAGTTTTACAATTTTGAAGAGAAAATATTAAATATGCTCATATACAGAACATTCTGTTTTATTTCTTTCTAATCCAGGGGCCATTGCATAATTGACTTATATGAAGTGAAAGTTCTGTATAATGTTCAAAAGCACTTTTCGCCTGCGGCTTGTTTCTTTAACCATACTCATATTTAACGACCCTTTTATACAACGTAATGAGTGGCAACCACGTACTGGAAGGCGCAGCGTGGGTAGACCCCCCACAAGGTGGACTGATGACCTAAAAATAAGGAGGTAAAGGTCGTGGGAGTTCGCTGGATGCGGGTGGCGCCGGACCGGTCATTGTGGCACTCTTTGGGGGAGGCCTATGTCCAGCAGTGGACGTCTTTCGACTGATATGATGACGTAATACGTTGTGGGAAACTCATGGTTCTTCCACCACCACCATATCCATATCCACCACCGGTGCTCAGAGTCCCTCTAGATTCCATTAATTCCGGGTAGCCATGACCTGAGTTTCTCATCTGGCTCGAAATAAATAGTGCCTGTCATTACATTCACACAATATTATTAGAAGTGTCTCTGTAATTTACAAAATAATTTACCATTTTCCATAATGTTACCGAACATACCTCAAAATACCGGTCGTATGTGAGAGATTTTGTGTGTTGGTCCAGTCAGCGTAGAGAAACGTGACCCCACTACATAGAAGTTAGTATGCAGGGAGGCACTGTCCAGACAGCGTCACAGACATGTCTACAATTCTAGCACTTTGTTGTTAAATAGATAAGGTCGAACTGTGCAAATTAGAAAGAGAGTACATTGTCTCGTCGCGCGCGGCGTCAGTTGTGGAGCACGTATCATGAGACGGCCGCGACATACTCTGGATTTTTCTCGAACACCTCTCGTCGTATCGTGACGTATCGTTGAATCCGACTCGGCTGGGCAGCGTTCGGGAAGCTACGGCACATCTTTTCATCCAATATTCCGCAGTGTCTCAAGACGAAAGTCTTTGACCAGTGTGTGTTGCCAGTGATGACATATGGCACTGAAACGTGGTCGCTTACTATGGGCCTCATAAGAAGTAAGTAGTAATAGTCCTGACTTTGAGTGCGATATACCGATTTCTAAATCAAACAGTGTTTGTTTTCTGGGCGTAAATCTATATCCTTACCTAAGGTGGAATATCCAAATTGACAAAGTTAATAAAAAACTGGCTAGTGCATGTTTTGCATTAAAAAGTTTATCGAAGTCTACTGATAAGGTTATTCTAAAAAATGTGTACTTCTCCTATTTTGAGAGTATTCTCCGATATTGTATAGAGGTCTGGGGAAACGGAGCCAACATGAATTCTGTCCTGTTAAAACAGAAAAAAGCTATAAGGATCATCGAAGGCTGTTCTAAAATACCTGTTACGCATAGACATATGTTTATTGAAAACAAAATTCTTACTGCTGTTTCGTTGTATCTTTATCATGTTTGCCTGTATATTCATCGAAATAAGAATTTGTATTCTACAGTAGGGCAAAGCCAACACTACAATTTAAGAAGTAATGATAAATTAACATTGACTACCTCTAGTTTTGTACATTTTAATAAAAGTTTAGGCAATAATGCAATAAGAGTATACAATAAGCTGGCCAAAGATTTGAGAGATTGTGACGATATGAAAGTATTTAATAGAAAAGTGAAAGATTATTTTACAAAAAGGCCATACTACTCCATTGACGAATATTTTGCCAATGCTCTAAATTAACTGGACATTTTTATTATTATTTGACTATTTTATTTTTATTTTTAATTAATTTTGGACTAGTTTATTTTATTGTTTTAATTACTGAATGACTTGCTATTATATGATTTTATAATTTTTGATGTAACGTGAATGAATTTATTTTAATATTATTGTTTATTGTAATTTAAATTGTATTTGCATGCATTTGAATGTGCTTAAAGCAAATAAAGATTTTGATTTGATTTGAAGGCTCAAAGTCACCCAAAGGGCAATGGAGAGGACCATGTTGGGAGTTTCTCTGCGTGATCGCATCAGAAATGAGGCTGTCCGCAGGAGAACCAAGGTCACCGATGTGGCCCTCCGGATCGCTAAACTTAAGTGGCAGTGGGCGGGGCACATAGCACGTAGAACCGATGGCCGTTGGGGCGGAAAGGTTCTCGAGTGCGACCACGTACCGGAAGGCGCGGCGTGGGTAGGCCCCCGTCAAGGTGGACCGATGACCTGGTAAAGGTCGCGGGAGTCCGCTGGATGGGGGTGGCGCAGTACCGGTCACTTTGGCACTCTTTGGGGGAGGCCTATGTCCAGCAGTGGACGTCTTTCGGCTGATATGATGATGATGATGATGATACCTCTTGTTCTAAGTGTTCTAATAAGAGAGAGGCGGATAGTGCGAGAAAAACCGAGAGAGCTCGCGCGCCGTCGCGTGATAGCCGTGCTGGGCACAGGTTTACGATGCAAAGGAGACAAAACTGAACATGATAGTGAAATAATTTATTGCCTTCGGTAGCTTCTGGTATTTTGGTCAGGGACTTGAACGACGGGGTCGGCGTCGCCCGCGCGCATCATCGGTAGGCGGTCGAGGTAGGGGTTACCTCGCTGCTCGCCCATCATGTCCTTGGTCGCGTTGACGATGAAGTCCATGTTAGTCATCTCGCTCACGTCGGAGAACATGGCCGGGAAACGCTCCGTGCCGCACCTGGGGACGGGGGTACAGTGAGCTCATGCGGGCCTGGTCCCTTCTGCATTCATGTTCTAAACCAGCTGTACTCAACCTGCGGCCCGTTGAGTTTTTTCGAGTGGCACGCTATCCACCATATGCGATCCTAGGTGCGCCACAAGGTTCATATCTATGAATATATATGATCCTACAATAATATTATAAATGCGAAAGTTTAGATGTTTAGATGTTTGTTACTCAATCACGCTTAAACGGCTCAACCGATTTGAATGAAATTTAGCACGAAGACAGTTTAAAGCCTGGATTAAAATATAGAATAGTTTTTATCCCGGGTCCACGCAGACGAAGTCGCGGGCGGAAGCTAGTATAAGATTATAAATATGAACCTTGTGACCCGGAGCCCTTAGCTAAAATGTCTTTGCGGCCCTCGTAGAAAAAAGGTTGAGTACGGCTCTTCTAATATCTTCTGAATTTGTTTTGGCTTTTACGAGACAGGTCTAGTCTTAAGACCGGCCCAACACAGAACGGAATTTAGTCACGCAGAAGAATTATAAACGAAATCATTCACGAGCAAATAAAACATGGTACAGTCGAGGTCAAAGATATCTTTACAATTGAGTGTTACGAAATAGTACATTACGTACTGCAGCATTAATTGCATTCATCCTTGCAGAACTATTTAAATTCGTATGACCGTTTGCCTTATATTGCAGCACCATCTAGCGCATTATTATTACTGAAGTTCAGTAGTCGCACAAGGCGCGTTTCCGATGGTGTGCATTTTCCTTATACAACGTGTTAATAAAATAACGCAAAACCTGAAAACAGTTTGTTCAGAATCGAGAGTAGAATGCGAAAAAAATAAAAAATAAATTTTTTGACGCGATTTATTTTTTACATTTGTATGGAGCAGGTCGCCCCAGTCGGCCAACAACTCCATACAAATGTAAAAAATAAATCTTGTCAAAAAAAATTATTTTTATTTTTTTCGCATTCTATGCTCGATTCTGAACAAACTGTTTTCAGGTTTTGCGTTATTTTATTAACACGTTGTATACAACTTTACCGACGGGTTTGCCTGCTTTGGTGCTGTCTGGTTTTTATGAATGAAATTGGAAGAAGTTTTTGAAATTTGAATTTGATTGTTCGAGAATGATTCTTGTTTATTGTCAAATCATCAGAAAACAAATGGGAGTCAAAGAGAATAGTTCTTGGAGAGTGAAGTGTTGTTATTTTCCGTTGGTTTATTAGCTGAAAGTGTGAAGCGTGGTGTACCGTTTATAGGGTACAGACCCGAGTTCCTCGTCCACAGTTTTTTGTGTTAAGAACAACAGTTTTCGCGCTAGTGCATCAGCGTTTTCTCAAGCCCTGAGGCGAAGCTCGCCGGGCGGTGGTGGAACCAGTTGTGGTTGTTGACACACTGAGGGAAACGGAAGATCTTCCGCCTTTTTCTAAAGGTTGGCACTCTCAAGCCCTGAGACGAAGCTCGCCGGTGGTGGAACCAGTTGTGGTTGTTGTCACACTGAGGGAAACGGAAGAGTTTCTGCTTTTTTCTGAAGGCCGGGTGCTGTTTTAGCACACTGGGTAAGCATTTTCGCCTATCGGTTGTGGTTGATTTTTGGCTTTTAGTCTAGACAGTGGAGTAGAAGTATTTATTGTGAAATTTTGTTTCATAGCTTCCGGGTTTAGGCCCCAAGCCTAAGTTCGCGGTGGTTGTTGCCCGAGGACTGATGCCAGTTCGAGTGCGCTGAGAGCCATCATCCGGAGTCTGCGAGCCGGAGGGAGAAGCGATCGGACTGTCCCGCTTACCAGCGGTTCCGGCTCTTGATCGGGAGAACCTCCGTCGGAGACGCCGCCAGGAGTTAAGTCGCGTTTAAAGGACTCCCGAGAGTTCGGCGTGTATTCCTTTTTGTTTGACCTTCGGTCAACGTTAGGGTCCTTTTTTAATGTGACTATTACCCGTGATATTCTACCATACCGTGCCGCCGTTGGATGGTCAAACCTCCGACCTTAAGATGGGATCGATGCCTTCCGTTCTCCTGTAAAACCCTCAAAATTCAGAAAGGCACTTTACCGCCGAAGTTGTCAGAACGATCGTTTGGATTTCATTTAGGCCCCATACACTCAATCAACACACAACCTTTACCAACACTTAACATCTCGTCGAACCCAGACGTTTTACATCCCTTTTTATTGTCGTGCTGGTTTGTCGACCGTAAATCACCATGTTTTGTCTATCATAGTCCAATCGTGTGCCGCAGCAACCGCCAGAGCACGGTTATACGTTCGGTATTGTATTGCAAAGTGTTATTTAACATGATCTAATAAACCTGATCGCGTTCGGGTCGTGATGTTTTCTATGCCGCAGTTATATGTAATAATTTTAGGAAAATATAAAATAAATTACGTTCGTATCCTTGTGTGAACCTTTTATTCAATTTTCACTACAGTACCTAGGGCGGCGAATTCGTGAATGCCCCATGAGGGCCATAAATATGCTATCTGGGGCTTTACGAATTACCGCCCGTGGTGCGAACATAATTTTACAGCTTCTCCTGGGTGTGAAGGGAGATTTGCCGCTGCGCCCGTGGGCGGTAAATCTCACTTACCGCCCGGAGTGACGTAAAGATATTTTTGTAACAATAGGTGGAAGCAAAAGAAGAGTACGCTTGAACGTAAAGTTTCAAGCGCCACTGCTAATGTAAACATATTTAGGGCACATTGAAAGGAAATCTTATTTTGTAACATCGAATGTAAACCTATCATGTCACGATGTGTGTAAATGTTTCTATGGAAGACAGACAGTAAACAGAACTTTGGTGCATTAAGTGAAATGATGAAACTGTCATGTGCGTTGTATGTTTTTGTCATGTAGTGTGTAAACTTATTTAAATGTAAAGATGTTTTTGTAACACTCAATTGTAAAGATATCTTTGACCTCGACTGTACGCTTTGCGCAAAATTGGTACTAACTTCTTTTTTTGTTCTTGAGCAGTCCAGATACCTACTGAATTCAGACAGTCTGTCTAGCCTTAGGGTGAATTTCCACCAGAGATGTGGGAATCACTAGCTAGCGGAACCGGGAGAGGAGTCGGGTCATAGATGCCTCCAAAAAAACCGTGAAATCTCGTGACTATCGAGATCTGGAACTACCAATCTCGGCCTCTGATTTATCACGCGAGATCTCTAATTGGAAATCTCGACCACGCGACATACATGCATTCCTTATAACTGTGCAAAACTCACAACTTCCGGATGCCCCACGAGGCGAGCCCCCAAAGCACGCCGTCGCTCACCGCCGGCGCCCCCGTGTCCCGCTGAAACAAGTAATTTATGTTTTTGCATGTAAGGAAGGTCCCAGTGTTCGACACACCATCAATCTTAAGTCATAGTTGAACGAACGAGCGAAGCGTACAAAGTTCTATGCTTCTCTACGACTTGATTTTCCGCTGTCCAGCTGTTCTCCTCTATGGGTCGCATTCTGCAGCCGATTCTCGTGATATTTTGTGAGCAGGTTAAATGCTTTTTTTTTTGTTAATACAGTTTTAAGAATGTATGTACAATTATTTTTAGTGTTCCGTACCAAAATTGGTCCAACGGAACACTTATGCGATCACTCGGAGGCTGTCCGTCTGTCACAGCCAGTTTTCTCGAAGACCGTTTGACATAGGAAGCTGAAATTCGGTATAGATATAGAAATGTATGGCCTAATTACATAAATAAAGTCAAAAATGTGTAAACCCCAATAAAGGGGGCAGTTAGAAGGGTAATAAGGGGTTTCGCATTTTTTTAAATACCAACTCGCGAATTCTGCAGCTGACAGAGCCACTAGTAATATAAGTGACATGCAGAATGTCGATTATTGGAATCATGGTGTCAAACATTGGGACGTTTACCTTATATTACTAGTGTTTATGTGAGCTGTAGAACTCACGAGAATTCGTGCGCTACGCTGGCAATTAGTACTGGGATTTTAACCTAGGGCTTTCGGGTTCGCAGGCGGGTGTTATTCGCTAAGCTAAATCGGTCCTCAATCAAATGGAATGCAAAATCGGTAACCAAATCAACTAGAACACAATTGGCCGCGTACGGTAGGTTTCAGAGGAAAATCCTCCGTCGAACACTGTGGTTGTAGAAAGACCGCACTGCCGAAGTTTTCCCGCACTGTTAAGTACTGCCGTAAGAGGTCCTTCAAGAAAACGGTGTACCTAATACATTTTTAAAGAATCGACTAAGTCATTGATTGGAAAGCAAGATATAAATGCAGGCAACTCTAAACATGACACATCCTCGGGAGCTCTGGCGACCTACCTTACTCAGCACCAAATACCCATATAACAAGTCGTGTACTTTGGCTGCGGTCTACTGTAAGGTGGAGGCACTTCCCCAGTCAGTTGTGCTGCTCCAAATCTCAGACCAAGAAAAATATATAGAGGGAGCAGGACGGACAACCTGTAGTGATACCATGTACTAATTACCATTGTTTTGTAATACCATGGTTTGCAAATAATATAACCCTCCTCTCCTTCGGCAGTCGGGTAATGAATTATGAAGCCAGTTTTCAACCAAGCCAAATAAACGATATGATACAGAGACAGAATATAATGGAAAAATAAACCATCTTCGTCTGTAGCCCCCGACAGGATTCGAACCTGCGACCTTTCTATTAACGCTAGACTGCTCTACCAACTGAGCTACGAGGACAGTGACGCAAGTTGTATATTTTTCCACTATATTCCCGCTAAGACTAGCGCGCCCTCTCTATATCGAATTATAGACTTGTTTCACAGTCTTGGCACCACTCTAATGGGCGAGCTATGCGCTCGCTCCATACTAATCGAACCACATCAGGTAGTTTCGGACTTAGCGAGAGAGATGGCGCTGGTTTACATTATACCCTCGCTCGCTCGTTAAAAATAACACGAAACATAAATATTTAATTAAATAATTTGTTTCGTGAAAAGGGTACAAGCCAAATAAGTTTAGCTCACGCTCACACACAAAAACAAATAAAATTGCACAAAACTCTTGAGCACGTGTCACAATGCTGTCAAGATCACATATTTCAAGTTGCTCTGTCTTTATTTTTCTTGGTCTGAGCTCCAAATACAGTGTACCAGAACACGATACCTGTTATGCCCTGATCGGTTCACACCCCATTTTTGGTACACTCTGTATGAGCGAGATAAAATTCCTCTATGTCCTGCCTCTTTAACATTCCGCTGCTGCATTCCTCTCTAACGCGGCAGCAAGCTAATAAAGATTAATAAGAATGCCTGAGACTTGGCTCTGCGAAATATCTCAAAACTTTTTACGGTGGAAGAGGATCGAGACTTGGCCTCTTTTTTACATGGAATGTTTTTTATGGGATCTAGGTGATTGGTGGTGGGAATAGCTATTCACCTACTGCAGTCATATATTCGATTATTTGTGTCAGACTCTCGTCTATAGTTTGACATTGATATTTTAATCATCCGTAGTCGTTTTTTAGGGTTCCGTACCTCAAAAGAAAAAAAGGAACCCTAGAATCACTTTCTTGTCTGTCTGTCCGTCTGTCAAGGCCCATTTCCTCAGGAACACGTGGAGGTATCGAGTCGAAATTATATAGGCGTTTGCAGCCGTCGGGCACCGAACTCGGACTACCACAGTATTCGCACTTAATGTAATTAATAATCTAAACTGTGTTTGGGTACTCACGGTGCAGGGCGCGCGGCGGCCGACCTGCTCGAGGCAAAAGAAGCTGTCGTCAAGCATGACGCCGAAGCGGCTTGTGATGTTGTAGCACTTCTCGTCCGACATGAGCCGCATGTGCGTCACCTGCAGCGTGAGCCGTAACCGGCTGAACACGCCGTCGCGCTGAATCAGAAAAACACAGTCATCAGCCTTATAGCCCCGTCCTGTGAGGAGCTTGCTACTCAGAGATCGGATTGACGAACTGTTGTCGCAGATCCGTAGATAGGTCTCACTTATTTTGGAACGCCCTAGTTAATCCTCTGTCAGACATGGACGATACTAGCAGTTTAAGCATCCACCATATTGTAAACTGGTTGTCACTAGGGGTGAACTGAAAACCAGCGCTGTGTGCAGCTAGTCTGTGCCGTCCTGTCCTATTGTCGCACAGATATGCTAGATTTAGTTTATATTTTTCTGTTTGGTATGTTTTATGTTTTGTTTCTGTATCTGCTATGTTGTGTGGCAATAAACTACTATTCTATTCTATTCTATTCTATTCTACTAGCCAGAGAGAGACAAAGAAAAGACGCATTCGAGATGTGGTGCTGGAGACGAATGCTCAGGATACCCTGGACTGCCAAACGCTCAAATGTTTCGATTCTTTTCCAGCCCGGTATCAAAACGCGTTTATGCACTGTTTGCTAGCAACAGCTGCTTTCGTTGATTGGACATATAATGCGCAGATGCGATGATAATCTGGTGAAATTGGTTGTGGTTAGCGAAGTAGAAGGCACGCGGACGCTCGCCAAGTAGATAGTCAGACCAGATCAAGGAAGCCATATCCTCAAGCAAATTCCAGCAAGTTGTGAGGGCAACCATGGATCGAGACCGATGGAGACAAATCATCAGGGCTGCAAAATCCAACAGTGATCATGGTCCTCAGCAGTGAATGTGAGGGAACTACTGAAGAGAGAGAGATAGTTAGTCCTCTGCGCAATGGACAAAACAAACAAGTGTGCATTGAGTAGGGGAGTGGGCGTTCTGGACTGAACGACCTAAAGAGGTCGCCAGTAGCGCGAACTGATTTCAGTGTGATGTTTAGTCCAGGTGACAGCTTTTCAGTTGGCACTCTTACCACAAATGTGGCACACACTCTTACCACAAAAATACATCACCGTGAAATGTCTCAAAGTATCCCCAGACCTATTTGTCAAAAAAATGTGCAAGTTATTATAGTTGTCATTGGTTATGGTTAGACGTTGTTAAAAACCATAGAGAACAGAAGAGGCGAGATATGTGTACACTTCTTACGACACGATGATTACATGAAAACCATAATACTCGTAGAAGGGAAGATAGAGGGAAAGAAGAAGAGATTTGATCTCCCCAAGAAGATCTTTTACGGACAAATCAAGGAAAAAGTAAAATCAGGATGTCAAGAAGAAAGCCGAGAATAGAGAGGTATGGAAATTGCTCCACCGATAAGAGCTGTAATGTTCTATAAACCACGTATTTCACTGTTTCTCTTTACACCGGCTCGCCCACACGTGTGTGTCACGCGTCTTACTGTCAAAACCTCCGGGCATAGACTATAGACCATAGACTGGCTCCCGCCAAAACTTTGCACGTCATGTGTGTGTAGGCCTTATTTACCTACATACACTACAAGAGCGTAGCTCTTAAATATATGATGATGGTGATAGCTGCCATTACCCTTTCGGCGCCGTAGCTGGTGACCCAGGCGTCGTCGAACGGTGGTTTCATGTATATGTTGGGCAGGTCCACTGCATGAACTGCGTCAGAGAACCTGCGTCGTGGAAGACAAAACAAATTCGTCATGCATTATTTCGATTAAACGTGAAATAAGTCTTTGCTATTCCGCTAAAAAAAAAAAAAAAACCCGTTTTTTTAGCGGAATAGCAAAGACATATTGTTCTCGTAATATATCATGGACTTCTGCAAAGTAACGCCTGATTCAATAAATTATGTGAAATAGGTAATCGAGTATAATACCTACGTCAGACTCAAAATGTATTATTACTTCAAAAGAAAGAAGGCATAAAGATATGCCTAATGAAATGACGGAAATCTCATTCAAATACAAAATTACAACAGTTTTAATCTTGCTTGTTAGAGAGAAAACGCTCGTGGATCGTGACGTCACGAGCCTCGAGCGTCATTGTAAATGGCAATAGCTTTATTGCGGTAAGTATACACCCTCTTTTAAATTTTGGACACTTGTAACTTAGCGATTATTTATTGTCTTGTGTTACTTTTTTCTCCATTTGATTACCTGTTTAATCCTTTATTGAGAAAAAATAACATTATTGATCACTTTCTTTAGTGTCTTTCGAATATCTAAAGTTCACAAAGCGTCTAAAAATTATATCCTTTGGCCATAGTTTTTCCTCCATATATAAATGTAGCTTCTGATCTGAGACAAATATTTTATATGCATTATATTCCCGCTTCTTTTTCATGTACGCCCCTATTAACTTGTTTATTTACCTTTTAAAAGAGTCATGCGTCGCATATTTACTATTTATTGTAAGCCTGGCACTTTGGTCTTAAGCGGCCTGCGGCAGCGGTTTTTCTAATTCATTGCGCGTGATCCCAACTAACCACAGTACGTTGCGCGTCTCGACCGCGCAATGAACAGATAAAACGCTGCCGCAGGTCGCTTAAGACCAAAGTCGTGGCCAAGGCGTAAATCACACTGGTGCGGCCTGCGGTGGCGGTCAATAGTAAACTTGACAGTCATTGACAAAATTACTATTGTCCGCCACCGCTGGGCGCGCCAGTCTGTGAGAGGCTTACCTGTTCATTGTAGCCGGGTCGAAAATGTCCTTTCAAAAAAGGTGTGGAAAGCAGTATGTACTCGGTAGCAAAATTATTTCCGACTTTGACGTTAACACTTGAATCCCTCGTTACGCTCAAGATTCCTCCCTCCTTACTCGCAGCATACGTACGGTGTCCTTACTGGATGGCCCCAACGGAAGACCAGCGCTGGCTGCAAACCCAGCGTCATGCTGAGTTGGGCCCATTTCGTGACACGGCACAGATTCAAATTTCTTTTGCCTTTGTCTTGTAATACTGCTTATTGTGTTGTGTCTCGAATAAATGTTTGATTCTTGAATGTACCGACCTCGCCGTAAATACATAATTTTGCTACCTAGAGACACAATCTACTATTATCTGCTTCTGGACACAAAAAGAGTTCTGACCTGAGTTTCCTGTCCAATAGGGCAAGCGCGACATCATTCGTGGGTTCCTTCCTAATGTCCCAGCTCGGGTGCTTCCTCACCTCGGCGATGTAGGCTATCTGCCCGCCTTCGTCGATGCAGCGTGCGCCCGCGCGGACTTTCATCCGACTTACAGCCTTCGACCTGAGTTAGTAAGTCATTTAGTCTTAGTGTAAGGCCTGAGTGCACGCCCGGCTCAGAGCGGGGCGTGCAGCATCCATATACAATGTGTCGCCGGTGTTCCAGACGGGAACAAGGGAAGTTGAATTAAATCCAAATTGAAAGCAAGACTGTTTAATGCAGTTTAAATAGGCACAAAATTTGGTTCCATGTGGAGTGTGTTTCGCTAGGCGATGGAAAGGCAAGTGTCAAGCAGAGGGCTCTGATGGATGGCGTGGGTGTGTGGTGAGCCAGGATTGGCTGATTAGATGTATCACGCAATATTTAAGCTATCTAATTGGCGGAGGCTCGATACAATGCAAATATATGACTTGTGTAGTGGAAATAAGGTTTGTAATAGGTTAACAAGAAAATAATCTTAATAACTAAATATAACTAAATGATGTGCTGAACGCAGCGGCGTGAACATCCTCCCGGCCCTTGGAAGCTTGCAGAGCTTTCAAGCTTCGGTCTCGGGGGAGGGGAGCAGACATAAACGATTCAGCGCTCGACGAATGGTTCCGTGAGCTGTCTTGACATCGGCGACTCGAGGGACCCCGTCATGTCCAGGAAATAGCTTGCTGACGCGTCCCAGGCGCCAATACAGGGGTGGAGTATCCTCCTTGATGAGCACGAGGTCATCGAGTTGCAACTGTTTGCATGTGACTCGCCATTTCGCGCGGTGCTGCAATTCTGCCACGTACTCCTTGGACCATCGATTCCAGAAGTGTTGACGGACTTGTTCCAAGCGCTGGAACCGGTTCAGGCGTGAAGACTCGACGTCGATGAAGCTCGGGTTCGGCAACGACGTGAGGGGCCTGCCAATTAAAACATGTCCCGGGGTAAGCGGCTGGAAATCATTAGGTGAAGGACTGAGGGGACAAAGGGGCCGGCTATTGAGGATAGCTTCGATTTGGGCAAATAGAGAAGCCAGTTCCTCGAAAGTTAAATGCGTCTGCCCTAATATTCTACGGATATGAAATTTGGCTGAACGGACGCCGGCTTCAGCGAGTCCATTAAAGTGAGGAGCGTATGCAGGCGAAAACTTAAATTCTACATCTCGCTGAGCTGCAAAATCACATATAGATGTTTTGTGTAACTTAAAAAAGTTATTTATTTCCTTAGCGCCAGCAACATAATTACGCCCGTTATCACAATAGATTAACCTTGGTTTTCCCCTGCGGGCAATGAACCTTGTCAGGGTTAAAATAAAGGCGTTTTTACTTAGCTCGCTGACTGGCTCTAAATGGATACATTTATATCTAAAACACACAAAAATACACAAATAACATTTTGTTATTTTGCACCCTCGTCCCTTTCGGTCAGTAATTAAATATGGACCTGCAAAATCTGTTGCGACGGTATTAAAGGGGTAGTCAGGCTCAACTCGATCATTAGGCAAATTGCTCATAATGTTGACCATACCTTCTCCCTTAAATCGTCTACACTTAAAGCAGCGGTCATAAGTATCTCGCGCCAATTTACGGCCTCCTACCGGCCAATACTGGTCGCGAACAGTAGCTAATAATAATTGTGGAGGAGCATGCATTAATCGCTCGTGTTCCTGTTGAAATATCAACTTAGTTAGATAGTGATTAGCCTTTAATAGAATCGGGTGTTTTTTTTTATATGGGTAGTTAGTATTGTTTAATCTGCCACCGACGCGTATTAAACCTTGATCGTCAATGAATGGATTTAACGAGATTAAGTTTGATTTGTGAGGTAAAGGTTTTTTATTGTTTAAACAAAGGACCTCATTAGGAAAGGAAATTTGCTGAGCTGATCTAATTAAAGTAGTTAAGGCGCGTTTGAGTTCATCGACTGTTAATATACCTGTTAGTTTGTTTTGAGGGTTTCGAACATTGTAAATAAATCTGTGGACTTGCGCACATACTCGCTGAGCCCTTGTCAATTTCGAAAATCTTTCGATGTATATACATGCTGCCGCAGGTGCAGAGTCCACCACCAAAGCAGGCAACGCTTTTAGTTCGGGAAGGTCAATGACCTCTGACGATGAGAGTGGCCACGAAGGTTCAGTTTGGCTTAGCCAGGCGGGCCCATGCCACCATAAATCGGCGCTTAATACCTTTTGGGGATCTACACCGCGAGAACAAAGGTCAGCAGGGTTATCAGATGTGGGCACATGACGCCAGCACATGGGATCTGAAATTTCGACAATAGCGGCAACTCGATTTGCGACAAAAGTTTTAGTTACGTGGGCTGTTTGAAGCCAGCCAAGGACGACCTTGGAATCCGACCAGTACACGTGACGGTCTATTTTACAGCGCAGAGCTTGTGTGACGGCTGAGCTAAGCTGAGCGCCTAGAACCGCTGAGCATAATTCGAGTTTGGGAATTGTCGTGGCCCTTATGGGTGCGACGCGAGTTTTCGCACATAAAAGTCTAGTTAGTACATTATCTTGGTCGTTAGTAGACCTAAGATAGACACATGCACCATAGGCAACCTGAGAGCTGCACTATGGCCCAAAAGTCCGATCTAGCTGGACAAATTTATATTATACCCTTAATGAGTTTCAAGGGACTTATTTATTTATAATTTGTCTAAATAAAGCAAATTTATTATTATATGACCTTTCTTCTCTATTATTAATGAGAAAATTGAATAACCAGTGTATCTTGACCTTTGTGTAAGAAGAACTACTACGGCAGTAGAGCTCAGTTATAATTGGCATTTAATTTTAAACGAAAAGAAGCATTATTACAATTGTCAACTAAAAAAGTAAGGATTAGTCTTCACCATTCAGCCAATTAATACCCCCCGACTTTGTCTCAAAACGGTCTCTCGTCCTTCCGCAAGCCAGCCACTTTTTGTCCAGGTGTTGAGAAATTCGGGAAATGTTAATTTTGATATTTCGTATAGAATCTTCCGTGACTGCATTCGAGTGAAATTTGATCGAAATTAACTCAAACAAACGATTTTTTCTTTCGGTTTTTGGGTATTTAACCCAAGTATGATAAAAATCTCTCCTCGGTATAGTAATTACGTTTTGTGAAAGAAAAACTTAGGTTTAGGTTAACTATAAATATGACGCGGTTCCGCATCCGTCCGCAGTCTCAAACTTACATAAACCAATACTATATGAATGAGAGTAGCACACAAAAAAAATACAGGTGTGGGACATTGAAGTACAGATAGTTTCTGGTCTAAAAAAGTTGAAATATGCACAAAAATGCCTTATAAATTGTGTTCGTTAGCATTTTTCTCAGCAAAAGCGAATTGGTTTACAATTGTTATATTTACAAAACATAGTACTTACCATCAACTTCACGATCCATGATTAAAAACTTAGAAACTTATCTTAAAACTAGCTAGAAGTACATGCAATTGAATACGGAAAGTGACTCACTTTAATAAGCACGACAACGCTCATAATGACACTTCAATGATAATATTAAATTAATGGAGGGTACTTACACAAAATTATCAACGGAATCGTGACCTCGGGAGTATATGCTATCGTTTTAACTAGTACTTTTGTAGAAGTGCGGTGATCGTTTTTGTCCAGCTAGATCGGACTTTTGGGCCATAGTGAGCTGTCACAAAAGGTATGCATTTCAATATATTTAGGGTTGTCAATCAATACTCGTCTTGAAATCTTAAGGGACGATATGACGTTTAGACCTTGAGAAAACTTTATCCATGATTTTTGGATATTTTTGGGTACTTCTTCGTCCCAATCGATCTTTAGAGACCATAAAGATTGGAGAAGTATTTTTGGTTTTATTGTGCACAGAGAAAGTAGTCCCATGGGGTCAAAAATTTTGAAAGTCGACGACAAAATTGATCTTTTTGTCAAAGTGACATTGGGGGTGATTTCAACCTCGAACTGTAGGTTATCTGAAACAGGTGACCAACCTATACCTAAAGTGCTAGTGGAGTTACTTATGGTGAGATGATCTCCGTCTTGTACAGAATTGTCATCAAATAAATTTTGTAAATTCGAACGATATTTTCTAAGGTGGAAACAACCTTTTGCCAGCTCATCCGACACCTGACGCTGAATGTATTTCAACTCCTCTTCGGACTCGGAGTCCGCCCCAGTTAGTAAATCGTCACAATAGAAGTCGTTTTGGATTATATTTTTTATAACGGGGTCTTTACACTCATCACCAAGCTGCCAGATGCACCGGGTGGAAAGAAAACTTGCACTTGAAAAACCATAAGTGATAGTTTTTAGCCTCAAAGTGCGGAGAGGTTCACTTTCGTTATCTCGCCACAAAATCAGTTGTAAATCCCTGTCAGAGGGGTCCACCAGAACCTGGCGGTACATTTTTTCACAATCACCAGATAGAATGTATTTGTGCGTGCGAAAACGCAGAAGGATATTGAACAAAGAGTCCTGAATTACAGGCCCTACCATTTGTAGATTATTGACCGAGAAACCGGAAGTAGAAAGAGCAGAGCCATTAAACACGACTCGTAAGCGAGTGGACTCGCTATTTCTGATTATTGGGTGGTGGGGCAAAAAGAAGTGGGGGCCAATAGGCTTAGGCTCGGGTGATTCCTCGAGATGGTCAAGTTCTTCGTACTCGTGAATAAAGTCCGAGTACATTTTTTTAAGTTCGGGCTGCTTCCTAAAGCGAGCCTCTAGGCTAATAAACCGTTTTTTGGCTAACGAATAGGATTCTCCTAGACAATCCTTTTCGTCACGAAGCGGTAAACGAACGCAATACGACCATTTGTCAAGCGATACGTATTAGAAAGAAAATGTTGTTCGCACATTTTCTCTTCTTGAGTATAGGGGAGAGACTGGGGTATATTTTCTAGTTCCCAAAATTTAGTCAATTCGACATTTAGGTTAGGCAAGTTAGGCTCTTGTAACAAAAAGTTGCAATGAGTAGTTTTATTTGATGATTGTTGTTTGGAATGATTGAGTATAGGCAGGGGACCAGAAATGAGCCAACCCAGCTTAGAACTCCGAAGAATAGGATCGCGGGGTCCTAGCGAGTGCTGATTGGAACCTATTAGGTCCCAAAATAGGTCAGCACCAATGAGCATGTCAATAGAAGAGGCTTCATAAAATTTAGGGTCTGCTAGTTGAAACTTAGATAAGTCATAGCGACTGACGTCTAGAGAAACTTTAGGCAATTTTTCGGCAATTTTAGGCACAACTAGGCATGTCATATTGACATTAAATGGGTCATTAAGCGACTGGAAATGTAGGGCACAACGATTGGTATGCGTATTTATAGGGGTGTCAGACAATCCGACAATATTGACATTAGATGGCTGCGAAGCCAGATTCAAAGTTTGTTGGACCCTTTGACTGACAATTGTCGATTGACTCCCACTGTCCAACAAACACCGAACTATCATGGAATCATTAGTAGCTGGGTTTCTTAATTGAACTTGGGCGGTGCACAACAACACTTCCGAATTAGTCATAGCAGCTAAACTAGTGCTACTAGTGTTTGAAACTTCAGGTTGACTTGAGACATCAGATTGATTGGGAACATGTAAAAGAGAATTGTGTCTTTGTTTACAAGAGCGACAAGAACCTGGCAATCTGCAAGTTTGAACCTTATGTCCGACCCTTAAACAGTTCTCGCACAAATTCAACGAGGATGCCAAAGCAACCCTATCTTCTGGCCTTTTGGCCTTGAAAGCAGCGCATTCGTACAGAAGATGATGACCCTTGCACATGATACACTCACTCAGCGGCTTAGAATAAGGAGGGGAGTTTGGTTTAGTCGTGAGAGCAAACGTTTTGGTCTGTGGTTTAGATTGGGGTGGCGGTGACAGATTTTTAGTCTTGTCTTGTCTTTGTTTGTATACTGTCTCTAAAACATCTGCGCGGGCTTTGAGAAAATCAAAAAAATCATTTAAACTAGGAATTTCCGGCAGCGTATTTCTATGTTCTTCCCATTTATAGCATGTGCTGCCATCTAATTTAGACGACACCATATAAATAATGAGTACATCCCACTTTTCGGCGGGCAGTCCCAAAGTACAGAGAGCCCGCAAGTTTTTAGTGACATGATCAACAATAAATCGTAGGGACTTGTCGGTCTCTCGCACTGATTCAATGCTAAATAAAGCCTTTAAGTGGTTATTTATTAGCTGTCGTTTGTTGTCGTAACGTTTGCACAAAAGTTGCCAAGCCTCAGAATAATTAGAATCGGACACTTCTAAATTGCATAGAACGCGGGCCGCTTCACCTTCCAGATACGAAAGTAGGTAGTGAAATTTGTGTATGTTTTGTATCTTAGCGTTGTTGTGAACTAAAGAAATATAAGTTTCTTTAAACTAAAGCCACTTAAAACACGACCCGTCAAAATTTTGAATTTTAATGACAGGTAGTGAACCCGAGAACATCATTATTATCGTGATGACACTGCATAGAACAATTATTATTGTTCAAGCCGTCTCTGGAAGGCAAATTGGCTTCTAGAAAATCTTGAGCTATTGATAAGTTTGTGTCAAACTCTTGTTCAAAATTGTCCCGATTTGTCAATTCTTCAGCTTGGTTAGGTTCACTCAAAATCTCTATTTGACCTTGCACCTCATCGAAATCAGTAAATAACGATTGCATTCTCGATATTTTCATTGAGAGCTGTTTAGTTTCCAACGACGAAACAGTTTCCAAGACGGTTAAATTGTCTAAATAGGATTTAAATTTCGTTAATCGACCTTTAATAGAACCACGTCTAGACAGCACTTTAAGTTTATCTTCCGCCGACATCTCGTCTTGCTGCAATAAAATTATCGAGAAAAATAACGCAAATCTAAGTAAACAAGTTATGTAATTGCATACGATACGCTCCTCGCTTAGCCGGTCCACCGACGCGCCGTCTGCCGTTCAGCCAGAAGAAATTGAACTCTCGGGCCTGCGCGCAGGCAGCAATGCGCTCGCGCTGCACTTGGGCGTGGCTATTGCCCCGAAGTAGGTCACTGGACGCTGGAATAGCAAAAAATGCACTACTAAACAGCTGATTGGAGAGATGTATGCAGGCGGGCAAAGGGCGTTAAGTACCTAAAATTGGAAGCAAGGATTGCGAAGATTTGCTTTTAGTTTATTTTAATAATAAAGGCGTGATAACTGGGGTGCACAATTAATAGAAAATAGGCATAAATCTTTAGGTAGGCACTTGCAAGTAGGTTTTATTTTAATGTTTGGAAAATTGGCTAGTGCAAAGAAGCGATGATTGCGTTGCTATAAAGCAAATTGGATTAAATGATTGGATGACGCTTGCAATGCAACTTATGAAGTTAGCTAGGTTTTCTATTGCCTTAATAGCTTGTATGTCGTAATATGAGTTAGGCAGTTGAGTGTAGCCTTGAATCAGCTAGTGCAGATAGTTGGGAACACTAGAAGTCTTACGAAAATGCTTAGAAAATTCGAGAAACTGGAATCACTATTGGCACAAATCAAAGAGGAAGCAACTAGGAGAAGTAAAGGAACGGGCTCACGATATAAATTGGGCAGGCAGGTGAAAGTAGACACGTTGTGGTGCGCGGCGTGGCACGTGGCACGTGGCGGGCTGCTGCGTAGAAGGCGTGGGTCCGTCAGAAATGCGTCTTTTGGACGCTGGAACTGGAGCGATTGGGTCTGGCTGCACGATGCACGTTGATAGGCACAGCTAATGCCTTGGCGTTGATCCAGGCATCTAGGCGCTGCGCTGAGTAGGTGCACATGGCGATGGCCTCTTCGCTTGGGAAATGGAAACTGCAACTGACTTCGGAATCTGATTAATTGCTGCAGTGTCCTGACACGGTCGCCATTTTGTTCCAGACGGGAACAAGTGTAACAGGACTCCCGAGAAATGATACAAACCAGTGAAGATATACAACAGCTTTATATTTCTGCCAATAGTTACATTGATTATTTAATCCAAACAATCCAATATCCCTGACTGTCCGGTCCGATGGGTCTACTCCGACTGGCCGGTGGCCGCCTGCACTGCCTACCGCCATACGTCAAATAATAGTATTAACTACCCTCTTCTTTTAATAAATATTTTCAAATCAATGTCAAATAAGCGGCGTTCAGGAGTAATGCTAACAGTCGGCCATCCTGCAGTCGGGATGCCCTCATTCCGATTGACTCGGCCATTCTAAATACAGTGGTATGACCTCATACCTACATATTTAGCTATCGGTACTACAACTTTAAAGGTTTTTCATTCTGTATATTACTTTATACAACATTCATTACTTATTTCAAATCATACTATAATGATTAAGTTAACAAAATGTTAAACGTAAAACATGTTAATAATTGTTGTCAAGTTACCAATTCAAAGATTATTTTAATAAAGATTACATTTAACACATATGCTATATTTTCTAATCATTTTCGTTGCTTTTGTCTTGCTTAGGCCACCCGCAGGCCTTCATAAGTCACTTATCATAGGCCACCCGCAGGCCTTCATATTTAAGTCACTTATCATAGGCCACCCGCAGGCCAGTATCCATTCAGTCTTCCTTTTGGCCATCCGAAAGCCATGGCAATGCCAGTAATACATCTTCAATTATATTGTGACCACCCGAAGGTCATGTCCATCTTCAACCATCTGCATATGCTGGGCAATATCCGATCACCCGGTCTCTATGCTGTAACTGGTAGGACAGAAATGGACAACTGTTATTATAATCATACCAGATTATTACATCAAACAATTATTGTATCATGTCATAATATATGCTAACAAATCACTTTGGCGGTGGAATAAGGATTACAATTGAGCAAAATAGTAAATACTCTAAGGACGGTGTAGTTCGATAAAACCCCATAAATGCTGGTTTTAATGTCTGAACTATCAGGAATACAATATAGGCTAGAAAGTAATTGTATAATTTATTCATCATTTGATTCTGCGTCAGTATTGTCACTAATTTCATTAGAATTGGTGATACCTACGCATATTGTGACCCATGGCTTAAGTTGGTCGGAACTAAAAACATTTTTATATTTTCTCTGAGCATGTCCTCGAATGCTCGATACCTACTTCGTAGCTGTCATTGTCTAGGGACTGCATAACCCTAAAAGATCCATGAAACTTAGGGGCTATTAGCTACTTATTAACTTTTTGCCATCTCAGGGTTATGGATAGGTACCATGCCTAAAATTGATAGAGTATCTAAAAATGCACACATTTTTTTAGTCATCTTTTTGTATTTTTTTCTATAACTGTTTTTTGCGCATTACCTATCTAGCGCAAACGAGACTTGAACCTACGATTTTTGTGTTACTTTGCAAAGTTTAGGGTTAAGTCACCTTTCTTAAAAACTTTAATTATTGACAATTTTTTATCGATAGTTGCCTTAATTTTTGCTTGTCCCTTCTCTATTCTTTCTTGCACAATTTTTCTCATATCTTGCCTTTGCGTATTACTACTACTGTATAGCTTCGCCAATTTAGGCATATTACATGAAGGTTGTAGTTACCACCGGTTCGGAAAGAAAACCTCTGCCACGAGAAGAACCGGCGTAAAAATACTCGGCGATATAAATATTTCATTCAAAACCGTATTCAATAGGTACTTATATAATTTCAACATCACAGTATTATAAAATTACATTGCTACATTTGCTACAGTAGAAATCTTATTTATTATTTTTTTTGCGATAAATTACTCGTGCCGGACGCTATCACTGCCAAATGTCGGTATCCATGATGTAGGTAATCGTTTATCATACATATAATCCTTCCGTGCTTTGGAAGGCACGCTAAGCAGTTGATCCCGGCTGCTGTCTATGACAGTAGTCGTTAAGCTGAGCTAGAGGCCTTCGGGCGGCTTAAGAACTTCTAACAGTCGAGTTGCCCACTCACTTGACAAAGGGGCACAACTGTTACTCGCGTCCGCAGGAGCTACCTACCACAACCTGCACGTGTCCCCTGGGTGGTACTAAAGAGTGACAAACTTTCAAGGCAAAAAATAATGTATATCATAAGATTAAATAAATAAATACATATAATATGCTTTTGAAATAAAGCACGTGCTTCTGGCTTATCAGTCTTCGCTAGGAAGTCGTATACATTCTTCCTAACATACATTATTATTTCAAATACGTATATCGGCAGTCTTAGAACATCTACTCGTATTTCCTTGAAGAAGTCTCTTCATGACTCACGCGACCCCAGGTTATAAATTGTTCTAATAGCCATTTCTGCTAGAGATTCCCGTGTACTTTTATTGATTGTATTATTTAAACTCCACCGCAGTTTAAATATTAACGTGTGTATCCCAGTCTCTCTCATCCAACCCATGGTTCACAGTGTATTGCAAGTTCAAAATAGCCCTGTTGTACCTCTCAATTTGCCAATTTGCCCGAGGGATGGCAACGGTATTTAAAACGTGCTTTGCCCTAATTGAAGCAACAAATGTTTTGAAGTATTTTAATGTGAAACTGGAGCCTTTATCGGATGTACAATAACTTTGCGCCTACAAAAAGATGTGAAAATGTCATATACCACTTTGATAGTGGTTTGAGATTTAGTATTTCTTACTGCCTTGACAAAAATGTACTTGGTGAATCCATCTTATAACACCAAGTATAAGTATTCCCTTTTTTAATTTTTCCATGTGAACTGTGTGAAAATAGCATTCACTGTGGGAATAGGATACAGTAAGTAAACAGATTTCTTGCCTGCCAATACTTGGCTGCATGCACAGTTATTTTAAGCTTTAACGTATTGATGAAGCGATTCATTTTGTGGAAACCAATAATCTGCCGTCGTGATTAAGAGCATATCCTATCGAGCAGAGCTTGATACGACCCATTTTAATTTAGGGGTCATGCGGCTATAAACTTTGGCAACACGGAGAACGTAATTAGTGGTAGGTGGTATCGTCATGAATATTTTATTTTTTTGTTATGTGCTAGATGCGTAGATCTGTCATCTGCACTGTATGGAGCCAATGATTGGTGGTAATATTGAGAATAATCTACCTCTCCTTAAGTGTCTGACGTAGTGACTGGATTGCGGCTTAAGCCACATGTTGCATGTTGAACCCAGGTCTATACTCGATCTTAAAAGTATATTTTTGTAACAGCAGGATCTTGCTATCTTAGTTATCAAGTCTCTCTTTGTCAAGTTGGACCGCAATGGATTATAGTCGGTGATCACCGTAAATTCTAGCCGCAATCGTCTCCAACTTATAGGAGTATTAGCTTTCTTCACGAGTGCAGTGCTTTGCTTACTAAAGTACTTAGTCGATTTTTATCGGCATCCGATACTTTTGGACCAAAATGTATCATGTCCAATGTATGGTTCTTTAGTTTGATTCATTATTAAATTGTTAGTATAGGTTTAGCTGGGGTTTCATCAACGATATTATCAACTAATTTCTGGTTTATTTTTAATAAGAGCTTTTTTTTTAAGTCTCTAATTTAATAGCACGCCCGAGTTATTTTAGCTTAAGAAAAGTGACAGGTTTAGGAGATGGACATAAACCTTGACAAAGCGCCCAGGCGCCTTTAATTTAATTTATTTTTAGCTTAATTATAGAACACTAACCATAGCTCTATGTTTGTAATGTAACCTCTAACACTATGGATTTTATAGTCCGAAATAAATGATTTGTATTTGTATAAACCTCCACCAAAGAGTGCCACAATGACCGGTCCTGCGCCACCCGCATCCAGCGGACTCCGCAGTCTTAAGTAAATAAATGGCCGAAACAACGTATGCCTCGACGTTGGCAACTCGTCTACCCTTATATTTACTAACTCTCACTATGTAAAACCGTTAATAACTACTGTTTTTCTACTAGCGAATCATTAACTAAAGTTCATTGCCCACCGAAATGTATATAACATGTTGTGTTAAAATACAATACAAATACTGTTTATTGTACACCTCTGTATATACATAATTATAATTCTTATATATTATTATCAATAATTGTTATTGTTAAGGAGGAACAGGCCATGGTTTTTGTGTCTTAGAAGGTGCTTTACTGATTTGTGGACAAACTAAACATTTATTAGAAATATTTTCTACTTCAGTGTCTAAGTTAGGTTTGTTATCCGTGGGCTTGTCACCGGCTTGTTGAGGTTTAGGAAGATATTGGCACACAGTGTTTATAATAATAATATCGTTGTTTGTTCGCGGGTGCACATAAACCTATTAGGTATTGCGTCTCGTGCCATTGGTTTGCATTACCATCAGCCAACTTTGGTATGGCGTTGAATATTATCTGTCGTTGGCTCCAGCCGTATATTCTCGCAGTCTGTGAATGAGCATATGGGTCGAACTGTGGGATAACATTGTGAGCACCTTCAAAATGGTTTCCTTTGCCTCTCATAATCGTGGCAAACTCCTTAAGGACACCATTCTCCTGGCCGCTCCCAGATCGAGAACGATATCGTCTTCGTTTCCCAAGCCGATGACGATGAGGACTAGTTCGCTCCCGGCTGCTTCTGAATGAGGAATTATGACCGCGAGACAACTAAGTTTGAATTATGCCGCCGTTTCCTACTGAGTACTACGATAGCGCCGAGGTCTACTAGGGGAACGGCCTGCCCTGCGATTACGCCGATGAGACTTCGTAAAAATTGTTCCCCCCTGAGCTAGCGTCGCTGCTACTATCGCTACAATGAGATGGCTCTGGGATCTGGGACGGCGGGAACAGCTACGGTAGGTGGTCCGCGCTCACTGCCTTGTATTTGTACTATTGACCGAACGCCGTCGATCCCTATTACTTTTGGGGCTGCGTGGCGTTCAAAAGGTCTCATATTTGAAAGTGGTGTGTGTACCGCGACTCATCGCTTGAGGACAATGTGTCAGACAGTGGGGATTGGAAACTACAATAGCATATGAATTATGACTCATCAATGTGTCAATTATTAATTTATTATGTAATTCGTATTCGTTATTTTCTTTGTGATGTAGTAATGAGAAGTCATTTAGATTGTGTTACATACATAATTCAACAGGTATGATTATTAGACAGAAGAAATAAGGGAAAATAAAATAAAGCATTTGTAAGATTTCGTTAGTAATAAATCCTAATTGGCTTACGCCTAACAGAAAAAAAACCCATTCTCTTATTTTTCGAGTTTTACTTTTCGCTGTTAGACCGGACTAGTAGCTTATTAGAACTAGAAATTAAATATAGAATACAACAAGCTGCCATTCATTGCCGACTGCACTTTTCTGTATACCGTCATCAACCACTCACTGAGACGGTTCCAACGAGCCCAAACTCAACAGGGCCACGC
This sequence comes from Epinotia ramella, assembly GCA_947578815.1. NCBI lineage: Eukaryota > Metazoa > Arthropoda > Insecta > Lepidoptera > Tortricidae > Epinotia > Epinotia ramella. The sequence continues at coordinate 19,547,220 of OX388220.1, read as the reverse complement.
CGGCAAAGTACTGAATTCCCATGGAGGGTGGCCTCCATCACCAGATCAGCTCGACGGTACCACAATACTGAATTGTCATCCAAACCACACGTTCATCCAAAACCTCAGCTCAATCGGCTGAAGACATCTGGTTCAAAATTGAGTTGCAAGATTCCACACGAACAAACATAGTTATAGGTACATACAATACATTGCAAGTTAATAGAAAGATTTAAAAACTGTATAGAATATGCAAATAAAACTTGTGCTTTTAAATAACATAAACAGAAAACAAAACACTAAGAAATCTGAAAATTACTTCCTCGAGACGTTCAATAGCTAAACAGACATTTGAGTAAAACCCCATTTACTTAATATTCAAATCTGTGTAACAGTTTTGTATTTGTTCATTGTTTTGTTCTTTTGTTTTCTATGTAAGTATTACATCAGTAACCAAGTGTCATTGCAACCAAATCGGGATAGAATTTATACTCCAGGCAAAATACGGTTTTAAAAAAACATTAATTTATAATAGCGTTTTTTTTTGTTGATTTCATTTGAAAATGTTATTCTAAAATGATTTAGTCAAGAATCCGACAGACTTTCCACCCGGAAGTAATTATGTAGATTTAAATGAAGCATGCATTATCTTTTTTTGTAAGATTTATCTTGAATATTATAGAGCAAATGTAAATGAACCAAATAAAGACAAAAACATTTATTAATATTTTTACTGACTTTTCAGAAGCCAGTTAACTTATCATTTTTTTCAATGTCTGAAATTTTGTCGGATTTTGTCGCTGGGTAACTATTTAATTGATAATATATCCGTTACACATAAAAAATAAGCTATTATAAATTATTTCCAAAATTGACATTTTTTTCCATACAAGTTGTCAGTTCATTGCCTGGACTATTATTCCAAGATAAATAGTCAACACAATTTGGTCGTTTATCCTCAGACGTAAACAAAGGAAACGTAAACCCAAATCCATAGTTCTTTGCTCATAGTTATTACGCATTTTAATCTTGTTGCATAATATATTGCACTCCTATAGTAGTAGTACGTCAATATTCCGAGACCTCAAATTATATGGGTACACGTATATTTTTAAAGCACATAGTAAATATAAGGATGCAATATAGGTGAGCATTCGCGTTATAGAACATAGAACATACACTGTATTACACATATATATATACAGTTACGTGAGTACTATTGCTTCCTTCGTTAAAAAATCAATCTTTATTCTACATGTTCTTTATTTAGTACGTAGGTGCTTACCTACGTAGATGCATTATGTAACGAAAATACTTCTTGGTAAAAGACAACGATGAAATCACGGAACAAACATCATAAACTGACCACTGTCCTTATTTCGTTGCAGTAAGGTTCTTGAGAGATCAATTAATTATGTTGTTGGCGGTAATGTAATTAGACATTCATTAAAAATAAACAATAATGGCATAATAATGAATAAAAACATACCTCGGGGTTTTTTCCAAAGTTCTTACCACTTCTGACTGTAACAGGACTCCCGAGAAATGATACAAACCAGTGAAGATATACAACAGCTTTATATTTCTGCCAATAGTTACATTGATTATTTAATCCAAACAATCCAATATCCCTGACTGTCCGGTCCGATGGGTCTACTCCGACTGGCCGGTGGCCGCCTGCACTGCCTACCGCCATACGTCAAATAATAGTATTAACTACCCTCTTCTTTTAATAAATATTTTCAAATCAATGTCAAATAAGCGGCGTTCAGGAGTAATGCTAACACAAGGGAAGTTGAATTAAATCCAAATTGAAAGCAAGACTGTTTAATGCAGTTTAACCCTTAAATGCATGATTTTTTGTATAACTTTTTAATAAATTGAACTAGATGTGTCATGTTGTATAGATTGAGGGAAAAATAAAGAAAAAAATCATAGTATTTAAAAAAACATATACAATATACGATGCATATATACATCATTATGCATTTAAGGGTTAAATAGGCACAAAATTTGGTTCCATGTGGAGTGTGTTTCGCTAGGCGGTGGAAAGGCAAGTGTCAAGCAGAGGGCTCTGATGGATGGCGTGGGTGTGTGGTGAGCCAGGATTGGCTGATTAGATGTATCACGCAATATTTAAGCTATCTAATTGGCGGAGGCTCGATACAATGCAAATATATGACTTGTGTAGTGGAAATAAGGTTTGTAATAGGTTAACAAGAAAATAATCTTAATAACTAAATATAACTAAATGATGTGCTAAACGCAGCGGCGTGAACAGCCGGTAACAGGGGCAAATATTTAAAAGAACGCTTCCTTAGAGCATCTGTAGTACCTACTTAACCCCTTGTGTCTAATTTTATTTTTTATTCTAAGTAATGTTGATCTAAAGTTATGACTAATGTATCTTGGCACCACGAGATCATAGCACAGCAGTCAATGCAGATTTTGAGGTAACATCATGTAATGAGTCATAATAGTTTATGCATTTTTGTTTTTAAAAGGTATTTTTGTGATATCTTAATTGTTTTGTTCTTTTTAGTGTTTCTTAGATAAAAAAAACTACTTGTGTCACCCCAGAAGAGTAAAAAATACACGCGAACTTACTTTAAAGAAAAAAATGTTTTTATTTCAATTCAAACCACCTGAAAATAATTGCTCACAAGCTCAATAGTCTACCGTTTCATTTTTTGCTCCTATTCCAGGCCACACCCTGTAAATTTCATTTGTTACACTTAGAGTGGGTGGCACCTAACCGTCTGTGGTCGTAAGCGCTGCGTTGAAATCTGAATGTATGGAAAGTTTGACAGCTGCCAGCGCCTTATTTAACGTTTATAGGTCTGTCATCGCTCATCGTAAAAGACTGAGGCTCTAGTATCTGGGGGCACGGCAGTGCCCCCGCCAAGTCGAGCGCGAAGCAAACACTGCCGTACCATCCTTTACTGGAACCATTTCGCCGCATTTTCAGGCCCCTATTTGAGAACCTCTGTATAAGACCAGAATGCAGAAATTTTCGTCATCCAGTGAGCTATAGTCACATACTTAAAATCCAAAATTTCAAATCTGTAGGTCATTTAGTTCCGAAGTTAAGCGAAAGCAAAGTTTCGCATTTATGACACTCACTCACTCACTCATGATCATCAAAGTAGAACTAGTACTTCCCATAAACTCAGAGAGCTGAAATTTGGTACAGTTAGGGTTTAATGGCCACGTAAAGGGAAAAATAAAAAAAATTGCAATTTCAACCCAGTTTTCTAGATACACCAACGGTAGACATTACTTTGTAATCCTATGCAAATATATAGGATTACAAAGTTACATTTGCAGTGAATGGGAAATTCAAAAACAAGAATGGGCCTGCATTCATAGTTTGTATGTATGGATAACACATTAACCTAAAAAGGAGTGAGATCCCATAAAAAACATTCCATGTAAAAAAGAGGCCAAGTCTCGAAACTCTTCCACCGTAAAAAGTTATGAGATATTTCGTAGAGCCAAGTCTCAGGAATTCTTATTAATCCTTATTTGCTTGCTCAATAAAATTTTGTGACTTGGCAATCACACAATACTACATAATTTTAGGTAAGTATGCAAAAATCCATAAATACAGTTAAGTTGTGTGATTGCCACGTTGCAGAATTTTATTTAGCAAGCAAATAAAGATTAATAAGAATGCCTGAGACTTGGCTCTACGAAATATCTCACAACTTTTTACGGTGGAAGAGTTTTGAGACTCGGCTTCTTTTTTACATGGAATGTTTTTTATGGGATAAGTTTTACCGAAACAAAACGTTACGACCGCGTTTGCGTTTAGCTGTCAAATACCATACAAATTGAGGGTAAAACGCAAACGCGATCGTGAAGTTTTGTTTCGGTAAAACTTATACTGCCTCTACGAACTATGTACTACGAAGCAACTTGACCACTTGAGGCTTTTCTGCAGCGAGATCAGTGATTCGAAACATGATTAAGCAATTTTCTTTCAATCTTGCATCTGATTTTAAAGCTGTTAATCCTCAACCGAGTTAGCTGAAATTTCGCATACATATTTTGTTTGGATGACCATAAGAACTCCTCAATTACACATATAGATTCAATTACGTCGAATATTGTAAAAGATCAAGATCAATCCTTGGATTCATATCTAATGGCCGGTTCCAATTATCAATCCACCGATAGTTTTCCTTACCAACAGTTACATTTTGACACATTTTCTACGGGTAATCTGTCAAAATGTAACTGCCGGTAAGGAAAACTATCGGTTGATTGGTTATTGGAACCGGCCATAAGTAGTCTTGATGGCTCGAATCTAAAATATTAACATCGATATCGAAATATGTTATGAGCTCACCTTTTGTCAACTTATTGTTAACTTATTGTGTATTCGTTAACTTATGGTATGCCGACTCACTTCCAAAAGCAGTTGGCGGTGGATATAGTCAGCTGCTCGTTGAGGATCGCCCCGGAGCACCAGTGCGCGTTGTCCTTCTGGATCGAGACCATGTATGGGTAGTCCTCAGGGCGGCCATCTCGCGCTGAAATGAGCCGCCGACTCCCCCGACGCCGCGCTGAGCATACCAGGGTAGCATAAATAACAACAACATTTACATTTCAAACATTTATTGAATTACAGCTTAGAATTTTAAGATTTACCTTTCGGGTTAGCTTTGGTATGAGCTCGTCTTCCTGCGAGTTTGACAGGTTTTTTGGCAGCTGGTTTGGAATGCTTGCTAGCTTGCCTGCCAACCTGCTTGCTAGGTTGCTTTCCGCCTGGCTTACCAGGCCGCTTCTTCGCTGGCTTGCTGCCTTGTCTCTCAGCTACCTTGCCAATTTTCTTGCCGCGTTTCACATTCTTTGCTTGGGGTTTGCGGTACGTTGACTTGCGTTTACGAAGGCCACGTTTGGGGTTCACATTTTTCCTCAGGCCTTGTCGCTTGACGCTCCGAGATCGAGCTTTCGCGTCGTTCTGTTTTGTTTTCTGCGGTTTCGGTCCCTTGTTAGTTGCAGACTTGGCAGCTGCCTTGACCGTTTTAGATACAGATCGACGGCTGATCGTATCATTCTTTGGAGCAGCAGCTACCGTCTGTTTAGTTTCTTGTGGCTTGGGTGTATTAGGTTTTTGAGTCGCTGTGGTGTTGCTCTCTTTTGCCTTGACTTCATTGGCAGCTCTCTTACTCCTCTTCAAGTCTTTGTCGTTGAAGTATGGAACTTTTTTGACCCTGGACTTGATATCTCCTTGGAAATCGAGCGGGAGGATATGACTGCCCGGGGAAACGATGGCCTTCGGTTTATTCTGCTTGCCTGCCCATTCCTGTAGCGGTGGGGGTTGGAACCTCGTGAAAGACTTGGATTTGTAGCTTTTTTTATAAAACGACCCCGCATTTACTAATCTATGATGTTCTGAGTCTGGATGCACTTTTTTCGGGTATGTCTTGTAAACAATTGATGTATCGAGAGAATGGGCGACATATTGTAAACTATAAATTATTAACAAGAGGAACAGTGTCTTCATTGCTGAGTCTCGAAAATGAGCATTGGAACAAAAAGTGAAATCGTATTGTTAAGATAAGTTTATAGGATTTTTAAATGAAATTGATCGATAAGGTACTTTATGATTTGGTTTTATATATATTGCCTTGCTCTCCGCCGCGCCGATAGCAAATGTCGTTGCGCAATTTTACTCAAACGTGTATCGAAATACTTAAGTGGTGCATAAAGGAAACGTATTATATACTGAAAACTTGTATTTATTTACTGTACTTATTACCTAATCTAGATTTCTGGACGATGTTGTTTTACTTTGTGGACTTAGAAATAAGATAATCAACAACATTTTCTAATAACACATCATTATAAACTTAAAGGGTTCTTGCCCATGGAGCAATCCCCGTGAATAATTTTTTTTGAGCCTTTTTGTTTGACGGCCTGATAAGAAACGTTTAACTTTTGAACCTTAATTTTACTTGATTTGACCTAACAAGTCAAATATTCTCAACAAATCCAAAACATACGTAGTCATCAATGGAGGCTCTATAAATATCAAAAACCGGTCAAGTGCGTGTCGGACCACGCCCGGTAGGGTTCCGTAGTTGTTTGTCATTGTTTCATCAACACGCGCGTGCCAAATAAACTTTGCGGTTGCGTCTGACCCAGGAAGCAAGGAGACGAGAGAGAGTTCATAAGAAAAATATAATTAAGTATATGGACTCCTAACATGCTTGGGAGACGGGCCTCCATAAAACAGGTTAAGAGGCAAGTATAGCTCGCGACTGACAATAGGTACTTTTTATATGAAATTTCCATTTCGGGAGAAAACGTTTTCCACTAACTAAATCTTAATAAATCAATTTGATTTTGATGTCGATCACTTCAGCATAATAATATCTAGGATTATAGGTTTCGCTTTAAAAAAAAATGTTGGTGCCTATACATTTTAATTCATTGAAAATTAGGATAAAAGGAAAACCTATAAACCTAGTTTTTTATTGGGGTTACTCTTACTTGCCAGAATTTCATTTGTCCGAATTTTATCTACCATACTTGGACGTAGTTACGCGAAAACGTTTCAACCCACAAGTCACTCGAAAATGAGTTACCATAACCAGGGTACTATTTTTGACATATTACATCATGTGCACACAAAGATGCTAGTATTTTTAGGTTAGTTTCATCAATAAAGTTTGACCCAAATGTTCCAACCCACCATTATGCCAAGGACGTGTACTCAAAATAAAGTAAAAACATTACATGCATACTGAAACATATTGTTAAAAACTCTTAATAGAATAACATATCGTTATAATGTTCCACTTGTCTTGGAACATTATACTAAATTCATAAAACGCACATTTAATTGTTTCTTAAATGATCCATGTGGGTTGGAACGTTTTTGCAAAATCTTTATACATTTTTTATTTCTGCAAAAATGTTCCATGTAATTTGAAACCTTTTAGATTAATCCATACTGTTTTTTTAAGCTGCGAAGACTGTTCTAAATAAATTGGAACGTTTTATTATAATATATTATTTTCTAATTTTTTGCTATAAACGATCCACATATACTTGATCCATTTTTGCTATTATATATGTTCGAGAGAAAAAAATATTTTTTACCAAAATAAAGAACTATGGTATATTTGGACGTAGTTACGCGAAAACGTTCCAACCCACAGCGACCCCATTTTGAGATAAACGCAATTTTGTGTTTTAGCGGTACACTTTTTCCCTGTAATTATTTCAGGCAAATACTGTGGAATATATAGGTTTTACTGTGGAATGCCAAACTGGTAATTGAATGATATGCATATTTTTTGTAAATACATAATACACGGGGCATATTAATAGGTAAAACGAGTTTGAAACGTTTTTGCTAAATTTAATTTTGTATGAACCTTGTTAGATTCTGGAAATAGTCAAGTAAAACATACACACATACACACACAAACACTTTACAAACACACCATACATTTTATTCTTCATTTAAACTGATATTTATAATATTTAATATACTATCCAATTTAATAAAATTTAATAATATGCGGTCTCCTGCGATACAGGCGAAGCCTAGTGCAGGGACTGGTACTTGTACCTACGTGTAAACTATTTTTGCTGAATAAATGTCTTATGTCTTATGTCTTAATTATGCATAAACGTTCCAAAACGAATTTAAGTGTAATATTTTATAAATATATCTAAAATAAATGTAATATGTAAAATAATAAATAACAATGAAGAACATACAAAAACAACAAAAAAAAAATTAAAATGTATTACAAAAAAAATAGGACGTGATCTTTTGAGCTTCAGAACCTATGCCAAAAATTAGCTGATATGGTTCCAAAGGTTATCAAAAACTTATATTAAACATTCGATTATCATCGTATTCTATGATCTCGAAGTCCGGAACTCCACCAAACCCATCAACATCATCAGTAGCTTCTTCAGAACTTTGAAGCGTTCTATAAAATTGAAGGAAATCCTCAGGTATGTAGTGGTACATGGATTGTAAGTCCACTAATTTCGCTGGAGCAATCGGTTTGCCATTAGGCCACAATAAACAAAAATCAGATTATTTTATGTATTGCAGTTCTCGCTTTATTCTTTTATCAATTTTCAACTCATTGAAATCGTCTTCCATCGTAGACCGCATAAAAATAGAAAACATTTTATCTTTATCCAACTTAATTTCTTTTGTATGTAGCCAACTACTTAGATGAGTCTGTAAACTTCTTCCTATTGATAATCTTCTTTTCCAGTTTAGTTGTACTAAAAAAATCAGTCTTTGTCATTTTGTAAACTTGAAGAGGTGTAACTTTTTTACAGGTTTTAATAATATTGATGTATTCTTCAGGTGTATATACGCGTTGATGGTGCTTGAGTGCGGTTTCTATTTTTATGCGGTCTACGATGGAAGACGATTTCAATGAGTTGAAAATTGATAAAAGAATAAAGCGAGAACTGCAATACATAAAATAATCTGATTTTTGTTTATTGTGGCCTAATGGCAAACCGATTGCTCAAGCGAAATTAGTGGACTTACAATCCATGTACCACTACACATACACACCTGAGGATTGCCTTCAATTTTATAGAACGCTTCAAAGTTCTGAAGAAGCTACTGATGATGTTGATGGGTTTGGTGGAGTTCCGGACTTCGAGATCATAGAATACGATGATGATTGAATGTTTAATATAAGTTTTTGATAACTTTTGGAACCATATCAGCTAATTTTTGGCATAGGTTCTAAGCTCAAAAGATCACGTCCTATTTTTTTTGTAATACATTTTCAATTTTTTTTTTGTTGTGTTTGTATGTTCCTCATTGTTATTTATTATTTTACATATTAAATTTATTTAAGATACTTATATTTATAAAATAATACACTAAAATTCGTTTTGGAACGTTTATGCATAATTGCTATTTAACAAGGTTCATATAAAATTAAATTTAGCAAAAACGTTTCAAACTCGTTTTACCTATTTATATGCCCCTTGTATTATGTATTTACAAAAAATATGCATATCATTCAATAACCAGTTTGGCATTCCACAGTAAAACCAATAGTATTTGCCTGAAATAATTACAGGGAAAAAGTGTACCGCTAAAACACAAAATTGCGTTTATCTCAAAATGGGGTCGCTGTGGATTGGAACGTTTTCGCGTAACTACGTCCACTTGTCAAAGGCCATAATTTTGTTTACCAGAATTTCATGTGTCATAAGGATTATTTACCATAATACTCATTAGACAGAATGTTTATTTTCCATAATATCATATGCCATAATTTAATTTACCATAAACTTTATAATTTACGTCCTCTTCTCTACTCACCCTGAATAATACTAAGTTGTTACTCTAACTTTTGTTTTAGATTTGCTTAAGTTCGTTTCAGACGTTTTTAACATTTTGGACTTGTTTTTTTGATTTATACTTACTGCGTATGATATTAATATTAAATGCAGATTCGTCGCTGTTGCTTGCATACGTGCTAACTTGCTGATCATGCTGTGTGCACTTGCCTTGGATGTCATGCTAGTCTATAAGCTATTCATAAAGAACCATTGTATTTCATAATGTATGATGTCTGTAAAGTGTACCTGATAAATAAATAAAAAATAAAAATCCATAATGGTCATATGCAATCAACTCATTTGCCATACCTTTCAAAAGCCATATTACATGTAAAATCAAAATTGATTACAGGGGTATAACTAAATTAGGGCAGTCAGAAAAAGGGGGGGCGGGGGCGGGGGGGGGGGACGTTGACACGCTGGCGGTTAGGTTTAGGTTAGGTTACTTATAGATAACTGTGTATGCCGACTATCTTAAATTTAAATAATAATCCTTGTAATAAATTTGTATGTTAATGGGTGATTATAAATTGATTTATTATTCATGCCGCCGTCGTCGGTCCAATTCTACTCTAAGGCAGGTCCGTGTAGGTACGACGACGAGCGAAGCTAGGAGGAGTGTTAGGTAGAACTGCGACCCTACAGAGCGCGAGCCGAGCGAGCGAAGCGAGCGTGCCGCGGTAGCGGTCGGCGAAGCTCCAGAACCGAACATTCACAACATTCTAACGGCTCGCAGAAATGTAGTTTATGTTATGGCACACGAATATTCTGTCTAGTAAAATTATTACATTTGAGATTATGGCAAGTAAAGTTTCTGGCATATGAATGATTCTGGCATACAACATGGATTATGGAAAAAAACAATATGTCAAATTAATATTATGGAAAACGAAACATTCGGGCAAATGAATTTCGGGCAGGCGAAGTTCGGGCAAACGATTATTATAGTATATGAATGTCGGGCAAACAATAGACAACCATTTTATTGTGTCAATAATGTACTAAAAATCATTGAGATTGGAAAATATTTAGAAGTGGAAAAACGTTTTCTCTTTTTGTATGGACGAATACGTGGTATTCCAAAGGTATAGGTACTTCCCTTTCAACGATGACCACATAAACGTATGTTTAATGGCTTTAAATCCTTATTCTCAGTATTCGGGGACACGTAACCAAGGCAACGAGATTTTTTCTTCACTTTCATCTTTTCTTTATCGAAAACATCTGCAAAGGGGCCATTAGTGATCCAGCTGCACATAAACTGGTTGATATTATAAGTCAATATGAATCCGGCAAAACAAGAATCAGAACTCTTCATTCTCATGGGCCCCTAGTCCTTGACGGCGAGTTTCTTGAAGGTGGCGAGATGCGTTGCCAGCTGGTGCAGGATGGCCTTGCCGCGCGGCGCGTCGGGCGGCGCGGCGCGCGACAGCCGCACCACGCGACCGCACTCTTGCACCAGGTACTCCAGCTCGGTGTCGAGGTGGGTGCCGTCACCTGTTAGTTACGTCATTATTTAGATCAGTCAGTTTTTGAATTGAAAACTTGTTTAACGGCGCTGAGCACTTTTTGGGATGGGGAAAAATTGTTAAATACGCGACAGTGAAGGAGGTCACAAACTTTTATATTTTGCTGCTAGCCGATTAGATTTCATTCAAAACTGAACGCTATTCGTAGTAAGTAGCCGTTAAACACTTTTTGCAATAGCATATTCTGCAAATAAATTTGTAATTTTGTCCAAGCGTCCTTCACCGTTTTGCTATTGAGCAAATTCGAATAGTTCGAATTTGGACGTTATTCCTAAAGAGATAAAGCTTTGAAAAATGTTTGGCAATGGCAAAAACAAATTCGTATTTTGTTTGCCGCCGCCGACGGGCGAGCCGGCCCGTCGCACCCAATGCGCCCGCGGCCCGTCCGCCTAAATAATTGATAATTGTTTATAAATTTGCGTCAAATTCATTGTTCACATCAGCTACTCGGATAAGGGCTTTTTCTTCCCTGTTAAGAGGGATCAAAGTGGCACTTTTCTGTTCCAGGACATATTGTTGCCAGAATAAAAAAAATATCCCAATGAATACATGACGATAGTATATAAACATAATCGATTACTTATTTTTTGTAATCGATTACTTGCATATTTTTTTTTGCCTTATAATTATAAAATATTACGAAACGTATTAAAATACCACAATATTGGAATGCAGCAGCAAGTTTGTACATATGAGGCTATAAATAAATAATTAAAAACGACTTACAGCTTAACACTCTCATATTTTTTATCCTCATAGGTGATGTGAAAAGTATATGAGTCACACGGAAGCAAAATTATTTCCACCTTGGGCGTGAACACTTGAATCCCTCACTACGCTCAGGATTCCACGTTAGAATCCCTCACTACGTTCGGGATTCTATTCTGGGATCCTTCGCTTCATTCGGGATTCAATCTACGCCCTCGCCGTAAATATGCCATTTTGCTCCCTTGTGACACAATCTACTATTTAGGGTGACACCGTAAGATGTCACGTGACCTGATCGAAAAACTGTTACAATGTTATTGAGTTTTCACTTCTGCCGGCACTCCCGGAGTGCAACCTGGTCTTTTTTTTTATAAGTTACTACATTTTTATTTAACCTCCGACGCAAACGACGTATCTTATAAGTTTAACATGAAATTGTCTGTAGCATTGCAGCTACTAAGCGAATGAATTAGAGTGCGGTCGGCACACCACTGCTAGCGCTGCGAAGCTCTAAATGACTAAGGTCCCTACGTTGCCCTACGTGCTGAGTAAGAAGTTGAGTCTGCTGCGTGTTGGCACGTGGATGACACCAGTGTAACAGGCACATGGATCGTATATCTCTACTTGTTTGCACACTGACCTATATGCGAGTTCACAAACGACGTTTATCTACGCACATATCATTAGTGCTCTAAAATGCGTTCAGAAACCGTAGGACCAGCATTATTACAACCAATTTTACTATGAGAACATTCTTGTCTGTGGTAGTAGGTAAAATCTGTACTGTAATGTTATTACAGTACAGATTTTTGTAAGGTTATGAGTTTATATTTGGAACAGCTGTCTAAACTCAAGTGGGTCTCTATTCTAGTATCCATAGATATTAAAACAGTTATCGATGCGAAACGTCAATTCAGTATACGTTTTTTAATATAAACCGCACGACATTTGATCCAGAGTGACATGAGAATAGGGCTTCATTCGTTTGTCTATGATTAAAAAAAACATTCGTCTTGACGTAGGATCGAATTGCCGCCATTACTGTTGTCATTTCTTTGTTGCTTTTTGCTGTTACGAAAGTAGAATAGTGAAAAGTTGTTTGTAATTCACATTTTAGTTGAAAATATGAGTAGTAGTGACTCCGAGAACGATATGAACACTCCGCCGGATATCGTAAATGCAGCCATGATTGCAACAAAGATATTTTACAGGTAGCACTATAGTCGCAATGCAGGTCATTTTCCTACGGCTTCTGAGCCCATCTTAGAGTACTTATGATATGAGTGTAGATAAAGTAGTGCAACTGTACATAATTTAGCCTTAAAACACTCGTGTGATCCTATTATGAAACTCGCTGACGCTCGTTTCATAAAACCACACTCGTATTTTAAGGCCTCTGATTATGTATCAGTTGCATAAACTACTATAGTGTAACAGCACGTCTATCATGAGACGGCCGCGACACACTCTCGATTTTTCTCGCACTATACCTCTTGTTCCAAGTGTTCTAATAAGAGAGAGACGGATAGTGCGAGAAAAATCGAGAGAGCTCGCGCACCGTCTCATGAATGATAGCCGTGCAGGAAAGCAGGACTGATCGATAGTCTGCTTTTTGTTCACCCGGCCAGCAGCGTGCAGAACATACACGTGTGCTACACAGAGCAGTATACCAGGAACGCAATACCGACTAAGAGTCCACCTCGTCCTTGCGCGCGCCACATGCACTTCTTCGCTAGTAGCTCCCCGGGGGTGATTTTTGACTTTCGAGGGCTCGAAAATTTAGTACGAGTAAATACGATTGTAGTGTCAAAATTGTAGGCACTTACGTTCTACCGATACAACTGAATACGAGTGGTCAATAGTCAATACCACTCGTTTTTAGGGTTCCGTAGCCATATGGCAAAAAATGGAACCCTTATAGATTCGTCATGTCTGTCTGTCTGTCCGTCCGTATGTCACAGGCATTTTACTCGAAAACTATGAGATGTATTTTAATTAAATTTCGAGGATAGGTGTATTTTGTTAACCGCTACATAGTTTTGTAATAAAATTACAAAAAAAAAAATTTTAGGGGTGCACTCCATACATAAAACTGTAAGTCAAAAATTAGTTTTTCATTGCAAGCCTACGTGTGGCACATCAATCGATAGGCCTTTCAAAATAAATATAAGGTTTCTCAGCATTTTTTTGATTAAGTGAATAGAGTCGGAGATAATTGCCTCGAAAGTCACTAAAATTGTGCCCCCCCCTTCAAATTTTTGATCCGTGCATTTTAAAAATATTAAAAAATCATGCTAATAGGGCTTATTAAATTCTTTCAGCGAAAATTATTTTGAACAAGATCGGTTCAAAGGTTTTTGAGATATTTCTAAAAAACTGCCTTCCTTAATGAAAAGGATGTAAGTGCCATAAGATTTCAGTAACGATACGACCTTTTTAATGGGCACGGAACACTCGTTGTGCGTGGTCCGACACGCACTTAGCCGCTTTTTAAATTATCGCTATTTAAAAACAGTATTTTATGATTTTTGACAGTTTTTGAGTAGCTCGAAAGTCAAAAATCACCCCCCGCGTATCGTTCAGGTCGATAAGCAGATTATTATTTAGTATAAATAATGTGTGAGAATCGTGAAAGTTTAAATCAATATATATTATTCATCTCATCTTTAGACATGTTAAAGAGTTTTTGTTTTAAATTAAGTTGCACTGCCCACATTTTATCTGCTTTGCCTTAAGGCTGACTGGTAGAGAATGCTTTATAGCATTAAGTCCACCTTTTGTACCATAAGATATTCTTTTGTGCAATAAAGATTAAATAAATAAATAAATAAGCCCGAGTGGCGGCGCGAGAGTCAGCAAAGTAGGAGAGTGCTTGAAATTTAATTTTCACCTAACCGGCTCGGAAAGGCTTGCTTTATCGCTCAAAATCTGCGCCCAAAAGTCTATTGGCATTCGCTTCGCTTATGGTTCAATCTTACAATCCTTCGCTAGCTCGGCTTTCAATACAAGCACTTGCGACAAATAAGAATTTTGCAGCCTTGCATAACAAATAACTATTACCCATCTTGGCCTATCCTCGCAGTGGGCTGCAAGTGCAAACACTTGTTGACGAGCCGGGCTAGTTGTGCGCGCTCCGAGCTCAGCTGATTGACTAAGCCCGAGTAATGCTCACCTTGGCTAGACATGTGCGCCGCGCCGCCGCCGCCGACGATTTTTCCACGCCGCCGCCGCCGATCAAATTGACCGGCGTGAAAACGGCGTGGCGTAATTTCGTTTTTGTTGGAACAGTGTTAATTATTATATGCAATTTATTTAACTACAAGGACGAACAAAGACTCTTTACAGCACATGTCAACTCTGTAATGTTCTACATTGAAGAGTTTGATTGAATTCGCTTCGCAATAAAATAAAAATCGGCAATTCTGCAGCGGGACACGTTCAAACGAAATGAATGCCCTCACGTGGTTTACATTCGTGCTATATACATGCATAATTATAATATTAGTGCGAACATTCTAAAAGTCTATTCACAAACCTAATTCCATTTTTCAAATCATGCTTTTGACTCTTTTATACAACTCAAAAGTCAATGTCATCAAAAAAATTGAAAATAAAAAACAAGACATGCTACTTATTTAAAAAATTCAAAGCGTATTTTTTAAGCGGATATGATGACTTTTTTAGGTACTACTACTGCAAATCTTACTTTTTTCGTATTTTTTGTTGTGATGTAACCGTGAATACTAGTTTTTGGACATCCTATAAAATTGGCTCAGATTGAATAATAATAATAAATAATAAATTTAGGGGACAATCTTACACAAATCGACCTAGTCCCATAGTAAGCTCATTAAGGCTTGTGTTATGGGTACTAGACGACGATATATTTAATAGATAGAAATACTTAAATACATAGAAAACATCCATGACTCAGAAACAAATATACATGCTCATCACACAAATATTTGCCCTTACCGGGATTCGAACCCAGGACCTTCATCTTCGTAGGCAGGGTCACTACCCACTAGACAACCGGTCGTCGATTGAGTGAAAAGGTTTGCGACTTTAGCCGACGATAAGTAAATGTGAATTCCTTTCTCTAGCACGTCCATCCTTGAGCACGTGACCTAATTTTATAATCGACTGGGCCTAATTCCGGTAACAAAATATTTTTAACTCATTCCATGAAGAAATCTGTTTCCTAATTCCTCTGGGTATACAACAAAGGGTAGATTCCACTGTTATCCCACTACATAAGAATATTGCACATTCTGAACAAACATTTGGAGTACTACATAAGCAAAAAAATCACAATAGAGCAAGCATGCAGTTAAGGGTAGTGGCAGAATAGAGCAGATCCTAAATATCAGTTAATTCAGAAGAGCAGAGAATTTAACATACACATGGCCTTATGCTTCATCGATTACACGAAAGCGTTTGACTACATAAATTGGCGAAAAATGTTTGAAGTGCTTGGGGAAATGGGTATACCTGAACATCTGTCCTTTTAAGTGCAAAACCCCTACTGTCCAAATCTCGTGTCCGGCTGGAAGACATGGCTCAATGACACACACGACCATAAAAGGAGTCAATGAGGCTAAGCTAGCTACACTTCTGAAGAAAGTCAAATTGATCAGTGCACAATATTGCCCCTCCACATCAACAGGAAAAAACGAAGCTGATGTTTATAGGTAGAGATGGGTTGATGCAGAGGACATGGGAACTGCGAGACCTGAGGGGAAAATACGTAACGTTTTGAACGAGCTTTAGGACAATTCAACTGTAATTTTCCAACACAAAAAATGACATTTAGATCTACCTGACGCGCGTGCTTTACGTAATCAACCAGCTGGACTTGGTACAAGACATTATGTTACTTGGGCTCACAGATCTTCAACGACAGAAACTGTATGAAAAAGGTCATCAGAAGATCGCGCTTGGAAAAGATATGGAGGAACAGCAATATCCACCGCAACACCAAAGACTGACTTCGTGCACCCTTATCTTCTCTATTTTTCTCTATGCCTCTGAAACATGGACATGGAAGCCGCGCGTGAAATCAAAAAGAGATGCATTTGTCACATGTTAAATGCATCTATGTGCTGGCCTTAAAATATCCTGCGCATCTGACCTCTCCCGTTAATGGACTAACGTTAGATAGGAGTCGGAGTGGTCGCCAAGGCCGAAAAAGGTCGGACAGATCATCATCATCATCATGTGCTGGCGTAGAATGTCGGGCATCTCATGTATACAACGCCGATACTCAAGAAGCCTTCGTATTAACACCCAGCTTTCAAATACATGCTTCCAGAGAATGATGACATTCATGGACTACGTGGCTCGCTGAGACCAGTCCAGCTTGGAGAAGATGATAATGGTTGGCTGCGTCGAAGAAAAGAGAAATAGAGGCAGAGCTCAAGAAAACAAAGAAGATTATCAAGATTCCTGCTTGATATTTCTTTTTAGTATTTTTGGTACAATTACATTTCAGAAAATGTGTCATAAATGAGATATTACGCTATATATAGTTATTTCGATACTCCGGGAAAAAAATTCCACGCCGATTTCACGCCGATCACGCCGCCGCCGCCGATCAAAATCCCACCGGACGCCGCCGCCGATGATTTTGCCATCGGCGCACACCTCTAACCTTGGCCTATCCTCGCAGTGGGCTGCAGGCACTTATTGGCCAGCCGGGCTAGTTGTGCGCGCTCCGAGCTCAGCTGACTGACTAAGCCCGAGTACCAGGAAAGAAGGAGTGGCCGAGAGTAATGCTCACCTTGGCCTATCCTTGCAGTGGGCTGCAGGCACTTATTGGCCAGCCGGGCTAGCTGTGCGCGCTCCGAGCTCAGCGCCTCGTCCAGGTCGAACAGTTCCAGCGGCGGCGGCGGGGGCTCGCGGAAAGTCGGTGGAAACACCTACGATTTTGGAAATAATGATTAAGGGAATGCCTTGATTCACAACAACCACTCCCCCTTGTGGGAGAAACGCTTGTGCCTTCCACGCAGAGAAAGCGAGGTTTTCAGACACTAGGTAACAGGTCTATTAGGTTTGGCATTTGAAACAAGGAAATATTTTTTCTCGTTACGAGTTTCAAAAAAATTACTAATAAAAAATCAACTGTGTGTCAAATGTGGAATCTCCGTCATTATACGAAATTAAGGTCAATCGTGTCATTCCTTGGGATAGTGGCGATACGAAAGTTAACTCTACCCCTACACGTAATTAAAATTAAAATAGGTCACAAAACGCCAATCATTTAGAAGATTTTGTAACCGCTATAGTTTTTATGTATGGCAGCTAAGCACTGAGGTAATAAATACAGTAAGTTAAAATACAAGGCGTCTATAAAACATTCACCAAAGTCGTAATAAAAATAATAACAAGTGGTAGAGCTAGAACACCACGTTCAAGCTCTGCCGTCTTGTTTACACAGGTTAGTAATCGGAGGTGTTAGAGAGGGACGCAAATACAGATTTGTCTTCGACGCATTCAATATACATATGTTATGTATGGTTACATATTTATATGGTTTTACCGCTAGTTGCAGAGGCGGGAACGGAGTCTCAAACTGCGGCGCTATTAGACGAAGCGGTTCATGTTTTACTCCTAACGGGTCATACAGCCCTAGTACTTCTGGTACTGAAACATAGAGAAACACAGACAGGTTCAATACACCGCAAGCGTTACGTACCTACGTATCGGTCGTTTGTCATTTAAACACAACCAGATAACATTATAACACACACATTTTCTGTAACACAATATTTTCTCAAACATGCAATGAAATATTGACGTTGTGTTCTTCATAATGGGCTTCGAAGTGTCACGTTTCGGGCGCAGGGAGACGAGAGACCCGTAATGGCATTTCATACAAAATTGGAGGCCTAGATGCAAGATGGTCTTTTTTAATTTCCATTCCACAATTTGTGGCACAGGATCACGGCGTTCAGCCATGAAAATTAAAGCTTGATTTCTCGGAGTTTTTTTAATTTATATCATTGCATGTTTGAGAAAAGCGCTATACATACTTCGGCGTGAAAAGGGGTTGCCAGTCTCGTAACTATCCAACCTCGGTACGCTCGCCCGTCAATATGTACTCGGCCGGCAACCCCTTACTTCCCGGCCTCTGTCTGCCTACGCTTGGTTACTACGCATCGCGTTGTCAGGATATATTTGTGGGTGAGCGTTGAGGCGAGCTTAAAACAAATTACAGAATAAGGGGGCAGGTGTATGAAGTGAAACCACAGAACACTAAAAATAAATAGTACCTACCTATTTAGTGTTCTGCTCACCCCAACGCTCACCCACAAAGTTACTCTCCTCGCCGGTCACCCAAACTAGGCCTCTACCTACGCTTGGTTATTACGCATCGCGGTGTCAAGATATATTTGTGGGTGAGCGTTGAGGTGAGCTTAAAACAAGTTACAGAATAGGGGGGCTAAATACTCAGACTGCATGCATATACGAGTGTATCTAATGTGCGCTGGCGAGAAGACCTATATCCAATTTTCTGTCATCCTGCGCCCAACTCTATGATGTTTATGAGCTGATGATAATATGACAAACCAAAAACGTAAATGTGGAAATGGGATCCAAGTTCAATATTAAAAATATCTGTGATTGTGAACTTCGCCGCCAAAGAATTGAGATATAAATGGGTGCCAAGTTCAGTAGATAATCCTTAAATAAAATGTATTTTTAATTACATAGCATTTCTTATTTTTACAAGCTTTATATTGACTTGCCCTGTTAGTATGTATGGGACAAATCTTGCAAGTTAAATTTAACCCACTTCCCGGTGACCGATTGAGCTTAAATTTTAGGTTTAAGAATAGTTTGGATGTCAATTCAATATTAAGGTACCTACTTACGCCATGTAAAATATTTTACTAACAATTAATTGCGGCACCGCTAAAAACCGTTAACGACCAACGCATCCCATCACTACGCTTCTATCGCCACGATGTGACAAAGCGCGCTACTTTCGAAACAGCCAATCGCAGCGCCGTTACCGACCTCCCCGCAATCCGCACCTACCGCCAACTGTGTCGACCTTTGCATCGAACTAAATCGCTTATAGGCTCTATCTATTGGAGGTTATCTGTGGAAGACACTCACGCCGGGCGAGGTTGAGCGAGAACAGACGCCACGAAAAGAGCGCGTGCGGGTGCAGCGGGGCGAGCCGCGGCGGCGGCGGCGTGGCGGGCGCGGCCAGCGGCACGCCCGACAGCCACATCGTGTCGCCGATCGTGCGGTACTCGTTGATCTGAAACATAACTACACTTAGAAAAGTTGAAAAACCCCCGACATTTTCAATTCAAAGTCCAATATCTCAAAAACGGCTGAACAGATTTTCGTGAAACATAGCTGAGAACACTCGGGATAAAATTATCTATGACACTTAAAAACCCGCATTCAAATCGGTCCATCCGTTTGGGAGCTACGATAACACAAACAGATACACAAATACACAGACACGTTAAACTTATATTATAACCCTCTCTTTGCGTCGGGGGTTAAAAAGAGGAAAGAAAGAAGTTTATAGGCTGGATTAACATATACGATAATTTTTATCCCGGGTTCACGCAGACGAAGTCGCGGGCGAGAGCTAGTAGGTATATAATATATATTTATATGCATGTATGCATATATAAAATTATTATATTTATGTTTATATTCGTATTAATCAACTTTGCCATTTGTATAGCTATATGAATATTGTTAATTTTGTTATGCTAGTATTTCTCTTACACACGTTTGAATTAGGCGCCGTTTAATGAGTCGGCACTCATGATCATTGATAACGTAGTGTTGCGAAATGGATAGTCTCTTCTTCTTATTAAAGAGCTCAGCTCTTGTCGGTGTAGCTCAAAGTAGGCCCCCTCCATCTACTCCGATCCCACTGAACCTCTTTGACATCTCGATACGACCTAACATCAACTCTCGTTTTGAGCTCTATGTCGTTTATTCTAGGTTCCTTCCTCCTCCTATCTTGCCACTTAATGATAAGGGGTCCGAAATCCTCATTCGTCGACACGTTTTTTATGTGTGCGCTATCACTGTCCAATTTGGTTGTCACGTTTTTGAAATGTTTCGTTTTGTAAAGCGAAGGTATGAAGTGGACTTGGCACCTGCAGATATCAGTTCTTTTGCCGGCGCGAATGCGATAAAAGAGTTAAAACGGAACTAACAAATTGCACATGCATTTGCATGCATCCACGCCCTGCGCGTTCATTATAATAACGCATTCAGGCCCCGTATCATGGTCGGACTTATCACGTGATAAGTTACAAGATAGAGCGTCCTTCACTGGCTGACACCGTTCGATAGAACGAGACTGACGCTCTATCTTGTCACAAATCACGTGATAAGTGACAAGATAGAGCGTCCGTCACTGGCTGACACCGTTCGATAGAACGAGACGGACGCTCTATCTTGTCACTTATCGCGTGATAAGTTACATGATAGAGCGTCCGTCACTGGCTGACACCGTTCGATAGAACAAGACGGACGCTCTATCTTGTCACTTATCGCGTGATAAGTTACAAGATAGAGCGTCCGTCACTGGCTGACACCGTTCGATAGAACAAGACGGACGCTCTATCTTGTCACTTATCACGTGATAAGTTACATGATAGAGCGTCCTTCACTGGCTGACACCGTTCGGTAGAACGAGACTGACGCTCTATCTTGTCACTTATCACGTGATAAGTTACATGATAGAGCGTCCTTCACTGGCTGACACCGTTCGATAGAACGAGACTGACGCTCTATCTTGTCACTTAATATAAGTTACATGATAGAGCGTCCGTCACTGGCTGACACCGTTCGATAGAACGAGACTGACGCTCTATCTTGTCACTTATCGCGTGATAAGGCCGACCATGATACGGGGCCAGGATGCTGTTGGGGCTGCTGCAAGGGGGCAGTGCGTCAGGAATGTTCGCTAAAGCACGCACGGATGGATTTCAGGCACTAATGCGGAAGACAATGGCCTCCTTACCTACTGAACCGGGTCAGGAAAATCCCCAACAGTATCCTAAAAACGATAGCTGGCAGATTTGACTGCCCGATTTTGATGCACTGGATTCAGCAAATCAAAACGGCAGTCAAATATGTCAAATAAAAGCATCATTAGCCATCACCATATAATTTCTAATGTTTATATCTCCACTAACCTATGATATGGGTCTAGGACCTAAACCTAAACTAAAGATAAGTAATAGGGGTGTAGACTCGAAAATTATTATTACTCCAAAAGAAAGAAGGCAAAAAAATATGCCTAGTGACGATAATCCCAATCAGATATCTCAAAGAATTACGAAGGTACAACCGTTTTAACATTGCTTGTTAGAGAGAGAAAACGCAAACGGTGTGTGACGTCACGTTACGGGATGCTGCCGGGGGGCCGCGTCGACGGCAGCGCCGACCACGATGGGCGCGGCACGTTGCCGTCTATTAGTGACGTCGTTCTTCCAGCGTCATCGTTTCATATGAAGTTGCGTTTTGCGAAAAAGGGCAGAACATACCCTTCTTAAAACTTTGGACACTTATAACTTCGTGATTATTTAACCTTTTGCGCTGATTATTTCTCAATTTGATTACATTTTAATCCTTTTTCGAGAAAATATGACATCATTGATTATTTTATTTAGTGTCTACACTCCTATTGTGTGCAACGTTGGCCAAAAACACGAGCGTTAGCGAGTATCATAATTAACTATTTTATATTATTTTACTTATCAGAACAACACCTCGCGAGGACTTTGTCATACTTGGCGTTGAAAAAAAGAGCAGCAACATCTTTCATGTCACTCACGTCAGGGTCCTCTACGTCCACGGGGTTCAGGTGAAGGTCAGCGACCCCGCCGAGGTGGTCGAAGATCTTCTCCCGGATAAGGTCGTTGCACTCGCTCTCCAAGTACTGGTCCGCGAAGAAGTGCCCGGACCCGATGACGAATAGCTTCCCTAACAAGTGAAATTAAAAGATTTTTCAAAAAATCAAACCGCTTTTTTTTTAAATTTTATAGCCTATGTCACTCCCACGATTAAGAGGAATCCAACGACACCTAATATGTCGAAATCCGTCAAACGGTTTAGGCTGCAGGGCGTGCCAAAGAATAAAGTCACATACATACATACATACGCTCGAAAAACATAACCCTCCTCTCCTTCGGCAGTCGGGTAACAACAGGAGAACTTGATGTTACACCAGGGTTTTCATTTGTTGCACATAGGCCTTCCATTGTTTTACAATACATATGGTGCTACTTTCCCGCACTAGTGCGGAAAGGGCACTTTCCGTGCATATGTCGAAACTTTAAAGAGCCATATGTACAGTAAAACGTTGTACGATACACTTGCGAATACACTCCCTTCGGTCGTGTTTTAATTTATCACCACTCGTTGCGAATTACCTATTTTCGGCACTTGTATCGTAAATAACTATTGAAGAGGTGTAGTTTTGTTTGTTATAGAAGAGACTAGTGCATTGTATACTAGACTCTATAGTTAAAGCAATGACGCGTAGTTCCAGTGATGGCTCGCGGTATTTGAGCTCGAAGCGTTGTGGAACCGCCCTGTGCAACCCGAACTGAGCCACCCTAAGACTGGGGCGGAAACTAGAAGGGGATAAAAACATTGTCGTCAGGTATACAATTTAACAGCATTTCATTATATGCACACTTTCAGGCAACCGCTGTTTCAATCGGCTGCCTAGAGACAAAAAAATAACTTTTTCCCCTCACTGTCTCGGGAAGCCGTCTTTTAGAGCCTTATCACGCTTGCGATTTGCGAGCGTGTTTTCTATACAATTATCAGTCGCGGCGAACACGCTGCGTGATCGCCTTCATACAAAATACGCTTGGAAATCGCAAGTGTGATAAGGCTCTTATCCTTTAAAACCAGTGAGCAAAAACGCATTTTATCCACTAGCGGGGAAAGTAATTTGACCATGGAGCGTGTTTAAGTAGCTTTTGAGACTTTTGACAGATAACAAAAAGTAAAACACTCATAATACAACATTTTCACAGATAATGTATTTCTGTTGCCGCTATAACAACAAATACTTAAAAACAGAATAAAAGAAATATTTAAGAACTTTTAAAGAATTGCTTGTTGACTTCATTCAGGCGCTGGGTCTCAAAATGTATGGGAAAATTAAAACCCGACTCGCACTTGACCAAAATTCTACTTGATACTTATTACTTTTTTAACGTTATTATTATTAGTGTTAAAAAAATATAAATATTATTATTTAAATTAAATAAAGTTGTTTTGCATATTGCACTTTCCTCGCTACAGTGAGGTGAAAATTTTTGTGTTACACACGGGTGCAAATGTATTTTACTTCTCGTGTGTTGAAACACTCGCTACGCTCAGGATTCTAATTTAGAACCACTCGCTTCGCTCGTGGTTCAACTATAGAATCCTTTCGCTTGCTTGTGTTTCAATTCCACACTCGCGGGTAAAATACAACTTTGCACCCTTGTATAACAAATAACTATTTCATTTTTTTTTCTATTTCCTCCCCAGTCCCAGTTGGTTCAGTTCGGGTTGCACGGGCGGTTCTACAACACTTCGGGAGCTC
Source organism: Epinotia ramella (assembly GCA_947578815.1). Classification (NCBI taxonomy): domain Eukaryota; kingdom Metazoa; phylum Arthropoda; class Insecta; order Lepidoptera; family Tortricidae; genus Epinotia; species Epinotia ramella. The sequence goes on along the minus strand of OX388220.1, from coordinate 19,523,061 downwards.
AAATACAGCGAGCCATTCGGTTGCCTCTTGAAAGAAAGAAAGAAAGAAAAACATTTAATTGTGACACACACAAAACGACAAACATTTAATAAAATAAAAATACAAATAAACCCGTCACGGAATGGGCCACGGAATGGTCTTGGACACTGCAACTACGCGCCATTATTGCTCTGAATATACCTACTAGTTTTAGTAAGGTTTTAGTCCTGACTTCTACTTCTCTCAAAGGCATAGTATTAAGCAGTCGCTAGCGCTCGTCATTACTAACATCATCATCATTAGTAATCATTAGGCTAGAAATACGTCTCACTGCTGGCATTTATATAGAAATTAGAAGATTAGGTACCTAACGCTGGCCCAGTGTAGGTTTATTGAGGAGTTTTTTAGACACTACGTTAATTATAGTTATATAAAACGGCAAGGGGGTACATCATCACTCCCAAAGAGTGCCGCCGTGACCGGTCCTGCGCCACCCGCATCCAGCGGACTCCCGCGACCTTTACCAGGTCATCAAGGGGGTATGCTCCCTTATAAATGTATATTTATTAATAGTATCTTCGTCCATTCTCGGAGATATAAAACTAGGGGGTATGTCGACGAGTTAGGAAATGTACAACTACAAAGGGTGTAGGGGCATTTAAAAAAAAATCGTGTACCCAATTAGCGTGAGTTATTGTTACATAAAAGTTAACTCAGTGTCAGTTTTGTGACGCCAATTAAGTATAAGTACAGTTTGTATAAAAATTAACTTTTTCTTTTCAATTTATATATGCCATGCATATACGGGTAAGCCCGCCGACATTGTTAATTTTGGTCTGAACAAAATTTTCCAGTTGTTTTCTCCAAATTACACGTTATTTAAATGTGAAACAAGTTCTATTTCACATAATATACAATGTATGCTTAATTTTCGTCATAAAACAAACACTGAGTTAATTTTTATTTTTATATAACAACTCACGCTAATTGGGTAAGTACACGAATTTTTTTAAATGCCCATAGTAAACGGCCGACGGCCGGATGGCCGTTGGGGCGGAAAGGTTCTCGAGTGGCGACCACGTACCGGAAGGCGCAGCGTGGGTAGGCCCCCCGCAAGGTGGACTGATGACCTGGTAAAGGTTGCTGGAGTTCGCTGGATGCGGGTGGCGCAGGACCGGTCACTTTGGCACTCTTTGGGGGAGGCCTATGTCCAGCAGTGGACGTCTTTCGGCTGATATGATGATGATGATGATAGTAAACGGGTATTAACCTCCACTCCTCTCGGAGGTATAGAGGGCGGCCACGGGCCTCTTCACGGGGTAGCACACGTCGCTGCTGGACAAAATGGCCGCCGCCGGCCGCTTCACTGTCAACGTCGCGCCGTACGGGTACACGAAGTTGGGCGTCGCAGGCTCTTCCCTGATGAAACCAATCACTTGTTACAGTAAAAGCCAAGTTAGATAAATTATCGAGCATATCTGGATCAAAAGACGCATACGTTACGCATTTTCGTGTTCAGATTTGCAGAACCAGCGCGAATCAATTTGATATTGGAAACGAAAGTTTCTGAACAACTTCTGAAAAAAGGTGCTCCCTAAAAATATATTTGCTTATTCATTAGTATCATTTATGGTGAGGCCAGACGAGCGTAATTTGCGAGCTATGGGTCGCGTAATTTCGGTCCGCCCATAGATGGACATTTCGGTTTGCCCATATATGGGAGGACTGAAATTACGCGACTCACAGCTCGTCTGGCCTCAGGGTCCATATATTGGCTCATATAAACTTGATGTGTCGATTTTCTCTAGTAATACCGCTTTGTAATCATAATCATCACTTCATTTTTTTTTTCTTCCTACCTTTCATGTTCCTAAATTTCTGTTACTATCATCGGAACTCATAACGAACAGTTTTCATAAAATGTTTCTTCATAATGTCATTACTAAGAACAGACTTGAACTCATAATTTGGTTTTTTGGGAACTGATAATTGTGTTAGTCCTAATATCATAACTAAGAACATACTTCAACTCGTATTCGAGTGTATTTAATAAAAAAAATTCAAACAAGTTTTTCCGCTCTTTTATAAAAAAAAATAACCTATCCGCGATCCGAGTCGGGTTTGCCACTAAGTCCCTGTTCCCTACTGCCTACTTTTTTTTTTTTATTTATTTATCAAAAGTACAAAACAATTAACAATGTTATGTTACTCGCAAAACTGCGATAACAGTTTGTCGGCGAGACCGCGCTCATTTTAACTAATGTGTTAAGTACCTATGTTAAAACTATGTTAGGTATGCTATATGAACTACATACTTATAATCTTAAACACTAAATTACACACTAAACATGATAAAGCATGAACACTTCACTCCTGCACTTACAGTGCTATACTTTTACAATTAGGTATTTATTTGTGAAATAGTAGTTTATGCAACTGATACATAATCACTTGAACTTATACACCACTATCTTGGCATTAGTTGATCTCAGAGAAAAGTTTATGTGACGTTTTATGCTTATTATGACGAGTTCTTCATGATGACATCGGCCATTTTTTTTATTAATCTTAATTGATTTTTGGTTGTTCTTTATTAATACAAAATTTAGCAATAACTACTAGTATGTAAAGAAATAAATATGATATTAAACTATATTGCTTAAAATCGTTATGATATAAAAGTATATAAACATAGATAGTAGTAACAGAGATACTTATGTTGAATAACATTATGATTATATAGGCAATTCGGAGTTACGATAGTTATTAGCGCAAACAATTATGAATAGTGATCAGATCATTATGAGATAAAATTGTATGAGAAAAATTTTCGGGAATCCAATAATTGAAGTTGGGATGCCGATGTGAAATAAGTTTGTTGCTTCATAAATCGTGATCTTAGGTTTCAAATATACCTTTCTTACGGAACAACGAATTAAAAAGGTTATACCAATAGCATTGCAGATCTAGCTCGCGCATCGCTTCTTCGTCTCGCAACCTTGGTGGATCTCGGAACCTTTAGGCTATTTTTGTGCAAACGCCCATCTCAATCTTGTGAGATTCGTAAATAGCAGCATCAGTACTAGGAGTCCATAATTTAAAAGAATGTAGTCACTCGCTTACTAGATTCTTGATCGGGGGTTGACCCCAGTCGTAACCGTAAGACGCGCAGAACAGAATCAGTACCAAGGCGACAGAGCTTACAGGAAGTCGTCCGACTCGCTCGCGTAGTTGGGCATCTTCATGATCTGCTTAGCGACAGCGCGGTTTAGCACACCGTTAGAGATGTGACATTCCTTCGGGTGGTAGAATTTGTGGTATTTCGCACGAACTACGCAATCTATAAGGAATACAATATTGATTACTCAAGTCAGTTATGGATGGAAACATTAAAATTAAATTTTTAAAAAAATTAGCAGGTCGATCAGGTAACGCATTGTACGCGTATCTAAATGTCACTTTTTGTATGCTCGAAATGCATGGGGCTGTGATCGTAAGTACAGGGTTCTGTAGCAAAAAAATATCTTTACAACCTGCAATATTCATTTCCGCAATAAAACGAACTTCAATTTTTAGAAAGATTTTGTAACCAGATTACAGATACCCGCGGCCGCGTAGGGTGAGGCCATCTGCATTCAATGATTTAAAAAAAGATTACGCGGCCGGGTAAGTGGCTGCTACGAACTAATTTAATGTTGGTGTCCATCCATACTAATATCTAATATTCATTATAATTTCTAATATTGAAATAAATAAATATTCCAGGTCATTAGCCCACCTTGCGGGGGACTTGCACCCACGCCGCGCCTTGCGGTACGTGGTCGCCACTCGAGAACCTTTCCGCCCCAACGGCCATCGGTTCTACGTGCTGTGTGCCCCGCCCACTGCCACTTAAGTTTAGCGATCCGGCGGGCTATATCGGTTACCTTGGTTCTGGTGCTGGAAGGTCGCTGGAGTCCGCTGCATGCGGGTGGCGCAGGACCGGTCACTTTGGCACTCTTTGGGGGAGGCCTATGTCCAGCAGTGGACGTCTTTCGGCTGATATGATGATGATGATGATGATACTATATGATATACTTACTATTGCCTGTTAACCCTGAACCGATTTAGATGAAATTTAGTATAGAGATTGACTTGATTGACTTGACTCCCGGGGAATGACATAGGAGAGTTTGAATCCCGGAAATCATCTCCTAAGGGGGCGAAAGTTTGTATGGAGTTACGATATTAAACGAGCTCCACTCGGACGGACTCGCGGCCAGAAGCTACTATCTATATCTTATAGTTTGACCTCGCTTTCTGAGGAATCAGGTGAATTAAATATCGATTGGTCCGATTGGTCAAACTGAAATAAAGGCCTTATTAAAATTAGTCTAACCAATTTTGAGTTTTGGTCTCAAACTAAGTTATTTCACCGACAAACGTTTCACCGAATGCATGGTTTCGCCGAATGTTTCCTTCATCAAAGGAGAGTGGGCAAAAAAGTATGGAGCTTGGACCAAGAAAAAAAAAATGGCGGCCACTCCTGGAAGTAGGCTGTATTTAATGGTAGTGATTTAGGTAGGGTAGGTACTTTCATTTTTTGAAAACCTAACTTCCATGTCATGGATTGTTTCAGAGTTATGTTATGATTTATTAAATAACAGAAGAATAGAAGATAAAATAACGCAAGCGCACAGTACACAACCAACTACTCGCAATCTTTCTTAAATATTCACATCTGAGTTATGCTCATAAGAATAAATGAAGCACATATTCATAGTTTTCATTTAAAATTAGATTCCGAAGTGGCCGCTAGTTTTATTTTTCAACCTTTGGTCCAGAAGTGCCCAGTCTCCTTACCGTTAACTTTTTAGGTACAGCTAAAAGGTCATTCTGTAGGTTAGGTTTGTTTTACAACATTCCTGAAAAGTTTAGGTACTGATTCTGAAAAAACGGTTTTCGACTAATGAATATTCTGCGAAACACATTCGATAGAATAATTATCGTTAAAACAAGGTACTTACCTATCTAGTTTGGTCGACTGAGCCAATTAACATTCAACTGTTTCGCAAGGGGATGAATGTCGATTCCGAGATTTGATAGCTGATAGCTCTATTGTATCTATCCAATACTGATTCATTCGCACACACTCAATAAGTAAACTCTTTGTAAACTAACCTAACCTAACCTACCTATTTGTATTTTTTTACAAGGAGTCGGAAGTATGTCTCATATTGTGCCGTGTGTCCTGAATGATATATCGATCAATTAAATTAAAACAACATCATCGAATAGAACAGACATTGAATACCAAACCCACCATTGTTCACAACGATTCCGTACTCCTCCAAAAAAAAGTTGATATTCGTGTTCATGCGCTCCTCGCCGCCGTCGGTCATGGCCACCAGCACCGAGTCTCCCCTCTCCACGACGCCCTTCAGACACGCCAGCTCGTCGTCTGTGAACACGTTCTGCGGCCCTGGTACCACTAGGATTTTAACGTCTTGGAGAATGTTCGGGGTGAGCTCCTCGCGATTTCTGAAATGCCAGTACGTTTTCGTACTTCACACTCTTCACAGTAATGTCAAGAAGTAGAAAGCGACTAAAGTTGAAGGGATGTTTACAAAAAACAACATTAGTTTATTGGTTACATTGGTGCCGATTTTACAGCCCAGCGGGGTCGCCAAGCCTTTTATCAGAGTAGGGGGGTCGCGAAATATTCTATTACAGTACCTACATATGGTGCTATTTTCCCGCACTAGTGCGGAAAGAGCACTTTCCGTGCATATGTCGAAACGTAAAAGAGCCATATGTACAGTAAAACGTTGTACGATACACGTGCGAATAGGTAATTCGCAACTCGTGTCGATTTAAAACACTCCCTTCGGTCGTGTTTTAATTTATCACCACTCGCTGCGAATTTCCTAATTTAATATCGTAAATAACTATTATGCAACTGTTGTATAAGAAGGGTCTTAAAACGCGAGTGTCGTGGGTTGCGCTGCGAGCCTTGGCGAGCGTCGCAATTAAAGACGCCACGAGCGTTTTTCGAAACGATGTTCTCCGTTTTCGCTTGGGCCAATATTATTTCGTACGCGCCTGTCGAACTGTTCTCCTCTACATGACTGTGATTCTAAACGTGCTCATGCGCCTCACCTCACCCGTGACTCGTGACACCTATCGGAACTAGACCTAAGCCCCGCTATTCTGTAACTAGTTTAAAGCTCACCTCAACGCTCACCCACAAATATATCTTGACGCCGCGATTCGTTGTAACTCAGCGTAGGCAGAGGCCTAGTGTCGTTAGCGTGAAGGGTGGGGTGAGGCGCATGGGCGCGTAAAGAATAACAGCCTTGCCCAGCTATTCTGTAACTTGTTTTAACCTCACTTACGGGTCTATCGTCTAACTGCGCCCGAAACGTGACACTTCGAAGCCCGCATGTTCTAAAGCTCACACACAGGGCCACTGGTTTTATAACTAGGTAAAATACGCAACGTAATAAAGTACCGAAACATACATTTAACGCCATTTTACGGGGTCAATTGAAACATCAACTGAATTTCCTATAATATATTTGCGTAGCAACTAGATGGGCTGTTTTCAATGCACTGTGAATTAGAATAGTAGGTAGCTAAACTACTGTTTATAATATGCATATTATTATAGGTATGTATATACCTACTACATGGTCAGGTGTTATTCGAATACCTACCTCCGCACGCGTGATGCGATTCTGGTACTTTTGGTCTAGGATCTACAACAAGTCTAGACTTTAGCGCGGTCTAACTCCGTACTCCTCTGCGCTACTTGTCGTCTCGCTCCCGTTTACTCTAGATTTGAGTAACCTTGACAAACACGTTTTAGGTAGCCTCTTACGATTCCTGGAATCCTGGTAGTTGTAGTCTAAACGTCAGAAACTCTAGACTTGTTCTAGTTAACTTTTTACGATTTCGCTGCATATTCCCGTGATTCCGGAATCTTAACCTCAATATGGGTGTAGACACCAAATAAAATAACCAATAATGTTTAATTTTCCCGAATAAGTATTCAAAATATTTTCAAATGGAAAAAAAAGTAGGTAAAGCAGAGGATTAAATAATCACAAAGTTATAAATGTCCAAAGTTTTATAGTATTTTTATGTAACTGTTGTATAAGAAGGGTCTTAAAACCCGAGTGTCGTAGGTTGCAATGCGAGCCTTGCAGCATCGCAATTAAAGACGTTTTTAGACCAGTTATACACCGTTGCATACAATACTTTTTCTACGACCAATTTTAAATAAGTTGCATTAAGTACCTATTTAGACTTTTCAGACAGCAACTTTTCTATTCGTTATTTTGCTACTCCCGCAATTTTTTTAGAAGTGCAGTTATGAATTCCTTTGACCATTTTAAAAGGAATGTACACTTTTGTCTTCACAAACACGAATAAAATCTTAATAGTTTAGGAGTTATAGTTTATCATGTTTCGTCTTTTCATTTTCAACTGTATTTTGTTGGTGGGAAATCAGAAATATTATACCTCTTGTATATGGTTGTATACAAGAAAAAACAGTACAGTACAGTAGTGAAGTTGTATGTGGTTGTTTTTAATTTGTTTGCACTTAATCCGGACGTCAACCGAATCCGAACTGTTTATTATTATAAATAATACCAAGAATTTACAAAACATGTAAATGAACACTTAACTTTAAATTAACAATTAACTTAGTAAATAATTTATAATATGCAAATGTTAAATCATAAATAAAAACTTTTTATTTCGAAAAAATTACTTATGAAGTAGGTAACTGCAATTATTATTATTATAAAAGAGAAATGGCAGCCTCGAGGGCCTTTGCCAGAGTCAGTAAGTGTATAAATTAACTACTAATAACGAATTAAACCATTATCAAATCAAACAGACGTGACTCTCGCCAAGATGGTGACAATCTCCCTACCACTGCAATATAGCGACTGATTAAAGAAGAGATGATTTGACATCGTGATAAACAGTGCTTTTATGAAAAAAATATGTATATAAAAGTACGCTAAACAGTGCGTTTATGCGCCATAGAGCATAGAGTTTTTCGACGACTTATTATCAGTGTCCTTGTATTTGAGCTAAAGCCTATATAATTAACAGATGGTACAGGAGTAGAAAAAGATTATTATAATATATATTCTGTCCTTAATTTCCGCTAAACGCACCTTCATATGAAACGCAATAAATTCTCTCGCTAACAGTCCTTGTCGCCTGAAAGTATGGGGTAGAAACTTTGCGCGTCAAATCCGGTAGGTAGTTCTGACTTTTTGCAGAATTGTTTATGATGTTGGCCCAATGAATAATCCAAGTTTGTGACCTCGAGCACCGAACGCAACTTTGTCCGAAATCGAAAATACTGGATTGAGAATAATTATGAAAAGTGCAATATTTATAAAGTGGTAAGTTACCAAGGAACTTACATCATGACTTTCCATGTTGACTTCAGTTTCCTATGCAACAACTTGTAGTTTTCGTTTATTTTGAATATCTCGTTCTTGGAAACATCGAACAATATCGTATTTACTGAAGTCTTCATTTTAATAGTTTTCACAACAATATGCCATTTAACGATTTGAAAGTATTGACAGCTGTGTTTGTTGACATAATTGGTTGCTTAGCAACCACGCTTTTTAAAACCATAGAATGTAGAAAAGTCAGCAAAACAGAGTACCATTAATTTTTGCTGTTTCACAAGATGGCGTTGATATTGCTAGTCGAACAATAAAAATAAACTTACGCTAAGTTCAACTTTTATCTAGTCTAATCACAGAAGAAATCATTATTCTCCGGATTGTAGGTTAATGCAGCTAAAATTCTTTATTTGTGAATTTGACATGCGTTTGTGGGAATGGGACAAAACACACTTTAGATAAGTTAAGTTTTATAAAAAACGGGGATGTTTCTCTTCTTCTTCTTGGTCGTTTCCTCATTGCTGAGGGTCGTGGCTACCACAAATATCTTACACCACCTTCCTCCAAGCACTTATATTTTGCGCTATCCGCAGTCAGGCCTTGCCCCGCATCATGGTCGGCCTTATCACGCGATAAGTGACAAGATAGAGCGTCCGTCTCGTTCCATCGAACAGTGTCAGACAGTGACGAATCTTCGACTCTACTTATCGCGTTATGATAAGACCATGATACGGGGTCTGAGCTGGTTGGTTGTTGGTGGAGAATGTTTAGACCGTACAATGATGTAATATAAAAAAAAGCGGCCAAGTGCGTGTCGGACCACGGAAAGGTCGTATCGTTACTGAAATCTTATGGCACTTACGTCCTTTTCTTTAAGGAAGGCAGTTTTTTTAGAAATATCCTAAAAACCTTTGAACCGATCTTGTTCAAAACAATTTTCGCTGAAAGAATTTAATAAGCCCTATGTCCATTCTTTTTTTCGTATTTTTAAAATACTTACACGGTTCAAAAATTAGAGGGGGGGGGGGACAATTTTAGTGACTTTCGAGGCGATTATCTCCGAGTCTATTCACTTGATCAAAAAAAATGCAGTGAAACCTTATATTTACTTTGAAAGGCCTATTGATTGATTGATTGCCTCACGTGGGCTTAAATTGAAATTTTTTTATTTTTTTTCAGTTTTATTTATGGAGTGCACCCCTAAAAATACCTATTTTTTTGTAGTCATTTAATTAATTACAAAACTATGTAGCGGCTAACAAAATACCTACTATGTAGCGGCTAACATAATACCTAAATACCTACCTCCTCAAAATTCTATTCAAATACACCTTATAGTTATGACATACGGACGGACAGACAGACAGACGTGACGAATACATAAGGGTTCCGTTTTTTGCCATTTGGCTACGGAACCCTAATAAAAAAGAGGTAGATAGGTTATAAGCCCTCCAAAGGTGGCACACTATAACTCAGTCAATTGTATGACCGTGCCTCAGTGTCGCTGCACGTTTATTTGTATTTAGCTATAGGTAATTAGTTAAGGGCCCCTTCGGGGCCCAACTTGGAAAGATAGGTAAGGAAAAAAAAAAAAAAAAAGGCCTCAGTGTCGCGTCGTCAATGGTACGTATTAAACGTGTATCAGCTATCAGATTAGGTGGCCATTTTTGAACACGGAATTTCATATAAAATAAATAAATAAATATTAGGGGACATAATCTTACACAAATCGACCTAGTCCCATAGTAAGCTCAATAAGGCTTGTGTTATGGGTACTAGACGACGATATATATAATAGATAGAAATACTTAAATACATAGAAAACATCCATGACTCAGAAACAAATATTCATGCTCATCACACAAATATTTGCCCTTACCGGGATTCGAACCCAGGACCTTCAGCTTCGTAGGCAGCGTCACTACCCACTAGGCTAACCGGTCGTCAATTACAACAATCAATCAATAAATCAATCAATATAGACAACGTATCTACCTCTTTTTATATTACATCATTGAGACTGTGTAAATTACCCTTACAAGTAGCTGAGGGATGTATTCACTTCTCTCTCCGATGGTTTGCTGTGCCGCTAAATCAATAAATGGCTCTATGGACCCGATTCTACGTGCACATGGCTTAACTAGCCTAAAACGAAATTGTCTAATTTTTAGACATAATTCAGGCGGCAGATTAAAAACGACATATTTAGAATAGCATTTAGGCAGCTAAGTAAGTTGTATAGACCGCCTAAAATAAGAAACGACAGATTCCAATTAGCGCTGTTATTTGATTATTACAGATGCTCATAGAATACCAGTGTTTTAGCGACACCTAAATAAAATTTGGAAGTTTAGAGGCCACTGTAGAATCGGGTCCATTATTATACTTCTTTCTAACCATACCTACTCAGACATGTCTGGGTTCTTTCATGAAATAAAATACAAATTTAATGAATAAAACAAAAGGTTCATTTTGTGAAATAATATATTTTTATTTACAACTCGAATAATAATAATAACTTTCGAATTAAATTTAATATTTCTAGTATAAGCCTGGATTTGTTTAAATCTAGAATTAAACTATGTTATTTACAAGTGACCAATTTGCCTAGTTTAAAATATTGCTAAATCCGCATGTAGAATCCTACTGCTTACAATAACGAAACATAGGCAGTTCAAAATATTGCTAGAAAAATAAAGTAAGACATTTTGCTTGTAGGTATATGTTTCTCAAAAACTGTAATACAACAGATTGCGTCTAAAATGAACAGTACATACGTGTCATACATTCGCTGTATTTTAGGAATATCATACAGATGTAAAACGTTTATACATGTAGCAATAATCATATCTGCAAAGGAATATTATATATAGAGATAGAGCATTGACCTTTGTTCGTTGTCTTTTGTAAAATAATCGATGCATAGATTCGCGGTGAAAGATGCACAATCACCATCTACCAGGGTCGCATAACTTATCAGCATGTTACTCACTAACGGTGATTGATCGTATCACGCGCGCACATAAAGAATGGATCTGAAAATGGCCGTCCGCTCGCATGCTATCTCGCTCACACTGTATAGACAGCGATAGGGTGTGAGCGAGATGGCGTGCGAGCGGACGCCATTTTCAGATCCATTCTTTATCTGCGCGCGTTATAACATCAAAGCAACATTTCAGAAACCGAGTACACATCTAAATAGCATACATTTCCTACAATTTTCAATAAAATAATGCTATGCTCTATACAATGTATAGACATAAACTTACTCAATAGGAATGGACTCGTAGCTCTCGTGCGAGAGTTGTCTACAGTTTTAATAAATATATACAAAAAAATGATAATCTTCATAGGTTTTTGAGCTGACTTTGAGCTTTTAAATCTAAATAATATCTAGAGCAGTGACCATGGAGCTTCGAAAACTAGAAATAATAATATGTAATGTACTTATGACTCAAGCCCCTCGCATGGTCACTGGTTATATGACTTATATGATATGATAGTGATCATTTTTACATTTTTTTTGCTATCTTCTAGCTCTCCTTAGCAAATCGTTTAAATATCGTTCCTCAGTAGAAAAATGCTATAAACAAATCAGACTTCGATTTGATCGAAAATTAAATATAAGTCTCATGGGGGTGTTAAAAAGACGCGTCTCCTCATCAAGACCTAGCGTTCAGCTAGATATTTAAAATAAGTACCAGATTTTTATCATAAAACAAAATTGCGTTGAATCAAAATGCATAATTATATAACATGGCTTATGTTTTCGAAAATTGTAACACAAATTGACAAAAAAATGCATGTACAACTAATTGTCTCAATAGGGTCTGTAGAATTGATGTTATGAATGTAGAAAAAACCTTCTCCTTCAGGTGGTCGCGTAACCAGCGTAATGACCCTATAGTCGAAATAAAAAGATTCGCCACATTTCCAATTTAATTAAACGCAAAGAAGTTAAAAAGAAGCGGGTTGTGTCGGAGATACAACCGTTAATTAAGTTTAAGTGGATACTTCTTTGTTGGCTATGGAACCCTAATAAAAAACCCGGCCAAGCCTGCTATTATGGTGTACCCGTAAAATATATAATCTGAATTAATTCACTAAAATCTGTATAAGTACAGATAAATCGGTATATATGGCAACATTGACTGATGTAGCTCATTTGACTCGCGATACATTGAAAATGGCGGTCATTTCAGCATTATTTTCATGTCCGCCACATAAACTACGAGGGGTGATCCAAAAGTAATGATAATCGGCATAAAAAACAGAAGTTATCCGTTATATATCATTTTTAATTATTAAATACACTCTTTATTAGTTTACTTACCTATATAATATATTAAAAATGTTTTAATTTTGCTAAATATAAAAAAAAAACTTTGGATAGACGAAATGAAGACTAGTTTTTACATCGACGCAATTCCACCGATTTTATTGACGAGTTTTCAATATCTCAGAATAAGAAGTAATAGTAAAAGAGTTGGTCTAGATTACACTGAGGTAACTAGTTTTATAGAATTCACAAGCCTGAAAAACAGTCCTGGTACTCGGCAAGCTCGGCCAAGAAAAAAACTCATACAATTGGTACTTTTTTTCTTTGGTATTTTCCGAGACAGCCCCACTTAATTGCTATAGAATTATGATGTATCCACTCTTCCTTAGTATTTATATTCATATATTTGTAACCTAGGTTCACCCTGTTTAAAAAAAAAAAACTATATATTGATGGCCAGAAAAACCTACCTTGAACTTTGTTACGTGAGCTGTGCTTAAAAAAACGATGAAATGAGTTTAATTTATTAATTTCGTGGCATCAAAATAAATAAACTTAAGTTTTTAGTGTATTATTGAATAATTGCACTTTTGGATCACCTCTCGTAAATAACATTTTCGCTCACTTCAAATAACCTTCGATAGCTCAGTTGGTAGAGTGGTGGACTGTAGAGGTATATCATTGTCATCCATAGGTCACTGGTTCAAATCCGGTTCGAAGGAATTCTTTTTGTTTTTTTTTTACACATTTTCTATGTTTTTTTTTTTACAAGTTATTGTTCAGGGAGCAAGTTATAAATAAATTTTGAACAACTAATGGCAAATAAAGAAGGATTAAAACATGTAACAAACAATTATTTGAAATCAGATTCTCTAAAAAAAGTTATTCCGGAAGTCACGTGAAACATTTTGAACTGTACCCCTATACAAGAACGCGAGCAAAGAAGTATCCACTTCAAAAAGTGATAATTTAAACCTTCTGCAAAGGTTGAAGTCAGTAACGCATATGCGTGGATTCCAAACATTTAAAATGCTACCCGCTCACCAGAATACCTGACGCTATAGTGTAAGTTGGACCAAACAACAATAGAGCTTATTCCCAGAAACAACATAATTTTTTTTGGTCGAATTTGGTCGTAATTAGCTTTTCAGGCCCTGTATCATGGTCGGGCTTATCACGCGATAAGTGAAAATATAGAGCGTCAGTCTCGTTCTATCGAACGGTGTCAGCCAGTGACGGACGCTCTATCTTGTCACTTATTGCGTGATAAGCCCGACCATGATATGGAGCCAGGTCTTAGAACAGTATTCGGGTTCGGGTGAGATAGTTTATTTTGGCATAAGAACGAGAAAGAGCAAGCGAGAGAGAAACATAGACCCGAATTCCATAGATTAACTTTAGCTATGTTTACAGGAAAGACGTGAATCTCTGTATAATTTATGAGCGGCAAAAAATGTTTGAAAACGAAAATATCTTCCTCATAATTCTGCAATTTCAGTAGCTCGTGGACCAGGCAATCATAAGGAGGCCGAAGGAGACGCCATCTATGCACATGAGTTTAATCAAAAATTGGGTTTACGCTACCCCCACATGAATGACGCGAACCTAAAAGGTCACAGCTCATTAGAGCCACCCGGCGCCCGACCCGCACCGCCTCGCCTCGAGCGGTTAGTATTCATTATATGGATTTGTACGGGCATGCGCTCACTACATCAACGGGTCGAGCGCCGGGTGGCTCTAATGAGCTGTGACCTAAATCCTCGGTAGACCCACTATGAAGAAAAACGTGTTTGACAACTGAAAATGTCTGCAATTTCCGTAGGTCTCGTACCAGGCGCGCAGCAATCATAAGAAGCCCATGTCGAGCGCGTTGTAGAGCGCGGCGATGTCGGAGTGCCCGGAGACGCGCCAGAAGGGGTAGTTCTTCGCCTTCGCGGCCGCCTCCTCGTCCTGGCCGTCGCCCACCACGACGTAGGTGCAGCGCTCGCCGAAACGCTGCTTTATTTTCTCGAAGCAGGTTTCTTTGCCTGGAAATAAAGCGATACTCGATAAGTTTGTTTTAAAAATGAAATTTCGGTACAAGCTTATTGCTAACGGTACTTTTTTGCAGTCGTCAACAACTCGTTGAAAAGGGTTCCTATGAGCCCAAAACACGACGGATTTGTCTTGTGTAATTTAGATGATATTGTCACCTTCCGTCTGCATCATCAGACCAGCTCTACGGTACCATAGTATTGCATCGTCACCGAAGATACGCCCTATACCAAATTAGAGCACAATTTCTAACGAGCCCAAACTCAACGGGTTTACGTCGGTTAAGTACTGAATTCCCATGGCCACCTTCTGACTTCATCATCAGATCAGCTCGATGGTACCATAATATTGAAATGTCATCCAAACTATACTTATACCCAAAATTTCAGCTCAATCGGTTGAGGTGAACTGGTTTGAAATCAGTTACAAGGACAACCCACACTAAAAAACTAACAGTTCGTCATCATCATCATATCAGCCGAAAGACGTCCACTGCTGGACATAGGCCTCCCCCAAAGAGTGCCACAATGACCGGTCCTGCGCCACCCGCATCCAGCGGACTCCCGCGACTTTTACCAGGTCATCAGTCCACCTTGTGGGGGGGGGCCTACCCACGCTGCGCCTTCCGGTATGTGGTCGCTACTCGAGAATCTTTCCGCCCCAACGACCATCGGTTCTACGTGCATTGTGCCCCGCCCACTGCCACTTAAGTTTAGCGATTCGGAGGGCTATATCGGTTGCCTTGGTTCTGCTGCGATCGCGCAGATAAATTCCCAACATATTTAGCCCTCTCCATTGCCCTTTGGGTGACTTTGAGCCTTCTTATGAGGATTTGTTAGATTTTTTTTGGACGACCGGTTAGCCTAGTGGGTAGTGACGCTGCCTACGAAGCTGAAGGTCCTGGGTTCGAATCCCGGTAAGGGCAAATATTTGTGTGATGAGCATGAATATTTGTTTCTGAGTCATGGAAGTTTTCTATGTATTTAAGTATTTATATCTATTATATATATCGTCGTCTAGTACCCATAACACAAGCCTTAATGAGCTTTCTATGGGACTAGGTCGATTTGTGTAAGATTGTCCCCTAATATTTATTTATTTTGACAAAATCATTTTTTCAAACAAGCATTTTTTCACAGTAGCGAATTTTCACATCGCGTTTTTCACGATCGCAAATTTTAGGTCCATAGTAAGCGACCACGTTTCCGTGCCAGACGTCATCACTGGCAACACACTGGTCAAAGACTCTCGTCTTGAGATTGCGGAATATTGGACGAAGAGTTCACAGGTGTAGTTAAATAAAATCAGGTGGCACACTGACCAGTCTTGGTGGCGGAGTAGATGTTCTCGATGGGGAACACGCCGCCGAGCCCGAACAGCAGCACCTTGGCCAGCGCCGGCACCAGCTGCGTCGTCGTCACCAGCACGTTCACGCAGCTCTCCCTGCAACACACAACACACCCTGCTTACTGCTTACTGCTTACCCACTCCTGCGACCCTGGTACCAATCACACGGATAAACCTCTTTCGTTTACTGCTGACGCATATTTAACTCAAATCCTGTTCAAATACATTTTAAATTGGAAAAGAGTTGCATTTGTTTTGCATCGTTCTATTTGAAAATCAGAATAGTAGTACATTACTACAGAGGCCGAGAAATAAGGGGTTGCCCGCAGAGTGCATAAAGACGGCCAAGCGTAGCGAGGTCGGATAGTTATGAGGCTGGCAGCCCGTTTTCACGCCGAGTTATGTATAGTGCTTTTCTCAAACATGCAATGAAATAAATTAAAAAAAACTCCAAGAAATCAAACTTTCATTTTCATGGCTGAACGCCGTGATCATATGCCACAAATTGTCGAATGGAAACCCATGTTAGAATTGATAACGTATTGTTGCTAAATGGATAGTAAGCCATCAAATTATTGTAATAAAGTAAAGATTATAATTAAAATCATAAAAAATATATGGAACATGAAAGTTTAGAAAAAATATGCATTATTCTAACAGTAAATTTGAAGTTACCAATAGAATCCACTACTTTCATAAAAACAAAATTTTATGACAACTATGGGTTAAACTCAGTATTTCACGACCGAAACAGCAATTTACTTGATTTTCCATAGATATAGATTTATTTATTTCGAGATAATTTATTAATTACAATATAGATTCGCATACAATGTCAAAATTATAAGAATCCTTATCACGATC
This sequence comes from Epinotia ramella, assembly GCA_947578815.1. Classification (NCBI taxonomy): domain Eukaryota; kingdom Metazoa; phylum Arthropoda; class Insecta; order Lepidoptera; family Tortricidae; genus Epinotia; species Epinotia ramella. The sequence goes on along the minus strand of OX388220.1, from coordinate 19,506,141 downwards.
GTCAATAATAAAAAAATAAAAATTAAAAATATCCATAATGACAAAACAGAAAGTGGAAATAGTATCTCCGATTACGTATATAGAACGATTAGTAGAAATAGCAAACTGTGAAGTCATACTTTTATGAAATTTTGTATGAAGCGTTTCTGCTGCCGCCAGCTCTAAAAACTACTTCGAATGGTATCGTAATAGTACGAGGGCTGTTTGATAAGTACCCGTGTTTAGGAAAAAAAAACTTTTTTTTGGATATGTATTTATTTATTTTTCTACGTAATCTCCATGTAGGTCTACACACTTTTGCCAACGGTATTCCAGTCTCAGTAAGCCGTTCAAAAAATATGATTTCTGAAACTCGTCAAAATAGGCCTCTGTAGCGGCAATGACGTCTTCGTTACACGCAAATCTTTTTCCGCCGAGCCATTTTTTCAGGTTTGGGAATAAAAAAAAGTCGCACGGAGCTAAATCTGGCGAGTAAGGCGGGTGCGGCAACAATTCGTAACGTAATTCTTTTAATTTTGCTTTTACAAGTTTGCATGAATGAGCTGGTGCGTTGTCGTGGTGGAAGAGAACTTTTTTCTTTGTTAAATGGGGTCGTTTTTTCTTTAACGCGGAGTCAAATTTGCACAGTAAGTTGGCATAATATTGCCCTGTTATTGTTTTACCTTTTTCCAGATAGTCTATGTGTATAATGCCTTGCGAATCCCAAAACACGGTCGCCATAACCTTTCCGGCCGATGGGACGGTTTTAGCTTTCTTTGGAGCAGGTTCACCTTGTAAAATCCACTGCTTTGACTGCTCTTTTGTTTCCGGAGTAAAGTTATGAATCCATGTTTCGTCCACCGTGACGAAACGACGCAGAAACTCCTTTGGATTATGTTTAAACCTCCCCAAACAGTACTCAGATGTAGTCACCCGGTTCAGTTTTTGTTCCTCAGTGAGCAAACGCGGCACCCATCTCGCAGATACTTTTTTCATACCCAATTTTTCTTCTATAATGTATTGTACTCGCTCGATGGAAACATTTACAATATCAACGATTTCTCTAAGTTTTATTCGGCGGTCGGCCAGTACGATATTTTGAATTTTTTTGACCATTTCTTCCGTAGTTACCTCAATAGGCCGGCCTGGACGATCCTCATCAAAGACGGATGTTCTGCCACGCTTGAATTCGTTAAACCAATATCTGATGGTAGTCATGGAAGGAGTACAGTCCTTATAAACCGCCTGCAACTTTACTTTTATCTCCTCACAAGTTTTTCCTTCTAAAAACATGAACCGAATTACTGACCGATACTGTTCTTTCTCCATACTTGCAACTACAATCGAATGCTTTCATTTGACAGGGATCTAATGAAAAAAAAACAAAAGAGCGACGCCGTTTTTTTTCTTTTCAAGCCCATGAAGAATGCCTCAAGGCGGTGCTATACGTATTTTCAGCCAGTGACATACATAACTTTAAAAAACGGGTACTTATCAAACAGCCCTCGTACATTGTGATACAAGTGAGGTATGTTGATAATTACATCAGAGGCCGAGGATGTAATTATCAAAGCTCACACGTTTCATACGACGTTTTTCAACACATTCTGCGAGGAAAAAATCCTTTCATAAGATGAAAATTTTATAGGCCTGCCAAGCTATTTTCTTTACTTAATCATGGGAACAGGTTTTTACTCACATATTGTACATCGCCAAGAATTTCCAGCACCGTCCATTCTATTTATCACTTTGCTAGTCACCACGAGTCAACATTTTTGATAATAACCAATTACAAATATTTGTGAAATAACCTATAATGGCGCGCAACATTTTTTTTTCGTGAAGTTTGCGCAGTGCACGCGCATGTGTTTTTAAGCCAGACAGCCAGACTTAGATGAAATCTCTAAACAGCCGATACAAAATAAAATAAATATTTTCGTTTTAAATTGTTACCTTTAATAATTCATGTAAAATGTTATCAAAAGTGAATAGTTTTACTAAATTAAACGTTTCTATATCATAACCAAAAAGAAATAATGAGAGTATAAGCGTGAGCGAGATGGAAATGCGTGCTCGGAAGCGCGGATATCTTGTTTTATAAGTTTAATTTTTTGGCCGTTTCAATAAATAAAAATGTACTCACGGATTTCCTTCGAAGATGATATTGCCGATTTTTAGAAGCAATTTTAATACGTATAGCCTCTGTGCATAATTTGTTAAAAATATTTTAAGTGTATTTTTGTGTATTTTAGACCTATGTTCGTGATTTTTTTCTTGTTGTTGTTTCAAAAACTCTGTTCGCTTAACTTCGCTGAACCTACGGCGCCTTAATGGGGATATAACCATAACACACAAGTGTCGTAATGTTATAAAACACGCGTGTTGTAATACCCAGGATTATGAGCCTAAAAGCGACATAATAAGAGGTACGTTACGAGCAAATGTGTTGAAATAGTACATTACTTACCAAGGGCTGTGAAAGAAAGAAAGCCCGAAATCGCAGGCATTTGTGACCCGAGCCGCAGGCGAGGGTTGTAAATATGCGATAGAGGGCTTTCTTTTCTACTGCCCGTGGTGAGTACACAATTTTACGTCTTCGCCTGGCCATAATGCGAGTTTTACCGTACGCGTAGCGTGCGGTAATACTCACATTATGGCCAGGTGTGACGTAAAAAATCTTAGGTAATTATACCTTGAGTTGATCATGTTGAGACACTTGCAGGCGAGCGTGAGCCAGTTGTCCGTGGCCTGCTCCAGCTCCGCGCGCAGCTGCAGCCACTGCTCTCTCTTCGTGGGGCCCAGCAGACCTCCCACACTGGAATCCATCATTACGTGATTATAGCTATAATAATTTGTCATCTTTTATTTAATTTTGAATCGTATTGGCAATATTTGATTGGCACTGCTTGGCGGTTTCAATGATCAGCGATGAGATAATGACATAAATAAAGACTGACATATATAATAGTACATTTCGATGCTAGTGCGGAAAGTATGTACTCACGTCACGAGTACCGAGATATCTTGCCACGAGCGGAGACGTGCGGCAAGACTCGGGACGAGTGAAGAATGACATTTCCGCACGTGTATCGAACGACGTTTTTACAGTTGCGAAAAAATAAGAAAAACAACAAGTAAGGAATTCGAAACTTTCATATTATTAATATTATACGTAACATCATTGTAATACAGTTGAAACCCGCATTGTGGCCAGATGAAGACGTAAAATTGTGTACTCACCACGGACAGTAAAAAAGAAAGCCCTCTAGCGCATATTTACAACCCTCGCCTGCGGCTCGGGTAATAAATACCTGCGATTTCGGGCTTTCTTTCTTTTACAGCCCTTGGTAAGTAATGTACTATTACTTCACTCCAGGCGATAAGTGAGATTTACCGCCCACGGGCGCAGCGGCAAATCTCTCTTCACACCCAGGAGAAGACGTAAAATTGTGTACGCACCACGGGCGGTAATTCGTAAAGCCCCAGATCGCATTTTTATGGCCCTTACCACCGCCCGTGGTGAGTACACAATTTTACGTCTTCACCTGGCCACAATGCGAGTTTTACCGTACGCGCAGCGTGCGGTATAACTCGCATTATGGCCAGGTGTGACGTAAAAATATTTTTGCGCGGTAGATACATTTAATCTATAGATATTGTTAGCTCGGATCGGATCCTTGACGGGTAACGACTAACGAGTGGGTACACTGCATTATTGCTTAACTTGTGGAATGAGGATATGGAGTAACATAAATACAAAGGTGCCTGGCCCTAACGCCTCAGCGCTTTTTTCAGAACAGCCTATTGTCAAAACTTTGTGTGGTTTTAGTTTAATGTTATTTGAAGCACTCACCTATTTCTATAATTATTATAAGTATCCTTGATTTTCCTATATCGAAACGCCAGTTTCCTCATCCAGTCCACGCCGCCGCGGACACCAGGCGCGCAGAGCCCCGTGTTGGGCGCGGCGCCCGCGTGGAAGCCGTCCGCCGCGAAGTTGTACGCCGACAGGTCTTGGCCGTTGTCGTCTGCCGCTACCGCGTCTATGTGTTCCTGGTCGCAATCCTGCCAAACAAAAAGTTCAACTTACAGCGGTTATTGTTTACGATTTACGATATATCATTTATATGAGCATTGGTGCAAATTATAACTCCTCAACTATAAATTCGACATTCAGCATACACATGCATGCACTCCCAATACACCTATGTCTCATGACAACACGATAAACATGGCAGTAGGTCGAGAAAGCTGTGCTGAGCAAGAATCAGATAATTATCGCTCCTAAAATTGGCCGATAGTTTGAAAACCTTCACTTCCGGGCAATATTTGTATGGGTCGGTATATTGCAACAGTACGAGACATGTGTGTCATCATTTAGCCCTTTAATCGTAGAGAGTAAACCTAAGTCTGTCAGTCCTGACATGGCCGGAAGTACTCGGCAGACGGTGCCACAGTTGGCTACCTTTGGCACCGTCTGCCAAATACTTCCGGCCATTTCACGAATTGGTTTTTGCCTGTTGCTAAATACAAAACAAAAAATCGGCCAAGTGCGTGTTGGGCCACGCACAGTGTAGGGCTCCATAGTTGCCTGTTTTTCTTAGTTACATCGACACGCGCGCGCCAAATAACTAAATGGTTGCGTCGGCCGAATTTGTACGAAAGTTGGCCTTTCTAAGTACATTTTAAGTTGGTCGACTATTAACGAGAAAAAAAAATTACATCCCCACTTTTGGTGTACGGAGCACTAGCACAAAAATTTTTTTCTCAAGATTTTATTCTTCTGTTTTGTCGGCGTGATTGATTTATATACGCATGCCGAATTACAGTTTTCTAGTAGTAATGGTTACTGAGCTAAGCCGAAGACGGACGAACGGACGGACGGCCAGACGAACATAGCGAAACTATAAGGGTTCCTTGTTGACTATGGAACCCTAAAAACGCATTGTATCTGTGTGAGTAACTCCGAAATGTGTACCATATACAGATGATGATGTTAAGTAGTTGTAGGCTCAACAAGCTATTATGTAATAAAACTAATAAACCATGTTTACCAAGATAGGTTTAGCTATTTGAAGAAAGAAGAATTTTCTATATTTACCTCTACATCATTAAAGAAGAAATGTGTGTCGGCCAAGCTGAATATCATCTCCTCCATTCTGAATCCCAGTTGAACTATTTGCTGAGTATCCTGAAAATAACAATAAGTTTTTGTCAAAAAATTGATTCTTTGTTGCCAACTGTACTTTTCTGTATACCAACATCAACCACTCGTTGAGACAATTCAAAACGAGCCCAAACTCAACGTAGTTGCGTCTGTTTCTGTTAAGTCCTGAATTCCCATGACCACCTTCTGTCTCCATCAGTTTGATGGTACAGTCGCCATCAGATATATCGGAGCGGCCAAGGTGCTCACAAATATCTGAACACGTCTTTATTATCGAGGCATTAGACGTGTTCAGATTTTGTGAGCACTGGGGCCGCTCCGATATATCTGATGGCGACTGTACCACAATATTGAATTGCCATTCAAACTATACTTAAACCCAAAATTTCAGCTCAATCGGTTGAAGATATCTGCTTCAAAATTGAGTTGCAAGATTCCAACCGAACAAACATAGTTACATACATTGCAGTTTAAATAAAAGCTTGTTATTACTTACTTAGAATTAGTAATGCAAGTCCCCAAGTGTCTGCGATTTTTTTACAAATTATTTACTTATATCAGTGAAAAAAATATGATTAAATTGGTATATTATAACTACTATTACAAAATTTGTTGCAAAAAATTTCGTTTTGAGACCATTCCAAAAATGTAATAAAATTGGCTTCGTTTTTTAATCATAATATCCCAGTTATAAATTAACCAGTAGAAAACATTTTTTGTCCCAAAGTTATTCCATATCAATCTTTGACAATATCCCTCATTGATGATTCAGCATTGGCTCTAATTTGAATCACACTAGTTGACTTGATCTTTTATCATGACAACTAAACAATTTACTATTCTAGCATCATATCTTCGCCAAACGTAAAGATAAGTATGTGTTAATAAGTTAAGTAGTTGATTAGTTTGTAATTCTATTGCATTGCCCTTACAGGCTGGTGTTGAAACATGATATAATAATTTTTTCATCACACTTGCTCGAAAAGGGCTTCATAATGCGCAGACATACAGAGCTGTAATAGCCTGTGTTACGCCCACGGGCGTAATGGTTTTTTTCTTAAATTGTATCTGTCACTCATGCGGCAGTTACAGAGCAAAGAGGTTTTATATCAAATACGATGTCTGAAAACGTATTTATAAATAAAATTAAACTTAAAAAACTACTTAAACATGTTTAACTGAATTATTTACAGATTTAATATACTTATAGTTATTTAGTGTCTATGTAAAATGTTTTTAAGTGTTTCAAATCGTGGCTGTATACAGAAGGGTCTTTGCCATACGCGCCTCGCCTCAAATTCAACAAAATGGCCGACTGTCATGTTGAAGTTTTTATTACGATTTGTATTAATTTCATCTAAAATGTATTTGTTTCCTCGCAAATGCGATGAAAAACATTGTGTATAACACGGGCGTAAGAATATTGCAAACGCGAGTCATCAAAAGCCCTCCGCCTTCGGCGTCGGGCTTCTGATAGACTCTTGTTCGCAATATTCCACTTCCGCCCCTCGTTAAACAATGTACTATAACATCTTTTTTGCACACTAAGCAATGATTAAATGAATCTATGAGTCTACCTTATTATATTTAGTAGCATATGTCCCCGTCAGCAAAGAGTGGAATATAATGATAGTTTCGTCCAGGTCCCAGATGAACACCCGGTCTGTGGCCGGCTCAGGCGCGTGCTGTGCCGGCGACGACGAGGTGTTCCGCCGTCCGCGTCCACGAGTCCTACTCGTGCTTTCCCTGGAATTAAACACGTCGGTTAGGTCTTGAGGCTTGAGAGGCCATGCTTACGGATAGTAGATCTAGCTGAAATTGACAGTTCTGTAAGTGTTTGCTGCATAGATATCAGATATTTGTAGATTGCTGCAATGCTACTTATTTTATGTAACACTTTAAAGTCTCGCGCTTTGTACAGGTCGATTCACGAGAGCTGGCACGAATGAATCGAACGAGTGAATGATAATGTCTATGTGTGCATCACATAATTATTAAATACGGGTTGATGCAAAAAGTGATTTTGATAATTGTGTTTTAGAGAATCTATGGCGAATCTAAAATATGAAACCTTTGGACGCCAAGAACACCTAAAGTATACTGCCGTGCCTACCACGCCAACGATCCCTGAAGATATTTAAGTTAAGGTGTGCTTTGATCATGAATAAAATGTATAATGATAATGAATCTCTGACGACACGTTTAGGCTTAGCGGTAACGTCAGTTGCCTTCTAAGCAGCGGTTGTGGGTATTGGGTACATGTTTACAAAATATTAGGAGGCACCTGTATAAGAACGGCACTCACACTGCCACTCACAGTGACAAGTGACATTACTCAGCTCTCGTGAATCGACCTGTACACTTACTCACGTTTCAGACGTCAGTCATCTGAGGTTACAATATAATACAAATATTCTTTATTGCTCACCAGACATAGTACATAATAGAAAAATAGAGATAAATTAAAAACAAATAATAGTAGACAACAGGCGGTCATATCGCTAAAAAGCAATCTCTTCCAGACAACCTTAGGGTGTGGGGGAGATGATGCCAAATAATCCTATGATTTGAGTATGTGAAAACAGAAAATAGAATATAAACAATTGCTGCTGCAGGTTACTGCTGGTGCAACCAGAAATTAAGGTAAATAAATTGTATTATACTTAGTGCTAATAAACACACGGTTCAACTCTCGTATTAAGGGGCTCCCGTCAAAAATCAACGAATTTTAGTAGTTTTCATTTCGACACTCGTCCTCGGTTTATTGAAGCTAGCCTTCCAGGTGCAGATATGGGAAAGTTTGATTCCTGTTTAACATTTTTGATATTGAATAACTTGAAAAATGTTTATACTGAATTAATTATCCATTTTTAAAGAGAGGTCTGTAAAAATACAAAACCGGACACTTCATCCTCATTAAAACTTTTATACACCCAAAACTCATACCTACTCATACATACTGAACTTACCTATAAATTTGATATGCCTTTTTATAATCTTATTAATTAACACAAAAGTTATGGCCAGAAAACCAGTTTTTTGGCCTAAAATTGTTCAACTTTGATGCCAAATATCTCGAAAACAATGAACTTTGAAGTAAATATGGGATACTATATTGCTTAAAGCCGTTGTTGTTAATATACTAAGCTACAAAAAACATTAGAAAACTAAGGGATTCAGATCGAAGGTCATTGGCGTATGGGAGCCCCTTAAATGTCCCTATGGGCGACATGTTTCGAACTCTGGGCAGTGATTCAAGCGACACCGCCGCGAAAACACTCATCCTGAAGAACTCCCGAAGAGTTCGAAACATGTCGCCCGTAGTGACATTTAGTACGTGAGTTGAACCGTGTAATTATTAGCATTATTTCAACATGTCTCACGAAAGTTTAAATTCGTGCATTATACTTGGCCCATATTTAGTCCTTTTCCATGAAATAAAACCATCCTCCATTCCTCATCATTCTACATTCATCCACAGTATTGTTTCGTCAGTGTGTTACTCAACAAACTTAATTGCTTTGTGTATACTATGACAAAAGTATTTTTGTTGGTACTGCAAAACTGTAGTCTAATTTATGGACGGTGGACTACAATGAATGAGTGATACAAACATGTCTGGCTCTCATTGCAAAAACGGCATGCTACATAAACATGAAGTTTTCTATACATGTTGGGATCCACCATATGTAGGTCGGAAACTACCTATCTCTTTCTCATATTTCTGTTGCTAGAAATTGTAATAGAAAAAAATTGAGAGAAGAGAAATTCTCGTATCTAGCGGAATAGACTATGGCGTAAGCGCCCACTAGGCGGGTTCCTGGCAGTGAAAGTGTTAAGGTTGTTCATTTTCTTTGTAAAAATCTAAAACATACAGTAAAAGGTTATATGAATAAATTCTTGAATTGTTTAACCATTAAGCATTTTCTACAATAAAAATGTGTTACCCCGAGTTCTCTCTACATCTCCGGCTGGCAGCATGTATTTCATTTTTGATCGGTGAGAGAGGGTTGTTGTCATTTAATGAAGGTAGCAGGGATGATGGTGATTCTGGAACAAAATAATAACCAAGTTTATAACAATGCACCACACATCAGAAATATGAAATATTTTTATTACCATACATACATTATGCGAATACATTAACTTAATGGCATTATTAAATGCAAAGGAAAGTGACAGCACTGACGGTATCCGTTGGTCCCAAACTAGGCACAGCCTGTATCTTGGGCACCAATGGTACAGATTGAACAGTTATTTTTTACATTTAAACAATAACTTAAGAGTTAACTAAGAAACAATGTATATGTCTTAACAACTATGAAGTGTATTTTCATGTGTATATATTATGTGAGAGTGATTGTGTTTGTTTGTGTATGTGATGTGCATGTGTGTGCGAGTAAGAGTGCGAGTGGGAGTGTGAGCGTGCATTTGTGTTTGTGTGTGTATGTCTAGGTTATGCGCGTTTGTTTTAGTGATGTCCTCTGTTTGTTCATATGTCTTAGAAAGAAGCCATTTTTTAACTTTGCTCTTTAGGATAGAGCAAGAGAAGTCATCAACTGCGCACTGTTTAGAAACCCTGTTGTAAACTGTAGGATGCAGAAAATAAGGCCTTGCGAATGCGGTTTTGACTCGAGGGGAGCAAATGGTCAGGTGATTAAGACGTTTTTGACGGTGCCTATCATCCACAGCTTTTACTATGAAAAGTTGGCGAACTCTAAGAACTGACGCATCTTCGTACAACGCGTTCGTTGAGAAACGGAACGGCTTCCTGAGCATCACTTTTAGCACAGCTCGCTGCGCCCACTCAGCCTCGATCATTCTTGTTCTTACAGCGCCACCCCAGGCTGCAATACAGTACTGGAGTAGGGATTGACAGAGTGCAAAATACACTAGCTGCAGAATATCTCTGGATGCCCCGGCTCTCAAGAGTTTCATGACGTAAATTACTTTTTAGACTTTACTTAGAAAGGGTACAATACTTTTGCTATTTAGAATATCTTTACCAAAATCCACTGAATACCTTCTCAAAAATGTTACAACAATCAATGACCATTAAGTTATAAGCTCTCAGTAATCTTCCAAAGAATATTACACCAATTCCATTGAAAGGAATGCAATTATCAACATGAACGAAGTATCGACTAAAACTGGCACGATATAAAGTAAAGAAAAAAGACTGGATTATGGCTACAAGTAATATATAATAACGTTACCACTTTCGCTTTCTGTGTCTGGCCAATCATCGGAATATATATCGTCCAGATCGCTGTACCTTTCTTCGTCACGTTCCTCAACTTTCCTGCGTTTATTTGGATGCATTTCATTTTCTTTATTCATTTTTGCCGAGTGTTACACATTTATACGAAGTGGATACAGTTCTTGGCTACGTATTTCAGCCCGCTTGATGGTGCAGCGTCAACAAATACCGTTTTAATTTGAGCGCTGAACAATCACTGAATTATAATTAATTCACTTCCCTTAGCAATTACGAGCTAATTAAATAAAAAAAATAAGTTGTAAGTTGTTGTTTTGTTTGAGGACTGACAATTGACATTAGCAACAAGTATTGTCAACGAGAGAGAACGCAATGGCAGCGGCCATTAAAACGAATTGCTTGTGATTGGCTAGTAGCAAAACAGGGTGCTTCTGATTGGCGGTACCTGTTCTGCATAAAAACGTGTTAAATAATGGTTAAATAATTCTGCTGATTTATAAATAAAAAAATGGTTTCCGTGCTATATTATCATATTCATTCTGAGTTTGCTTTCAAATATAATTTATGAACCTAGTAATGTTATGCCCTCTAACCGACGATTTTAGAATTTTTATACAAGCACTTAATGCTGCTACTCCCCCCTAGATGGCGCGACAAGTCACATTATATGTTAAATAAATCATGTTATAGACGAATATCGACGAGAGGTCGAGGACTTCGTCGGTAACGTTGGTATAATTTCATACGCTACAACTGATCAACCGTGGCAGTAGCAAAGCACCTGATATAAATTATTTGTATCTTTCTTTAGAATTATCATTATCACTACTGTGCCAAAGAATGAGAGGACTCAATGTTTTCTGTTGCTTCACTCCTGACAGGCTTGGTAGGCTAGCTAGAAAGCTAGATGGAAACTGACAAATAGCTAGGGATTGCGTATGGTACTAAGGTTCTATGAAGTGTGCTCGAACTCTTTTTGCTAACTATAGGAGAGTATCTCTTTTGACATTGAATTGAAGTACCTAGTTTCACTGCCAAACTAAGCTCACTACTAGGAGATCTGAAATCAGAGAAGGTTTACCTGATAAAGCGCCACCGAGGTGGTATGACGTGTGCCCCGCACTACCGCTGCTACTAGGAGAACTGACATAGGGAGAGTAGCTCGGCGTCGCGTAGTATCCGCTGTATTGGGCGACATTGTGCTCGGCGTAGCTACTCGCATAACTAGTATAATCCTATTAAATAGAAAATAATAATTAGAATTAAACACAAAAAAATACTTCTTAGTACTAATACAGGTAGTATAACCTGTACTTAATACTTTTACTACTGTCCTGAGTAGGTACTAAAAAGACCATATATAACCTACCCTCGTTGCTGTAGCAACCATAGTCCCTACCTATATTCAAAACGAAATGTCATATCTCGCATGTGACATTTGATACGAATTAGGAACAATATGAGATTCAGCCCCCCTAGCACACTAGGTTTTATGTCCGACATAAAGCATTTGTCCCTCTTGCACTCGCATATTGGCCAGAATGGGACGAATGATTTATGTCCGACATATAACTTAGCGTACTAGCCCCTCAGGTATATGTATATTGTAGTCACAGACTAATAATAGTAGTCTTTGATGAGAATAAGGCCAGGCCCGCACTACGATTTTTTGTCGTGCGATAATCGCGTTGCAAATATGCAACGTATGTGTTTATATGTCAGTGCGCACTACTTACGATTTATTGTCTTGCGATAATCGCGTCGCAGAAATGCAACGTACCTATGGGTTTATTATGTCAGTGCGTGCACTTGCCATATGCGCGCACTGTCATATAAACCCATACGTTACATTTCTGCGATGCGATTATCGCACGACAACATAATCGTAGTGCGCGCCTGGCCTAAGGGGTTAGTTTATTTAGTAAGTACCTAGTAGTAGTAGTTCGTCTATTGATTAAAAAATATCTGACACGAGTTTGACTTGCTGCCATTTTAGAATTTGTTGTGCTGTTTTTGCTTCTGGTTATTCGTTGTTTGCAAACATTTATAAATAAGTACATATACTTAGTAAAAAATAATAATGATTGTGGCATTGTGGCAGTGAAATGATTCATATTCTTGAAAAAACATAGATTGTCGAAGTATGTCCGTAAATTCGTTAATTGGTTAGTGATTGCAGATTGCAGTGAATACAAAGCATATCAGAAGCCTACAAGTTGGTATGTAACAGAAATTGGTTATTTTATTGTCCATATTTTTTAACAGAAGTACAGCACTTGATCCTTGATTTTGAATGTAGTTGCTTCTAAATAGTCCCTAAATAAGTAAGGCGCATTCAACGCCATCGTGCATTCCTGCATGGCAGTCTGCTTTACAATAGGCCGCTTGATGCAAGCTATGAAATAATCTTCGCAAGATTGGGAAATGAATGCTCTTGGATTTCTCGTTCTATGAGTTCTATCATAGCATATTCGTTATAGCACAGCTTAGCTTGCAGAACTGTAACTCAGGTTTCGTCCGGATTAGTTCCGTAGAAGACTAAATCCATATCCATACTAATATTAATATTATAAATGCGAAAGTGTCTGTCTGTCTGTCTGTCTGTTACCTATTCACGCTTAAACCGCTGAACGGATTTGGATGAAATTTGGTATATAGATAGTTTGAGTCCTGGGGAAGGACATAGGATAGTTTTTATCCCGGAAAGGAAAGGGATCCCCCAAGGGGATGAAATGGGGGTGAAAGTTTGTATAGAGCTACGATATAAACGAGTTCCACGCGGACGGAGTCGCGGGCAGAAGCTAGTAGAATATAAGTGCTAGAAAAATCAATCTTCTCTGTACTCAACAACCAACACAGCTTGTGCTGCCTTTAAATTCACTTTACCTTGGACTGCAAATCTAGGTCAAGCATTGTACCAGGGAATAAGAACTACGAAAGAGGTGTCTATTTGATCAGCATGTCTATCATGAGACGGCCGCGACATACCTACACTCGATTTTTCTCGCACTATCCGTCTCTCTCTTATTTAGACCACTTAGAACAAGAGGTATACTTAGTGCGAGAAAAATCGAGAGTGTATGTCAGCATCTACGATACCAAGGTAGGAGACGTATGGAGGAGGTATGGTATGGTATTTGTTGCGGGAAAGCGTACGTCACGTGGGTTTCTACGGTATCAGGATATAAAAGATAAAAGAGGTACGCAATTGTACTGTAAGAGGGGTATCAACGGTACCAGGGTATAAGAAGTGAGAAGGTGGCTCAACCTACTTGTTGCGGGAAGGACTGTGTCAGGCCTCCGTTGTACGAAGGGTAGTAGGGCGAGGGCTGTGCGCCGAAGCCCGCGGCCGGCACCGAACCCACGCCGCCGACACCGTAGCTTAGGTACGTCGGCGTCGCTTTGCACGACGACCTGGAACAACAAACCGAAATTACATTGGTATATTACTATTCCCATCGGTACCTTACAAAACTCTGATCTGTAGCCACTCACTCTTAGTTTGAGTGTTTCTGTTCCTATAGGATTATTCTCCCGTTAGATGTCGCTTTGCAGGTAGTCGTATCGTACCTGTTACTAGAGTTGTGCGCGGGAGGGTACGCGGTGTAGGGTTGATTGTACAGGGTGGAGCCGACGTACGATGACGCAGCGCCGCCGCCGCCATACTGCTGCATGCTGTCGACAAACGTTAAAATTGAATATAGTAGGTTTCTTCAAGAAAGACCTACAAAAAAGTACAACAGATAAAAGAAAATGAAAAATGAAATTTTGGTTATTAAATATTTTTAACAATAGCCAAGGTTGGAGCCTCCTATTAAGCAAGTAATTTTTTCCCTCACTGCCTCGGAAAGCCGTCTTTTATCGTTTAAAACCAGTGGGCAAAAACGCTTTTTATCCCCTAGTGGGGAAAGTAATTTGACCTTGGAGCGTGTTTATGTAGCTTTTGACAGATAACAAAACGTAAAACGATCGTAATACAAAATTTTCACAGATGATGTATTTCTGTTGCCGCTAAACAACAAATACTAAAAAACAGAATAAAATAAATATTTGAGAACTTTTAAAGAACTGCTTGTTGCCTTCATAGAATCCTTTCGCTTGCTCGTGTTTCAATTCCACACTCGCGGGTGAAATACAACTTTGTCCCCCTACATAACAAATAACTATTGCTTGTGTCGTTATGTATATATGTGTTCGTGTGTGTGTGTGTGTAGGAGTGTAAGACATCATATCTGAAGTCAAGAGGAAGTGGAGAAAAGAGGCGTCGGCCAGGGCAGAGACTAAGGCATGCTTATGTCCAATAGGTACTATACGGAGATATTATGCTCAAGATGGTGAACATTTTGATTAGGTCTTCAGTAAAACCTTAGCAGCGTTTGAAACTCTCTCTCTCCCTCTGTCATACTGGTTAGTCTTAGTCAATAGAATATAACACGTAATAGGATATATTTATTTAAAGACTAGCTGATGCCCGCGGCTTCGCCCGCGTGGTTATAGGAAAATGTAACATACCTATTGAATTTTCCCGTGGGAATTAGATGTTTTCCCGCTGGAAAAAGTAGCCTATCTCACTCTCCAGCTTCTAAACTATCTCCATACAAAAAATCACATCAATACAACGCTCCGTTGCGACATGAAAGAAGGACGAACATACACACTTTCGCATTTATAATATTAGTAAGGATTGTAGGTACAGTCGAGTTCTCCAATATCTATAAAAATATCTACACATGTGTCTTATGTCAGTAACAATAAAGTCCCCGTTTAGATATTTTTGAAAGGTAGTCTGTGTAATATTGGAGAACTCGACTGTACATTTATAAAGATTGAGGATAAAACAGGAAGGTGAATGACCGGATTTTATTGTCATAAATGTCGTAGGTACTTAATCAATGGAAACTTGGAAAGTGTGTTGTGTTTTGAAATAAGTCAGCTTTTATAAGGTTTCTACAAATCCGTTCGTTCAACCTCAAACTGAAGCCGTGGGCTTCGCAACAGATTACGTTGTAATACTTTTCCGGTCATTTGAACATTATTTATCGAGTTTTCAGCATATTATCTATTTTAGTCGCGGCCATGCCATACCTATATATTGCCTACTTCCTGGGACTGATGTGGCCTTCACGGTGCCTTACTTAGCCTACTCTTCTCTGCCACAACAGTAGGCTAACTACCAGGGTATTAGCAATGTTAAGGGTACCTGTTATAATACTGATATGGCAGCGCAGACTGGTCGTACGGCAGCGCCTCGCCGTACAGCGCCACGTCCGCCTCGCACAGCCCCGGGCTGCGCACCTCGCTCTTGACGCCACCGCCTGACCAGGAAAACATAAATCTTAGCTGTACTAATCCTTTGCCTGTAAATTCTAGACTCACGAAGTTCTATATTCAGAGCAATGACGTGAAGTAGCGTGTCCAAGAGGCACCCGGATGGGTTGTGGTATTTGAGCTCCCGTAGTGTTGTGGAACCGCCCTGTGCAACCCAGATTGAGCCAACTCGGACTGGGGAGGAAATAAAAAAAAGGTACGATTTTTTTTGTTGCAAGGCAGCCGTTTGAAACAGCGTTTGCCTGAAAGCTAATAATAATACGCTGTTTATACAATGAAATGCTGGTCTAAAGTCTTTTTTTCACCCCCCTCCAATTTCCGCTCCAGTCCAAGTGGCTCAGTTTGGGTTGCACAGGACAGTTCCATGCACAACGCTTCGTCGGGAGCTCAAATACCGCGAGCCATCTGGTGGCCTCTCGGACACTGAAATTACGCGTCATTGCTTTAACTACCATTATTTAATAGCACATATCCTAGAAAACTACCAAAATTGTGTCTATTCATTATTAACCGTCGTAGTAATTTAATAGACTCTACCTAAAACTATAACTTGAGGCATAACGTCGGTTAAAGCAGGTAGATATTAGATCGAAGAACCAACATCATTATAACAGTTAAACGAAGCTTAAACAACTGCGTAGCGGGACTCCACGTTAATTTCTTAACAATATGATTGTTTTGCTCATAAGCGGTCGTAAATTTTTAAACAACAAGCTTGATTTTGCATTTGATCACGTTCGCTCAGAAGCAAACGTGTCTTAAGTAGTGTAAAATATGCTTACCCGTGCTATCCTCATTCATCAACCAGGCGACCGCCGATGGCGAGGAGGTAGACGTACACAGCCCACCGGCAGACGCAAGCGGCAGCGCCAAACCCAGTGACGTCGCGCATCCGTTCGCTAGACTACAATCCACCTCCGAGCTACCAGGCAAGCATAGGCTATCTACAGCTGCGCTCAAGGCAGAGTTGGCGGACGTCGTTGTGGTCTGGAATATGGTGGACGCCCCGGACACTAGCAGCGCCGGCAGAGTGGCGTCTTGTAGCAAAGATGGCGGCGAGTTTGACGTTGATTCCGACTCGCAAGGGCTCTGATTGACTTCGCCCGATAGTCTGAAAATAAAAGAGAAGTCAGTAATACGAGATTATATGAGTACAAAGTAGATATACGAGGGGCGTCTGAAAAGTTCTAAGCCTAAGGTATTTCGAGGTTATATATGCGTTTATGATACTGGCCACTAGAAAGGCCATTTAAAAACAAATTATTAAAAAATAACATGTCACGTTTTTATTATTCTGTTTCGAGATATTCAACGGAAAAGTACATCATGTGTGAATTACCAACAAATATTACGAAAATTGAGCACCGTGCTGTAATTAAATTCCTTACAAAAAGTGACAAATCACCGCAGTGTATTTTTGAGGAAATGGCTATTATTTACGGTGATTCTGGGCCTTCTTATGCCACAGTCAAAAAGTGGAGTCGCTTATTTAAACTCGGACGGGAATCGATCGAAGACGACCCCCGCTCAGGGCGGCCAATATCGGTAGTGACCGAAGAAAACGTAGCAAAAGTCAAAAAGCTGGTATTAGAAGATAGAAGAATGAAGGTTTGGCAAATAGCTGAGGTCTTAGGTATTAGTAAAGAAAGAGTCGGAGAAATTTTACATGAACATTTGTACATGAGTAAAGTCAGTGCTCGTTGGGTACCGAAAATGCTAACGGCCTTCGATAAAGTACGTCGTGTGGAAACTTCTCGGGCGTTTTTAGAATTGTGCGAAGATGATTTAGATGAAGTTTGTTCCCGAATAGTAACTGTTGATGAAACATGGATCAGACAGTATGATCCGGAGTGTAAGTCTGAGTCGATGCAGTGGATTGAAAAGGGTGAAAGGCCGCCGAAGAAATTTAAAGTGCAAAAGTCGGCCTCTAAGTTAATGGCTACGGTATTTTGGGACTGTGATGGCATTCTTTTAATCGATTATTTAGAAAAAGGCTCTACGATAAACGGAACTTATTATGCAAATCTAATAAGACAGGTGCGACAAGCCATAGTTGAGAAAAGGCGGGGTAAACTAAGGAAAGGCATTTTGTTTTTGCAAGACAACGCACCCGTTCACACCGCTAATGTTGCGAGGCGTGCTCTGAAGGAAGTTGGTTTTGAGGAAATTGACCACCCACCCTACAGCCCAGATCTAGCCCCAAGCGATTATTTTCAATTCAATAATTTGAAGAAAGAGTTGAGGGGAAAGCGATTTAGAAGTGACGAAGAGATGAAGGCGGCTGTACAGGAGCATTTTGAAGGGCAAAATAAAGATTATTTTTTTAATGGCCTAAAAGCACTGTATAAAAAATGTAAAAAATGCATTGATTTAGGAGGAGACTATATTGAAAAATAAACACGAGTTCATTTTTGTAAATTGTTTTTTTCTATCTTAGGCTTAGAACTTTTCAGACGCCCCTCGTATAACTATCGTCTTTTAAGTCGAACGCAAAAAAATATCCCACTTAAAAAGCCCAGTCTATTTACGAAGACGTTTCCATTTATAAACAACTTTTCTAAAGCGTTTGGAAGAAAAAGGCGGGAGTAAACCGAAAAAGGGACGTAAAACGCGACTGTAAAATGATCGCTTGACGCTAATGGCGGTGGAGATTTGATGTCTGTGTTTAAACAACCAAAATAAGCCCAGATTGTACCAATTAAGCGCCAATCCAATAAAATGTCATGTTTATTTGTAATGATTAAAATAAACAGTCCAATAAACAGATGTCCCTCCGTATCGCGCGCTGTGGGTTTATCTAACAAATAGTTTACACGTGTTCCGATTAATTTAGCTCGTTATCAACTTGTGTTCGCGCCCCGCAATCATCTGTCGTCTGCTGACAGCCTGTGACGTCACTGGAGACCCCGCTCATTTTAACCAAATTAGTCACACTGCTCAGCTCATCAAACAAAATTACAATTTCATACGCACTACGCATATTATGTTAATAAAAACAACATAAATGTTACCGCACCTTCATAGTTTGCATAAACAATATAATTTTAATCAAATTTATGCTAATAGCTGATTATGACAACGTTTTAGCGAAACACCTGTTTTAATTTCTATTTGAATATTTTATTGCAATTTGCTTGTGTGATTCATTGATTTGTAATATTCATTTGACAAAACACGTATTGTCACTTTGTAAAGGAGGCTTTGGTCATTCATTTATGTAGCTATTTAGAAAGATATAATTGAGATTTTAGGACGTGAATAAGTTCACGATATACTTAAAATAAAAGATTCGCAATATCTTGGAAGAGTCATTCTCTAATCGAAATAGAAATAGTACATTACTACAGAGGCCGGGAAGTAAGGGGTTGTCGGCCGAGTACATATAGACGGCCGAGCGTAGCGAGGTAGGATAGTTATGAGGCTGGCAACCCCTTTTTACGCCTAGGTATGAATAGTGCTTTTCTCAAACATGCAATGATATAAATAAAATAAAACTCCAAGAAATACAAACTTTAATTTTCATGGCTGAACGCCGTGATCCTGTGCCACAAATTGTGGAATGGAAATAAAAAAAGACTATCTTGCAGGCCTAGGCCCCCAATTTTGTATGAAATGCCATTACGGCTCTCTCGTCTTGCTCCGCCCAAAACGTGACACTTCGAAGCCCATTATGAAGAACACAACGTCAATATTTCATTGCATGTTTGAGAAAATGCTTTATTTAAACCACGCCGCTTGTCTTTCTTAATCTTATTAACTTGAATAGGTAGAGCTACTAGGTACCTAAACTTAATTATAATTATATTGGGTCAGGTCAAATCGATCAAACATTAACTTTTCCTTGTTGTTAATAACTGTTGCTTAAAAAATCGACATAATGAGAGTCTTATGTGAGGTTACGTAACGAGAGTAACGAGTGTATTTATTAAACACCATGGTTCCGAACACCATTGACCTATGTGTAGAGAAAAAGAGCTCTTGTTTATATTAGTTCCCGCTTTATTCAAGTGTCACTTTGCCTTTTTGCCGCCACTTTCAAGAGTTCAACACTATCGGATATCAAACGACGTTAATGTTGGCACCATTGTCACTATCTTTTTAATTGAAAGCTTTTTTTAATGTTTCGGTTCTCTTCACTTAACCTTTTTTTTTGTAGGAATCGTAAAACGTTTACAAACGGTGTTAACATTCTGACAAAAGACTTCAAAGATTTAATAGTTGCGCGCTCTGATGTAATGCCGCATTCCATATGGTGCGATGATTTAGTTGTCACATTTTTAGCTTTCTGTTTTAACGGGGAATATGTTTTCTTGATCAGGATGACATAAGGAGATTTTATAGTGATTATCCTACTAATAACTTATGCTTTGACGACCGCTTTAGCCCAATTGGTAGTGACCCTGCCTACTTAGCAAGAGGTCCTGGGTTCGAGTCCCGGTGGGGGCATTTATTTGTGTGATGAGCACGAATGTTTGTTCCCGAGTCGTGGATGTTTTCTATGTATTAAAGTATTTATTTTTCTATATAAGTATGTTTATCGTCGTCTAGTGCCCATAGTACAAGCTTTGCTTAGTTTGGGACTAGGTCGATTTGTGTAAGGTTGTCCCCCATAATATTTATTTATTTATTTATGTTATGAATTTGTGGAACAGAAATGTTAAACAGGTGCATAATACAGGGTGAATCCTAACGCCTTAAGTCCACCTACGCATTCGCATGCGGTAGCGAAGCAAAACGAAAGAGATGGCCGCGGCGAGGGCAAGGTTTAACTTTAGTTTAAACATATGTACGTGACAACAGACAAAAACATGTAACCGTTGTTAGTTACCTGATTCGTTAATTAAAAAAAATAATAGTTTACTATTTCCATGGTCACCCTTATTGCTACGTTAAACAGTCACTTTAAGCTACAGACCAAGTCTTGTCGAATAGGGTAACCATAAGGTTGGTGTTTTTGCTATTTAAAATTATTATCAATAGAGTTTAATTGTTTGCTTCTAGAGTTAATGCAATGAATTTGTCTTAAAATACTGCGATAGAAACAAAAAAATCTGTTTTCTCAAAAATAGTACGAAATGTTCCCATAACATCTGTGCAGGTAGTATCAGAAAGTGATTCATCCTGGACAATTTTTAGAAGTGTCCAGTAATTAAGTATGAATTCCCATTACATATCATAATATTTAAATAGTATAGAACAAGAGTGTCCAGTAAGTAAGTATGAAATCCCATTACATATCATAATATTTAAATATAGAACATTTATGAAGTGAACACTTCTATAGCGGCGCTGAGCACTTTTTGGCATGGGGAAAAACTGTTAAACTCGCGACAGATTTTTGTGACGTCAGATGCGTAGGAGGTCACGTGACCGTAGGATGGTGAGAGATTCGGGACGAGGCTTGGGGGCGGGGGGGAAAATAGTTTGATGTAAGACGCTTTTTTTTTTCCTTTTTTTTTTGCTAGGTTAAAATTATTCAAGTTTTCACTTCTACTGCCTTTGTTATGGCAGATACTAATGCTGGTGATTGTACCTATATAATTTTTATTCAAACTTTTATCTAACTTTTATTCAAACAATTAGGTATCTAACTTTTATTCAAACATATTGTTTTATTTTTGAGAAAAGCACTATACACGCTTCGACCATAAGTGCCATCCTGGCCTCGTATTATAGCCGGACCTCGCCTTCGGCTCGGCCGGCTAAATCATACTCGTCCAGGATGGTTTACTTACTGGTCTCTGCAGTAATGTACTATTACGACTTATGTTTCACCCTGTATAACAAGCCTGTTTAACTGCCTAACAAGCCCGAAGTAGATTTAGATTGTAGAAGTTAAAGTAAGATTTTCATAAACTCGACCAGGCATGTAAGTTACAACAATGAAAGCTTTCCATTCATCTTACACAGCCTTTACTTTACAAACACTTTCTCTTTATCATAATTTAATAAATTGTCGATAATACCAGGCAAACATAAGCTCGTAAGCACGTGTTTGTTCATTGTGCTTCAGCGTTGAGTAGCGGCGCGAGAGGCGGGGAACAATGAGGGCTTTGAGCACACCCCGGCCGGGCGATTACCTCCTTGTTTAGAGCTTGGGTTCCGTGATGGCAGCACTAGATTTAGTACGTCCATATTTTCTGATGCCTTAGTAGCCATAGCCATATTAAAATCAGTGCTCACATAATATGCCTAGCCATCAACTACTCATTCAGTGAATTCCAATGGCCATCTTCCGTCTCAATCATCAGACAGGTTTACAGTACCATAATATTGCATTGTCATTCGACTTACATAATTGTACAGAATTTCAACTACAACAACACAGCAACACAATATAAAAACACAATCGATGTAAAGAGATTTTGAAACGCGTTATTAGCATAGACTTTTTTTCTAGTTGATTGTGTGGATATGGCGTTCAAATCATAACTAAATAAATAACTATCCATGGAATCCGCAAGTGAACGGTGTTAAACTGTTCACTCTTCGATGTTTACTATTTCGAGGCGAGGGTATCTACAGTTATACAGTACAGTCTTCGATATCATCTATTAGACGTGGAACTGACAACGTGTTTGCAACAGCGAACGAAAAAATCATAGAATGCAAGCTTACAAATTTCTACCCAAACACGTGCCTAAACTCGGTATGCGCATGTTCGAACTAAACGGCTGCCTGGCACCGTTTTGACACCCCGCCCCATCTCGGCATAATGGCAATGGCATATTTAAACAAGCAGCCATTTCGATTTAAGGGGCTCCCATACGCCAATGACCTTCGATCTGAATCCCTTAGTTTTCTAATGTTTTTTGTAGCTTATTATATTAACAACAACGGCTTTAAGCAATATAGTATCCCATATTTACTTCAGAGTTCATTGTTTTCGAGATATTTGGCATCAAAGTTGAACAATTTTAGGCTAAAAAACTGGTATTCTGGCCATAACTTTTGTTTTAATTAGTAATCTTATAAAAACGCATATTAAAATTATAGGTAAGTTCAGTATGTATGAGTAGGTATGAGTTTCGGGTGTATAAAAGTTATAATGAGGATGAAGTGTCGGGTTTTGTATTTTTACAGACCTTTCTTTAAAAAATAATTCTGTATTAACATTTTTCAAGTTATTCAATATCAAAAATGTTAAACAGGAATTAATCTTTCGCATATCTGCACCTGGAAAGCTAGCTTCAATAAACCGAGGACGACTGTCGAAATGAAAACTACTAAATTTCGTTGATTTTTGACGGGAGCCCCTTAAATGATTCTGTGTGAAGTAGGTAGGTGCAGTCGTTTATGGAACATGAATTTAGAAAAGTCGTTCTTTTTATTTTATAATGTCAACCGGTACGGTTCTCAAAAGTTTAGATAAAAACCGACCCAAACTTGTTAAATATGCAGAAAGTGTTGGGATTCTCGCATTCTGCGTATAATTTTTTCAAGGGCAAGGAACCCTAAATACCGCTGTTTTTACATGCCATTTGGCCCCCACGTGTCAAGGGCTCGCCTCAGATTATATTAATTACAGTTTTTGCTTGTTCCCGAATTGGCCGCAGAGACGGATGGCGGGCCATGTGGAAGGGTTGAAAAAAGGTCGATTGGTCAGCGGGGCGATTCGCAGTGATGCTGGCTGTATAATCGGACCAGTTTAACTGCGATTTCCGATTCTGCATCGTAATTTTGTTTTTGTCTGTTCAGTGATTGACCCTAGTCTCATCTGATGGTAAGCGACGATAGACTAAGATGAAGCTCACTGGTTCAGCAATAGCCTATTCACTCTTGCTGGATTGGTTGTTCAATTTAGGAGGCAGAGGAGGGAGAGGAATTTAGGAGGTCTAAGGATCTGTCTGCTGGGCTTGCTGTGCGGCGCGACGGGCTTTTTCGTAATATGAACTGTGTAGGTACTTATACAGATTTTATTTTTGAGGTGCAGGGCCGACTTGTGACATTTGGGTATAAAATAGAGCTCCGGGCGCCATATCACTACATAGTATAAAACAACGTCGCTTCCCGCTGTCTGTCCCTATGTATGCTTAGATCTTTAAAACTACGCAACGAATTTTGATGCGGTTTTTTTAATAGATAGAGTGATTCAAGAGGAAGGTTTATATGTTAATATAGTACCCGTGCAAAGCCGGGGTGGGTCGCTAGTCCCATATAAATACGTCTTTTCAGTAGTATTCGCTAGTTATCGCAAATACTGAACCATTGGCTTTAGTAGCTTTACACTCTCTGCTAGCTAAAAAAAAAAGACCGGGTTGCACTCCGGGAGTGCCGGCAGAAGTGAAAACTCAATAACATTGTAACAGTTTTTCGATCAGGTCACGTGACATCTTACGGTGTCACCCTAAAAATGAATTTGGCGCAAATTTATAAACAATTATCTACTATTTAGGCGGACGGGCCGCGGGCGCGTTGGGTGCGACGGGCCGGCTCGCCCGCCGCCGGCGGCCAACAAAATACCAATTTGTTTTTGCCATTGCCAAATATTTTTCAAAGCTTTATCTCTTTAGGAATAACGTCCAAATTCGAACTATTCGAATTTGCAAGAACAGCGGACGGCGGCGGTGAACAAAATATCAATTTGTTTTTGCCGTTGGTAAATATTTTTCAAAGCTTTATCTCTTTAGGAATAACGTCCAAATTCGAACTATTCGAATTTGCTCAATAGCAAAACGGTGAAGGACGCGTGAACAAAACTACAAATTTATTTGCAGAATAGGTATGCAATTGCAAAAAGTGTTTAACGGCTTTATACTCTTACGAATAGCGTTCAGTTTTGAATGAAGTCGTATCGGCTAGCAGCAAAATACAGAAGTTTGTGACCTCCTTTACATCTGACTCGCAAAAATCTGTCGCGTATTTAACAATTTTTCCCCATCCCAAAAAGTGCTCAGCGCCGCTAAAGAAGTTTTCACTTCAAAAAAACTGGCAACCGAATCCAGAACAGCAAAATTAGACGAGTATTTAATGTAGGTACTTAATTGTGTGTGTAAAAGGGCGAAAATTCGTAAATTATAGGTTCTTTCAGTTCATGTCAAGTGACTATTAGGTAACATCTTATTTGAGCCTATTCAGACATTCCCAATAGGAGACTAGTCTTGTCTGATCTTATTGGTGACGTTTCTATACACACACACACACACAATTTCACACACACACACACACACACACACACACACACACACACACACACACACACACACACACACACACACACACACACACTTTTTTTCATGTTTTATGTGCTTTTCTTGTTTATTTTATTATTTAATATGTGTGTCATGTGTGTTTGTGAATAAATATATCTTTCTTTCTTTCTTTCTTTCTATGAGAATATCTAATAAAGCAGTTCGAGGAATGGTTTTTAAGACTGCCAGTTTTAATTGATTAGCCAATTCTTGTGCCACTTTATTTATGACTACCTTGCCCGCGGCTTCGTCAGCTTGAACTCTTATATCAACTTCCAACCCTAATTTCATCCCTTTGATGGATGATTTCTGGGATAAAAAGTATCTTCTTCTTTCTGTGGTGTCCTCATCGGACGTCGGCGACCATCTGTCGGAACTTATTCCTATCCTGTGCCATTCTGCTCAGGTTGGCAGAGTCATCAATATGAGTCCAGCTTTTAACATTATCCATCCAGGCTAGCTTACTTCTTCCTTTACTTCTTTTTAATTTATAAATAAAAAGTATCCTATGTTTTAATCCAGGTTATAAACTAATTTCCAACTAAATTAAATTAAAATTAATGGATTTTTTATCCTTTCACAGTTGCACACTTGTAGTAGCAAAAAAGATATCGCAGAAGTTAGAATTTGTACAAAGATCTTTGTCAAATACTTTATTATTTACAACTTTGTTACGCATACCTAACCTCTGTAGCTTAGTAGTGACCCTGCCTACGAAGCCGGAGGTCCCAGGTTGAATCCCGG
Source organism: Epinotia ramella (assembly GCA_947578815.1). Classification (NCBI taxonomy): domain Eukaryota; kingdom Metazoa; phylum Arthropoda; class Insecta; order Lepidoptera; family Tortricidae; genus Epinotia; species Epinotia ramella. Next base: position 19,480,514 of record OX388220.1, on the reverse strand, counting down.
TAAGGGCATTTATTTGTGTGATGACGACGAATATTTGTTCCCGAGTCATGGATGTTTTCTGTGTATTTAAGTATTTATTTATCTATATAAGTATGTACATACATCATCCTCCAGTACCCATAGTAGGTACATTAAGCTTTACTTAGTTTGGGACAAGGTCGATTTGTGTAAGATTGTCCCCACATATTTAAAAAAAAACTAGCGACACGTTTTTGACAAAAACCATGATCTATCGCAGTTCTAAGTGCCACATTCCTGACTCTTATTAGTAAGGTTAATCGTGTTTTCCAAACTGAAAAGGTATAAATAGTTGTTTTGAAATAAATCAAACATTTTGACGGTTCCATCCCGAGACGTTTTGGCAGGAACACAGTGTCGGGTGGCACTTATGGTTACACGTTTTGAGCGATTTATTTATAGCCGGTTAAAAAACTGCCGAGAGTGTTGATCATTGGCTGTAATTAATGAAAATTGGTTGAAACAATTTTTTTGCCGGTAAGTTCATATTTTACAGGATGTTTTTTACTTTTACGGGTATTTTTAAATGAACGATAAATATTTTTGCGTAATATCCTACAACACTTGTTTGCATTTGATTTTAGACATTAAGGGTATTTTCAATCATTCGTGTAGGTACCGTAGCGTGAGTTGTTAAACAAAAATTAACTCAGTGTCCGTTTTGTGATGTCAATTAAGTACTCAGTTTGTATAAAAAATTACGTTTTTTTCTAAACGTTAGTAAGTAAGTGATGATGACCTACTTGTTATTTAAATGTGAAACAAGTTCATTTTCTCATAATTTGTATGCTTAATTGTCGCTGACACTGACTTAATATTTGTTTAACAACTCACGCTAATTGGGTAAACGAATTATTGAAAATGCCCTTAAACGCGAACTGTTATGAATTTTTCCTCACACAGTAAATTAAAAAAAAAAATCTTGATAAAAATCTGTACAGTCTACTATTGGAAACTGTCGACGATAAAACACGTCAGTAGCTCGTTTCACGAAGCTATAACTTCAATTCAACAAAAGGCTAAACTGGCAACACTGAGGGGTTTTACCAATGACTGGCCATTTGACAAGCTACGCTAGGCTGTCAAGCGACGGTCGTGGGGTTCGAATCCCGGCTCGTATCAATATCAGTTTTTCAGAACTTATGTACGGAATATTTACCGTTAGCTTTTCGGTGACGGAACACATCGGCATCGTGAGGAATAAGGTCTAGTTTTCCCTCTGGTTTGGAAGATCAGACGGCAGTCGCTTTCTTAAAACTAGTGCCTATGCCAAATCTTGGGTAGGTGGCAAAGCGGACCCCGGCCTGTTTTAGGGCACTACCGGGAATAACGGTAGGAGGATGGATAGACTGGCCATTTGACCTGCTCCGCTATTCTGTAACTTGTTTAAGCTCACCTCAACGCTCACCAACAAATATATCTTGACGGCGCGATTCGTAGTAACTAAGCGTAGGTAGAGGTCTAGGTTCGTTAGGCGTGACGCGCGTAAACAGTAACAGCCCAGGAGTGCAATTCTCTAAAACAATTATACCTTTCGTGACGGTGTCGTAAGGCTTCAACCCACTGGTCACCTCAACTCTCACCTCACTTGTCACCTCACGCCTTACGCCTAATATTATGTGACGCCAAGATAATCTTACCCCAGATGTGAATTGTAACTTGGATATACCTAAAATGGGCCACAAGTCACGTAAGGGTTTTTCCCTTCAACCAACCGATAGCTTGAGTTTTGCCCAGATAAAGAGAAACTGCAAAGATTTGATCACTTGCACGTACTCCATCATATCAATTACTAGCTTCTGCCCGCGACTCCGTCTCTATATCGTAGCTCCATACAAACTTTCACCCCCATTTCACCCCATTAGGGATACGATGATTTCCGGGATAAGAACTTTTCCCGGGATTCAACCTAGCTCCATACCAAATTTCGTCTTAGGTTCAGCGGTTTAAGCGTGAAGAGGCAACAGATAGACGACACACTTTCGCGTTTAGATTTGGATCTAACACATTCGCCAACAAGCTCTTGACTGTCCCATTTTGAAAAGTGGCAAATCGCAAAAAACTAAAGCATCCTTATTGTAAGCTATCGTAACACGAGCTCTATTGTGTAGCTTCCTTTGATGCCCTGATGTCCCTACGTCCCCGGGCCCTCGCATTGAGGGCATTTCACGGTAGTTGTGTCGACAATATGGGGATTAAAGCGGGATTAAGCCCTTTGTCCTGTCGAGTACTTTGAAGGACTATTTGGTAAACTTTGATTGGAACTCGGAAAGGTGGAAACAGTGTTGAATATTTTGGAGAATATCGGATTGGAGTGGGTCACTTACAAAACTTAGGGCGATAATGAGTTACAACAAAATTGTATTAAATACGCTTAAATTCACGTGTAAATTGTCACTATAGGCTTGAAGTTTTGGATTCAGGGATTAATAATAGTAACAAAATAAGTTTCAGTCAGAATTTTTTTTTTTGGTATCAGTCAGTATGAGTATCAGTATCTTTATTGATTTCATAATATAATTTATAAAGTATCACAGATATACAGTCACCAGCATCAATATCTGCTATAACAACGCGCGCATAAATATCTGACTCGACTTTATGTCTTTGCTGCTTTTGTTATGGCAGATCCTAATGCTGGTGACTGTAGATAGTAAGTATAAGTTTTATTGCCAACTGTACTTTTCTGTATACCGTCATCGACTACTCGTTGCGACGATTCTGACTTGAGTTGCAAGATTCCGCCGGAACAAACATAGTCGCCTATCCTTATCCTTACTAATATTATAAATGCGAGAGTGTGTGTTTGTTTGTTTGTATGTTTGTCCTTCTTTCACGTCGCAACGGAGCGTCGTATTGATGTGATTTTTTGTATGGAGATAATTTAGAAGCTGGAGAGTGACATAGGCTACTTTATCCAGCGGGAAAACATCTTCCCACGGGAAAAATCAATATATTACATTTTCCTATAACCACGCGGGCGAAGCCGCGGGCATCAGCTAGTATATAATACATTGCACGTTAAATAAAAGCTTGTAACGAACTTGTATTATTATAATTTTGACTTGTTAATGCTAATTTTTAGAATTATTATTATGGAATTTAACGCTCCTCAAAAAATGTTTTGCACGCCTGCACGCAGGCTGAATGCACTGGACTATAATGTTGTAATTTTAAAAACTATGTAACTGCATTCGGAGCAAGATAAAAATCTTTTTCTCAAACTTGCAATGAAATGTTGACATGACTTACTTCAAATTAGGTTTGGAAATACTACGTATCCGGTGCGATGAGTGAAGATGATATGTAAAGGAATGTCATACAGCCTTACACACCTAGGCCCGTAAAGCAACCTTCTTTTGTTTTTAAACGGGGGGGCGCGGGCCACCTGGCGGCGCGGCGGCGGCGGTGCAGGCGGTGCACTTCAGACACGTATTATTTAGTTGTGTTGACCAACGAATAAAACAAATTGACTAGCTACTTTTTATTATTATTTCATTGCTAGTTTGAGAAAAGCACTATACAAATCTCGGCGAGAAACGGGGTTGCCGGCCGCGTATCCCTATATCCGGGCTTGCTACGCTCGGCCGTCTATATCTACTTGGCCTGCAACCCTTCGTTTCCCGGTCTCTATAATAATGTACTATGAATCCTTGCAACTGATCTAATCGTAGGTAACTATTTGCTCGTTAATACTGGCAATTGTGGCGATATTTACCTGAGGTAACTTCTCCGCAAATTTACAAAAAGAACCTTGGACAATGTAATCTGGCTTATTAATAACCTACATACCAGCCCTTTTTATTCATAAAACTTCATAACTCAGTTACTAACCTGTGTTTTGCCCCTTCCGCATATGTCAATGTGACAGATCAAGAGAACAAATATCAATGGAATCTAAGCTTAAATAGGTTTTATGAACGTTTATAAATAAGGGAATAAGTGAATTTGAATGCTAATCATTATAAAATTAAAATCATCATCATCCTAGCGTTGTTCCCGGTTGTGCCCCTAAAGAAGCTCGAGGTCTACTTTGGCACCTAATCCCAAGATTTGGCATAGGCACTAGTTTTACGAAAGCGACTGCCTTCTGACCTTCCAACCAGAGGGAAAACTAGACCTTATTGGGATTAGACCGGTTTCCTCACGATGTTTTCCTTCACCGAAAAGCTAACGGTAAATATTCCGTACATAAGTTCCGAAAAACTCATTGGCACGAGCCGAGATTCAAACCCACGACACGAACAGCTTTACGAGGGCTGCCTTTTAAGTTGTGTCGTTTGGAAAAACTAAAGACAATTTAAGTGTTAAATGGTATTTATTGTTTTTCAAAGTAATCACCGTGATATGTAATACACTTTTTCATTCGATCGAACCAGTTTTCGAAACACTTATTCCAGTCCAAAGTCGGGGTCTCCAAAATGGCCGTTTTGTATGCCTCAACCGCTTCTTCAGGCGTCTGGTACCGTTGACCACGAAGTCGTTGCTTGATTTTTGGAAAAGTAAAAAAATCGTTAGGGCTTAAGTCTGGACTGTACGGCGGGTGTTCCAGAATTTCGACGTTTTGCTCTTTTAAAAACGCAATAGTTTGCCGGGCGGTGTGCGAGCTCGCATTATCGTGGTGCAGTCTTATACGACGTCTTGGGTTATTTTTTCGAAACTCGCCGATGACTTCTGGTAAACAGACAGTGGTATACCAGTCAGCATTAACCGTTTTACGATCCTCGAGCACGATGGTGGCAACGTGGCCACTTTTCGCCACAAACGTGGCGACCATTTTTTTCGAAGTGCTCCGTGAGCGTATTACTTTGGTCGGTTTTGGCTCATCTTGGAACACCCAAACAGTCGACTGCTGTTTAGAATCGGGATCGTAGGCATATATCCAAGATTCGTCACCACTGATAATGTCGTAAACATGTTTCGAGTTTCCTCGGTTGAATTGCCGCAGAGTTTTGCGACACCATCGAACGCGAGCCGTTTTTTGGTCTTCACTGAGTAAATGTGGAATCCAGCGTGAGATCAACTTTTTTACGCCTAAGTGATCATGCAAAATACTGTGAACACTGGTCCCTGAAATACTTAAGGAAGCTTCTATATCACGGTATGTCGCATGGCGATCTTCGATGATCAGTTGCCGTACAGCATCAATGTTCTCCTGGGTTACGGCTGTTTTTGGGCGACCTTCACGATGTCTATCACCAAGACTAGAGCAACCACGTTGAAATTCTAAATACCAGCGTTCCACAGTCCGAAGGCATGGTGCTTTATCATTGAAAACCGTAGTCAACTCTTCGAAGCACTGAAGTCGCGTTAAGCCCCTTTTGAAGTTGTAAAAAATTATCGCACGTAAATTTTCCTTCGAAATTTCCATTTTCACAACTGACTTGTCAACTTTGAAAGAACGCTGTACTAAAACGGTTGGGCCGATTTCGAGTCATTCTTTTGTTTTCGAATTCTAAATTCAAATATTTTAACGTGACACTAGTTCTTTTTTATGCAATCACGGGAGGTTTGCAAACGACAGAACTTAAAAGGCAGCCCTCGTATACTCATAAAACTAAAATAACACATTAAAAAATGTAAACATCTCACCAACATTGCTAAAAACGTTCGATATTAACAATCCGCACTCAAATCGATGTTAAATATAATTTCAACACCCCTCGTTTTCGTGGGGGTTAAACAGGGGGGGGGGGGGGGGTGTAAACCAATGGAGGTGGACCCTATACGCAATGGAGTGGTGGAACACGATAAAGCTTGGTTCGATCTCTATAGGCGCCAATTAAGACACCAATGCGCTGCCCTCCCTCTTTCGTCTCCGGGCTGGGCTGTTATTCGCTACGCGCTAATGCGGCTCATCCCGCCGGTCACCCGTCACGAAACTAGACCTATACCTACGCTTAGTTACTACGCATCGCGGTGTCAAGATATATTTGTGGGTGAGCGTTGAGGTGAGCTTAAAAAATGTTACAGAATAGGGGGGCAGGACAGCGGTCGTGGGTGTCGCTCACGTATCGGCCTTACAAGCCGTTACGCAGCGTTGCCAGACCTACGGAAAAGTCCGCAGATCTACGGATTTTAGGCCCTGTGCCCAGACCTACGGAAATTATTGGTGAAACTACGGAATTTCAGATATTACGTATTTTGCAACATTTTACTAACTTTCTGCGTCCCCACATAACACGAGGCGACTTAAAGTGTGCATATATGGCACCTCGCGTAGCCCCCGTGTCGGGCGGCACCATAATGCCTGCAACACGGTGGCGGTCAATAGTACATTTGACAGCTAATGACAAGTTTACCATTGACCGCCGCGGCCTGGCCGCGCCAGTTTGTGAGAGGCCTTAAGCTTCAGTAACACCAGTAAAGTGGAATAAAGCATTGAAATAAAAATCTGTATAACTACGGATTTTTTAAGTGGAAATCTACGGAATTCTACAGATTTTTAAGCCTTGCCCTACAGATTTTCATAAATCTGATCTGGCAACACTGGCCGTACGTAAGTGCCGCACCTCTAATATGGACGCTGTTAAAATCATCTTTTCATAGATTTATAAGGCCAATCATGAATGACGAATAAGGGGGTGACCTTACCTGTCAGACACATCAGTGTTGTTGTCGGTCCTGGGCCGCTTTGCCTGCAAAAAACATAACTATTGTTGATTATTTCAAATGCATATTTCGTTAATAGAGGTAATGTTTTTGACTTTATATGTCTAGATCAATTATACAATGTATATTTATTGCCCTTTTTAGGGTTCCGTACCCAAAGGGTAAAACGGGACCCTATTACTAAGAGTCCGCTGTCCGTCCGTCTGTCTGTCTGTCTGTCTGACCGTCTGTCACCAGGCTGTATCTCATGAACCGTGATAGTTAGACAGTTGACATTTTCACAGATGATGTATTTCTGTTGCCCCTATAACAACAAATACTAACACAGAATAAAATAAATATTTAAGGGGGCTCCCATACAACAAACATGTTTTTTTTGCCGTTTTTATAGATAATGGTACGGAACCCTTCGTGCACGAGTCCGACTCGCACTTGGCCGGTTTTTTTATAAATCAGGAACGACAAAAATAAAAAACAATCTACACTAAAAAAAGAAAAAAAACAAAGAAAACTAAAACTAAACGTGATTTTTTTTCCCTAGGTAGCTGCCAGGCGGTAGTGTGCCCAGAAAGCTGGCAGCCATGTTGAATGGCAATGCTGATCCTCTGGGCGAGGTAAACGCCAGCCTTCTGGTGACATGAAGCCTCGACCAAGCGCTTGCACAATCTATTTTGTTTATAATTTTTTTTTCATTTTAATTTCGGTTTTTTTTTCTTTTCTCATTTAGAAAAAATGGTCAGATACATGAGAAAATTAATTTTAAAGGTTTAAAACTTGTGTAATGAGGTAAAACTAAAGTAAAGTACCTGTACTCACGGTTAAGGGATACAAATGCTATCTAAGTAGGTACTCTTAATTATAATTGAAAAAGTTTAAAGCAAGCAAATAGGTAGGTAAGTTATCTGAATTAAATTGTGGTTAAGCGATTGGATGTGCGAGTATCAAATTAATAACCAGTGTATGTATTAATCTATATCAATACACAACCTACATATATGTGTATAATCATAACGATAAAAAATGCAATATTTCACGATAAAGGCAATATTTGATTTCAACATTGACATGGACGTCGTTTAACATTTTTGCGTCTGTGAAAATCCGCATTTATCAATACTCCAGGCAAAATACGGTTTTGAAAAACATTAATTTATAATACCCTTTTTATTGTTGATTTCATTTTAAAATGTTATTCTAAGATGCTGTATTCAAGAATCCGACAAAGTTTCCACCCGGAAGTAATTATGTAGATTTAAATGAAGCATGCATTGTCTTTTTTTGTATGATTTAACTTGAATATTATAAATCAAATGTAAATGAACCAACATAAAGACAAAAATATTTATTAATATTTTTTCTGACTTTTTAGAAGCTAGTTAATTTATCATTTTTTTGATGTCTGAAATTTTGTCGGATTCTGTCGCTGGGTAACTGTTTAATTCATAATATATCCGTTACACAGAAAAGATAAGCTATTATAAATTATTTCCAAAATTTATTTCTTTTTCATACAAGTTGTCAGTTCATTGACTGGACTACAACCAATAATGATGCTTTTGTGACATCATTTGCACTTATGGGCTGTTTACACTTTGATTAGTGATTAGGGCTGGTCCATATATTACATCATCGTTTTTTGTCGATTTTTGACCCCCCCTGTCATCATCCTGTTAATTCCTTGAGTTTACCCTCCCCGCCTATTAAAATGACTACCGTCATCCAATGATCAGACCCCCCCCTCTTCCCCATTTTGAAATGACGTAATACATATATGGCCAACCCCTTAGTGCGAGCTTGTATGGACACGTACTAATCGTGTGTGTAGGGCTTTACGGTGGTTTTCTACCGGAGTGTGCACTGTGCGCAACAGCGATGAAGACCTCAAATCAATCATGGATTTGACATGTAGGTACTCATCATTGCAGCGCGAAAACTACCTAAGTATGTTATGTACTCGTAGTGTAGTAAGTTCTGTTTCGGCTAATGCTCAATAATCCTTTGGGCGGGCCCGGTTGGTTTCTTATTTTGTTGGATTCGTAGTAGGTCAGTTTCTGATTTTGTCATATTCTTAGTAGGACAGTTTCTTTTTAGGCGGGTTCGTAATATGTCATTTCTTTATTTTGCCAGCTTCGAAGTAGGACAGTTTCTTATTTCGTTAAATTCTGAGTAGGTCAGATTCTGATTCGATCGTTGTCAATGTTAGTATTACGTCATATTAGCAATAAATCTGTTTCTGCAATTTCCATTTTCTTATCATATCAGATTCGTATCGCGTCGTTTTCTAAATAAGTCTGAATCTTATTTCAACTGATTCTGAGAAGCTTTATTTCTTATTAGGTCAGGTTTTATACAAATCTAATTCAGAAAAGGACAGGTATAATTCGCAAGAAATAAATACAATGGAGTACTTAGTATAATGTAATAGATACCCATCAAAGATATTGGCCACTTATACATGAAACACGATAAGCATAATTCATATTATTCTCAATGACAATGTCATATTAATAGTTTTGTGTTAAAAGACGTTCGTAAAATGGAAGCGGAAAGCTTTAAAATAATTAAAACCGCTAAAGATCGACCCTGCCTACTTTTAAATGGATTTAAATATTGCTACCAGTTAACAAATAAATCAGGTACAGTGAATTTTAGATGTTCCGAACGAAATATGTGCAGTGCGTCTGCAACAATGAATTCAGAGATGACTAGCGTGTGTCGAGTAAGTGAACACACATGCTTGCCGGATCATGAACGAAATACGATTGAATGGGCAATGTTCTCCTGTAAAGAAAAGGCAGCAGAATCTTTTGAACCTATACAGCCCATTTTCGAAGAGACCATACAGGATCTGTCAGATCTGCATCATTCGATACTACTGCCGACATTTTCATCAAAAAAAGACTCTATATATGCATGGAGAAAACGAGCTTTAGGCACGGATGCCTTAAGATTTGACAGCACAAAGGACGTAAAATTACCCAAAATATTAAGTGACAACTTCCTGATCGCTGAAAATGGAGATAATGATGATAAGCTGTTTATTTTCTGTAGCGAATCGTCGAGAAAAATATTGAAAAAAACGTACAGATTTCTAGGTGACGGGACCTTTAAAGTAGTCCCTAAACCTTTTCATCAGCTATACACGATTCATGCCATGATAAACTATGAATCGGACAGTAGCCGCATTATTGTGCCGGTGATATGCGCCCTTTTGCCAGACAAGCAAGAAACAACATATATTAGACTGTTTCAAACATTAAAAACAGTTCTGAATATACAAATCCAACATTATAAGGCTGATTTCGAGTTGGCTGCTTTAAATGCGGTAGCTCATATCTTCCCAGCAGTGACAAAAACTGGTGTTTACCTGCATTTCATTAAGGCAATTTGGAAAAAATCCAAACAAATGAATATTTCTACCGAAGCTAATGGGAAACGGTTTGTGAGGTTTCTGACATATCTACCTCTACTACCGGTTGAGTATATCGAAGAAGCATGGCGTACTCTGATCACAAATTTTTCAAATGTGATAAACATTGAAAAATTTCAGAAATATTTTGAAAAATATTGGTTAACAACAGTTACGCCGGCATTATTCGGCTGTTCTGGCGAAAAATATCGGACAACAAATAATTTAGAAGGGTGGCACAATCGACTGAACAAAAAATTAAGTAAGAAGCCGAATATATTCAAGTTTTTATACACTTTGAAAAAAGAAGCTAAACATTACGATATCAGCATTAAACAAGCGTGTGCTCATCGAGCGTCTAAAAAATCACGAAGAGTTGATATAAAATATGATGAGCACGTGAAACACTTAATAACGGACCTGAACAACAAAACTATAGAAATCATGGATTTCCTCGAAAAAGCTTCTCACTTAAGTTACGAAAGACATGTCAAAAATCAATTATTTGGCAGCCACAATGATGAACCAGAATCTGACAGCTCAAGTTCTGAATATAGTTCTTCCAGTGATTCTTCGTGTCATTCTTCTAGTGACTCGGAAATGATTACAACAAACGACATATTAGAAGCAATAGACGAACTACAATAAAAGAATACGATATAATTGAATAAGAGAAATAATTTTAAGTTTTATTTTATTTGCGAAATAAATGTAATTTTATGTTCTGTTTAATTATAAACGCAGAGTCAGCTCAATAAAATTTTACTTTTTACTAACTTTTATTTATTTATACTTTATTTCTTTAACAAAAATAGGCAATATAGGGAATATAATATTTAAACTAGACTGTCCGCAATACGTATAAAGCTATTGTATAAAAGTTTAAAAGTACACATATAAATAGGTAGCATTTTAAATTATAAAACTTAAACATAAAAATAACAACTAAACTAAAACTAAGTATCAAATACATTTTTTTTCTATTGACTGTACAGTTGCCTAATGTAGCCAGAAATTGATTGACATATTATCTGACCTTCTAAGAATATAACCTAAACATAATTTCACCAACATAGAATCTGTCGTACTCAGATTTAGACATACTGAGATTCTGGACATGTCATTTTCTGACCTATTCAGAATCCAGCATTATGAGAATGTGAAGTGCTAGGAATTTGCCATATGGATAATCTAACATTGTAGGAACTTGGATAACTTAGAATATGCCTCATTCGGAATTGTACGTACTTAGAATCTGAATTAAATAGAAACTGGCTACCCTGGAATCAAACTTACTCAGGTTTTGGCCTAAAGCTAAACTGGCAAAACCCGAATATGACCGGGCCCGCCTAAACGTCAATAATGCCTAATCGATATGATTTGTCCACTACAAACACCACGTCTGCGCAGATATTAGCCCATTTATACAATGGGCGTATCATTCATAATATTTTATTTGTATCTCGCAGTATTTTAACATATAAATACTATATCAAAATGACCAGGGCGACACGAACACGTGAGAGTAATTTGTCGCGATAATATCTCTTATCCATTACGTCGTGGGCGATATGTAAAGCCATTCTCAGAGTAGAACAGAAACAATTCAATGTGATTATTTGCTTTGCGGTGCATTTTGTACTCGTAGTATCTAAGTACTTCGTAGGCGGATGAATTGATAAATAAAAGGATCTATACCTCGCCGTTTCCTCTCATCCATGCAAGCCTGTGTCAAACACTTATACTAAATAGGTACAGGGTCGGCCAGTAAGAGGTGAATGGGTATATATAATTAAAAAGCGGCCAAGTGCGTGTCGGACCACGCACAACGAGGGTTCCGTGCCTATTAAAAAGGTCGTATCGTTACTGAAATCTTATGGCACTTACGTCCTTTTCTTTAAGGAAGGCAGTTTTTTTGAAATATCTCAAAAACCTTTGAACCGATCTTGTTCAAAACAATTTTCGCTGAGAGAATTTAATAAGCCCTATGAGCATGTTTTTTTCATATTTTTAAAATACACGGTTCAAAAATTAGAGGGGGGGGGACACAATTTCAGTGACTTTCGAGGAGATTATCTCTGACTCTATTCACTTAATCAAATAAATTGCTGAGAAACCTTATATTTATTTTGAAAGGCCTATCGATTGATGTGGCACACGTGGGCTTGCAATGAAAAAAAAAAATTAAATTCAGTTGTATGTATGGAGTGCACCCCTTAAAAATTTTTTTTTAGTAATTTAGTTACAAAACTGTATCGGTTAACAAAATACACCTATCCTGAAAATTTTATTCAAATACACCTTATAGTTTTCGAGTAAAATGCCAGTGTCATACGGACGGACAGACAGACAGACAGACATGACGAATCTATAAGGGTTCCGTTTTTTGCCATTGGGCTACGGAACCCTAAAAAGTGCTAAATAGGTACTAAAAACATTTTTGCCCTACTATAACAGAGCCAGAGGAAAGGATATTTTTGGCAGTTCGTTTGGTATTTACGTACGTGTGTGTTCCACCCACCGTAGCGTTTAAGATACTGAACCGATTTTGATCTATGGGGTGACTATCGATTCCAAATTATGCTCCGAGTGGCATAGAGCTACTAAATAAATAAATTAAAAAAATATGTATGAAAAAAAAAACTTTTTTTCTAGATACAGTTTTTTAAACTGTTTTTGCGTGTTCTGTGAATTTATTTTGTAAATGGAAATAAACCATTTTCATAGCGTTTTTCATGCATTTTCGCATTTCCGAGGGTGTATTTTTACAGCGACTCCACTTTTGGGGGTTTTATAACCCCCAAAAGCCCCTTTTAGTTTATGTAGTATCTAATTAGATACTACATAAACTAATCGAACCGCAGATCGCAAACTTTTAGCAGCAACAGGTTATTTACGTAAGAAGCACCGTGCCGTGAAAAAGCAACTCTACCGTCCACGGTAAAAGGTTCAAATTCCAATGACAATTTCTTACCAGTTAACTAGTTATGTCTACTACTAGTTAACTATTTATGTCTACTACAACTAGTTATGTCTACTTAACTGTAATAGTTTTCCTTTTAAATTCGTTATATGTACTTACTACTGCCACGAATTTTTCCACGTCCCCAGTAGTAGCCATTTAGCCGGCAGGGGGGGGGGGACACATGACTCGAACAAAAATTAGGGCTTTAAATCCCATTATCTCGCAAACGCATAACTGAGTTGAAAAATAGTTTTAGAAAACCCATAATATTTTTGAACAAGCTATCCAACGATACCCCACACTATAGGTTTGACGAGAAAAAAAAATACATCACCAATTTACATGTAGGGGAGGTACCCTAAAAAATTTTTTGATTGGTATATACCCACCCCGAATTGCAGTTTTCTAGTTGTAAGGGTTAATGAGCTAACCCGAAGACGGACAGACAGACAGACAGACGGACGGACATGGCGAAACTATAAGGGTTCCTTGTTGACTACGGAACCCTAAAAACCGACAAACTAAGTAGGTACCTACATTTCACGCAGTTAGATGGTTTTGGAATTGAAAAAGCGAAATTATTTAATCAGAGTAGGTAACATTATCTAGACCGGCTCGAGTCAAAATCGGAATTCGGATCCCTCGAAACTCAATCTTAAGATTGGGCTAATAAAAATCAAATTAAATAAACAATGCGTACAAATCAAATAGTGATAGTAGGTATTGGCTGAAGCTAGAACCCGCAAAACTCCGATTTTTGTCAGAGACCATCATCAAATCATCATACCGAAATTTAAAAATTCCGAAAGTCATTGTCTGCTAAATGATTTAATGAATTAGAAACACGTGAGGTTAAAAAAGGTTTGTATTATCTCCTGAAATATCTTATATTCCGTAAGTGGAATTATACAAGCATAAAAAGTTGGAAAAACTATAACCTGACTACGGAAAAATAACACAAAAAAAATATACAAAAGATTATCTGTGTCACCCGGAGCATTATTTCGAAAAGATTGACACCTCACTTATCAAATTCGGTTCAGTATCTTAACCGCCTACGGTGGAACACACGTAAATACAAACACTGCTAAAATATCCCTTCCATTGTTGCCGTGGTCGGGCGTAAATTTGGAAAAATTATGGCGTTGGGTAATTGCCATTCGGAATTTTGCAGTGTACCCAACTGAAACAACAAGCAACTAATCTATATATTATCGCACATTGACTCATAATCGCCGGTCACAATGCGAGCGAGCGAGCGACATTTTTAACCAAACATCTCTCGGCCTTCTAGGAACCACATTGTGGCCGCCCCGTTTTGTCGCCACTATTTACGTACGGTTCATGTCTAGATTATTATCTGAGATTTGTCGCTGTGCTTAATGCTGAGGCACGTTACAACATAATAAACACGTCATATTAAATTTAGCCTTTTTAAATTCAAGTATTTTGTTATTAAATTGAGGATAAATCGAACAACAAAGTCAACAAAAGTACTTGCTTGTACTAAAAACTAAATAATGGTGTACCGACCGGCCCTTGAAAAGGTTGAGTATATTCAGAAGTAAGTTCTGGAAGTTAGAAGAAAACCTTGTTTATATCGTAACTACATACAAACTTTTACCCCCTCCCCCCCCTTCACCCCCTTAGGGGATGATTTCCGGAATAAAAACTATCCTATGTCCTTTGCCGGGGCTCAAACTATTCCATCTAAAGCCTATGTTCATCAGGGATAATGTCGGCTTCTAATGGTAAAATATTTTTTCAAATCGGTCCAGTAGTTTCGGAGCCCATTCAATATAAACAAACAATCAAATCTTTCCTTTTTATAATATTAGTGTAGATTAGTGTAGATAAACCTAATATATTAAATACATGTATAGTATAAAGTATGAAAATGTGGATTTATTTATTGAGAGCTTTGGTGAAGCCTCGGTGAAGCGGATGTCCATCTTAAATCAACTAAGAATTGAGGTACCTACTCCGGCAAATAATTATTGAAATGTTTTTTGACCCGACGAGTTGATGGTATTCCTCCAACAGTATAAGTAAAATTCTTTATCCTTTGTCTACATTTAAAAAGCTAAATAAAAGGAATGTATTTTTCTGTATTTTCAAAGACGCCACACTTTTGAACCATCGGAATCCGTCACGGTTACTATTGTAGAATTATTCATTTACCCCATGTTGATGACTTAATTAAAAGCGAACGAAATATTTCAGTAGTCGGAAGGAACGTAAAACGCTAATGAGGTGAAATAACAAATTCGTTTCTAGCGTATTTAATCTTATAATTATTTCATATTGTTTATCGTCATCATCGTCTAGTTTTCGTATATGTGAATGAATTTAAGATGGGTGGGGCGAAATTAAATATCGCATCTGGCTGAAATGCCATCATCAAAGAAATTAAATTCATCGCGAGAATACACCAACAGTGATTTTCATGGTGGTGACCAGATTTAAATATCTTTAACGAAGCTTGTTGCATTTGTTTTTAATTCAAGTCTTTCCAGATTGTTTCTTTTATTTTTAGAATTCCACTGTTTCTAAAATTTCACTTACAAAAAGTTTAGTCAAATCTATGAACAGGTATCGTTGATCTAAACTCAATAAAATATTTCCCTAACGACACACATGGAGCAGTAGGTGTAATATTTAGATAACGGTTAACAATCCCGAATTTGGTAACGGAGATTGAAGATAACATTCAAGTTATAAATAATAAAAGTCCTAAATGTCCGTAGGATCGAGATAGGCGTAACAACATTAATAAAATCGGCTCGGATTTATTTACGCCGGGCGCCACCGTGTCTCCATTAAAACTAACTAATAATCTAGTTGAGCAGACGTTTTATGTTACTGTAAAATTAGAGTTTTGGACGTTAAATGTTGTCTTGATTTAATTGATAAGTCTGTTGAAATTTTGTCCAATCACACAAAATTGTTGTTTTATCATAGCAGTGCCCCTAATCGTCTCATTTTTTTGTCTTGACTTTAACTCGACAGAGTTTTCCCTATCTACTTATATAAATAAATAATAAGTATAGAGATCCAATCGACAATCTATTATTTGATCATGAAATTCCTGATGAAATCGTGCTCCTTCCCCCTAGTTTGCTGGCACCACGGAGGATCAGGGCAGCATACGTCGCGAGATGTCACTGTGAGAAAGGACGTAAATCACAGGCGCGTTCCCATCGAGGTGTGAGGCCGACCGATCTCGCGATAGCCGCTAATTTATTCGTTTTACGCGCGACAACGCGCCTGCGCGCTTCGGTTACACAGGTTGTTCTTTACATTTGTCACTATAATTGTTCTTGTGTTCTTTTTGGTTAATGTCGTGTTTTGTCCCGATGTTAATATTATAAATCTGGGTGGATGGGGTCATTCAATTTAGTATGGTATTTTCGGACACGACGTTTTGCATTCTTTACGGAAATGAGGAATTGAGTTTTACGCTTTTGTAATATACTTATTTATGTCTATTTAACCGACGGCAGTGGATTTGTCCTTTCCCTGCCATAATCTTTGAGACATACCATTGCAGAATATAATATTAATGCAGCTGAAACTCTTAAAGACACTTCATCGTTATTATTCCAATAAGCCAAGAAAACAAAGGTAAAATCGTGAGAACAGCCTGTATCCTAATCACGCAGCTCAACAAAACGCTCCATTATTTATACTTAATTCGTTTATTGTTTTATCTCACTTTATATTTACGAGTGGGATCCTGCGCGCTCCTGCGCCTCGAAATAAATTTACAAATTTACCGCCCGCCATATTTATTTATTGTCACTCTGTTATCGTTGATAATTTGAGAGATATTGCCACGATATTAATTCGATGGGTACGTTTTTTGAGTCATCGCGTGAAATGTCAATTTTAATAGTGATTTATATTAGTGGCGCTCGCGATTTGTTTTAGGTTGCCTTCATTTGTTTTGGGAGTTTTACATGTTCTTTTGTGTTGTGCGAATATGTGCTGCTTCTTTAATGCTGGCTGATTTTTTTTCACTTCCCATGCTCTGGCATCCAAAAACTGGCACTGGCATTCTAAATCCTGCAAACCATACTGTTTGGAACCACCAACATTTCCATGTGATTTGAAATGGCATTTTGTTTTGCCATCGACGGAACGCAAGTCATTTTACTTCAAAACACAAATACAAGTTACCAAGGCAACATACTTCATCAAGAGATTCAAGTGTTTCTCAAACTTAGATAACACATAGCTATATCTCTCTTTCTCCATTATTATTGAAGTAAATCCTTATCTAATACCAATTATTATCAACCGAAGCATTTAATTGAAAATGATTTGTGATGTGTACACTTTAAAGTTCGTTTTTGTACGTAATGCGCTGGTTACTGGTGCTCTTTTGGAAAATAATATGGATATTTAAGGTGTATCAAGAGAGACATCTCGCTTGTCTGATAAATCGCGGTGCGCCGCGGACTATCAACTTGGACGAATTGGTTTTATGCCTGTAAATTGTGGGTGGGTTTGTGTTTGCCTTTATTTCTGCTTTCTTAAGGACATATTAAATATTTAAAGAGTCATATTCGTCATTACGTTCTTTATTGACTTTAGTTTAGAGATCTCTGACAATGAGTGTTTTCCTTTGTTTCTGTAAGTCAGCTATAAATGTGCGAATCTGTTCCAAACAATCGGCAGAGGTTATCAAGCACTCAACGCCTACGACCACCCATATAGAAGTACTGTTTGTATAAAGTACCTATGCTCGTGTTGTGTGTATTGCAAAAAGGTGACTACAGATTGCAATCAAGTGCAAATGCCATAAACCCCATAACGCATTCCTAAGTCAGATACCCATTGCCAGTCAGTCTTCATCGCTGAAAGACAACTCCACGCATTCATGATCGCCCGGTGTCAAGTGCTAACGACACTCTGTCCCGTAGGTAACTAGCGACACCACAGTCTTATAACGACTTTTTAATAGTCCCTAAAGAATAACGTATGAATGGTAACTTGAGAACTGACGCCGGTCCACTGGGAAAACATAAACACTATGGAGCTTGTCCGAGTACAGACAATAAAATTCGGTGTTAGTTACGGACACCCGAACAGCTAGAGATAAGGTTTTAATCATCGGATCACGTGGAATTTAATCGGATCACTCGCATTCTTGACCGATGTAACAGTTTAGAAAAGCTCAGTGCGGTGCGGGCCATGCAAGCGGAAATGGTGCAAAGGTAAATACTGCCCAAGGGCCATGCCTTAACGTGCTACTAAGGGGTGCTAACTATGTGCTTTGTGCAAGGGGATCACACCTTTCGAAAGCGCCGAGAGAATTCCATATTCAAAAATCGACGCGTTCGAAAAATCCAACTTAATAAACGGCCAGTGCTTTGAGCAGAAGTTCTTTTTTTATCAAAATGTGTAAATGACGTGATAAATCTAGAACTGCCACCATTAGAAGCTGGCGTTGTTAAGTTGTAACAGTGCGTTTGAGATTAAGACCCGTGAATGCTGACCTTTGGTTCCGTATGCTCCAAGCTGCAGCGCGGGGACCCGCCGCCGAGGTAGCTACACGGCATCAACGTCACCATGCTGTGCAGCAAACGTACATTTCGGACACTCACTTCACTCGGGTAACGTCACTTTGACAGTTTTTTGAGCGTGAATTTGCATTTTGAGCGGCCATTTTGCGCTTATTTTAATTTTAACTGGCACCACGAGCCTGGATCGTGTCTTATTGGTATCTTGTACAAATTTGTGTCACAATCCATAGCTTAGACCTAGGAGGCAAAAAAATTCACACGTTAAGACGCTGTCAACACCAAAATGTCCTTGAGGATTTTGGATAGCACGCACACTGTCTAAATGTATCGGAGTAAACGAGAGCGAGTGTTACTGGGCGGGCCCGGTTTTTGAAGATAATAGTACATAAATATTGAAATAAAAAAAGGGTGGATTATTTGTGAAATATGACTCGCTAGCGGTTTAGGTATGAATATGTTGACTTCATGGTTTTAATTGCAGACCCATACGTCAAACAAATAAAGACATAGATCCGTTTAGAGTGATTTTAAGACCAATCTTTGCAATTATTTTCTATCGAGCCGATTTCGTCCAATTATGTATCGAGCCCGTCCACGGTCTTTATAATATGGTGAATATTAACATATATTTTATTTGATGTGCTAGAACAAATAGTTTTTCTTAAAAAACTGCTTAAATAACATCAATTTCACCAAATTAGGTCTTGTCAGCCTCTTAACCACGTGGAAATGATCGTTTATTCAAAACTACTCTTATATGATAATACTAATTCTAAAAACTAAATTCAGATGGCTTATTGTGGCTTCTTACTAAAATTGTTAAATCAAATATAATCTCATCAGATAAAAATCGTTGCATGAAGTCGTCACAAACGATTTTCACACTCCACCGGTGGCTAGTTATTGATGCCTGTTAGTCATCGCATCTAATGAAAAAAAAAACAAATTAAAAACAAAGCAGAAAAAATTACACGCACGTCTGAGACCACCCACATGGATCCGTCAATTTCAAAGTGGAACCGAGCGTGTTCATCAAGTTGTCAAATCGATGGCGACGTAATTGTGAACGCACCTTTTTATCGCTGGACGGTTAGCTACTTCGAGAACGCTTTATTTTGAATGTGTTTTAACATTAATTATTAATTAATCTTCAATTTATTTCTCCGATAAAATAAACTTATTGCAAACCCCTTACTTGGCAATGTAAAGTATATCTAAGACACACTTATTGACGCTCTTTTTCCGTGTTTTTTTTACTGACAATATTTTTGAGTATGTAGGAGGTACATTGTCCCAAACAAGGGGACATTGACACACGATTTTTTTTTTAATTTGCGAAGTTTTATGAGGTGTTTTTCAAATACTACGTTGCACCAAATATAAGATAGGTTAGTGAAGGTTAGCGTTACCACAACGCTTTATCACTTTTTGTGTGGTCACTTTATACCTACAGCTTCTGTTTTTAGAAAACATTTTTTTGTTGCGCGGAAGCCGACCTGTCCAACTGAATTTAATCTGCCAGTTGATTGAAATCAAAATAAAATTGAAAATAGAGGAAGTATGGTATGTTTGTTTGTTTCGGCCGGCAGGGGGCGGAACGGTAGCGTTGCTCGCCGCTGGGGGCCTCGGGGTGACCAGGACTTCATAACTTATAACACGGGGAGGCTGCGTATGAAGGAGCATCGGAATTCCTGGATAGTCTACTGGGTGCAGCATAACAGGCTAATAGAATATAGATGTGCCCAAAAATTTTAAAATATCGAACTATGATAAGAGACAATGATACCTTTTCTCTTATGGGATATTCATTATGATCACGTGGGAAAGGGGTTGTACTTTGCAAGCTTTTCACAAGCTTTTTTTTATTTAAATCACAGTGTGTAACAATGAGGTATGATGTTGACATTGAGCTGGTCTGATAATGGAGTTAGAGCTCAATAGAAACGTAATGGCGAGTAGCTGCAACAACAGTCGGCAATATTGTATCGATAATAAGATATTTGACAGAAACTTTTATTATAAAAGTTTCATACCAAAAAGCTGATGATCAGTGAAAATGAGACCTATTAGATAACATTTGTATTTGGCTACTGTTTTAGTAGTTCTGCCATCTGACCTCTTCCAACCCAGAGGGAAAACTGGACCTTATTGGGATTAGTCAAGTTTCCTCACGATGTTTTCCTTCACCGAAAAGCTGACGGTAAACATTCCGTACATAAGTTCCGAAAAACTCATTGGTACGAACCGACGAGCCAAACTTTTTGCCTATTCGAAGATTTGAGCTGAAATAATTTTCTTAATTATTTCAAATAAAGTCGATGAAATGTAGAACGAGCAGCGACCGCGTGCGAAATTGTGGATTAATAATTGCCAGTTTAAATATTACGACACTGTACTTATTCTAAAACAAGAAAAACTGGTAACACAGTTGTGTTCTATGGACCTTCCCTACGGGGGGCACTACCAACAACGCGAGGTCAATTTACCAATTTAAGTGTGCTCCTACACAAATGATTTCAAATCTTATGGCAAAGAAATAAAGAAGAAAATTTTCGTTTACTAAATTAAACAAGTCCACAGTTAACTTTGTAATTAAAGATACTTGTAAATTGAATTAATATGACCGCCCATAGAATGTTATGTGGTGGACAATAAAATATCACTTTTACCTATTTCTTTATGCTGGTATTGACGGACAGTTATTACTCTTCATAGATACGGTTAAGTATAAGTATGAGTAACTATTATCGTTATTATTCCCTGTAGAGCATTTTAAGGAGTATAATCCTCTGAATGTA
Organism: Epinotia ramella; assembly: GCA_947578815.1. Classification (NCBI taxonomy): domain Eukaryota; kingdom Metazoa; phylum Arthropoda; class Insecta; order Lepidoptera; family Tortricidae; genus Epinotia; species Epinotia ramella. The sequence goes on along the minus strand of OX388220.1, from coordinate 19,459,184 downwards.
GATTTTTTGTTGTAATTTCGGTACCACTCCCCCATATAAATAAACGGAAATGTACTTGTTACAAATGTTACAAGAAGCAATGATTACACCCAAGAGCAAAGGAATTTAATTTAACACAATGTTCATATATTTTTTTGCACTTGCGTGTAGGTATATCATAATAGTTATTTACGATTACGATGCAAGTGCCGAAAATAGGAAATTCGCAACGAGTGTTGATAAATTAAAACACGACCGAAGGGAGTGTTTTAAATCGACACGAGTTGCAAATTACCTATTCGCACGTGTATCGTACAACGTTTTACTGTACATATGGCTCTTTAAAGTTTAAAGTTTCGACATATGCACGGAAAGTGCTCTTTCCGCACTAGTGCGGGAAAGTAGCACCATATGTATTGTAAAAAAACTTAAACTTACATAAAAAATAATAATATTTAAAATACTAGGCACGCATACTTCGCAAGGCGTTCCATTTGAATATTCATCGATAAAATAAAACGATTGCTGGCATTCGGATGTCACCGCAGCTTTGTGAATCGATTATGTGCTCGTGTTTACGACCGAATTAAATCGAATTGCTTGTATTTTGCCTCGTTTAGATTGATTTAGAAAGACTAGCTGTCGTTGCAGTACGTATTTAATTATCGTACGGTGACGGTTGTATATGCATGTGTGTGTATTTTTGTAATATTAATGACGCGATAGGTGGGTTTTAACTGGATTAAGCAAGGAACGTTCACCTGGTGTACCTACGTGTGAAGGTTTATACTGCTTTTGCTGTTTAGATATTTAGAAAAAAAGGGTTAGGTAATACTTACAGTGGAACTTTTTTTACGCTACATTCCTACGATCTTTTATTTCCTTCTAAAATTGAAATAAGACTTTTGTCCCATGGATGTAGTTGCACTATGACTAGAGGAAATTTGGTACCATCAAGCTAATCAGGTGGAACACTTCAATAGTAAAGTTTTATATTTTACGACTTGGTACTTATTGTTTATTTTTGCTCTAAGCAGATGTAAATAAATAAGTAAGTAGGTATTGTAATGTAATAAACTTGAAAGTAAATTTTAGTTTCAACATTTACATTCTACAGTTTTGTAAGTACATTCCATTGTAAATCCTGCTTAAAGCCGTCGCCATGATGGTTTTACGTTATTCATTAGGAATATAGTACCAGGCACCCATGAATTGGTAATACATTCGAATATTTAAATATGCTTGAAACAAAGTACGAATACAAGGGTATTGGTCGCTAATACAGTGGCGTCGTCGGCATTTCGAACGATAACTTTCACAACCTCCGGTTTCATTTTAGATTTCTCGAAATTTATTCTTAACTTTCATTGGGTAAGGTCTCATTTATATATGTAAGGAAATGAGATAGGAGTTTTCGAAAGCACTTCGTCGATTCGCGTAAAGTACTGAGAAATGTGGTTATGCGTCGGTTTCGGTACGGGATGTCATTTTATGCGTTCCGCATACATGCTTTCTCCATAATCATAGTTTTGGTATGAGTTTGGTTCATAGGTTTGCTTGTATTTTAAGATAGGTAATGTAAAAAATAGACCAATAGAGATATTTCGTAGAGTCAAGTCAGGCATTATTTATTTGCTAGAAAAGGTGCACGGATGGTCAGTTAGCTATGTTGTCGATAGTACATTGTGCGACTTGGGAATCACAACAACTTTACTGCATTTATTAATTTTTGCATACCTAAAACTACTGTAACTATTGTATTATTTATTGGTAAATATTGTCGTTTGACAGCTAGGTATGTTAGGCCCCAACTAACAAGAACTTCTTTCTATTCGCTGCTCGTTCAATTTAATCCAAAGTTGCTCATATATTGTATCTTATAATACTACTTAGTTATATTGCCAAAATCAATATATTGGGGACGAATTTATTTTTGAATTTTACAAATTGATGTAAATCCATCCTTTTGAAATTGTAGTCAATTTACACATTGGGTTCTAAAGTTTTAGTAAGAGCGATTATGGTAGGTAAATAATTAATTACTAATTAGTAATTAAAAAGTGGGTCACGCTACGTCATTCGAGTAGGTAATTTACCTCATTAGCTACCTAAGGTTAGGTAAATTACATCTAGCTGTTGCGTAGGTATGTTATGTGAACAGTCCATTTATAGGCAGGTAGGAGGTAATACCTACATGCTGGTTGCACGAGCGAGCGAGCGAGCGTATGTAGTTCTCCGTTTCAGCTTGGGCCATAATTATTTCGTATCTCCGGAACCAGATGTCCAAATGTCCTACTACCCGGCTGTTCTGCTCCTTAGGTCGCATTCCTCAACCGATTCTCGTGAAATTTTGTCAGCAGGTTCAATAATTATATGGTTTTTTTGTCGACGAAATTTAAAAAAAAAAGAAAAGACGCTCGCGCGTTCTACAGCTCACAGGGAGACTAGTATATAATAGTACATATCTAAGGTACCTATGGTTATAAGTAGGTACCTCTGCCTACCTATATTAAAGGTTTTTTTCTTACATTCATACTTTAAATTGATGAGTACATAAATTAAAGATGGCCCACGGCGCACCAACCGTTTCCATTGTACCAACCCACCAAAATACAATTTGAAAGCGCGAAACGAGCAGCTGTGAAATTGGAATTAGGAACGCGAACATCCGTGATGTCCTATCTCCCTTCCGCGCCCCGCCCAGGCGAGGCCACGCCCCTTCCGTTCGCCAAACTCAAATTGAATTTCGAACAATGAATAGCGGCTGATCTAGGAACGCGCGATAACGGGCTTTAAGGCTGAACAATACAATTTGGGTAGATGCTACCTTTGTTGTCTGCGATCCCAATACTTCTGACAAACCTGCCAAGTGAGAGTTGGTTGCACTGAGGGTTCCATACCAATTTGACCTACTTCTAATAAAGAGATTGAATTTAGCCACATGCACGGGACGTAAAAATAGATAACTATGAACATTAAAAAATTTGATACAAGCTTGTATTGCCGACTGTAGTGTAGGTAGGTACAGTTAGCATCATATAGTTAGTAGAATCCAAAGTAGCCAATTATTTCGCTATACGTCTTTATTGACCTACTGTAAAAGTAAGGGTGTGTTACGATATATTTGGCTACTTTTCTACTTTTTCGTGAGGTAGGGCACAGCGAAATGTCATCCCGCTCGAATTTGGAGCAGCCCAACTGGGGAAGTACCTCCGCCTTGCAGAAGACCACAGCCATAATAACACTACTACTTGCTCTGTAGTAGTGTTGTGTTCCTGGAGGTGAGCAAGGTCGCCGGAGCTCCCGAGGATGCGTTGTGTTGAGAGCGAGGGAATTTGTTCCTTCAGCTGTCAACACGGCGAATGCTGAAACATATCAAGGGTCGGCAACGCCCATGTTACTCCTTTGGAGTTGCATGCGTCTATAGGCCGCGGTGTCCGCTTACGATCAGGCGGGCCGTACGCTTGTTTGCCACCGTCGTTGTATTAAAAAACGACGGGACTTGTGGGTGATTTAGGAGCTGCTTCTTGCCTCCATCAGCTAGGTGGAGCCATAAGCGATGCAAGAATAGATCTATACGGTCTCCCCCGTCTGCCGTAAAAGGCCGACTTAAGGGGGTTAACGGGTCGTCAGCTGGTTTTTGTGGCGGGGAGCCACATCACTTGGCCCCCAGGGAAGGCAATTAAGATGCCCAGTTCTAGTGCGTTCAACCTGAGATCCTAGTCCTGAGAATTACTTAGCGCAGATGGCGACTGACGTGGAGTTTTTAGTGGGTAGAAACACCACATAACCCAGACTTCCCCCGATAGCTGGGTACCATGGTTCGCAGGATTCTCCACGGAAAAAAAAACGGTAGTGCCATTAAATTGTGTTGTCACCGAGCTAACATCATTCATAAGTAGATCCCTTTTTAGGGTTCCGTAGTCGACTAGGAACCCTTATTGTTTCGCTTTGTCTGTCCGCCCGTCCGCGGATAATCTCAGTAACCGTTAGCACTAGAAAGCTGAAATTTGGTACTAATATGTATATCAATCACGCCGACAAAGTGGTAAAATAAAAAGTGTTTTTTTATTTTTATTAGGATACCTCCCCTATACGTAACATGGGGAGTGTTATTTTTTTTCATTTTAACCCTAATGTGTGATATATTGTTGGATAGGTATTTAATAATGAATAGGGGTTTGCTAAAATCATTTTTTGATAATGTTAATTGTTGACGCTGGAGTCTGTTGCTTTCCTGTGTGACATAAGGCTTATGGAAACTGCGTTAAATATAAATATAAAAACCATATAAATATATGTATAGCTTAAATAAATACATACGTATATGTAAGGCATGCAAAATAATATAAAGTGTCGTAGAATTACTTACCTGTAGCGCCATCCGGTGCCTATTTAGGGAAACCGTTTTTTATAAATAAATGCAATGTGAAGGAAAGGGGTGCATGTGTGCGTCGTATGACCTCTAGTCGCCATTGCATCTTTCCCACGGACACACGTACACCGTTCGCTCGCATTTGGGAATTTTTGTACTCAAAATCCGTCTTCTCATTTCCCGCACCTACCTACCTTCGACAAAGTGGTCCTTCGAGCCGGATCACGGGAACAAGAACCTGTAAGCAGGACTAGTTGCACGATGTACAAGACTCCGCCCACGTCGCGCACTGGTGTTCAAACGCGACGCATGAAGAATGAAGCATTAACCAAGCTAGTGGAGAACGACGGAGAAGAGTCTGCAAAGAAGACTCGTTCGCTGCCAGCCGAGGATGTGGTGGTAGTTAAAAAAGATCCTGTGGAGTTGCCGCAGCGCCCACGTACGATGAGCAGTAAAAAGTCGACAACCTCATCTGTTTTTATGGCACGAAAAATGCAGCTTGAGCTTGAAGCAGCAGAATGTAAGGCTAGAATTGACAAAGAATTAATTGATAAAAAACTAGCTTTGGAGATTGCAGCCCTGGAAGTGCAATCGAATCGGAGTGAAAAAACTTGCCGTTCTGAGAGTTCCGGCAAGCAAAAAGTTGAAGAATGGCTGGAACGCAGTGATAGAGAGAACAAGGAAGTAGATTTAGAAGACAAGGCAACAAACCATTTAGGTGATGTACCAACTGCCGGCCGCGCCGGCGAGCCCGCGCGCCAGCCGGCTATTTACCCGACGGCCCAGCTCACTCCGCTACCTACCGCTCAGCCCGCTCCGCCAGGTTCACAGCTCCTGCGGGATCCCACCGACATCGAAAAGCTAGCCAGCGCACTACAAAATGCAATTAGTGCCTCGACGGCGAAAGTTCAAAGTCCTGAGCTAATTACACGACTGGTGGCATCCAGAGACCTGCCGCTGTACTTTGGAGACCCCATGGAATGGCTGCAATTTAAGGATGCTTATAATGAAACAACAGCGCGATGCAAATTCAACGACTCAGAAAACATAGACCGTTTGCGTAAATGTTTACGCGGTGATGCTAAGGAAGCGGTTATATCAATGCTCAGTGGCAAAGCTGACCCGACTGTTATAATGCAAACTCTAGAGCTTCGTTTCGGCCACCCTGAAGTGATTATTAACAAAATAGTAATTCAAATCAAGAAACTTCAACCGCTATCTCCGGCTTACCACAACGAAATTGTTATTTTCGCTACTAAGATAAAAAACTTCGCCGTAACCGCTCGTTCCATTGGCCAGGCTGATTACCTACGCAGCCCCGAGCTCATGAATTCCGTTCTTTCCAAGTTCCCAAGCAGCCTTATAAACCGATGGAGTGACTACGCATACGAACATTTAAGTGAACGTAACAAATCTAAGTTCGAACATTTATCGGATTTTCTCGTAAAAGAAGCCACAAAAGCGGCCTCGGCAGGTGTGTCCCACCTTTACAGTCAAGCTGACAGAAGTAAGAAGCATTATGAAGAGCGACGAGGCCCTCAGCACCCTGTTTTTTTAACGAGTGACGTGGAGAAGTGTAATTTTTGTTACATATCTAATCACCGACTGCCCGACTGTCCACGGTTCAAGCGCGCGATGAGGCGCGATCGCTGGCGATATGTTCGCTTCAACAAGTTATGTTTTAAGTGCTTAATATCACAGCATGATAAGCAGACCTGCTCAGCCGTGACATGTAACATAGACGACTGTGGTCAGGACCACCATAAATTACTACATTGGTTACCTAAAAGGAACAATGGTTTTAGTGAAAACAGTGCCAACGTTATTGACAATGAATTTAACGTGCAATCAGGTGTAGACCAAAATACGAACACACATGAGAGTGAGACAGCGGACATTAGTGATTATGTAAACAACACGAACTTTCGTAAAAATAAAGTCTTACTAAAAGTGGTATCGGTGATGGTGCACGGCCCTAATGGTAGCAGGCGAGCCTGCGCCCTGCTCGATGACGCCGCTTCGGTATCTCTCTTATCAGCTGATCTCGCCAATGCAATAGGTTTGTACGGCCGCAGTGAAACGTTACAAGTACGAGGCGCGTGGAACAATACGGAATTACAGTGTACTAGTGAGATTATAAACTTAACGGTCACTAACGACACAGGTGAGTCATTCAGCCTACGCGCGCGCAAAATGAATGACCTGAACTTGCCCGTGCAGAAACTATCCAGTGTGAGATTCGATACCTATGAACATTTAAAAGACTTTAAGCAATATGTGTTACATGACGACATCAAACCTCAATTGTTAATTGGTCAGGACCATTACCATTTACTTGTGCCTCTTGTAATAATACCGGGAAGCGAGAATAAGCCTTATGTCACACGCACACCGCTAGGCTGGTGTGTGCATGGCAACGTGAGCAGTGCGCCCGGCGGCGGCCGGCATTGGAATGACGCAGCAGTTTTGTCAGCGCGAGCGCAGCCTCCTGTTTACTCGCCCGCGCTCCCCGCCCCCGCGGCGGCCCCCGCTGCCTCATCGTCAGGCCTTTAAATAGCGCTATTTTCGTATAGCGCTATCATTTATAACGTTATTATTCCTGAAACCGCTATACTCAAAAACGATATTTGACGCGCTGTATAGCGATATCCATTATAACGTTATAAATCTAAACCATTAATATAAAACCGATACTTTTTTAACCGATATAATAATGTTATAACGTTATAGGCTACCCCTTTCTCGCATTCAGTATAGCCTACTCGTGCAATGTAAGCGATGTGATTACGTAACGTAGGTTGTTTGTTAGAGTGCACGGCGTCATAGTAAAATATAGAATTTTTCGATTTGCTCGGCTTGTCGGCGCAGGTTGTAGCCTGATACGAATATCCTGACTAATAATTTTCAAATCAGATTGTCTTTAGCTACTCTGTGCCTCATTAATCGGAAATGCATCATCCCATAAAAAACATGCCATGTAAAAAAGAGGTCAAGTCTCGAAACTCTTCCACCGTAAAAAGTTGTGAGATATTTCGTAGAGCCAAGTCTCAGGCATTCTTTTATCTTTATTTGCTTGCTAAATAAAATTTTGTGACTTGGCAATCACACAATACTACATAGCTTTAGGTATGCAGAAATCCATTAATGCAGGAAAGTTGTGTGATTGCCAAGTTACAGAATTTTATTTAGCAAGCAAATAAAGATTAAAGAATGCCTAAGACTTGGCTCTACGAAATATCTCACAACTTTTTACGGTGGAAGAGTTTCGAGACTTGGCCTCTTTTTTACATGGAGTGTTTTTTATGGAATCTCACTTCTTTTTGTAGGTTAATGTGTTATCCATACGTACAAACTATGAATGCAGGCCCATTCTTGCTTTTGAATTTTCGCATTCACTGCAAATGGAACTTTGTAATCCTATATATTTGTATAGGATAACAAAGTAATGTATACAGTTGGTGTATCTAGAAAACTGGGTTGAAATAGCATTTTTTTATAGTTTTCCCTTTATGTGGCCATTAAACCCTAACTCTGTACCAAATTTCAGCTCTCTGAGTTTATGGGAAGTACTAGTTCTATTTTGATGATCATGAGTGAGTGAGTGTCATAAATGCGAAACTTTGCTTTCGCTTAACTTCGGAACTAAATGACCTACAGACTTGAAATTTTGGATTTTAAGTATGTGATTATAGCTTACTGGTTGACGAAAATTTCTGCATTCTGGTCTTATCCAGAGGTTCTCAAATAGGGGCCTGAAAATGTGGCGAAATGGTTCCAGTAAAGGATGGTACGGCAGTATTTGCTTCGCGCTCGACTTAGCGGGGGCACTGCCTTGCCCCCAGATATTAATGGCATTGTCATAACATGGTAAATTATTAATAATTTAAATGCCTGCATCAAATGTTTCTGCTTAGCCCGTTGGTTGACTGGTAGAGAAGGCCTTATGGCATTAAGTCCACCATATATACTTTTTTTTGTATTTTGTCACAAAGTTTAAATAAATTAAACCGGTCTCATGGCACTAGCACGCACATTACGGATGGATGGTCAGCTAAGATGCTTAAAATGAGGTGGAGAGAATGAGAAATTTGATTTATCTATATATGTAAAAGAAGACTTCCTGACTAATTCATCAACGCACAGCCGAAACTACTGGGACTAAAAAGAAGGGACAAGATGGAATTTTTGGAAATCCCATCCCTAAGGGGGTTAAATAGGGGTGCAAAGTTTGTATGACGGAAACTTTTTTTTTTAACTAGAGACTTGAAACTTTGTAGGAAGATTACTTGTTAAGATGCATAACAAGTTCTTGCAGCGTTTTAGAAAATTCCACTCCTAAGGGGGTTAAGTAGGGGACAGGGGTGCAATGTTTGTATGGGGGAAACATTATTTTTTGAACTAGAGACTTGAAACTTTGTAGAAAGATTACTTATTAGAATAGAAAAAAGTACTTTCTGTGTTTTAGAAAATTTCATCCCTAAGGCGGATAAATAGAGGTGCAAAGTTTGTATGGAGGGAACTTTATTTTTTGAGCTAGAAACTTCAAACTTTGTAGAAAGATTACTAAATACAATACAAAAAGGACTGTCAGCGTTTTAGAAAATTCCACCCCTAAGGAGGTTAAATAGGGGTGAAAGGTTTGTATGAGAAACACTTTTTTTGAGCTTGAGATTTGAAACGTTGTAGAAAGATTACTTATTAGAATAGAAAAACAGTTAGTACTTTTAACGTGTTAGAAAATTCCATCCCTAAGGGGGTTAAAAAGGTACTTATGCAAGATTAGGATGAGAAACATTTTTTTTGAGCCAGAGATGGGCAACTTTGTGGTACGATTACTTATTAGAAAAAAAAATCCTTTCATCGTCTTGGAAAAATACCACCCCTAAGGGGGTTAAAAGTGTTAAAACGGTATTCAAGGTTTATATTGAGAGCAAGAAAATATAGTAAGATATTTCTAATGTCAGTCTTAGTCTGTATGTTAAAGACATTTTAGATTTATCAATTTAAACTAACGAACTCATCGCACTGTTACCTTTTACGTAGGTCTAATCCCTGAACGGATTAGACCTACGGACGGACAAGTTCCACGCGAACGAAGTCGCTGGCAACAGCTAGTTGTTTATATAAATATTTAGTGACTAAGGATTAATTAGAAAAGGAGGATGAATCGTAAGAAAAGGAGGATCGATACATATTTATGTGTACCAATCGTCCTTGGTCTCCCCTATCTATCGCGAGCCTATCTAGACAGATTATGGCGAAGAACCGAAATCGAAAATTCACACATTCTTTGGTTTCATAATCAGATTTTATTTAACATGTCGTTTTCGGAATGGCTCTAAATCAAAAATAAAATAAAATGTCGGAAACAAAAATATATTTTAATTTTATTACGATTAATGAACAAAAGCACATACCTACATACCTATGCATAATTTTTTGCTCACTGCAACACTGTCGGTCGTAGGGCTTGTTTGGAATAGGTCCTAATACTGGGAGTCTGCGATTTAGTGCCGAGACAAACAATTAACATAAAAAAATATTGACCCTCTTACATATTGTAATAGTGTATACCTAGGGATTATTAAGATTGGCACTCTTTCTTTTTATTTATGAGCAAGTCCACGAATCTGTGGGCAGCGTTGCGTTTCCTGCGTCCCATTTTTATTCCGCCATTTATCGTCGCAACCAACCAAATATTCACAATTCACAACCAATTTGCAAATGATCGAGGTAAACAAGCATTAATAAGATTTAGAATGCTAGAACAACATAACGGCAACGCTACGGCCCACGTGGTGGCATGTTGGCATTGGCACAGAGCGGCAACGGCGCAGCCGTAGCGCGCGGCTCGCATTTTAAAACGATATTATAACGTTATTATATATCGTTCTGTTATTCATTCTGTTACGGTATTTATATCGTTATGGAGCATATTGATTTTGTTATAACGTAATTTTCGAACACTAACGGAATATACCGTTATAATTCCGGTTCATTTTATAACGTTTTAAAGGCCTGCTCATCGTCCCCGCGGCGTCAGCTATTACCACGGAACACAATAGATCCTGCGAATTATTTGCGTAATGATGTTTGCGCTTTTTATGATAGAAGCTTGACTACAGAAACGGTGGCATTCCTTCAAAACACGGACTGCTGGGGATCACAACAAGAAAGTGATGCACTCAGGAATTTAACTACGATGGTCGGTCATTCGTTTGCATTAGAAGCTATTGGCGTTACTACGAAACCTCGAATAAGCAAAAATGACTTGCAAGCGATATCAATTCTCGAAGATACTGCTAAATTAGTTAAGGGGCAATGGGAAGTTGGTTTACCATGGAAATCGAATGCTGCCATGCCGGATTCCTATCCAAATGCCATTAATAGGTTACTTTGCCTTGAAAGGAAGTTTAAGAAGGATGGTAACTATTTGGATCGTTATCGTGAGAGAATAAATCATTTGTTTACCAATGGTTACGCACGAGAAGTAGGTACAGGTGAATTTGCGGACCGTATTTGGAATTTGGCTCACTTTGGAATCGATAATCCGAACAAGAGGAAACTTCGGGTTGTTTTCGACTCAGCAGCGACCTCTGGCGGTTATTCTTTAAACAACTTTTTGCTTCAAGGGCCTGATTTGCTTCAATCTCTGTTAGGAATAATGTTCAGATTTCGAGAAGGTTCGATAGCTTGGGTAGGCGATATCAGAGATATGTTTCTCCGAATAAAGATCAGAAGAGAAGATCAAGGAGCGCTGAGATTTTTATGGCGCGATAATGCCTCGGAGGCTGTGAAAACCTACGCCATGACTGCGCTGATATTTGGAGCAAATTGCGCGCCATTTATTGCCCAATATATAAAGAATAAAAACGCTCAAAGATTTGAAGCTGAGATGCCTGACGCTGTGAATGCCGTACTTAGGTCACATTACATGGACGACTACCTAGATAGTCACGATGACGAGCAAAAGGCTGTGACAATTATCAACGACGTTTTGAAGATTCATAAAGCCGGCGGATTCGACATGACGAATATGATGTCCAATAAACCCGGTATACTATGTCACATTCCAAAAGAGACCTTAAGTCCGAGTGCAATAAGGTTCAAGGTCGGAAGTGAAGATTTTTCCGAAAGAACTTTAGGATTGTTGTGGAACCCACTTGCTGATTCGTTTGGGTTTGATTTATCGTTGCGCAGGGTTCCCGAGGAAATTTTATCATTTAAAAAAGTACCTACGAAACGGGAGGTGCTCCGTATCGTCATGTCCATTTTCGATGTTTACGGGTTGCTCGCGCCATTTACGATTAAGGGAAGAATAATGATTCAAGCTACATGGAAACTAAACATCGATTGGAACGACAAGCTACCTGATCATTTATTCGCTGTCTTTCGAGAATGGATAACCCAATTACAGACTATCAAAGATCTGAAAATTCCGAGGTGGTATTTTAGTAGTCCAACCCTACGGCACACACTACAATTACACATATTTTGCGACGCATCCCCGAGCGCTTATGCGTGCGTCGCTTATTGGCGGGTAATTGATAACAATAAGAGCGTGCAAGTCGCCTTTATCGCGAGTAAGAGTCGCGTGGCACCTGTTAAACCTACCGTCACCGTACCTCGAATGGAGCTTCAAGCTGCAGTACTTGGATGCCGCTTGGCATCGAGCATAGAAAGCGAGCACAGAATCAAACCTGTGGAGCGTTACTTCTGGACGGACTCCACGACGGTTCTGCATTGGATACAAAACGAGAACAGGAATTACAAAGTATTTATCGCGAATAGACTAGGAGAAATTGATTTACTCAGTAAAATTACAGAGTGGCACTACATTTCTACTGAATTGAATGTAGCGGATGCCGCTACTAAAACAAACGCGTACAAGCTAGAAGCGACAAGTGTATGGTTCTGCGGCCCTGCTTTCCTATATTTATGCCCTGAAGAATGGCCCTCTGCTCCTGAAAGATTAAACGGCGTTGATGAAACAGTGCTGGAGAGAGTACTTACCGTAAATGATGCTGAGTGCCACGACTTACCAGTTCCAGATCCTCATCGATTTTCCTCGTGGCGGCGCCTTCTAGGAGCTACGTCAGCAGTTCTGAAATTCTTAAACAAATGCAAAAGGTTACCTGAGAGTGCGCCGCACGACATCATGAAGCAGGCTGAATGTCTGGTAATACGTCAAGCACAATGGGATTCCTTTTGCAAAGAATTGACTGCTATCAAGGCCGGACGGAGCATAGAAAGGAGCAGCAAGCTAAATAGACTATCTCCGTTCCTTGACGACCAGGACGTCTTGCGCGCCGGTGGACGCATCAATGCAGCCCCTGGAGTATCTATGGATACTAAACAGCCAGTAATACTAGATGGGCGTCATCAAGTATCAATATTAATTGCGAGACATTATCATATCCAAGCAGCACATGGAAACCAAGAAACCGTGGTGAATGAGCTGAAGCAAAGGTATTGGCTTATAAGACTGCGGCCTACAGTAAAACATGTGACAAGCAAGTGCATGCTTTGTAGGCTTCGCCGAGCTAAACCGCAAATTCCCAGAATGGGTGACCTACCCCCCGCTAGGATGGCGCACCATCAGCGCGCATTTACGCACTGCGGCGTTGATCTATTTGGACCAATGGAAGTCACTATCGGGAGACGCAGGGAGAAGAGGTACGCCGTCCTGTTTACCTGCCTTACAGTGCGGGCAGTCCACATCGAGATAGTCTGTTCCCTCACTTCAGACTCCCTCATTATGGCGCTGCGTCGTATGGCGGCCAGGCGAGGCTGGCCATGTTGCCTTTATTCCGACAACGGAACGAATCTCAGGGGTGCAGATATCGAATTGAAACGAGCCGTTCAGCAGATCGACATGGATGCACTGAAGAAAGTAGGAGCCGCACATGAGATAAATTGGACGTTCATTCCGCCGCTTAGCCCCCACTGGGGAGGCGCCTGGGAACGGTTGATCGGGGCTACGAAGAGATCACTCAAGGTCATCCTTACAGAGCGCGCACCGCGCGAGGAGACGCTCGCTACAGTGATGGCTGAGGTAGAAGGGATCATGAATAGCCGTCCCCTTACTCACGTATCAGTAGAACCTGGCAGCCAAGAATCTATCACCCCAAATCATTTTCTGATTGGCTCATCTTCATTGTTACCGGTGCCCGGAGCATTCGATGACTCAGAGTTCTTCCTTCGCAAGCAATGGCGCATAGCGCAGAGGCTTGCAGACATGTTTTGGAGGCGCTGGGTCAAAGAGATGCTACCTGAAATGATACCCCGCATTAAGTGGAACCAAGAGGTGAGACCGCTGCAAGTGGGAGATTTGGTTCTGATAGTTGACCCCGATGGACCTAGGAACGTATGGCCACGGGGCGTGATACAGGAAACCTTCCCAGGCAAGGATGGCCGTGTTAGGGTTGTTACCGTGAGAACGAAATCAGGGACTCTAAAGCGATCCGTGACGCGCGTTGCACTGATTCCAATGGGAGATTAGTGCAGCTAGGGCAGCACTGGGGGGGAGGATGTTGACGCTGGAGTCTGTTGCTTTCCTGTGTGACATAAGGCTTATGGAAACTGCGTTAAATATAAATATAAAAACCATATAAATATATGTATAGCTTAAATAAATACATACGTATATGTAAGGCATGCAAAATAATATAAAGTGTCGTAGAATTACTTACCTGTAGCGCCATCCGGTGCCTATTTAGGGAAACCGTTTTTTATAAATAAATGCAATGTGAAGGAAAGGGGTGCATGTGTGCGTCGAATGACCTCTAGTCGCCATTGCATCTTTCCCACGGACACACGTACACCGTTCGCTCGCATTTGGGAATTTTTGTACTCAAAATCCGTCTTCTCATTTCCCGCACCTACCTACCTTCGACAGTTAATATTTTCGGAGATAATCCCTCCAGAAGTAAAAAAAAATGTGTCCCCCCTTTTGAACCATAAGCTTTAAAAATATGAAAAAAAAATCAAAAATAGAACTTTATAAAAACTTTCTAGGAAAATTATTTTGAACTTGATAGGTTGAATACTTTTTGAAAAAAATTACAAATTAATTTCTGGACGAAGAACTACGGAACCCTGCACTGAGCGTGGCCCGACACGCTCTTGGTCGGTTTTTTTTTTGTTGAGAAAGCCTGCGATCCTGGTACCTAGCCATCGAGGGATGATTGGGTTATTGCCCCAATGACCCCCTAGTTGCCTTATGCCACAGCACGTACCAGTCAATGGCTGCTTTTGCAAATATTGAAGAATATTTATAATACAAACAGTACAGCTTAGATCAGTCGCTCTATGAGCTGTTAGAACTCGCAAACCACAAAGCAACAATTTTTTTTGTTAATTTGGAAAAAAAAATCTACAATATTTTTGAAGTTGCTCCCAAAATTTCACGAAATTCGGTAGAGGAAAATAGCCGTACAACGGGACATCCGGAAATTGGAACTTTTGGCCCAAGCATAGAACTTGGTTCTCTCCGCTCACTCGCTGTACAGTCTGATGCAATTATTATGCTTCCATATGGGATGTTCACACTGCACACTAGGCCGGCTTTTATTATAACTTGTTTTACTTTATTTGCATTGTTATCATACCAAGTTTGAAGCATTGTTGATGTTATTAGTTAAAATATCCGCCATTTCTTTAACATGATGTGAAAATTTCAATCTGCGACTCCGTAAACTACAATATATTAAAAAACACCTAGCTTTTAATGACTAATTAATTTACTTAGCCTTTAGTACCAGCGTTTATTTGGTTTGACGAAGACGAGCGTCTTTGATCACATGTGTGCTGCCTGTGATGAGGTATGGCACGGAAACGTGGTCGCTTACTATGGGCCTCATAAGAAGGCTCAAAGTCACCCAAAGGGCAACGGAGAGGGCTATGCTGCGAGTTTCTCTGCGCGATCCCGTCAGAAATGAGGTTATCCGCAGCAGAACCAAGGTAACCGACATAGCCCTCCGAATCGCTAAACTTTTAAGTGTCAGTGGGCGGGGCACATTGCACGTAGAATCGATGGTCGTTGGGGCGGAAAGGTTCTCGAGTGGCGACCACGTACCGGTAGGCGAGGCGCAGCGTGGGTAGACTGATGGACTGATGACCTGGTAAAGGTCGCGGGGGTCCGTTGGGTGCGGGCAGCACCCGTCATTGTGGCACTCTTTGGGGGAGCCTTTCATTCACAGAGTACTATAGTTGCAGATAGAATGTGCCCTGTACGGAGGGATGTGTAATGTCTTTAGCTATTTGACCTCATCAGCGAAACCGCATGGCGCTATGAATGTTTATTTTAGCAGCCAGTCTTAAAGAAGTGTAAACATAACAGCGGAGCTCTGATTGCAACCCTTTTAACGTCAAGAGAGTGCTTAAGGCCGTGGTTATGGGCAAGCGGGGCGGGATCCGCGTCTAATTCCGCGTTTTCAAATCTATTTATTATATAAACGTAAAAGTCCTGACTCCTGACTGACTGAGTAACTCACTTAAATCAACGCCCAGCCCAAACCGTTGAACCTAGAAAGTAGATTTATTCACAATAGGTAGTTTATATAACGTAAGAAGGGATTTTTGATAATTCCACCCTCAAGGGGGTATAAAGGGGGTTGAAATTCTGTATAGGGATGGAGTCAAATTTCAAGTGAGAGACTTGAAACTGTGTATGGATTCTTTCTTACAAAACAATAAAAGTAATTTTAGGGTTTTGGAAAAACCCACTCCTAAGCGGGTTAAATAGGCGTGCAAAATTTGTATGGGGAAAACTCTTTTTTTGAGCTAAAAAATTAAAACTTTATGAAAAGATGTCTAAAAAATGTCTGCGTTTTGGAAAAATACACCCCTAAGGGTCCGAAACGGGGGGTGAAAATTTGTATGGACCTACGATATATACGAGTTCCATGCACGCGGACAGTCGCGAGCAAAAGCTATAGTTCTCTCATATACCTAAGGTACTAGGTAGGTACCTACTAAGTACTTATATATTTCTATGGTATGAATATTTATGAATACAATATACAATTTGACGACCGGTTAGCCTAGTGGGTATAGTGACGCTGCCTACGAAGCTGAAGGTCCTGGGTTCGAATCCCGGTAAGGACAAATATTTGTGTGATGAGCATGAATATTTGTTTCTGAGTCATGGAAGTTTTCTATGTATTTAAGTATTTATATCTATTATATGTATCGTCGTCTAGTACCCTTAACACAAGCCTTAATGAGCTTACTATGGGACTAGGTCGATTTGTGTAAGATTGTCCCCTAATATTTATTTATTTAGGCAGGGTGCGTGTTGTGGTAGTGGTGATGGTGATTACTACATTGTAAAAATATACAACAATTTTAACATAATCGCGATTACGAGGCGTGAAGTGTCATCATAATAATAACTATACATTCGATATGGGTATAGACAACACGACAAAGTTGTTGCAAGGTTTAACGCACGAATAATGATGTTGTCTCGTTCACATCAGCGGCCAGGTTGTAAACTGTGTTATAGATTACTTGGCGATCCGCAAGAAGCAATAGGCTTGAAAAGTTCAAATACCGAACAGAGGGTTCCTTCGCATACGCGTCTTGTTTGAAAGAGCACAGCGCAAATGTCATCTCGCTAGTGTGTCTGTCTCTGTTACCTCTTCACGCTTAAACCGCTGAACCGATTAAGATGAAATTTGATATGGAGATAGTTTGAATCCCGGGGAAGGCCTTAGGATAGTTTTTATCTCTGAAGTCATCCTATAAGGAGGTGAAATGGGGGTGAACGTTTGCATGGAGCTACAATATAATCAAGTTCATCGCGCACGGAGTCGCGGCTCGCGGGCAGAAGCTAGTCTACACTATCTACACTAATATTATAAAGAGGAAAAATTTGATTGTTTGTTTGTGTGTTTGTATTGAATAGGCTCCGGATACTGGACCGATTTGAAAAAAATATTTTACCACTAGAAGCCGACATTATTCCTGATGAACATAGGCTACTTTTTACCGCGGGAAAATGCTTCATTCCTACGGGAAAACGGGTTTTCCGTGCGAAGCCGGGCCGGGCTGCTCGTGTATTATAAGTTAAGACCACTACTTTCTCCGAAGGTATGTGGTGTTGTGTTCCTGTTTCTTTTTCGCGCTCATGCCCCTCACCCCACCCTTCACGCCTAACGAAACTAGATCTCTACCTACGCTTAGTTACTACGCATCACGGCGTCAAGATATATTTGTGGAAGAGCGTTGAGGTGAGCTTAAACTAGTTACAGAATAGTGGGGCTAGTGGTGAGCACCTAAGGTTGCCGGAGATCCCGACGATGGTATTGAAAACGAATCCTCAAGTCCCAAAGAGTCAGCAACGAGCTGGTGACTTCTGGAGAATCATTCCAATATGATCAAGAACTTGACATTCAACAATACTTCCTAAATCACTACATAGTATAAAACAAATTCGCTTCCCGCTGTCTGTCCCTATGTATGCTTAGATCTTTAAAACTACGCAATGGATTTTGATGCGGTTGTTTTTAATAGATAAAGTGATTCAAGAGGAAGGTTTATATGTATGATATAGTACCCGTGCGAAGCCTGGGCGGGTCGCTAGTTATCAATATAGCACAGTATGAGGTATTTTAGAATTATTCACAAAAGCAAATAAAATCCCAACCAATGTCTAGCCAACGGAACCCTATGAAAGTATGTAGGTAGGTATACTACACGCTCCGGGCTTGCGACCTGTATGGCCTCGCCAGCATGTTTACATAGCCGTATCAGGAGAGCCACCTAACGCTATGCTCTCCTGGTGGTCGATACATGATGATGTCATTGTCATTGCGTATTTAGGCAATCAAAGGCGCCGGTGCCTATCGTGTTCTGATGATAAAGCATGTTCAGTTTCTAAGCAGGCTGTTTGTATGGAATGTTATTCATACAAACAATGAATGATCTATTTGTTTTAATGGAGTACTTGATTGATCAGACTGACCAGCAAGACATGTCCTAAGAAGTGCGGTAGGTACCTATATATACCACTCCTATGCATAGAACTTTCTAAGTAATATAGATAGGGACTTTTTTGCAGGTATAAAATAGTCGCCTATGGATACCAGCCCAACGGTCAAGATTTGTCTTGCGGCGGTTTTCGAAATAGACCCCCGTCCCTACGATAAATCAATTTATGTCGATAATAAACGTCCGATAAAAATCGCCAGTATTTTTTCTGACGTTTCTTGCTTCATAATTAACTTATGTTTGAAGCTTTTGCCCGCGACTCCGTCCGCGTGGAACTTGTTTATGTCGTAGCTCTATATAAATTTTCACTATACTATATAAAAACTATCCTATGTCCTTTCCCAGGATTCAAACTATCACCATACCAAATTTCATCTCAATCGGTTCAGCGGTTTAAGCTTGAAGAGGTTAACAGGCACTTTCGCATTTATAATATTAGTATGGAAACGGACGGAGTATAGCCCTCCAGATCGCTAAACTTAAGTGGCAGTGGGCGGGGCACATAGCACGTAGAACCGATGGCCGTTGGGGCGGAAAGGTTCTCGAGTGGCGACCGCGTACCGGAAGGCGCGGCGTGGGTAGGCCCCCGACAAGGTGGACTGATGACCTGGTAAAGGTTGCGGGAGTCCGCTGGATGCGGGCGGCGCAGGACCGGTCACTTTGGCACTCTTTGCGGGAGGCCTATGTCCAGCAGTGGACGTCTTTCGGCTGATATGATGATGATGATAGAAAACGGACGCTTTTGATAGACCCGTAACTGTCCTTCTTATAACTCCAATGGATGTAAAGCAAGTCACAGACTGTTCTCTAAAAGAAGTCAACTGTGCTCTTCTACCAAATATCATCTACCTACTCTTGTATGAGCTTTTGAAGGTTTTTGAAAATCCTCGTGAGCGGTTGGTCTACGGCCCAGAACGTCTGTACTAGTAACCTTGATGCATTCAAGTCTTATCTTATCATCTATCTTAGAAGAGTTTGGCGCGGGAGTGACCTATGACAGTCAAAATATTTCAGGTTACCAATCTCCTCAGAGCATTAAAGGCCCACGAAAGCTCTCAGTCTAATGATCAACATGTCACAGCATTAGATCCCTCACCGAATCAACATTCAGACACGCATTCCACCCATGCCTAAGTTATTCAAACAACAGTGTAACAAATTAGCCATCCTCCACATATCTCACCCGCTAACTGGGCTACTAAGCATTCATAAACGAGAACAGATCAAGATTACAGCTGGTATGTACACAAAAAAAATGTCCAGGCTCAAGCGCGATTGAATACGCAGATAACACACGTTGAAAGGGCCTGATCGTATCTGTCTGTGTCACATTTTTGGAGAATACGTGTGTATGAGTTATGTTTGATAATGTAGTAGGTATTTGAATTTGGGATGCGATACAAATGCGACGGATAATTGTGGAAGCTCGTTTCAGGGGCTGCTGTTATACTTTACACGCTCATGCGCCTCACCAGGTTTACCCTTCTTTCACCAGGAAACGTTTCATCGAATGAATGTTTCGCCGAATTTTCATTTCATCGGAAACCGTTTATTTTCAGAAACAGTTAAATTTTCAGGATTTTTATAAAACAAACCTAACCTAACCTAATGGGCTCTACACAATTACCTTTTAGCTTTACCTAAAACGCTAACGGTTTTTGAGAAAAAAAGTTCGATGAAATGAAAATTCGATGAAACAAAGCATTCGGTGAAACGTTTTTCGATAAAATGAGGCCTCACCCCACCCGTCACTCCTAACGAAACTACACCCCTACCTACGCTTAAAAGTTACTACGAATTCCGGGTTCAAACTTCAAGCATCGTACCTATAATACCAAGGCGACTGGTAAACTATTCGTTCCTAGGATAAATAATTACTATGGGGACAGAACTCTCAAAAAGCGTATCCCTTACTCAATAGTTTGCCTGAAACTATTAGACGTGAAAAAGATAAGAACAAATTCATGAGACTACTAAAAAGCATTACCTATTTATAACTAATTTATGGACAGTATATTACGCGGTTATTTATATTTATGAATGTCTAGCCTAGGTCCCACACTCCTGTTACTACAGTTTTGTGGGCCTATGTTTAATTTTTAGTATTAATAAATTGTACTTATTAAATAAAATAAAAACTATTCGTGGGTGAGCGTTGAGTGTGATCTTAAATCAAGTTACAGAATAGCGGTGCAGGGATTTCGTGTCCGTGATTTAACCGATTCTGCGCAATCTCCCGATGATCGATTCGATAGGAAAATTCGACAGTGTATCTACTGGTGACAATGCCATTGAAACATACGATGCTATGAAAACAAAATGTTAGCTTTCATTGACGGCTTAACTTTTTTTCCCCATTCATCAACTAAGTACTCGTTAAAGTGGCTCCAATGTGCCCAAACACAAAGGGTTTATCGTGTGTAGTTTAGGAGTTGCTATGGCATCCTTCTCTCTTCTCGTCTATGGAGACGAAGGCGTGCGATATTATGGCACTGCTGAGCTGATCTGATTATGGAATCAGATCAACTCAGCAGTGCCATAATATTGCTTGGTCACCAAACTGAACCCTGCTCACGCTAAACAGTCGTCAATAAATAATTCTCAATTCTTTCAAGGCTCACTTATAGTGGCCTGCACTATGCCTGGGTTAGTGGCAGGTTCTTTTTATTTATTTTTCTTGGGGAAATGCGTCTACGCGTAATGCCAACCTAACCTACCGAATTCTACACCGGACTTGACGACGCAACGGAGCCACGCTGTTTCGTCGTTTAAATACAATACAATACAAATACTCTTTATTGCTCACCTCACACAGAAAAAGCAGTTACAAAAAAAAATACAAAGATACAGGGGAGACAGTATAGAGGTAAAAAACAGGCTGAAAAATAGTGAAAATAAAAACTGGTCAAATAATTAATGTGTATTTTTTTAATTGTATTTTATGCGTTTGTATGCAAGTCTTTAAGGTATTTGTAGCTATGGGCCTTAGGTGCTTGAAATAAATAGTTTATTGTTAAAATTCGGCGTAGCATCGTGGTGCGCGCTGAAGGGCTAAGAAATGACATTTTTGTTAGACACCCGCGCTCAAACGAACTATTTAAACAATACAATTTCTCCACATTTACCCCCTTATTCATAAAACTTAAACTGTCTCTGCTAAATAAAATGTGCTTTGTCCCTTTCTTAAGAACACAAATTTAATGTCAAAGTGGCAGATAAGGACAAACGAATTTTAACGCCATTTTAGTTAAAAACAGGCTTATACGACGTTTATCAATACGGCCGATAATGTCTAAGTTTTAAGCTAACGGCCTAAACCTTGGCTCTCACCTCAAATCACAACGGAAGCGGCAAAATTTAAATGTTTTTGGCATTTCATTAGTCACATAAAACGCACAGCGCGCGCCGTGTCAAATACCGGCGATGTTTATGAATTATAACAAACACATCCGCTCTTTTCGTATAAATTATCCTATATTATTAAAGATGGCGAGACTTGGCGAACTGTGAACTATGGATGTGGTCCGACAAACCTATAGAGTTTGGTGACAGACTATACCTACATCTGCAGAAGGTACGATCACGTAACGCATTGTACGCGCGTCAGGTAGATCTAAATGTCAGTTTTTGTATGGGAAAATGACAGTTGAGTCGTAATGTGCGTTTACGTTACGGATCACCCCTCTCATTTTGGCAGGGAACGAAAAAACCATAGAAGTCTAAGTAGCGCCGCAAAATGGCCTCACAGAATGGGTGCCAGTGCCATGTTGCGGTGATGGGGGCGGGGTGTCAAAACGATGCCAGCCGTTTAGTTCGAACATGCGCATACCGGGTTTTAAGCACGTGTTTGGGTAGTTTGTAAGGATCTCGCATTTTATGTTTTTTTTTGTTCGCTGCATTTTGGGTGATTGGCCAGTCTGTGGAGTGAGTTACTGCCCGCCCGATTGGCTTTACACCAAATTACAAACTTAGAAAAGATTTTCAGACGGTTTTGGATCATTGAACAGGCCAGTTTTAAATGATTTCAGTTTACCAAGTACAATTAATGAAAGATTCAATTGAAGTATCATACCTACAAGTATAACAGCCGGCAAACATCTTGAGCATTAGATGCCGTGGTGAGGGAAGGTTGGCGCATTTTACACTTGCGATCAAAAAAAGAACCCCGCTTTTATGTTTTTTTTTTTTTTTGTGTGATAGTGTAAGTATGTGTCATTTTTAATTACTAAATACCCGCTTTGGAATGTAATAAAAAGAAAAAAAATGATCAAGTTGTAGGTACACCCTCCATTGTGCATTGCATTAACACAAAGCTTAAAATAAAGGTCAAACTACTTCCAGACGATCTTTGAGTAGCGGAGATAACGCAATATATCATAATTCATCAATACTCAAGAATATTTAGATACAAGAACCATGTTAATTAACTCCAAAAACCAAATCGTCACTAACCTAGTTAAGATATCGCAATGGCTTCGAAATGGTCATATTTTTTTACTGTAAGTAATTGACGTATCAGCTATCCACGTATAGAAATCATCTAAACTACGGAACAAAAATTCCTAAAACGCTGTAATTGGTAAGCAATCTTCAATCGTTATCAAAATTAATTTTGTAGTATTCCTAATGACCGCCTAATCACTGAATTCCGAGATAGGCATCATTCGACCCGTAGAATAGTTAAAACGACACTATTAATTAAACCGACGCCCCAGAAAGTTCACTAACCACGGCGAGACAAATAAAACGACGTCACAACGAATGACCATAAGGTCCAAAAACAATCGCCACATGTGGCCAGATTGACGAAAAGAAAAACAAAATTAATATCCACCCGCGCGTCCCGCTCTAGCTTATGCTAATTTTGTGCGTGCGTCTCGCTCGTGCGCAACGAAATCATTCTTGGAAGGCGCACGCTCAATGCGGGCGTTGTTCGAAATTCGAATTCGAAAAAAAGGAATAAGAGCGACGTTGTGCTAAACCGCCGGGGTCTAGCGGTTCGTTCAGCGCTGCGGTGGATTATTAGTGACGTTAACAGGACATGACATGAGGAAGTGACTGTTCACTGGGGCTTATATTATGGTTAACTAATTTACATTTAATATTGTCTTGGCAAATCGTATCATAAACTGAAAGACTGGTATAGTTATTTAAGATACAAGTGCTGAAAATTGGAAATTCGCAACGAGTGGTGATGAATTAAAACACGACCGAAGGGAATGTTTTAAATCGACACGAGTTGCGAATTACCTATTCGCACGTGTATCGTACAACGTTTTACTGTACATAATATATGGCTCTTTAAAGTTTCGACATATGCACGAAAAGTGCTCTTTTCCGCACTAGAGCGGGAAAGTAGCACCATATGTACCTACTGTAAAATATTAAATACGTATACATCTAGTAAATACAGCAGTATGAAACTAAACAGCCAGTAGCAGACGCAGTTTTTTGGATCTAAGTAACCATGTACTTTATTTAATGATTTGTATATAACTGGTTCTCCTTTTTACCCGACTGCCGCAGGAGGGTTATGTTTTTCGAGCGTATGTATGTATGTGACCTTATTCTTTGGCACGCCCTGCAGCCTAAACCGTTTGACAGATTTCGACATTGAGGTGTCGTTGGAGTCCTCTTAATCGTGAGAGTGACATAGGCATTAAATTTTGAAAAAAGCAGTTGGGTTTTTTGAAAAATCTTTTAATTTTTCCCGATAATTTATTGAATCGTATGGCATATATTATTTTGGCCTTTAAAGTTTGTCACTCTTTAGTACCACCCAGGGGAAACGTGCAGGATTGTGGTAGGTAGCTCCTCCGGACGCGAGTAACAGTTGTCCCCCCTTTGTCAAGTGAGTGGGCAACTCGACTGTTAGACGTTCTTATAAGCCACCCGAAGGCCTCTAACTCGGCTTAACGACTACTGTCATAGACAGCAGCCGGGATCAACTGCTTAGCGTGCCTTCCAAAGCACGGAAACGCTCATTATTAACCACTCAAACATCAGGCGGTCACCCATCCAAAGACTGACCGCTGCCATCTTTGCTTAACCTGCGTTATCGTTTCCGACTCGCAGGTGCCGCTAGGCTATGAGCGCTTCACTCGCAGGCGCCGCTAGGCTATGAGCGCTCCCGATAATAATGGACTTTGTTTACAATTGTTCCAAATCATCAAATCTAGAGATTGGATTGCATTGTCAATATTTCTGGAACAAGACGGACGTTTTTGTGCGCACTGACCTCAGACCCGGACTATTAAACCCACTGTTAAACCCGTGACATTTCTAAACAAAAGTAGAATTCAAAACTAGTGGCTCTGTAAGCTGTAGAACTCGCGAGATTATCTTTAAAAAAAAAACCGGCCAAGTGCGAGCCGGGTCACGCGCAGTGTAGGGTTCCGTAGTTGCTTGTCTTAGTTACATCGACGTGCGGTGCGGTTGCGTCGGCCGAATTTGTACAATTGGCCTTTCCAAGTACACATTAAGTTCGTCGACTATTATTACTCGGTAACTAGTTATGCCTACTTGTCCGTGACAGTTTTTCTTTTAAATTAATTATATGTACTACTACCGCGATTTTTTTCACATCACCAGTAGTAGCCAATTTAGCCGGCAGGGGGGGGGGGGGGACGGGGGGGGGGGACACATGACACACTTTAAAGCCCAATATCTCGCAAATTAATAACTGATTTGAAAAATGGTTTTAGGGAACCCATACTATTTTTGAACGAGCTATCCAACGACACATCATGGAATTAACGAGAAAAAAAAATATCCCACCTTTAGGTGTAGGGGAGGTACCCTAAAAAAAAATATTTCAAGATTTTAATGTACTGTTTTGTCGGCGTGATTGATTTATATACCCATGCCGAATTACAGTTTTCTACTTGTAATGGTTACTGAGCTAAGCAGAAGACGGACAGACAGACAGACAGACGGACGGACATGGCGAAACTATAAGGGTTCCTTGTTGTCTACGGAACCCTAACTAGTGGCTCTGTGAGCTGTAGAACTCGCGAGATTATCTAAAAAAAAAAACTAAAAAATATGTTCGTTAGAACCTGCTCACAAAATTTGACGATAATATATGCGAGGTGTTGAGGAGAACGCGGGAAAGCGATACATCCGGACATCTTGACATACTAACGATTTTCGGCCCAAGCTGAAGCATAGAACTTCGTTCGCTTTGCGCCCTCGTTCGATAAGTTTCTGACAAATTTCAGAAAGCATTCACCCTTAGACAGCGTTTACACATAGTCACGTGATGTGTCGCACGCGGCTTTAATCTTTTTTTGCCCGGTCATCAGGTCGTCACTTATCTTTCGAAAGATACCTAATAAAATGTAGGTATCTTATTCCTATGACTATGATTAGAGTTTAGACTCTTCCCAATTGTTTGCTCTTTGGCAAATGTTTGATGTGCATAATTTTAGTTGGACTTACGTTTTATACTGCTGGTTTGCATTGCATTGTCACCCAATTTACATAAGTATGCTAAATTCTAACCCCCCTTATTCATAAAACTTAAAAATCCTCTGCTAAATAAAATGTGCTTTGTCCCTTTCTTACGAACACAAATGTCAAACAGATAAAGACAGACTTTGACACCCAAGATTGATTTTAAGCGACAGCAATCTGACCCTCCAACCCAGAAGGAAAACTAGACCTTATTGACTGGTTTCCTCACGATGTTTTCCTTCAGCGAAAAGCTAATGGTAAATATTTCGTACATAAGTTCCGAAAAACTCATTGGTCTAGCCGGGAATCGGGATTCGAACCCACGACCGC
Organism: Epinotia ramella; assembly: GCA_947578815.1. Lineage (NCBI taxonomy): Eukaryota > Metazoa > Arthropoda > Insecta > Lepidoptera > Tortricidae > Epinotia > Epinotia ramella. Next base: position 19,433,050 of record OX388220.1, on the reverse strand, counting down.
CGTGCCTGCCATGCTTGAACCACTAGGCTACCGTAGCTTAGTATCATAAATAATCTAAAAAAACCGGCCAAGCGCGTGTCGGACCTCGCGCAGTGTGTTCCGTAGTTGCCTGTCTTTGTTACATCGACACGCGCCAACTAAACGTTGCGGTTACGTCGCCCGAATTTGTACGAAAGTTGCCTTTAGGAAAGTTATTTTCTAAAACTATATTAAAGAACGCAGAATACATTTTCAACCGGCAAAAGTTCACAGCGTCCTTAAATATGAAATAAAATAAGTGAGTAAAACTTGTAAGAGCTATTACCCCATTTCTCCTCACTCTCGGGGCTCGGAAACCCTATACGAGGGTCGTCTTTTTGCCGGCGTGTGGCACGGGCCGCACGGGCTAGCAGGGCTGGACTACGTAGGGGGCAAAACCGACCATTTTTAACCAGAGCAAGAATACGGTTTTGTCAAAATAGTACATTACTACAGAGGCCGGGAAGTAAGCGTAAGTGGCAACCCCTTTTCACGCCGAGGTATGTATACCTAGTGCTTTTCTCAAACATGCAATGAAATGAATTAAACATCTCCAAGAAATCAAACTTTAATTTTCATGGCTGAACGCCGTGATCCTGTGCCATAACTTGTGGAATGGAAATTAAAAAAGACTATCTTGCAGGCCTAGGCCTCCAATTTTGTATGAAATGAAACTTCGAAGGCCATTATGAAGAACACAACGTCAATATTTCATTGCATGTTTGAGAAAAAAAAAAAAAAATTGTACATTTTTTTTTATACATTGCGCACGACAGTGGCAAACAAGCGTACGGCCCGCCTGATGGTAAGCGGACACGCGCAGCCTATAGACGCATGCAACTCCAAAGGAGTAACATGGGCGTTGCCGACCCTTGATATGTTTGAGGATTCGCCGTGTTGACAGCTGAAGGAACAAATTCCCTCGCTCTCAACACAACGCATCCTCGGGAGCTCTGGCGGCCTTGCTCACCTCCAGGAACACAACACTACTAGAGCAAGTAGTAGTGTTGTTATGGCTGTGGTCTTCTGCAAGGCGGAGGTACTTCCCCAGTTGGGCTGCTCCACATTCGAGCGGGATGACATTTTGCTGTGCCCTACCTCACCTAAAAAAACTACTTACTGTACTTTTCTACATACCGTCATCAACTACTCATTGAGACGATTCTAACGAGCCAGAATTCAACGGGGTTGCTCTGTTAAGTCCTGAATTCCCATGGCCACCTTCTCTCTCTTCTTCTCTCTTCTGTTCAGCTTGATGGTACCGTAATATAGAATTGTCATCCAAACTATACTTAAACTTCAAATTTCAGCTCAACTGGTGGATGGTATCTGCTTCAAAATTGAGTTGCAAGGTTCCACCCAAACGAACATATTATATACACGTAAATTGCATGTTCAATAAAAGCTTGTAAAATGTGTCCAAGTCAATTCATTGCAAATTTATAAATTTTAATGTGTTACTTTATATTTTTCACTTAACTACGTTTAAAAAAAGTACACAAATTCAGGTGAACATTTAAATTCATGGCCAGAAGTCGTAGTTTTTAGGGTTCCGTACCCAAAAGGTAAAAAAAAACGGGACGCTATTAACTAAGGCTGCGCTGTCCGTTCGCCCGTCCGTCTGTCCGTCTGTCACCAGGCTGGATACAGCCTGAAAATTTCAACTGTCTAACTATCACTAGTTAGACAGTTGAAATTTTCACAGATGAATGTATTTCTGTTGTCGCTAGAACAACGAATACTAAAAAACAGAATAAAATAAATATTTAAGGGGGCTCCATACCACAAACGTGATTTTTTTGCCGTTTTTATAGATAATGGTACGGAACCCTTCGTGCGCGAGTCCAACTCGCACATGGCCGGTTTTTTTTTAATGTTTTTCTTTGTGTAGGTAGAACTTTTAAAAGAGTTACAAGTATTATGCTGAATTTTTTTGAGTTTACGTTGATATGATTCTGATATTTCATCTTTCCTAATTTATTGGTATTTAATTTTAAATTGGATTTTATTGCTTTTTATGCTATTAACTCGGCGCTCCGTTATTTGTGGACCGATTTTCAAAAGTATGCCCAAGATACAAGGGAACCATTTGCTCTCGGTAAACCTTATTTCCGGATCAGATCAAATTGTATATTTTCTATTAAGTACTCAGGTTATTTGACGTTTAAATTAAAAACCTTATCCAAATTAATAAACCCCGATTAAAATGGGCAATTTATGCAGACTTACTCTATGTCCCCATTTTTTTCGATTGAACTCGCTCATCGCGCTCTTCTATGGCTAGTGGGTTCAGATCCTGACCACATCCCTAGTCACGGGCGAGCGAGCTAAGCGAAGCCGACGGTTCGGGGAAGGCACCAGGCATGCATGAGTGCCCAGAGGCTTAACCGGAAAGGACCCTCCGCGGCCGCCTGGATTTTGGAGTTAATCGAGTATGTTCATAGCCTTGGAACTACCAGTGCCACTAACTTTTTTCTTTGACATTACCACTGTTTTTAACCCCACGGGCACCAGGCACGCATGAGTGCACGGAAGCTTAGCCGGAAAGGGCACTCCGCGGCCGCCTGGAGTTTGGAGTTAATCGACTAAGTTACGTTATAGCCTTGGAAACCTACCGTTAGCCTTTGATAATTACGACTGTTTTAAAATTGTAAGGATACGCTTTCACGCGCGCTGCAAAATACATTTAGATAAAATTGGAATGCTAAATATATGTTTCAGATTGACCATTATATTAATCCCCAAATGTACTTCGTAGTCTACATAATATTATATTAAGACAAGTGTATAACCGACCCCTAAGTTGTCTTGGTACAGTCGAGTTCTCCAATATCTACACAGCCATCCTTTCAAAAATATCTAGGTATACAGAGACTTTATTGTTACTGACATAAGAAACGTGTAGATATTTTGGAAAGGATATTGGACAACTAGACTGTACTATGAACGATGCTATAGCTATACAAATCGGAAAGCGCCGGGAATTGGGACTTTGATAGAAAATATAGAATATCGGAACGGTAAAACTTGTTAAGGCGCCGTAGGTTCAGCGAACAGAGTTTTTGAAACAATATAATGCGTCTGTTTATAACAATATGGTTTCAAAAAAATACGAATAGTAATCTTGAGGCTTTTCTGCAGGGAAATCAGTGCTTCGAAACATGATTAAGCAAATTACGCTAGATAGAAAAAAATCACGAACATAGGTCTAAAACACACAAGAATACACTTAAAATATTCGTAACAAATTATGCACAAAAGCTATAAATATTAAAATTGCTTCTAAAAATCGGCAATATCATTTTTGAGGGAAATCAGTGTTTACATTTTTATTTATTTAAACGGTCATAAAAATAAAATTAAAAAACATGATATCCGCGCTTCCGAGCACGCACTTCCATCTCGCTCACGCTTATGCTCAGTGAGAGGGAGAGAAGACCATGAACCTACGGCGCCTTAAAGTAAATAATTAATAATTGTAACTGTATTATATAATTGTACGGTTTCGTTCATTTTACACGAGCGTGTATAAAATAATTGGCCGAGTGTTGACAATAAAAGCGTTGTTTTAATTTCTTCGCGTCTACTGACTGCGATTTACAAAATATGGCCCCGCAGCAGAGTTCGGTAAAACACGGTTTGACGGGAATTTTGTAGAAAATGTGTGTTAACTTGGCTTGCATTTAATAACTTACACATTTAACTAGCTGCCCGCATGATCTGCCTAAGTTTTATAAAATATAGTGGTGAAACAGTTATATGTATAGGGTGAATAGTTCCGGAGATTACCTTCTATCCATGCTAACGCATACTAATATTATAAATGCGAAAGTCGGTGTCTGTCTATCTGTCTCTTACCTCTTCACGTCACGCTTAAACCACTGAACCGATTTAGATGAAATTTGGTATAGAGTTAGTTTGAGTCCCGGGGAAGGACATAGAATAGTTTTTATCACGGAAATCATCCCCTAAAGGGATGAAATGGGGGGTGTAAATCGGACGTAGTCGCGGTCAGGAGCTAGTTTGATTATAAATGTATGATACGGCTTTGTCTTAAATACATGAATACAGTGAATTAAAACCCCAAATGTACGAGTATATTGAAGTTAATTGAAATAGGTATTTAAAAAGTAAAAGTAGGTAGCAAGATCGGTACACGAAGATATTCTAATTAACAATTAAAGTAAAATTGACGTATGTAAACAGTTCCTAAAGTTCCACACATCGCTCTCACACTCGAACAAAAATTTGGGCTTTAAGGCCCAATATACTTAATAAATAATTATAATAAATAATTGGGGACAATCTTACACAAATCGACCTAGTCCCAAACTAAGCATTAAAGCTTGTACTATGGGTACTAGACGACGATATACATACTTACTTATAATATAGATAAGTAAATACTTAAAATACATAGAAAACATCCATGACTCAGGAACAAATATTCATGCTCATCACACCAATAAATGCCCTTACCGGGATTCAAACCCGGGACCTCCGGCTTCGTAGGCAGGGTCACTACCAACAAGGCTACAGAGGTCGTCAATATCTCGCAAACGAACCACCAATTTGAAAAATCGTTTTCAGAAACCCATACTTAATATTTTTGGACAAGCTATCCAATGATACCCCACACTTAAGTGAATGGAGACCCCAAAGAAAAAAAAAACACTTTCATTGATTTATATACCCATGCGGAATTACAGTTTTCTAGTAATAATGGTTACTGATCTAATAGTCCAGGCAATGGACTGACAAGTTGTATGGAAAAAATGACAATTTTGGAAATAATTTATAATAGCTTACTTTTTAAGTATAACGGATATATATTATCAATTAAATAGTTACCCAGCGACAAAATCCGCCAAAATTTCAAACATCGAAAAAATTATAAGTTAACTGGCTTCTAAAAAGTCAGTAAAAATATTAATAAATATTTTTGTCTTTATTTTGGTTAATTTACATTTGCTCTATAATATTCAAGATAAATCGTACAAAAAAGATAATGAATGCTTCATTTAAATCTACATAATTACTTCCGGGTGGAAAGTTTGTCGGATTCTTGACTAAATCATCTTAGAATAACATTTTCAAATGAAATCAACAAAAAAAACGCTATTATAAATTAATGTTTTTCAAAACCGTATTTTGCCTGGAGTATAAGCCGAAGACGGACGGACGGACATGGCGAAACTATAAGGGTTCCTTGTTGACTACGGAACCCTAAAAAGTTCTTATTTCTATATGATAATTATTTGTTGTACTTAAGCAAAATACTTGAAATAGCAAACTTGAAGTAAATACTGGTAGTGTACTTTTGTGTTTTCCAGTAAGTCATACAATAAAGTGCCGAATATTGAAATGAATTGAAATGATAATAATGTTTACAAATTATTTTCATTTCATTTCAATTCAAACAAAAAAAACACATCTATTACTTTACATACCTACATAATAATACTATTTAAAGACTTAAAACTATTTGTTTGTTACGAAATGGTCCCGCCCGCCTCAGCATAATGCTGGCTCACAAGCCAGCATATTCGCAAACTTTAGCCGACTATAAATGTGACCGGATAGTCGGCTTTCCAGACTATCAAATTCCTTTCCATTAAGGGCCGTAAACCTACGAGTGTTACGTAATAACCACAAGGGCAAGCTGGTAACAACCCGGTGCAAATTAACCAAATCTACCAAAACGACCTATGTTATTGGTCCAAAAATATATAATGCCATTCCTGATCGCATTAAAAACCTTAATTTTATCAAATCACTAAACAAATCTAGTGAAATGAAAAAACGAGTTGCCTTTTTTGGCCGATTTCGTCATTTCACTAAACAGATTCAGAGATTTGATCAAATAACTGATTTTTTCTAGTCAAATGATAAAATGGATTCGCCATTTTAACATCCTGCGTGGTTTGATCATATCCCTTAGAGATTTGTTCAAATCTCTGTTTTGGCCATTTCCCTGCGACATATACATTTTTGAAATAATTTAACTCTTTGTCAACATAAATAAATTAGAATTAATTAAATTTAATCTAATATTAACTTTTTGACGTTGAATGTATTTGTGAATTATAAATAAATGAGTATTAGTATGAGTATAGTCGGTACATATCTAAAAATCTTATATTGCCTCATAATACGCCGTCTGTCGTGTGTAGATCATGTAAACCCTTAAAACGTAGCTACTAGAAGGTACAGTCAGCAGAAGTAGCTCTGTAGGTACTTTCTAGTTAGCAGTATCAGATTTAAACATTTTCAGGCTATAAAATATGAAATTACGGTTGTCTAGTGGTACAGGCAAGCGGCGGTCGTGTCGAATCCACCCAATCATTTACCAATGAGTTTTACTGAACTTATAATTATACGGAATATAAGGCTAGTTTCCCCTCTGGGTAGGAAGGTCAGATGGCAAAAGCAAAAACCGGCCAAGTGCGAGTCGGACTCGCGCACGAAGGGTACCGTACCATTATCTATAAAAACAGTTAAAAAAAAAGTTTTTTTTATTTTGTTTTTAGTATTTGTTGTTATAGCGGCAACAGAAACATATATTGTGAAAATTTCAACTGTCTAGCTATCGCGGTTCTTGAGATACAGCCTGGCGACAGACAAAACGGCAAAAAAAACACGTTTGTTGTATGGGGAGCCCCCCTTAAATATTTATTTAATTTTTTAGTATTTGTTGTTATAGCGGCAAAAAAAATACATCATATTATGTGAAAATTTCAACAGTCTAGCTATCGCGGTTCTTCACATACAGCCTGGTGACAGACAGACAGACGGACAGCGAAGTCTTAGTAATAGGGTCCCGTTTTTACCCTTTGGGTACGGAACCCTAAAAACTAGTTCCTATGCCAAATCTTGGGATTAGGTGGCAAAGCGGACCCCGGAGGATGATGAACATATGATGGTAAATAACCGAATAGGCCCAGTTAAAATTACTGTAAACGTTAGTCAAGCATTTCCTATAAGATATTTACTTTCTAATTGGTTTTCGAATTCAAATTACGCCTCTTATTGCATGGTATTAGGGGGTGATTTCCGGGATAAAAACTCTATATCACCCGGGGCTCAAACTATATCTAGCCCAAATTTCATCTAAATCAGTGCAGCGGTTAAGCGTGAAGAGGTAACAGACAGACAGACAGACATAGACACACTTTCGCATTTATAATATTGGTGTGGATTACAGGAGTTTTCCCTAGTTTTTACCAAGAATAAAATAAAATGTTGCATATAAATTCTCATTTCGGTTTAAGTGCGAAAAAGCTTATTGGCTAATAAGGTAGGTTTAAATATAGTTAAGTAGAAGAGACTAGAGGTAAGTATATATATATCTCGTATATATTATTAAATGCTTTATAGCTCTATTCAATTGAATAGACCGATTGGTTTATTTTTTATTCATTTTGGCAACAAACAGTCACCCTATCTAAGATATCCTAAAAATAGAAAAACACAAAAGTAATAGATATGGAGTGCCATACCTTAAGAAATTATACCTACATAACACCTATAAATTAAGAGCGGTTAATTTTATTAATTAAAAGGTCTAATCTGCACGTCAATGTAACATCATCTACATGAGGGTATTTTATTTTCAGTTTTAGCCCTTTACATTTTTATTATTATTTACTAGGTACCTATATCTTAATGGAAACATTATCGGACGGCAGCGCCTACCTATTTTAACTATAACGTGTGAATTCGCTTATCCAACATAATTGTTTCCGTACATACCTACCTACATTACCTACTCCAAACTTTGCTTTAATTTTTTTTTTTGTCGTAAACAAGGTCAAGGTTATGCATTGCTATTTAATTGCTTACCTAAATATGTATTTGTATTGTTTTCTTAAATCTATCTTTTTAAAAAGTCAATAAAACGGTTTTAATGCATTACAATTCATTCTTTAAAGTAATAGGTAAGACCTCTTCAAAAACATGCGTTAATGTTATAATTTTAAACTTTTTTCAACATGCCATATACCTATTTGCCACACCACTCTTTGTTCCAGTTAATTTCCATTCGCAAACACCTCACTTACCTAAATTATATTAAATCTATCTTCTATCATTTCACATAAAAATTTGAGCGACACTAGAAAACACTGAAAACACAAAGTTTCACCGTCCACTTCAAAAGTTGTTAAAATTATATTTTGTAATTCAATACTGTTGTATTTTGTACGAGCAAGTTTTGTTGAAAAATCCGGTTTGATTTTAATAATGATAAAAGGGTCGAAGGAACGCGTAGGAAATTAAAAAAAAAATAGGCTCAGCAAACAATTGCAGAGCTAACAAAGCAGCGCTTCGCAGCTATCCGAAGCTGTACTGAAATTCTAAACCCCGACTTCGGTATCCATGTCGTGCACCCCCCATTACTGTATTTCCACTAATCTTGAGAACGTCATAACCACCACCCCATTACATGCTATATTCAACCAAAAACAAGTTAACCATAGAGTCAAGATTGCAACAACGCGTAACGCTCTTTCCGCTCTTCCTCGAAGTGTCCAAACCGGTACAAGGCTATGAGAACGTGTAATTTAAAGACGGAGCTGTGAAGCGGTTAGGATAGCTATAGTCGTCCCTGTCTGGCTAGTAACAAAGGCTCTGCAGCTTTTCGCGATGCAATGTTGGGTTGCTCACTTTTTGCTATTCTGTATTGGATTACGTATTATTTTGTGAATTAGATTGTGTCGTGGTGTCAAATTATCTTTTGTACCTGGCATTTTAGGAGACATGTCGGGAAGCAGGTACTTACATGCATTTTATTAAGTACGGTATTAAGAATACGTTTAGTTGTTTCATAAATTTGTCAATAACTGTACTTTTACTAATGTGTTTCAAGATTTTTCCTAAAACTTGTTTAAATCTGAAATTTTGTGGGCCGCTCCGAATGGCTTTTTCTCTTACATTTAAATAGAGTCTAGACCAGGGGTCACCAATTAGTTTCGCTCAGGTTCCGTTTTAAGAAATGTAATGACCACCGCGGTCCGCACAACATTTTACAGAAAAAAAAAAAAAAACAAATATCACAGGTATTTTTTTACATATCAATGAGAAAACTCTTTCTCGCAAGTTACTTCGCCCGGCCGTTTTCGAATAAAGACGTCAACAAAGATAATGCGGGGGGTTACATTTTTATTTAATTACGTATAGGTACTCTGTAGTGCAAGTTGCTGTGTTCTCGCGGTCCGCACAACACGGGTCGGCGGTCCGGATGCGGACCGCGGTCCGCCATTTGGTGGCCCCTGGTCTAGACAATCACTTTAACACTTTTGACGGATTTGTTTATGTCTAACATACTCAAAATTGCAGCTTTTCAATGTCATTATTTTTTAAATAATAAATTACCTAATGAAATTCGGGCTCTACCCTTTCCAGCTCTAAAAAATTACTTGAAAAAAACATTGCTGTCGAAGGCTTATACAGGGTTGAGGACTATCTAACTGACAGAAATGCCCTAACCAGAGCCTAAAACAGCTTAATCATTAATATAGCTTATTCGGACACGTGTTCTTGTAGAACAACGCATTATGATGATCTTTTTTTCTTTGTATTCATATTCAGTTAGACTTATTTTAAGTAGGTTAAGAACTATCATTGTAATAAGCTTTTTTTGGCAAAAAATGACTGACTGTTGAGTTTGTTTCGGCGTTTCTTTTTAACAGTGGTCTTCTTTTTCAGAAACGCTGGTACAATTTTGACTTGTAAAAGTGCCATTACGGCCTACTTACAGAATAAAATTCATTTATTTATTTATTTCATCATTATCGATGATATAGCATACCCTGTAGCTTTTACATACATTTTACATACATTTTTTTTTTGAAATGTAGAAGCAGGATACTTGTTATAAAATAAACACTTCTTGTTATGATTGTAATATTTTTGTGTTTTTTGACGGCACAACTAAGTATAGCATTCTCATTTTGTCATTGACTCTACATTTATAAGCCGGCACCTAACCTAACATACTGCATTTGTTTTAGGAAATAAAATGTTCGGATTTTTGTAGTCTCGTTGCAGTCATGTAAATGGATCATACAAATTAATTAGGTCCGCGTTCCTGTGGACATGGTCAAAGTTAAGTGAACGCTTTGAAGACCAAGCCTTATTTTTGGTTGGACTCTTTAATCCGCATAAACGGCGTCTGCCCTTATATACTAATATGCGATAAAAACTAAACGATGTATGTCGTAGCGCACAACAAGTATTTTCTAAATACCCGAAATTCTTAGTAGAAGCCTGTGTTATAGATAGATGGATGAGCATGATTAAACTGTAAGGGTTCTAGTTTGACTACGAAACCCTAAAAATATGTTGTAAATGTATATTTCACTTCAAACGGATAATAACTGCATAAAGTACTTTATTTCAATTTTGCTAATTCCATAGGCAATTTGGATAAATTAAATTAACCGTCACAATGATTTTTTTTGCAAAAATATTTTGTTCTTATTGAATCACACATTTTGTGCTATCTCGTGACATTGTAAATATATAATATTTTTTTATCGAATATATAATTTTTTTAAAGCAGTCCCTACACAGTTTTAGGAAAATATATTGCCTGAATTAGGGTCTAGTTGGTTTTCAAACACTTAAAAAAAATATATAAAAAAAAAAAACATTTTATTAAAGAATCCAATTCTTACACTGGTCATTTGTGAAACCGTTCAATACGAGCAGTTTAACTGCTACTTCTTTTCTTTCTCTTCTGTATCTTCACCTTCGCTCGCGGCACTGTGAAACATCTCACTCCAAAGTGTTGGCACATTTGACGGACCTGCAATTGCAATAGGCATGATTCCTACGGGTTTTTCGAACCAGCTTTTAGAGAGGAACAAATGTTTGTATGAAAGCAACTACAATTAAAGTACATAAATAGACAAAAAATACTCAGACGTCGTTGGCGGCAACCGTAACGCTTCATACTAATTGACTATTGACACAGAAGTATGACGTCACTGCTGTCTATATGTACTAATCGTTTGGAAAATTAAGTAAATTACCGTTTCGGTCGCGAAATACTGCGTTTAGGTTCATAGTTGTTATACAATTTTTTTCTATAATAGCGTCTTTTCAAGGCCTATAACTTTTATGATTTTAATTATATTTTTTAATTTATACTTTATTACAATAATTTGATGGTTTACTATCCTAGCAACAGTGCGTTATCAATTTTAACATGAATCTACACCCCTATTGTTATAATCATAATTCGAGTTACACTAGGAGACGTCTCTGTTCTCATTTTGAAAAGACATGTATTAAAAGTCATATCTGGAAATACCTCTAATATCAATAAGACACTTGAAGTCTATGTAAAACATTACCCTCCCTACAGATGAAAACATTGCATTACCTTCTACAGCAAATAGGGAATGAGTAAGAGCGCGCATCTAGAAACAGCGTAGGAAATAGTGCCTAAGACGGGACTAGCAGAAGACATTAATTATAGATTGTGCAATAATGATTGAAAAAAAAAGGGTGTCCAACACCAACACTAAATAAAATAATCAATAAAGTCATATTTTCTCGAAAAAGGATTAAAAATGTAGTCAAATGGAGAAAAAATCAACGCAAAAGGTTAAATTATCACGAAGTTATAAGTGTCCACAGCTTTAAGAAGGGGTATATGTTCTTTTTCTCAAAACGCAACTTCATATGAAACGATGACGCATGAAGATTGTGACGTCACTAATAGACGGCAACGTGCCGTGCCCCATTGTGTTCGGCGCCGCCGTCGGCGCGGCCCCCCGTCAGCCTCGCGTAACGTGACGTCACACACTGTTTGCGTTTTCTCTCTCCAACAAGGTAACAAGCAATATTAAAACGGTTGTAGCTTCGTAATTCTTTGATATATCTGAATGGGATATTCGTCACTAGGCATATTTTTTTGCCTTCTTTCTTTTGGAGTAATAATATTCGAGTCTACACCCGTATTGTAGCAGTTATCTACTAGGTAATGAAATTTCAAATCAAACTTCAATTTGTTTAAATCGTATCGAGAAGATTTACTTAAGGCGCCGTAGGTTCAGCGAAGTTAAGCGAACAGAGTTTTTGAAACAATATAATGCGTTTGTTTGTAATAATATGGTTTCAAAAAAATACGAATAGTAATCTTAAGGCTTTTCTGCAGCGAAATCAGTGATTCCAAACATGATCAAGCAATTTTCGCTCGATAGAAAAAAATAACACGAACATAGGTCTAAAATACACTTAAAATATTCGTAACAAATTATGCACAAAAGCTAAATATATATCTGGAGTATATGCTCAGTGAGAGGGAGAGAAGACCATGGCGCCTTAAACATAATAGTACTTAGTTACTCACCACGCAAACGCCATAATGAACATGGGTCAAGATACTCAAAGGCAGCAGGACGTAGAGGACTCCCAGTTCAAGTCCAGGCAGCCACAGGGCCAAGGAGACCCCAGTGAAGACTGGCAACAGAAGCCAGGTCATCAGGTCGCACCGCTGCTCGCTCATCTCCGCGACTATCAAGCGACTCTGCAAGGAACAGTCATATCAGCCGAAAGACGTCCACTGCAGGACATAGGCCTCCCCCAAAGAGTGCCATCGGTCCTGCGCCACTCGCCTACAGCGGACTCCCGCGCCCTTTATCAGTCCAGAAAGGATCATATCTAGAATTTACTGGATTTACTTTGGGAAATTAAAGCTGTCTTTGCCCTATCCTCTATGCTCTTTGAAAGTGTATGCTATGTTAAAGGGAGCGGTGTTGTTAAACAAAACATTTCGGCAACAACGGTCTTTAGCTTTTTAGGGTTCCGTAGTCGACTAGGAACCCTTATAGTTTCGCTTTGTCTGTCCGTCCGTCCGCGGATAATCTCAGTAACCGTTAGCACTAGAAAGCTGAAATTTGGTACTAATATGTATATCAATCACGCCGACAAAGTGGTAAAATAAAAAGTGTTTTTTATTAGGGTCAAATCGTTCAATGTGTGATGTTATAATATTAGAAATGATTAGAAACCACATCACATACGTTGCAACAGCACCAACCTTAGGGTTGTTACTCCTAACAACCCTAAGGTTTTTAAAAGGCAGTCTTCAGCAAACAGTTAACCGCGTTGGCATACTCACAGCAATGTTACTGAAAAGGGTCCCAAAGAGCAGTAGAAAAGCCCTAGGATCGTACTCCACGACATCGAGAGGTGACTTGACAGCCCAAACTGTCATGGCCGCTGTCAGAGCCAGGACAGACCACGCGGGTCGCAGCATTTCGAGGAAGGAGTACATCTTTCCCGAGCGGTTCTTGTATGATCTGAAATTACGTCTTAATTTGGTAAATAAACATACATAGAATCGCGCCCGTCGGAGGGGTAGGTATTAGAGATCACTGATTTCCACTTGATACGATCCTGACAAAATTTTCTTGCTTCGTTCACTTTCAGGTCATGGTCATGACAAGCATAATTTGCAATTGACCGACTTAATTGATACTTATTTATCTGACGCAATGCTCTATGTGCTCTCTGCCGCTTGTCACAACGGAAACCCTCCCGTCAGAGCGCAAAAGCTTACCTAGTTTGGCTCAAACGGTACTGAGTGTATGGAACTGATATCATTCTGACTTTACTCTTTAAATTTTATAGGCAAACTTGAAGCGATTTGGGTACTGATTTGAAGTCGGTTAAAACTGTGTTTTTAATATTACATTACTACACAGGCCGGGAACTAAGGGGTTGCCGGCCGAGTACATATAGAAAAACATATGTACATAAAGAAATCAAACTTTAATTTTCATGGCTGAACGCCGTGATCCTGTGCCACAAATTGTGGAGTGGAAATTAAAAAAGTCTGTCTTAAGGAACGTGTCACTTCGAAGCCCATTATGAAAAACACAACGTCAATATTTCATTGCATGTTTGAGAAAAGTAAATTATTAGCTTTGGGCACGCTTTGAAGTAGGTACTCTCCGACTTGGTTTTGTGGGTTTTAAATGCATAATATATTTACCAGGAACAGCAAAATAGAATTAGAATCTAAATATGAATATGGCTCATGACTTTATGGCTGGAGAAAGGACACAGTTAGATTAAAATACACATTTCATCCAGCGTTATGGCTTTTCCGAGTTTGCAATTCGAATAAAGCGCCGCAGTCCCACGCTTTAGCATATGTGGGTGTTTATCGACAGTTGAATGGAGAAAGCCATGAAAAATATGCTTTCTGCCGTCGATATTAAGACTGTTATTTGACCAGCCACAGCAGGTCCTAGGATAAATTATCCTGCGTCGTGGATAAACAGCCTAAGCCACGTGACGAAAATAACACTGTTGATTGATTATATATACTCAGATATGGGGAAAATACAAGCAGCGATTTCCAAACCACCTGCGCGACGCGCGGGTGCAGAAGTATGACGATAACGGGGCGCGAACGACGTACGGGAGGCAAAGCCTCGGCGCGAGAACAGAGTCAAGCGGTCGGCCAATAACGCTTAAGCACAATTTGAGTTTTCTAGCTATGTCCCAGTCAGATAGTGTATCTGGGGGCACGGGAGTGCCCCCGCCAAGACGAGCCAAGTGAAGCGCAAGGGCACTACCTACCTTTTCTCGAAGCACTTCGTCGTATTTTTGAACCTTCTTAACTTGGGTTCGGATTATACCAGATAAACAAAATTTTCGGGATATACTGACGGGTGACGGGTCTATACTTTTTAGCCAAGATATAGAATTTGTAGAGCGTGGCTGGTAGTGGTAGAGTTACGCCGTGTGGAGTAGGAAGCTTGGCGCTAATTGCGATCTGATATCTATTTCACGCTGAAAGCTGTATGAGCTACGGAGTCTTGGCATCACTTTACATGTAATGTTTTTAGTGGGATGTCTAAGTCCCAGCGTATTTTTAAGTCAAGTCTCGAACTTTAATTCGATTTGGGAGTACAGTGAAGTGACGAAATGATTGACTCTCATCAAAAGCTGACGCTAACTGTAAATCTCTCTAGAGAAAAAAAATACCTTAATGAACAAACAAGCCCAGGTTCGGACATGACATGGAGGAGTCCTAGGAATGATCAGTAATATGTGGACCACCACGATTATGGTGATAGACAAGCTTAGCTTAGTCAAGCTTCCGAGCATGCCCTGTTGAGGGTCCTGATGCATTTGTGTCTAGCTGTCAACACAACGAAACCTGAAATCAATATAGGGTCGGCAGCGCTTTTTCTTATACAGAGTGTAACAAAAATGGAGTGTGAACCGATCAAGGACATACCAGGTATCGTGTTCTGATACTTCTGATAAGAAAAAACTAAGAGAATTTTTTTTAAGCGATTTTTTTATCATTTGTATGGAGCGTTGGCCGACTGGGGCGACATGCTCCAAACAAATGTAAAAAAAAATCGCGTCAAAAATTTTTTTTATTTTTTTTTAGACTTTTTTTGTCTTTGATCGGTTCACACTCTACTTTTGTTACACTGTAAAATGAACTCGACTCACAGATAAACGTTGTAGACGGCGATAGGCAACGTGGTGAACAGTCCCGTGGCGTGTATTGCCACCTCCAGTGCCTGGGTGAAGGTGACGCCATCGAAGATGTGGAACTGGTACACATCGGCCCCCCGCGCGCCGGCCGCGAGGAAGAAGATCGAACTCACCTGCACACAGAACAGTTTCTAATGAACATTGTTCACGATCGGATCGCTAAACATAAGTGGCAGTGGGCGGGGCATATAGCACGTAGAAGAAAGCAAATAAAGATTAATAAGAATGCCTGAGACTTGGCTCTACGAAATATCTCACAACTTTTTACGGTGGAAGAGTTTCGAGACTTGGCTTCTTTTTTACATGGAATGTTTTTTATGGGATTAGATGTTTTTCCGCCGGAAAAAGTAGCCTATGTCACTCTCCAGCTTCTAAACTATCTCCATACAAAAAATCACATCAATACGACGCTCCGTTACGACGTGAAAGAAGGACAAACATACACACTTTCGCATTTATAATAAGGATAAGGATATTATTATAATAAGCAGTTTTTTTTTTAAGTAAGTATGTAGGATTTAATAAGTAACAAAGGTGTACAAACAAGAAAAACAAAATAAGTAAAATACTAAACACTAAATTAAAAAATAGGATTAAAATAATTATAAATAAAAAAAATGGCCCAAATCACCTTCTGAGGGCAGCCTGCCCAGAAGGCTGGCATTATTGCCACGTTGTATGGCAATGCTGATCCGCTGTGCCAGATAACAACAATTTAAAAGTTGTTATGTTTTGTGGAACAGGGCCCAGGCTATTATTCACATCGCTTGTTAGTTGATTTTGAGTTCATCTTTAAATCCGCATATTTTAAGTAGGTCCAACTTTCATAAGTAGGTACTGCTTAACTATACGTGCGTTGCCGGCGTTGTGGTTGTTAGAATTTATTTAGACTAGCGGCAGCATTTTTTTGCAGCGATGCAATAAACTATGCATTATGTGAATGGCAAACGTATGACGTATACTGATTGGGTTTCGCTTCTGTAATCCATGTACCTACCTACCATCATTTTGGTGAAGTACCTACTGTATCGCAACTGTATCGAAATACTTCGATACAGTTGCGAGGTAATCAAGGTTTGTAGTCATCGATATTATGCGACCAACATCATCGAGATATAGGTATGGCTCTCCATACCTATATCTCGATGATGTTGGTCGCATGACCCATGAGTGAAACTCCCAACATAGCCCTCTGGCTATGTTGGGAGTTTCACTGCGCGATCGCATCTGAAATTAGGGTCACGCATTTCAATGTTCTCACCGTTGCCTCACAATATATCTATGAAAATATAATGTATATTCGTAAAAATCTTGACATGTATAAATTAAATAGTGATGTTCATAATTATATATAACACTAGAAATAAGAATAAATTAGCCATTCCCGGATACCGTCTCTGCAAAGTGAATATGTCGTTTATGGGGAACTGTGTACGATTTTACAATAAGTTACCTTCTGATATATACTGAAACTGTCAATGAATAGATTTTAGTTCAGCGTTAAGCGCCATCTTATAGAGAAATCTTATTATACTATAAAAGAATTTATAGATGACAAAGAAGCATTTATATGTAAAATAGCTTAAGTTGAGTAGTTAAGTTAAAACATGACGTGTAAAAGAGCTAGCTTAAGGCGAGTTGCTTCGGGGTTCTTCTAGGATATGTGATTTTGTAAACGGTTTTATTTTGAAAACCTACATATTAAAAATAAAAAAAAACTGTAATATTATATTTAAGACCTTTATCTAGTTCCGTCGGAAGTCCGTTACATAATTGGATAAACTTTGATCGATAGAAAAAAATGCCAAACATACCTCTATTCTCATCTTAAAACTGACATTATTCCAATCTTACGTAACTTGATGAATAGGAAATTACACCAAAATAAGCGTCTATGATGATGTGAGTGATGTCGGTCATAATATTTTTAATTTATTAAGACATGTCTTTTTTCACCCAAAATCAACGAAATTATGGCACAATTCACTCCCGCTCCGTTCCCGCAGCACCGCGGCAGTCCCGAGCGGAACGCATTGGAGGTCGGACGTACGCGCATTTTCGCAGCACAGCATTTGTTAAAAATGGGTAACAAAAAAATTAAAAAGAAGATATCGTCACTGGGGCTTCGGAAACTGAATAAGCAGAAAAGTTAGTACATAAAAAAAACGAATTCCCGTATTAAATACATCAACCACACACACGCGCGCGCAGATTACACCGCGTACACTTCCACAGTTACACAGTGTAGAGAAAAACAGTACGAGAACTACTAAACATATTTTATACTATAATAATTATGTGATTAGTAGAGATCGGAAATTCGGGAGCTTTTATACCTAAACTTTTGCCCCAGTACCTACACCGCGTTGTTGTTGAGTAGCATGGAGGCGGACTCAACTTAATTTTACTAATAAATTTCCAGGGATTTCCCGGAATACCGAAAATTAGGATAACATGAACACATACGTATTAAAGTATTTAAATAAACTATTCTTTTTTTTTTTTTTTTTTTTTCAAGAAGGTACATAACACATATTCAATTTCAAATTTACTCGCCAAACTGACGGAACAGTTTGTTGGCGAGACCGCGCTCATTCTTACAGGTATTATAATGCACCTAAGTTACATTACTACTTAAACACAAATATAAATCTGACCTAAACATACATCTAGTTGTTCCTATTTACAAAATATTGTTTAATTCACATATTCATTTAACTAACAGTTAGATAACATCAAACCAAAATTGTTTTGTAACTTTTATTAAAAATAATGGTACAAACGTAAGTATCTCTGTAAAATCAATAATTAAAACAAATCTACATAGCCACACAAAAGTGAATAGGTAATCAACCTACAGCGACACACGTGGTATTTTTGCATTTCCGTCCTTGTCTAATGTATGTCGTTAAAACTGTTTACCAACGTGTATGTTGACAAAAATCGCTGAAAATAGTCATAACCTAAAAAAAAGGTAGGCTTTTCGTGATGCTTTATACAATCCCGGAACTTAAATAATTAAAATATTATTTTTAAGAAGCCGACTCCATACTTGCTTCGCTTTTTCCGGGATTTTGCTAGGTTTAGGTATAAAAGCTCCCGAATTTCCGATCTCTGGTGATTAGCATTACGAAATATTAAAAAAAAAACCCTTGACACGATACTCACTAGTTTCCACTGAAAAATAATAATTACGAACAGTATACAGGGTGGAAATAGATTTTGGGTCAGTGAGGGCAGCTACCAGATCCCGTGTTGCTAAGTGAAAATGGTTTTGGGAGAGCTTCCTTCGATTTCAAATTAATGAAGATTGGCGTTTATAGATTTTGAAAAAAACATACAGGTTGCGAGAAAATGGTCATTTTGACAAACTTTTTTTTTTATGCCAATCGATCCCATTCCAGTCCAGGATCAAAAGCTTGTATGGGACCAAAACGAAATTTCCGGCTAGAAAAGCCATAAATTGTGAAAAAATTTCCCCATACAATTTGTATGAAAATGAAAAAAGTTTTTTTTTACATGTATTTTTTTAATATAAATCGATTCCATTTCTATCCAGTATCAATAGTTTCCTAGGGGTTAACTTTCGGTGATGTACAAAAAAGCCAGAAATTAAAGAACTGTTTTCATACATTTACTATTAAGAAAAAGTGAACTTTTTTAAATTTTTTCTGTCACGCTAATCAGTTCTGTTACATTGAAGGATCATAATACGGTATGAAAATCACAGTAATAATTACGATCACTCACTCACTCCGTTCACTTTTTCTTCATAGTATAGTATGTATACTGGATAGAAATGTAATCGATTGACATAAAAAAAAACTTGTTTCATTTTCATACAAATTGTATGGGGAAAGTTTTTCTCGATTTATGGCTTTTCTAGCCGGAAATTTCTTTTTGGTCCCATAGAAGCTTTTAATCCTGGACAGGAAAGGGATCGATTGGCATAAAAACAAGGTTTATAAAAATGACCATTTTCTCGCACCCTGTATGTTTTTTCCAAAATCTGTAAACGCCAATCTTCATTAATTTGAAATCGAAGGAAGGTCTCCTAAGATCATTTTCGCCTAGCAACACGGGATCTGGTAGCTGCCCTCACTGACCCAAAATCTATTTCCACCCTGTATAGGTCAACATGACATTTTTTCATGTTTTTTTTTTATAATTATACTATTCCCGCGGTGTTGCCCGCGTTTACTTTGAAAGTATATTCTAAATATTGCCAAACTCACAAACTTACAAACATTACCTCTTTATAATATTTGTATAGAAGACCAAAAATATAAGAATTCTATTTCTGCAGATTGAAAGTGAAGACTATGGTGAACTTGTTAAGCCCATCTTCTGCTGATTGTCAAGACGAGTAAGCCAATGTATTTATTGTACATATACAGGGTGTCCCAGGCTATGCCACATAGAGGGGAAGTACTTTAAATATTAAAGATAGGACATTTAACAGAAATAAAACCTCATTTAATTTTTAAAATAATTATGACTACATTCAAAGTTTCGATTCCCGGTTCAGGCAGTAAATTTTTCAAAATCTGTGAAAGCAGTTCTAACTATTTTTAAAAAAGAATGAATGAAGTCTTCTTTCAGTAAAATATCTTATCTTCAATATTTAAAGTACTACCCTTCCATGTGGCATGGCCATGAGACATCCTGTATAGTTTTTTTTTAATAATTCTGGTTTTTATTGGTTTATAGAAGTGCTCACAGTATACTAACTACTAAAAAATCTTGAATTATGAATAACAAAATATGCTACTATTCAGAGCAATGACGCATAATTCAATTTCGGAGAGGCAACCGGATGACAAGCGGTAGCCTGAAAGTGTGTACGCTGTTTATATAATGATTTTTTTATGCCATCCCTCCTAGTGCGACCGGAGCCGCGTGAGCGAGCGAAGAAAAAAAATTGGCAGGCAACCGCTTGCAAATTGGCACGCTTGTTCTTCATCACAAACAGACAATTTCAAGCAGTTTCCTAACATTTTTGTTTTTTTTTTCGCTTGCTTACGCGGCTCCGGTCGCACTAGGAGGGATGGCATAAAAATTCCATTATATAAACAGCGTACACACTTTCAGGCTACCGCTTGTCATCCGGTTGCCACTACAATCGGTAGAAGATGAGGCGATGCCACAATCGTTAGAAGACGACGCAATACTACCTACTCGAGCCGTGGCTATCGAGCCGTGTAAACCGGAGGACAGTGTATTCGAATTGGAATATTTGTCAAGTTTGCGGACTTATGATTTCGACGAATTTTAATCAAAAACCTTTATATTTTCAAAAAAAGGTTTATGATTAAAATTCGTCTATGAAACAACAATGTGATTGATTTTAAAATGATTGTTAAATAATTAGTGTTTTTCTACTTTGTGTTTTCTTTTATAGGTTTCTGCACCCGTGGGTGCCAAACGGAACCATATTACTAAGTCTATACCAATCAATTCAATTCCATCTGTTTCTTCATCGGACCTTTAACTGAGTTTTCCCTAAACCCGCAAAAAATCTTAAAATATGCCCCGTTATAGTGGACAAATTGTGAAATAGTAAACTAACAATACAGGGTTTTTTCTGTAGTCCGAAACCCGTACATAGTTCACACCCTTCACAGATAGCAAACTTGACCCTTTCACGGTCCAGTTAATATACGGCGATCGTAAGATCACTTTACTGTGACCCGTCTTGTCTGTGCAATGGCTGCCGCGCGGTCACGTGCTCGACGAGCGGGTCGGGGCGCGCGGGCGGCGCTTCACGGATTGCCGCGCACCTCACCCCCTCAGATTGCTTAGCGCGTCGAATCATATCGCCTTAAGCCTATTTACAAAATAAATATTTTGATTTGATTTCATTTGATTTGCAGAACTAACCTTAAGTGGCAGTGGGCGGGGCACATTGCACGTAGAACCGATGGCCGTTGGGGCGGAAAGGTTCTCGAGTGGCGACCACGTATACCGGAAGGCGCAGCTAGGGCAGGGCCCTCACAAGGTGGAATGATGACCTGGTAAAGGTCGCGGGAGTCCGCTGGATGCGGGTGGCGCAGGACCGGCCATTGTGGCACTCTTTAGGGGAGGCCTATGTCCAGCAGTGGACGTCTTTCGGCTGATATGATGATAACGATGATCATCGGGACTGCCACGAGGCTATATCGCTACTGCGTCGCTGCTGAAGGCTGAAGTCATCATGTGTCCGACTATGTCTACTCACCCACATACTCAGGTCGTATCCCCAGGGCAGGTACAAAGTGCCCGTGTTATACTTCTCCCAGTGGCTGACGTAGAAGTTCAGCACCACACTCGCTACTGCCAGGTAGCCCCTGCCAACATACCATAAACACAGTTGGTAAAGTGTATGGGGACTAGTTTAACCAGTGACACAGAATCAAAGGAAAGTCTTGGGTTTTTATTAACTAGGGGACTTGGACGGAAAATCAAATCCTGTTGGCTGATACGGCCAACGTCTTGACCACTGAACAACTAAAACAACTAATGGACTACTAATGTATCGTACGATAACTTCGTAAGTAGGATATATCCAACGGCTGAACTGATTTGAATGTAATTTTGTATGAAGATAGTTTATAGCCTGGATTAAGATATGGGATAGTTTTCATCCCGGAAATCATCCACAAAGGAGATGAAATATCACATCAATTACGATATTAAACGAGATCTAAATGTCACTTTTAAATGGAAAAATTACAGTTAAAGTGTCCTAAACGGAACTTTACGTGATTACCCCTCTGAGTAGTGAGTCCGGTGGTTTAACGGTACTCAAGTTTTTGCCACAATCAGCCACCCCTAATATCCGGCCGCTCTAGACGAGCTAATAGGCCTGGCCTAGAGGGAAAATCAGCCACTGCCTCTAACCAGAGATGCGCCCATACGGCGCCTTAGACTCGTATTAAGTTACTATGATCTCTAATGTAACATTACCTAAACACAGAGACAGAGTATTCACCCCTGCCCATGACAGAGATGAGGCTGAAGGGAATGAAGAATACGATGTAGGAGTCCAGGCCGTGGTCGAACATCTCCCCCAGCGGCCCCGACACGCCGAGGCGGCGCGCTTGCTTCCCGTCGATGCCATCTGTGTATGGAAATCGTTGTAATTCTTTATTTATTTATTTAGACATACGCAAGCATAACAGTACAGGACCAAATCGCTTACACACTAAACATAAGTCATAGGTAACTTCTAATCGATTGACACCTCGTTTATCAAAATCGGTTCAGTATCTTAAACGCTGCGGTGGACACACGTAAATACAAACATAGACTGCTAAAAACTGTATCAGTTTGTTACTGTTTAAATACAACCAACTCAAATGTAATTGTTGTTTTAAGCAGTCGCATTAACTACCGACAATTTTAAAATTAAATATATCATTTCAGTAATCATACCGTACAAATTGGGATTGCACTCTTCTTGAGATTCACTAAACCCTTGTTTTTACGTTTTTTACGTAAATATCTTCCTGATTGAAATGTAAAGAACAAAGAGTAGCAGTCATTTTTTTTTAATGCCATTTCAAATCATGTCGTTCTAAATGGACTGCTTCATTCCAAATTTATTTTCTAATTGGATCTGTTGGAAATCTAAAAAAAATATTGTTACCTTTTATACTTAGAAAGACATCGATAAAAGGTACTAAATATTGATTTGAGCCCAGTTAGGACCATACATTACATTTACAACTATTTAATAATATAAAAGACAAGTAATTATTCATTGTTTCGTCATAGATTTAGTCACTCATTTAAATAATCATTTAAATACATTAATAACTTTCTGCCAAAACCACCAACGCTATCTGCAAAAACGTCTAATTGTAGGGCATCGATGGACATAGCATTGAGCATAGACAGCGCCCGAGCAGTGGGTGCGTTCCCGGCGCGACGGGTGCGCATGGCGCGGCCCGCGAACAGGCGCTGCGAGCGCCGCGCGGGCAGGGCGGTCAGGCCCGGGGGACAGGGACGCCAGACCGGAATGAAAAGGCCCAGCCTCTCCAACACAGCGGGACTGTTTACGGTGTTATTAATGACACTGTAGGTATAGAGAAGATTGACGTGTGGTTTGTCTCAGCAAGAAACGGAGACACGTGATTGACCTCACGAAACAGCTGTTCTGATAAGAACAGCTGATTGCTCTGACAAGAGCAGTTTTCGATTGTCCCGAGAAGGACATTTTATAATTGTGAAGACGCCGGCAATGCAGCATCACTATCGTCGAGGTTCTTCAGCTTCGATCTTCGAGCACGGAGCGACAGGGCAGCGATGTGTTCGTCTCGACGGCCGGCGCAGAAAAGGATCGGAATTTGCGCGCCAAAATCTTTTATAGGCGAGCGAGCCGCGCGCGTTGCCACGCGCCGCCTACCTCCCTCTCGCTCGTGCGCATCCGTCCCGCTCTAATCATGTTACTGTTGCGGCTTAAAACTGTCACTAGTTGTAAGCTTTTTTATTGTATATAGTTAGCCGTATTTGTAAATAAAATTATTCCAGTTTCCAGTATTCTACAATTAACAACAGAGTTTCACTAAACTACCTACAAGTCTCCAGCCAAGTCTCCCTGCACAAACCTCTGTTAAAGTGGTGACCTGCCGACTCAAGAGCACAGAAGCAACCAGCATCAAGATTTCAAGCATGGCCGGAGAAAATGGAGCCAACCCGGGAGCTATACCCGTTCCGCAACCCAACGCTGGCGATCAACATGAAGCTCAACATTTAGCAGCAAGCCACGACGTGTCCGCGATATCTCTCTCACTCCGTGTACCACCGTTTTGGCGCGACCAGCCGCTATTATGGTTCTGCAGTTTCGAAGCCGCCACCACCGATCTGAAAAGAAGCCAAGCACAGCTCGCACAAATGGTCATCGCACAGCTCGAGAAGCAAGACATCCAGAATATCGCAGATCTCATCTACTCGCCGCCGGAACAAAATTACTACCAGGCCATCAAGGATCGTCTCATCTCGCTGTACGAGGAATCAAACAGCGCCCAGGCAAAGAAACTGCTGTCACAGGTCGAGCTCGGCGAACAGAAACCTAGCCAGTTACTTCGCAAGATGCAGAATCTTAACCGCGAGAAGTTCCCCGAGAGCACAATGCAAATGATGTGGCTCGATCATTTACCGCCACACGTCAGATCCGTACTCACCGTCAGCGAAGCATTCAAAATCAAGACTACGCTCGACGACCTCGCTCTCCTCGCCGACAAAATAATGGAGCACACGCCGTCATCCCACGTCGCCGCCATTTCGTCGCCCATTCCGATTCCGTCAACATCAACACAGCCGCCACCGCTGCTACCTCCGTCACAAGCTACCTACCAGCAACATCCGCATCTCGACACACAATATCTCATCGGCGAGATAAGAAGATTGTCGCTCGAAGTCGCCGAACTACGATCAAGGCCGCGTGAAAACAACGATCGTCGCAACAGCCGATTTCACCGCCGTTTCCCGTCACGTTCCCGTCCTCGCAGCGCATCGCAATCGCAAGACCGAAGCCGCAACAACTCGCCCATGCCATATTGCTACTACCACCGTCGCTTCGGCATGGACGCGAATAAATGCACGCCACCGTGCAATTTCAAGCCGATCAACTCGCCGTCGGAAAACTAAAAGTAACGCTGGCAGCGGCGGAAACCGGCGTTACCGAAACATCTCACCGCCTTTTCGTGACCGACAAGACATCCAAACTTACCTTCCTGGTCGACACTGGAGCGAACATATCCGTGCTGCCACGAAGAAAAGGCACGCAAGAGCAGCCCCTCCCGTTTCAACTTTACGCCGCTAACAACACCGTCATACCTACCTACGGTGAAAAAACGCTCGAACTCGATCTCAACCTACGACGAGCATTCAAGTGGAAATTCATCATCGCAGCCGTATCGAAGCCTATCCTGGGAGCCGACTTTCTCAAGTTCCACCACATCATTGTGGACATCAAGAATCGACGACTGATCGACGGAAAGACGCTACTCACGACTAACGCTCAACTCTGCGCCGCTAACATACCTACCGTGCGCAGCATAGACGTGCAGCAGTCGTATCACGATATACTAGCCGATTACCCTGGAACTACGCGACTTACATCTATGAAGCTTAGCCCGAAGCATAACGTCGAACACTTCATAGAAACAACTGGCCCGCCCCTTCACTGCAGGCCACGCCCCATCGCACCACATCGATACGAGCTCGTGAAGAAAGAATTTGCCAACATGATGGAGCAAGGCTTATGTCGTCCCAGCAAGAGTCCATGGTCCTCACCGTTACACGTAGTACCTAAGAAGAATGGAGACCTGCGTGTATGTGGCGATTACCGAAGACTCAATGCCATCACCAAGCCCGATCGCTATCCCATACCACGGATACGCGATTTTACCTACCAACTCGCCGACAAGAAATTTTTTTCGACACTCGATTTGAACCGTGCTTATCAGCAATTACCCATCAGCGAGCAAGACATCGAAAAATCAGCGATAATAACTCCCTTCGGATTATACGAATTCCCGCGTATGTGTCCTGGACTGAAGAATGCCGGTCAAACATTCCAACGATTCATCCACGAAGTACTAAGAGGCCTGGACTACGTATTTCCATTCGTCGACGACTTACTAGTCGCATCAACAACCGAAGAAGAGCACCGAAGACATCTGCACACCATCTTCCAACGACTCGACGAGTATGGCATCACAATAAACCCCGCCAAATGTGTCTTCGGCCAGCCATCGGTGAAGTTTCTCGGCTACGAAGTAAACCAAGACGGAATCCAGCCGCCTAAGGAAAAAGTTGAAGCAATCGTCGATTACCCTAAACCGCAAACAATAGATGAGTTACGACGATTTCTCGGAATGATAAACTTTTACCGCGAAAATATCAAGAACGCCGCAATACTTCAAGCTCCACTCTGTAAATACCTACACAACGCGCGGAAGAAGGACAAGACACCAATCAGCTGGAACGACGAAGCAACGCTCGCATTCGACGCGTGCAAGGACAGCATCAAAAACGCCGCCTTACTCGCTCATCCATGTCACCAGTCGACGCTCGCGATATTCTCGGACGCTAGTGACAAGGCCGCAGGCGCATCGCTAAATCAGTTTGTAAACAACGCTTGGCAACCACTCGGCTACTTTTCGAAGAAATTCTCCGACGCACAGACTCGCTACAGTGTTTACGATCGAGAGCTACTCGCATTGTACATGAGTACCAAACACTTCCGCAAGATGTTCGAGGGACGAGAACTCATCTTATTCACCGATCACAAGCCCTTGACCTTCGCGTTCACCAAAACGAGCACCAACAACGAGTCGCCGCGCCGCACCCGTCAGCTGTTGTATATCAGTGAATTTACAACCGATATACGTCACGTTAGTGGGTCACAAAACGCCGCCGCCGACGCGCTATCCCGCATAGAAACGATATCCTGCCCGTCGCCGATTGACTACAAAGAACTAGCCGACGCGCAAGAACGAGACAGCAACACCATTCGAACACTCGCACAGCAAACCAACCTATCTATGAAGCAAGTCGCTATTCCCGGAACCAACGTCAAATTGTACTGCGAAACAACGACAGACAATTTACGCCCTTATGTACCCGAACAATACCGCCGTGCCGCATTCGACTCCGTACATAACATCAGTCATCCTGGAATTCGAACAACAAGAAAACTAGTCGCTCAACGCTACTTTTGGCCTTCGTTAAATACCGACGTAGGTACATGGTCAAAAGTATGCGTACACTGCCAACGCGCGAAGATTCAACGCCACACCGCAAGTCCGATATCAAGTTTCCCGCCAACTCAACGATTCGATCACATCCACATCGACATCGTTGGACCTCTACCTACCGCCGCAAGTGGACATCGATACCTACTCACAATGATCGACAGAGCAACACGATGGCCCGAAGCAATCCCACTCACCGAGATCACCGCCGAAGAAGTCGCCAAGACTGTTTACGACGGTTGGATTTCCCGCTTCGGCTGCCCCGCTACTATCACTACGGACCAAGGACGGCAATTCGAGAGTCGAGTATTTGCATCTCTCACACGCTTACTCGGCATCGAAAGAACCCGTACAACACCGTACCATCCGATCGCTAATGGGATTCTGGAGAGATGGCATCGAAGTCTCAAGGCCGCACTCAAGGCAAGACTACAAACAACAACATCGTGGATCGAGCAAATACCTACTGTCCTACTTGGTCTACGCGCCGCGCTAAGAAGTGACACCGATGTAAGTGCAGCCCAACTCACTTACGGCTGCAGTGTACGATTACCCGGTGATTTCTTATCAGCTGTACCTACGAACGATGACGTCATTATGGACTCCGCTTTCGTCGATCAGCTGAGAGACACAATACGACGCTTGAAACCTACACCGAGCCAGCCGCATAGCAACACGAGACCGATATTCGTACATCGTGACCTCATGACCTGCGAACAAGTGTTTGTACGAGTCGACGCCGTAAGAAAGCCGCTACAAGCACCTTACGACGGACCATACCGCGTGCTGAAAAGAGACGACAAAGTTTTCACACTGCAACTGCCTAACCGTCAAACGAACGTCTCAATCGACGGACTCAAGCCTGCCTACACGATCATCGAGGAAGACATACCTACAACTACGAGTATACCTACAACTACGTGCACACCTGTAACTACAACACCGAGTTCATCGAGTACAACATTGCAACAAGACAACCAGAAAAAAAACAATAGCCAGAGCCAGAAACAAACGACAACGGACAACCTGGAACAAAATGGACCACACACGACCAACAATCAAATACCTACAGCTGGGAACCAAACTCGCCGAGGCCGCACTATCCGCCTGCCGGTACGTTTCACTTGAAGGGGAGCCCTGTAGGTATAGAGAAGATTGACGTGTGGTTTGTCTCAGCAAGAAACGGAGACACGTGATTGACCTCACGAAACAGCTGTTCTGATAAGAACAGCTGATTGCTCTGACAAGAGCAGTTTTCGATTGTCCCGAGAAGGACATTTTATAATTGTGAAGACGCCGGCAATGCAGCATCACTATCGTCGAGGTTCTTCAGCTTCGATCTTCGAGCACGGAGCGACAGGGCAGCGATGTGTTCGTCTCGACGGCCGGCGCAGAAAAGGATCGGAATTTGCGCGCCAAAATCTTTTATAGGCGAGCGAGCCGCGCGCGTTGCCACGCGCCGCCTACCTCCCTCTCGCTCGTGCGCATCCGTCCCGCTCTAATCATGTTACTGTTGCGGCTTAAAACTGTCACTAGTTGTAAGCTTTTTTATTGTATATAGTTAGCCGTATTTGTAAATAAAATTATTCCAGTTTCCAGTATTCTACAATTAACAACAGAGTTTCACTAAACTACCTACAAGTCTCCAGCCAAGTCTCCCTGCACAAACCTCTGTTAAAACACCGTAGTAGTGCATTGCCAACAACAGTTTCCGCCTTAGTTCCAGTGTATAGAACCCGACCCCTTATCGCATCCAATAGGGTCGTTCATCATCATCATTATATCAGCCGAAAGACGTCCACTGCTGGACATAGGCCTCTCCCAAGTCCTGCGCCACCCGCATTCAGCGGACTCCCGCGACCTTTATCAGATTCGGGCCGTTGACAACATTGAAAGTAAATCGTTTTTTCATTAGCAACAGATCAACATTACGAAAATACTCGGAAAGTATCAATATTTCATTTATGTTTACTATTTGAAGATTTTTAAATTCATAATAAGGACGTTGTTCGATTGTGTTGTGGCGTCACAAGCGAGTAATCGCTACGAATTCCATGGTAACGGAGTGTTTTGAAGTTTCATAAAGGGAAGCTGATTTGACTTTTGTCATATACCGTGGCAACAGCGCAGTTGTTGTTCAACCGACTTCCAGAAAAAAGGAGGCGTAGTATGACTAGTTTTTATTCCAAATATTTAACCCTCTGAACTGTTCTCTTACAGTGGTGATGATGGGATCGACGAGGCCAGGAATCTTCAAATATTATAGTAGTATCCAGTTTTATAACGTAAAGGGACTCGTCGATTTGCTTTAGGAAGCATTACACCTATATTTGGATCGGATCGGATTAACGGAAATCAGTGGCCAAACATCAATCCATTACCTACTCTTACTACTCCGCTTCCTTCCAATTCATATTATTTATCTCCATCATTCGCTTGTGCTTATCCCATTCACGTGGGGTCGGTTTTCTCTTCCATACCTCTCTATAGTCCGTCCACTCATCACACACTTCCTTCCTATTCAAATCGGCTCACCTTTTTCTTGGTCAACCTCTTCTTTTAGGTACAACCTCTGTCATTCATCTCCCTACCTCAGACATTTTACATTTACTTTAGTAAAATGCACTAGATCTAATAAGGTGAAGCAACCATTAGCTCACCTAAATTGTAGGCCAAAAACAACAGCACCCCACAAGCTGTGAACACGGGCAGAGGAATTCCATCTCCTGCGACCTTCTGGTATCCTGGTGGCGCTCCTGACGCGACAAAGTCATAGTCGTAGAAGAATAGCAGAACTATGCTAGCTACCATGCACAGGAAACCAGCAAACGTGAGGAGATTTGGCGCTATCCATCTCGGTATAAACTGGAATTGAGCAATCAATTAAACGAAATGTAACCTTAATATGAGGGTCATTAGGCAGTTTATCGTTCTGGTCGTAATTGTATGGCATGTTTTTAATGATAGCTTATCTACCTTGACGACGGTGTTCCAAAACGGGTGCATCACATATTTGCTAAGAGGGCTTGTGTCTATGGCACTGTACTGAAAATAAATTATGATTAAGTAATTAATTTCATCATTTTGAAAAATGTCCACAATTTTAAAACCAGAGATTTTCTGTATATCTTTAAAATAGCGTCATTTGGTAAAATTAAAAACAAAATGTGGCGTTAAACCTCTGTTAAATCTGCCGATTACCTTGTAATGATCGAATCCTTTCAAATGTGCTTTAGTCAAATACTTATAATCAAAAATCTTTGTAATCCCCATGGCTTCTGCAAACCTAGTACTTTTGTATCACAGATTCACAATTCACTTTCGATTTCACATCACAGTGCGCTCTTGTTTTCAATAATTTAACATTTTAATTAACTTATTACTCGAACGTCCACCAAATGACAACACGTTTCTGATACTGGAAGCCGTTGACCCAGTGAATATAGATAAAAGTAGTAGCGATATCAATGTGAGAAATTATTTGTCGTCGCTTATCTTATCATAAGACCTTAATATAATGGTATTACTTAAATCGAGATTGAGATAATCCACTATGATCGTCTTTGGGAAGGTGGTTTTAAACACACACGATTAGAATAAGTAAAGTGCTTACAACGTAAGAATTCATAGAAACAATCTTGCTCAAGCCGATCTCGGCCGTTTCTCTCGCTCTTACACACCAGCTTACTCGTAGTCGTAAGGACCGTAGAGATAGGGAATATAATCTTCAACAGCAATGTAATCAATCGCGTGGACAAGGTTAATTCGGTGTCCGTGAAATTATATAGATCGTTTATTGATTACGACGACCGAGTATAAACAGTGAACTTAGAAATAGGTCCCTTTGAATCTTAATAGAGGTACACAAATAATAGAGTCCAACTTTCTTGGCTGACACGCTCTATTTAGGCTGTGAATCACAGGTCCGAGATTAAGGGCGCTGTGGCTTTTAGCAGGGCCTGTTCCCCTTAGTCTGATGTAGAGAAATCCGTTTTTGGGGTTCCGTAGTCAACAAGGAACCCTCATAATTTCGCCATGTCCGTTTATCCGTCTGTCCTTCTGCGACTTAGCTCAGTAACCTTTACTACTAGAAAGCTTTTATGGACCATGGGTATATAAATCGATCACGCCGTGGAGTACGTTCGTCAGAAGACCGGCTTCTCGCTGAGGGTGTTCCAGCTGCGTTCGCGACACTATGTGCACTTCAGCTCGTTTGTGGTGCGCGTGCCGCGGCCGCTGCAGGAGACCATCGCATGTGCTGACTTCTGGCCGAAGGGTGTCGTGTTTCGACGGTTCCGGGGCAATCTGCCAAATCCTACACCGGAGATAACGATGCAACGGGGCCACGCCGTTTCGTCGCCTAAATAGTATTATTTTCACCTCACCGGCTCGAAAAGGCTTGCTTTATCGCTCAAAATCTGCGCCCAAAAGCCCATTACGAGTATATCCGCTAGCGTGGAAAGAGTTTTTGAATTTGGAACGTGAACGGTCAATCGCCAGATCCAACTTTTTTCTATACAGAATGAGAGGTCATTATCCTGCGTTCAGAAACTGATGGTGTTTGCCAATAATTAATTGTTATTATTTTGATACAATTAAATTAATAATACTTAATTCTTTCTTAATTACATACGAAATATCAATATTTAGACTGAATTATAAGGATACAATACGATTAAATAATTTTAAAACGTAGTTTTATTTATCAAAAATTTTCGCTTTTTTCAAATTTGGAACGCACCGTTTGAAAAGTTAATTTAAGAAAAAACTCATGTACCTACATTTAATTTTGTTTTGTTTTAAAGCCACAGTTAAACCAAAATAATGGTGGTTATTTATAGATTTTAGTACAGAAGATATACATATATGAAATTTAATGCCTGCTTATTTAGCGGAAGAAGTGAAATAAGCGTATTTGAGCCATAGTTTACCCGTGCATGAGTACCCAACAATACTTTGACGTTTTTAGTGTAGGTAAGCGTGGAGTTATTTAAAGATGCAAAAATGTTTATGTTACATTTAATAATTATAAAATGCTATATCTTCATAGATGTAAACAAACCTTTATTGAAAATGAGTATAAGGTCCAAATTACGTCCATTACATTTACAATTTTCCTCGCGGTGGTGAGGTGAAAAGTTGTGTGTTTCGCTCGGCAGCAAAGTTGTTTGGCGCCTCGTGCCTTGAAAGCCTCGCTATGCTCAGGATTGTACTTTTGAACCATTCGCTTCGCTCATGGTTCAATCTTACAATCCTTCGCTAGCTCGGCTTTCAATACAAGCACTTGCGCCAAACAACAACTTTGCAGCCTTGCATAACAAATAATTATTATTGTTTTTAGTTTCGTGACGCATTGGGTATTACTGTAATGTCACGTAAATGTATTTGTCAATAAATAAATGATAGGATAGAATAGAATAGAATATTTATTTGCTTCAACATGGTAAGTATGTGTAGGTGGTATAACAATTATAATTGTTCGTTTCACATGTTTAGCCGATTATGGCATGCAAATTATAAATTTTACACAATAATTCATTACATTACACTGTTACTAATTATGTTAATTACATTACATTCAATAATTGGATTACCCATTAAATAGTTTAATTAATATTTCAATAATAATAATGTCAAGCTCTTCTTATAATTCTACAGTCAATAATATTATTATTTTATCATCCAGCTGTCATATATTCATTATTTACATTACTCAAGCTAATTATTTTATAAATTGTCGTTATTTATATCAAATTATTATTCACTATATTCTAAAAACTCTTTTATCCTATAAAAACATTTCTCTATCAACCATTTCCTTAAATGTATCATGAATAAGTTATCTTGTAGTTGGCGTAGTGCTTGTGGTATCTTGTTATATACAATAATGCTCATGATATAACTGTTGTTTTTATGTAATGCAGTTGAATATGGGGGCATTTTTAACTTATATTCGTCTCTTTCCCTAAGCCTTTGGTTCGATTTCTGCTGGGTGAATGACGTTCGATTTTTCCGCACATATGGTGCCACCTCAAGGATATATAAAGCAGTCAATGTTAGCAGGCCTAGTTTTTGGAAATGAAGCCTGCCTACTCTAGGCCCTATGCCACAAACCGCTCTTAAACACTTTTTTTGGATTATAAAAGCCTTGCTTATATCTGTTGAATTGCCCCATATTAATAAACCATATTTTAAAACTGATATTACGTAGCCATGGTATGCAAGTAGAGCAATTTTTTCGCCTGCAACCAATCTCAATTGTTTTAGAGCGTAAACAAATCGTTCTAGCCTATTACAGGTTTCTTATATGTTTCGTATATGCGGCTTCCAGGAACAGTGTTTGTCTAGCGTAATACCTAAAAGTTTGTTTTCTTTCACCTGTTGAAGCATTTGCTGTTGACATTGTATCCTAAGGTCTAACTTATGCATTTTGTGGTTTAAAAACTGAACATAACACGTCTTTGTCACATTAATCCGTAAATTGTTTTTATTTAGCCATGCATCAATAGACTCTATAGTATCGTTTATTTTACGCTCATATGAAAGTGTCTTATCGTTATTTGGTATGATGACGGCTATGTCGTCCGCAAACAGCGACACAGGGTATGGTGTCTCTTTCGGAAGATCGTTTATATAGATTAGAAATAAAAGTGGGCCCAGTATGCTCCCTTGCGGGACTCCACATTTGTTATGTCTATAACCTGAGCGATAAGTTAAGTTTTCATTGTTTTTCCCTATTCTATCTAGTTCCACACACTGCAGACAATTTTTTAAGTAGCTCTACTCACTCCAGAGCATTTCCTCTGATGCCACAATTCTCACATTTACGGAGTAGTATTTTATGGTTAACAAAGTCGAACGCCTTTGACATATCGAAAAACGTCCCTACTACCGTGATCTTATTATCAATAAATTGCGTAATGCTTTGTACGAGTGATAAGGCCGCGTGTGTAGTGGATTATTGCTTCTGGAATCCACATTGCTTTCTTGCTATCACTTTGTGCTTATCTAAGAATTGCGAAAGTCTGGTAAGAAATACCTTTTCAAAAACTTTTGAGAGAACCGGTACTAAAGTTATTGGACGATAATTAAGTAGGCTTTGTTTGTCTCCTTTTTTAAAAAGGGGTTTTACGATTGAACGTTTTAAGCGGTCTGGAAAAGTACCCTGCAGAAAAGACATATTTACTAGAGGGTTTAGAATCGGTGCTAGACTTCCAGCAAAGATCTTTAATACTTTTGTAGTAACTTTATCGCATCCTACAGATTTGGTATCATTCAGTGACCTTATTATCTTAATCAGTTCCTTTTCAGTGCATGGCATTAAGAATAAACAGTTCTTAATGCTTTGCACTTTTGTTAAAATATCTCGAAACTTTGCAGTAGTGTTTTGTACATCGGTAGTGTCAATAAGAAAGTCATTAAACTTTTCAGCCATTTCCAAGGGATCACTCGTAATAACACCCCCAACGTTAATACATTCGATATCATGCTTAATGTTGGTTCCATCATTTTTTCCCTTAACAATATCCCAGACAGCTTTACATTTATTTTTTGACTTCTTTATAAATTTACTATTGGTATGTTTCTTCGAATTGATTACACAAGCCTTGAGTAATTTGTTATACCATCTATACCTTATTTTGTTTTCCTGTGACTGTATTTTATAACATAAGGCTCTCAGTTTTCTTTTTGTTCTACTTGATTTCATTAGACCTTTTGCAATCCATTTAGGTGCTTCTATATTTAGATCTCCTGCGATGATTACTTTTTGTTTTGATTTCGAGGTGATTCCATGAAGAATATTGTCTAGGTGTTGGAAAAATAGAGGTAGTAATTTAGGTATTGGTATTCTGTAAATACAAACCACTATGCAATTAAAACTAGGTATGTGTATGCCACAACATTCAAAGACAAGTTCTACAGACGATTCTTGACACAGTGATATTACTTTAAAGTCTATCCCTTTCTCAAAAGAATACAAACTCCACCTCTTTTTTATTTTTCCTGCAATAACTGGACGCAACGTTAAAGTTTTTTAAGGCAATATTGTTTTCACTACCACGCTTTACAAATGTTTCACTTATGCATAATACGAGTATATCAATTGGTACACCCTCACTTGCAAAATCAGCCAAACACAACTCTAGTAGGTGAAGCTTAGATAGCAACCCTTGCATATTTTGTTGTAGTAAGTGGATGGTTGTGTCTTGAGTGGTGATGTTAGAGTTATAGTTAGGGTCGAAAAAAATGGTTCCTCGTTGCAACTGCTAACACTAGCCTTCTTTTTTATGTTATTTGTTAATTCGATGCTTTTTACAAGTTTCTTTGTGGGGGTAATTTCAACGAATTGTTTATATGATGTATGGTAACCTATACGTAATATTTCCCTTAATAATAACCCACTGATATGTTTGCGAGAATTTCTGTAGTCGAAAGTTACAAATGAGGTATTAGAGAATTGAGTACAAACTATACGCAACAAATTATTCTGCTTGTAAACATTCAAATGCCTGTTAGATTGTATCTCTCCAATTAAGACATTTGTGTTGGCAAGCAAAAGTAAGTAGTTGTAGATGAGCCATTTGAAACTCATTGGGTTCTTGTCATTAGAGCCACCTAAAATCACGACATAGTCTAACATTGTACAGTCTTTACATACTTTGTCACACGTTAGCAAAACTTGTTCTGTGGGGGCATTGGGTTTGACTATTGCTGTGACAATAAACTCATCTCCCAATGAATTCTGAAGTTTCTTATGGATTCCTTTCCCACTTTGGTCACAAAAAATTATCACTTTTCGACGCGGAATAACTTCCTTCATGGCAGGGTGTTTTCTAATAGGTTCAGTGTTCTCATTACTGTTTGGTGTACTCGTGTCCTAATCCTGTATTGGTCTATAGGTGGGTTCAAACTCTTCTGCTTCCAAGTTTGCATTATTGTTTTTCCTATCTTCAGTTTCTGTCTGTTCTGTGTCCGTAAAATTTAGTTTTGTTTTATTTATACTTTTCCGTCCTTTCTTATTACTATTTATTGGGGTTGACTTGCATATACGGGTTAGCGCTTCAGTTTTCTTTGCATACTTCATGATTTGTTTTTTAAGCGAACCATTTTCCATTATTAAGTTTTCAATTTCTTTTTCCGAATTTATCAATTTTGTCTCTAATTCGGTGTTTTTGAGTTGAAGTTCCTCCAACTCGTTTTTTAGACTGTAGCTAATAGTGGGGCAGCTTCGATCGAGTATGTATGAGCAGTCTTCTTTGCTAACATCGTCCGATGGCAGGGAATCAAAAGAATTTTCAGTCGATATGTTGAGATTATAGTTGACACGTTCTGAGTTAGATGGTGTATGTATGTTTCGTACGTTTGGCGCGGATGGTGTGGATGATGCAGAGGTCGTCCCTTTTATTTTTCGCTAGAATAACACGTTGAAAAAAAAATGTTTACGGTACCTAGTAGGGATGTAGTTTTTTGTTCTCTTTAAACCCATGGTGCAGGGTATCGAACGTGTCCCCTTGGTGACACGTGCAGGGCATTTGCTGTTGGTGGGTGGTACTTGTAATAGAGTGTAAGCGCACCTTAATTAATGTCTAAGACAGACAGTGTAAACGCACCGTATATATTATGATGTTATCTGTGGGCAACACCGGCCCGCTCTCTTGCAATAACGTACGTCAAGCATACACACGGCCTCAATAATCCTCTGTAATAATATAATATATATATTAAGATTTATATAAAATAAATCCTTAGAAGACCTCCAATGATTGTTTTAATCAAGCAATACTACAGTACTAAAGAGTGACAAACTTTAAAGGCCAAAATAATGTATGCCATACGATTAAATAACTACAGCAAATAACCTACGAATTACCATATGTGCAACTTCAGTAATTATTAAATGTGAAAGAAAACAAGTACCTATACAGAAGTGCAATAAAAATAAAACCACTAACGTTAACCTCTGCGGCCCTAGTACCGCGCGTTAATTGGGTGCATTGTGCAACACTAAATGCACTAATTGCGTCCCGCGGGCTGCAACTGCATGATATATGGGCTATAAAAATAGACAGCTGTTAATTTGACAAATTGTCGCGGCGGGAATAATGTAACGTGTTTATCCCTTGTGGCATAATGTAAATTAGTGCGATAAAGCTCTGGTTATGGTAGAGTACGTTTACGTTTATTACGACTTTGTATGTAACGCTCTACCGTTTTTAGCTACGAAGAAAGTTTCACGAAACTAGTGAAATTGGGGATTTTTTTTAACCTACTGCTTTTTTACTGTCGACCAGTTTTAAAAATCGGTCAATTTCAATTTCACATTGTCACTGTCATATTGCTACGGTACTAATATGCAAAGAGAATATAATTGACAGTGCTGCGACTAAAAGGAATCTAAAGACACTTCGATATTTTTTTTAAGCATAAGTACTTACTTAGTTTAAACTGTAGAGTTTTCCAAAGAAATAGACATTATTATTATTCTTCTGGTAGTGACTTCCGGACTAGAGAGCCCTTATATCACTGCGACCATCGCTGATCTATTGTGATCGCCACTTACTACAATTCTTGGTCAAGTCCTGCAAACTCGAAGGATACTGTTGATCTCAAGAAATTTAATTTCCTCCGGGCAAGAAATAGACATACCCACAAACAAACAAATTCTCGAAAAACATAACCCTTCTGCTGCAGTCGGGAAAGCATCAGTCTCTTTTGTGCGTAGTTCTGTCATTGGCCGAAAATTCTACTTCGACAGCTAAACAAATGATGCGAAGTTTCGGTGAAATGCTGACTTTATAGCACATAGCTACTTGAAGAATTAGGTGGAAGCAAAGTGCATTATTTCGGACGTTACGAAATTTAGTTTTCGTCGAAAATATATCTAGTGATTACGTAGAATTAATTGGATCGGGGTCGGACATTCGAGAGACATACGAGATCGAGTCTCGGATCTCGAATCACCGGCGAAAAACCTTTATGTTTAGGGCCGAGTTTTATATTCTGTTTTTTTTTCTTTTCGTCAGAATTGGGCAAAAGTGAACAGGTCGGGAGAGCTCGTGATTCTGTTCAATATGAATAAGATATAAAAGAGCGAGACAAGACGATAGTCTTAAGATTCTTAAGTCACGCAAAAACAAGAGCTTAAAAACTAGAAACGTCATCAGAGAAGATAACGATGCCAAAACAAGGAAAACGGGTGGCACTAACAATTATTTATTATCGAAAAAAGCCATCCCTATTCTAAATTACACATAATTTTGTCCGAAATAGGCACGCGCAACTGGCAACACAGACATTATCGGTGCGGTTCGAATTTCAAATTACGCGTCGGTGTCGGGTGGCGCCCTCGGAGCGTCGCCATGGTAACGGACAGGTGTCGTATCGATCTTCGGTGGTGTTCTGTCTGCCTGGTAGGTCGCTACATTGCAAAAGGTACTCAGGATCTCTCTCAGTCTCAACATAACACTAGAATAATTTTTATACGATGCCATAGAAGCTGACGTCACAATTTTCTATTTGTATTAATCGTTATATGCGTTGGTTATTTTGATCGTGAAATACTGCGTCTTAAACTATTGCGTATTTAAATAAAGCGTTATGATCCTATTGGTAACTTTAAAACATGGATGATTTAATAGATGGCAATTTATTCTAAAGTTTCAAGTTGGTGGTTGGTTCCGTGGCAGAAGGGCATGCTTACTCTGGGACGCTACGTGCGTGCGTCAGCACTTTTGCTGCTTCGCACCTCTGCCGAACGGTGCGGAGAGCTGGAGCCGCGGCAGAATTTGCTGCGGTTAGAAAAAGGGAACCAATATTCGGCCCTAGAGGGTAATTATTATTTTGTTCCTCTAGCCTTGAGACGACGGGGTGCTGGGGGTCGGAGGCGATGTCTTTCATAAGGGAAGTGGCGAGAAGAATTAAGGAAAGGGGGTCCCGATGCTCGCGCGGCTTGCTTCCTGACGCAAAGGTTATCCATCGCCATCCAACGTGGTAACGCTGCAAGTGTGATGGGCACCTTTGCGCCCGAGCAACTCGCGGGGGCCTATTTGACTAAGCTTAGTTTGTGCTTAAGTTTGTTAATTAGTATTTTTATTATTATTATAAGCATTTAGTTGTTAATTTTAAATTATTTTGTGTTTGACAATTTATCCTACTATATATAATATATATAAGGTGCTAACAAATTAAGTACCAATATTTTAAGAGGTGTTACATTACATCAAAACAATTGACTTTAAATAGAAATTAAGAAAACTTATCATATGATATTTTTGTTTTAATTTCCGGTACAAAATAAATAAATTAAAATTTCGACCAAACATAATCAGCCTGTGCATTTAACTGACGAGATGTTTAAACACTATCTGTCAATTGAACATCGTCGTTTGTGACAAACGTCAATGATTGATTGTTGACTATCTCATTAACAGGGTGTTTTTACGCAGTAACGTTGTATCCCTAATTATCTCCAAAAAGTGATTCACACTTTTAAATGTTTCATACTTAACTCTACTCCTAGAGACGAGTATTATCAGCTCTAAAAGTATTAGTACCTAATTTGTTAGCACCTTATATAATAGTATAAATGAGACAGTTTGAAATGAAATGAAATGAAATTAATGAAATGAAAATGAAATGAAAATGAAAATGAAAATTATATTATAGTTTGGATGTTTAGATGTTTGGATGTTTGTTACTCAATCACGCTTAAACGGCTCAACCGATTTGGATTAAATTTAGCACGAAGATAGTTTATAGCCTGGATTCAAATATAGGGTAGTTTTTATCCCGGGTCCACGCAGATGAAGTCGCGGGCGGAAGCTAGTGAGTAATAAATGAACTTTGCCTTTAAGTATTGCAATCATTTGATATTTTTTATCCATATAACATCACTGCTTTATACAATACAATACAAATACTCTTTATTGCACACCTCACACAAACAAAGCAGTTAAAAAGAGAAACAATTAATCAATCTTTATCAATTTTAAAATGAGAAAACTACCTACCCTATTACGGACGGTTGCAGCGGTATATAGGAAACCGACCAAGGTCGGATGGCGCTTAGGGGTTAGGAATCCACCACGAAAACTACAGTTTGAGCAAGAAGCCTTTACCGCCCATTTACGTTGTTTAAATGTATACCTATGGATTCAGACGACTGCAACTATGGGAAATACGAATTTGTATACACTTCTAGCACGTTACCCGCGTTAATCACCTGACCCCGATCACCCAGATTATTTTATATTCAACTAGGAAAAAATGATAATGGTCCGGTTATGGCGCTTCGCCGGACGCTACCGCGACACGCTCGCTTCGCTCGCTCGGCTCGCACGCTGTAGGGTCACAGTTCACCAACCTAACCGTTTTTTCCCCTGGGGGATCAGGCTAGGGGATTAACGTGGATAACAGCACTTCTAGGAATGGTTAATTGTTTTTTAGGGTATCGTACCTTCGTTCTGCGTCTGTCTGTCAAGATCCTATATCTCGGGAACTCGTAGAGGTATCGAGTTGAAATTTAATCCATACACTCAAATTTACAGTCCCTTGAAGCTGTGAAAAAATCCAACTTCTAAGTGAACGTTAGTTAGTTAGTTATACTGGGCGTTTTCCGCAAGTCGACATCTAGTGTGCCTATTTTGGGTGAAATCGGTGAGGTAGCGCTACTCTAACCACCCCAGCTCCTCCAGAAAGTTTGTAAGTGGCTTGGTGTTGCTG
The DNA here is from genome assembly GCA_947578815.1 of Epinotia ramella. Classification (NCBI taxonomy): domain Eukaryota; kingdom Metazoa; phylum Arthropoda; class Insecta; order Lepidoptera; family Tortricidae; genus Epinotia; species Epinotia ramella. The sequence continues at coordinate 19,392,038 of OX388220.1, read as the reverse complement.
ACTGCGTCCCGTAGTGTGTCCGGAGACCCTAGGTGCTTTTTCCTGTATACTTCTACCTGCTTACAGTCCAGTAGAATGTGTCTGGTTGTTTCTTCTGCTTCCATGCACGCTCTGCACATGGGGCTGTCTGTAATACCCAAGTTGTATAGGTGTCTGTTCAAAGTGTTGTGTCCTGTTATTATTCCAACTATCTTGCGTAGTTGGTTTCTATGTGTCCTCAGTAGTGCGATTGTGAGTTTGTTGTCGAGTTTCGACAAAATCTCTTTAGTCTGTCTGCATGTGTCTATCTCCTCCCAATATCTTTCGGTCAATTCTTATCGGTCTTTGGTGTATAGGTCCAGTTGATTATATATGTAGCTTTGTGGTAGGGGTAAAATTGGCTCCGGTCCGTATGCCGTTGTCTGCCTGCCTTGCCTTTCCTGGCCAGTTCATCCGCTGCATCGTTTCCTCTTGAGCCACTGTGCCCCCTGATCCATTGTATAGTAACGTTGTTTTTATCTGTGCACACCTCTGTGAGGTTTTGGTGGCATTCGTATATCAAGCTTGATGTGATGCTGTCACTGCTCAGTGCTTGTAGTAGGTACCGATTTACTGTCTGAAAGTAGGTATCCCGTATGTTTGTGTTCTCGACTTGGCGTCTCTTTATGGCATTGCAGGCTTCGATTATCCCTACAGACAAACTAAGTAAACGTAAAAAATAGATACGGCCTCTTATCTTATGCCGCAAAAAACGTATACTTCGACACTTTGAAGGGAATAAAAATGTATAAGGTACTTTCCGTTGAACTAGAACTATGAAATTTGTCAAATCATTTATAATTACAAATGTATAAATAGTTATCATACAATCACAGAGTTGAAAAATAGTATTCAAAAACCCATAATATTTTTGAAGAAGCTATCCAGTGTACACCCTGGGTTTAACGAGAAAAAATAGAACAAAGAAAGAAAGAAAGAAAGGTAGAAAGATACATTTATTCACAAACACACAGGACACACATATTAAACAATAAAATAAACCGAAAAACAGATAAAACATGAAACAAGTGTGTCTCTGCGGCAGTGAACCGGACACTGGCTCAGCATTATGCTGAGGTGTCAGACACCTACAGCGCTGATTTTCAGCCAGCACCGACAGAGAGACCGACAGACGGAGAGACGGACATGGCGAAACAATAAGGATTATTTGTTGACTACGGAACCCTAAAAAGATTAAATAGATATACCATTCAACAACATGCGTGACTGTTGGGACACCCGTTAGGTGCAACTTGCGAACTATTGGTCGGTTTTTATCACTTCGCGACTTGAACTGTCACGGGACTCATGTACATGGTCTCTTTGTGCGTAAGCTCGAGAGCGCTCTATTGTACATGTACAGACAATCTGCATAGCATAACACAGTGAAGCCCGCTTTGGACTGGAAATAGACGTCATATTTTTCCATGCCATGCCATATATTTTTATGAACAGACAAGACGATACATATCCAATCGGACGTCCGAGTTGAAAACAGCACCAAGGCGTTTTCGATTTTATTGCTGGTTCTTGGCTGTCATTCTTTACACACTCATGCGCCTCACCCCACCCGTCATGTCCTACCGAAACTAGACCTCTACCTACGCTTAGTTAGTAGGAATCGCGGCATCAAGATATATTTGAGGTGAGCTTAAAACAAGTTACAGAATAGCGGGGCTATTGTCTGAGCTGAGCTCTGGTTACTTTTGCAGGGAGATAGAAGACACCTCCAATTTCGCCTTCTGACTTTATAAATACATATTCGCCCGATTGATAAAGATAGCGATAGCGAGTTCAGAAAAAGTCTACTGCAGGAATCGGACGTAAGACGATGTATTACCGCTCTGAGTGAGAGCCATGTTATTAGTTCATTATGGAATTAAACACCTTTCACTTTATGCTTTCCTGCTACTCCGCATTTGCATCACCGATAATTCTAAACGTGCCCCTGGTACCTCCTTAGTTCACATGCTCGACTAGCCCTAATAAGTACTAGGATCTAAGGCCGTATTCATTTGAATGGCGCGTGACCGTCTGGTCGCCGTCTGGCGTCTGCTGCGTTCATCAGCGTCGATTAATTTGACTAAAACTAGTGTGCGGCACAAGCGTAAGCGGGAGCGTTTCCGCCTAAAGCGGTATGCGAGATCGCTTCAATGACAGTACGTACGATAGCCATAGTATCCATACCATATTTTTAGTGGTGCATACCAACAGCTTGCTATTCGCATGGTATTTGGATACATGCTGACGTAAATAGATATGTCCCAAATGTCACAAGATTTTCGATATTTTGTGCTGTAGCTTACTGGCATGTATGTAAGTGCTAGAGGGACGAATGCCTAATGTCCGACATAAACACGATTATGCAAACTAGGCAAGACTTATACTCGGTGTGAGGTCATTGGATTGTGCCTCTTAATAACTGTTATTATGATCTGCTTAGACACAAGTCTTCACATTAGTGGGGATAGACAGATTACCTACTGAATAATACAGTCGGCATCGTATAATTAGTAGCAGCCAAAGTAGCCAAGTCAAGCCAGTCGTAACACATCCTTAGGGCCCCCCCACATTACGGCGTCTTGCGAACGTTTTTCATACAAAATTATGCGTTGCGTCGACGCCGCATGATTTTGTATGAGAACGCTCACAAGACGCCGGTAGTGTGGGGGGGCCCTTACTCTTACGGTAGTAATAAAGACGTGCACCGAAATATTTGGCTATTTGGCTGCTACTAACTATATGATGCTAACTGTACGTATTGATTGGATTTGATATCATATTTCACACTTGACGGATTTTACCTACAAGCACAAGTGAAAATAGTGGTAGTTTTATTAGAGATTTAAAAAAACTTTCGTACAAAATCGACATGCAGTATTCGAGAAATTGAGTTAGAGACTAGAACACAGATGTTGAGTTCAGATATAAACACACAAAACCTTGAAGAGCTCGACCCAATAATTCACATATTCACAACATTCGTTTCAGACATATTAGCCAGACACGGGCAAAGCACGGATCCGTAGTGTTCGATGAGATGCCATTGCGAACGCTCATAATAAAAAATAGTGGATCGGTTCGAAACGTTTGGAGCGAGCGATATTCGACATTAAAAACGTGAGTAACTCGTTAAACATAATTCTAAAATGTGCTCAATGTATTCTTAAACTGTACCTATCTAAATCCCTGGGTTCTCTCATCGCTTGCACCGCACCCTGGCCCATTAGCTCGCCGGGCCGGATGATCGCAGTCTCACACCTATTTACTGCGCTTCCTCTTGTCTGCACTCCTGGTAACTAAAATAGATAATTTACCGAAATCTAGATTTATGGGTCTGACTTTGTCCGTCTGCGTCTGGCAAATGTCACTGGTATTATCTATACGCAACGACAGAATTAACACTTTTCACGCACTTCGACGTAAATATTCTAAATGGGTCATTGTCAGGCATTAAAACAAAAATCGTCTTTCCAGTGGTCAATAGTTAAGGGCTTATCTTTATATATAATATCTTTTCATAGCATAGAATTATAGAAGAGGCGACGCCGTTTATGCGGATAGTTCAACCAAAAATTAGGCTTTATATTTAGCCCTTAACTTTGACAATACCTTAAATATCGTAGATAGTGAATTTTGCTCAAAGAAGACTTTATGTTATTTTTAAAAGTTAGTAATTATGCATTCATAGATTTTCTAAAAATTACTTGCTTCGTCTGGGAATCGAACCGACTTAAATGTCAAAAAAAAATCACCCTACTTTTATGATGCCAATCGAAAGAATAGCTAAAAAATAATAACTCTGCTTAAGTAACAGTATTTTAAAAGAAAGGAAATAATAAGAATAAAATAAAAAGTCGAGTGTTCACCATAAAATGATAAGAAAATCAACAGGCAGCGGGCTCATTAAAAGATTGGAGATTTGCGTAAGACAAGAGGGATCACATTTTGAGCATTTAATTAATTAATTTACAAAAAAATACCTACTTAATTGACTACGGCAGTTTCATGAATATTTTTAATTTGATTAAAATATTAATTTCACGTTGTTCCTTTCTTTTAAAATACCATGTTATTCAAGCAGAGTTATTATTTTTTACCTATTCTTTCGATTGGCATCATAAAAGCAGGCTGATTTTTTTTGACATTTAAGTCGGTTCGATTCCCAGACGAAGCAAGTAATTTTTAGAAAATCTATGAATGCAGAATTACTAACTTCTAAAAATAAAATAAAGTCTTCTTTGAGCAAAATTCACTATCTACGATATTTAAGGTACTTCCCCTTCATGTCCCATAAGTTTGGGACACCCTGTATATGTAATATTAAAACAGGGACCAGAAAATGTTGTCAGAGTGAAACCTCATATTTTTTAAACAGTGATTTTGTGAGGAAAAATATATGTTTAACATCAGTAGTATAAGATATTACCTACTTAAAACACAAACAAATATTCTCATCCTCATCACAAATATATTTGCCCTTACCGTAGCGCCACTAGGTCAACAGATGTTCCCATTACGTAATTTCTGAAGTGATCAGAGTATTCGTATGACATATCATACAAGTTGTGTGTTGAGTTGCAGCGCATAATAAATTAATTTGTCGAAGAATGCGTCCTTGCGATGCGCGTGAGCAATTAGCTGCAGCGGGATGCTTGGTCACGTGGCCTAATAAATGTGACATATTTACGTACAAACTGTGCTGTTTCTGGTTTCTCATATTACCTGGGCCTTCATTTAGCAAGTTTGAATGACAGCTCATGCTGGGTTCCGTATCTCAAGCGGAATAAGTTTTTATCGCTGACTATACTTTGAATGCTCAGTCATCAACTTCTCGTTGAGAGGGTTCCAGTAAACTCAAACACTATGGGTTTATCTGGTGTAGTTTAGGAGTTGCAAAAGGCTATACGGTAGCCTAGAGGTTCAGGCACGCGGCTGTCAAGTGTTGGTCGTGGGTTGGAATCCACTCTTACCAATGAGTTTTTCGGAACGGAATATTTACCGTTAGCTTTTCGGTGAAGGAAAACATCGCGAGGAAACCGGTCTAATCCCAATAAGGTCTAGTTTTCCCTCTGGGTTGGAAGGTCAGATGGCAGTCGCCTTCGTAAAACTGCGTATGTCAAATCTTGGGATTAGGTGTCAAAGCGGACCCCGGGCTCCTAGGGCACAACCGGGAATAACGCTAGTAGGATGATGAGTTTAGGAGTTGCAATGGGGGTAGACTACAACCCATATCAATAACCCATTTTCTAGATCACCCACCATTCAACCCTCCCGTGACCTTCATATCCATCGCAGTCACAGTGCTGCACTGCAATAGTCTTTGCACCTGTCGGGGACCATCACCGGTGAGATGGTATCTACCATGTGTATCCTTCGCTTTAGATTATTTTTGTTTTAAAGGGCCTCTGCGCTGTTGGCTTCGGCTCCACGCATGCCTTCCAAAGGTCCAGGACCCCATGGTTCCGAGATATGGAAAGAAAATAATATTTAATGATAGACATTTAGGGTGAGGCCAGACGAGCGTGATTTGCGCGCTGTAAGTCGCGTTCGGTCCGCTCGAAGATGGACATTTCGGTTTGCCCATCTACGGGTTCGCCAAATTACGCTCGTCTGACCTCACCCTTACTCACCATGTTTGCATACACTATGGTATGAGTAGTCAATAGCTTGTACCGAAAGTTCATTCTTTGACGGAAGCTAATTCCTCTAAGTAAGCCCTCTAGGCAAGTGAGTGAACATGGCGAAGTAAACATTCAAGTAACGTTGTGGATGCTTAACAACATTATTGTTGGGAGGGTAATTGTGTGCCGTATTTTGTCTAGCTGAAAATAAATCACCATACTGGCAGCTCGATAACCTAGGGTTGGCAACTGTATAATATGTGTAAAAAAATATAAATGCAAATTCAAATACTGGTATATTCGAATCGGGTATCTGGACGCGGTGTGGGACACTGCGATATTTCTTATCCCTTTCATATCGATTGGATAGTGTCCTCTTAATTCATCGACAAACGTTTCACGAATTAATGCATTGTTTCGCAACATTTTCATTTCGAAGTTTTTTTTTAAACCTTTATGTCTTCTAAGAAAAACCTGCGATACACACATTCGAGTAGCAGTATCACTTTTTGGCTGTATAATACGAGTAAATACTTTTGAGGGCTTTTTCCTGCCGTGGCATTACTGCCACGCACATAGCATAGGTAGATACGAGTAGAACTGCTTCCTAATCTGAAATCGTTACTGAATTCGCTGCCATTCTTGAAAAATATTCGTATCATATCAAATATTTTCGAACGCCCGGTTACATTCGATATTATCACAAACCGATCAACGTTAAATATGGCGCCGGTATAGCTTTCATCCCATAGATTACTTGTCAAAATTTCCGTACATTCAGACTTTAACGAACACCGCTTATGGTTACAGACGGTTTGCTGCACCCCACCCTAAATCTATACTACTAATATTACAACCAGTTTAGACAACCCTACTGTTGGTTGTTCAATTACCAGTGAGAGCAACAAATTAGCGAACCGCCTCGGGCCCTAATCAGCAGAAATCGGTGTTTTGCTTGCTCGATACACTTTTAGATGGATTTGTTTTCGAACGTAGCTCGGAGGCATGTCGCTTTGACTTTATACGCTCGATTAGAACAATTGTAATATTCATGCTTGTTTTATATCAATTTCCATTACTTTATTTCTTCCTTACGGGGGGATGAGTTATTGAATAGACAGTGTTCTATATTTTAATTCAGGTTATTGAATATCAGTGTGCAAAGGTTCATTCAAATCTGTGCTGTTTTTGCGTCATTGAGTTAGTGCGATTCATCATATATCATTCGATTCATTCATTCGTGGATTCCCAGCGTTATTCCCGGTTGTGCCCTTTGACACTTAATCTCAAGATTTGGCATAGGCACTAGTTTTTACGAAAGCGACCGCCATCTGACCTTCCAACTCAGAGGGAAAATTAGGCCTTATTCGGATTAGACCGGTTTCTTCGGAACTCATTGGTACGAGCCGGGATTCGAACCCACGACCGCCACTTGAAAACCGCATGCCTGAACCACTACCGTAGCTTCTAGAATGAGTGCGATTATGTTAGTGAATTATATTCTCAGTTTATTGTTAGTTTATTATAACTACATAGTATAAAACAAAATCGCTTCCCGCTGTCTGTCCCTATGTATGCTTAGATCTTTAAAACTACGCAACGGATTTTGATGCGGTTTTAAATAGATAGTGATTCAAGAGGAAGGTTTATATGTACAATATAGTACCCGTGCGAAGCCGGGGTGGGCTGCTAGTATTGTTATAAAAGTAATCTTTAACTGCATTACATGAGATACAGGAAAGACAATTTAGAACCATTTCTAAACTTAAAAAAATCCGAGCTATTTCAAAGTGCACTTTCAATCCCACTTGGAACAACCGTTACAAAGAGTGACTGGTGACAGAGTAAAAAATACCCGTTTGAAAAACATCTAATGTATAATATGTTCGTTACTATTCTTAACATTTTGACCGCTTGTCCATTGTACATGTACACGTACCTACGAGTATATCAATGTCGTCGTCACGGTTTGCGGGCAATGAGGTGATTTTCTAAACTCTCCTCTACTCGGGTTTCTGTGAGGCTCGGTTTCATGTTTACTCTAGGTATGATTGTCGAGCTCCGAACGGCCATCAAAACGTGTGATTTCGGGTTTGCATAGGCTTTTTAAGCTTCTATGTGCCTCAAAAGGAAATTCGGAACCCTTATAGGATCACTTGGTTGTCCGTTTGCCTGCCTGTCAAGACATTTATCTCGGGAATGCTTGGAGGTATAGAGATGAAATTAAAACAATATCTACTCAAGTTTACAGTCCTTTGAAGCTGTGGAAATAATAAACATCTAAGTTAAAGGGAAAAAAGATATGGCCGTTTATGCCGCAAAAAACATGTTTCGGCACTCGGGAATTAATATTTATAAGGCATTTGAATAGGAATTTGGTAAGGAATATCGTCTTATACTACAAAAATACAGGGAAAAAATCTGAAAACTATACATTTGTAATTTTGTACGGAACCCTCGGTGGGCGAATCTGACTCGTTCCGTCCGGTTTTTGTAAAATACTATAGTGGCAAAGAAGCATACGGTTGGTCTGTTGGTAAGCATACACCGTAGCTTATGGACGCTTGCGACTTCAAACGAATCATAATCATCCTCCTCCTAGCGTCATTCCCGGTTGTGCCCTAAAGGAGCCCGTCGGGGTCCGCTTTGACATCTAATCCCAAGATGCTACAGGCACTAGTTTTACGAAAGCGGCTGCCATCTGACCTTCCAACCCAGAGGGAAAACTAGACCGAGGGACTACAGTATGGAGTTCTTCAAGAAAGGAGTGTATACATTCCTAAAGGGTCGGCAACGCGCATGTGAAAACCTGGAGTGGCAGGCATCCATAGGCTACGGTGACGGCTTTCCTTGGCAGGCAATGAAAAGCATCTTACTCGCTCCGCATTAACTTACCCCGAAATTAAATCGGAATATGGTACAATAATCATCGAAATGATTTATTATTATTAGTAAAAGAAAGTAGCTCATGTTCGGAATTGCACAAGTTTTCAAATGAGTATATTTTATAGTAACGATCGTACACCTAACACGGCGGAACGGGTAGGTGCTGTGCCATCGCAAAATTAGGAAGCATAATTAGGGAATAGCCAGTCGCAATTCCGACTAGGCGGGTTAAATTTCATTATTTTTAGAGTCAAAATAAATAATAACTGTCCTGTCAGATCTATTTGCGATCGGAAATGACTCTTGCGCGTCTTGTTGTAACCGGACGCCTGCGCCCGCGCCGCTGTGACACCTGTCAAACGGACACTCCGGTTTAGAATGCTTGAGGAGTTTTTAGTGCGGAACGGGTGTTTTTCATGCGAAAACGGGTGCGTTTAGAGGCGCGGAAGCGGAACTATAGAACGGTTGTTCTGTGGTTCCGCAGTGCCTATAAGCAAGCGGAATATTTTGGGGGAAAATTCATAAATTTATTTGGCCACACTGGCACAGCGGTGGATGTCAGAAACGCTAATGTAATGATGTATTTATTTAGTACCTGGAACCTGGTTAACTGGAACCTGGATAATTGAGAAACCTCTTTAATTGCAACCAAATCAGTCTCTTAGTTAATAATAATCTTTTAGTTTTTTTTTTCAATTCGAAGACCTTGACATGAGACGTAATTAAGTCTTCGAGATTTTTGGAAAAATGCCGACGAATGGACACATACCGCGCGACCGACAAATATGTACCTAGATTATTTCGGTTTTTTTATGTTTTAATTAGGGTCAGTTCGGCTAAGTGCGCCACAGGGTAAAGTGCGCCCCCGGGGTAGGTGCTGATATTGATTTATACTGACCCGAACTGACCTTAATACATTTATAAAAAGAAAATACATTTCGTTAAAAAGAAAATACATTTCGTTAAACAGAAAAGTGTCGTTAAACCCTATTATCGGGTTTGTATCGACACCGCATTCGTGAACAGTTATTAACTTCAATATATAAAAATAGCTATCATATGAGGTAAGGGTAACTAATATGCACTAGATATGAGCTTCAATAATTCCCACCCGGCTACAAAAACCGTTCCTCATGCTAAAATGTAAAGGTATGCGATTCGCAACCTATTAGGGATTCATTCGCAACTCACTCCTGATAACAATTTTACAAAAAGACAGAATGGCTAAATTAACATTAGATAATCTTGCATTAACTAGGTACTTTATTAAACGCAAATGAAGTACCTAACTTCATTTCAAATAATAATAATGTTTTTACCATTGCTTTTTCTTGAAAATCGGAAATGACTCGGTACCTACTCTAGGCGTTAAGTAAACACGAACGATGAAGTGCCAGATCGGATGTAATTTTATTATTTCTATTGGCGCTTCCGTCCAATTGGGCGGATCTTTCCGTCACAGTCGCATGACGTGACGGCTATTACCGTCCGTCGATCTATTTTACACATCTCTCGCCGAAATGTCCTGACGAAGATCGCTGTCAAAGATCTTAACGTCTTTTGATGATTTTTTCAGTGAACAATAATAATAACAGGTAGTAATAAATAAGTTAATAGCATGGTGGCAGATGGGAAATGGTTGGCAGTAGATGCTACACTCAAGATCTATGAAATGGCCGGGTGTACGGAAATGTTATACAAAGTTTTCCTGTGTCAAAGCGGCGGTGTGTGGAATCGTGGTTTTGAGTCACGAGGAACCTTGACGCGTCATAAAAAAACTCATTTGAAACGACTAATAAACTATTAATCGCTTTATAAACTTCGCCATAGTTCTTAGTTAGTCTTAACAGTTCAAACTTTGCAAATACGAGTATTTTATAGATATCGATAGAATCATTTGGTACCATTAAGTTGCTGTTGTCCACGTTAATCCCCTAGCCTGATCCCCCAGGGGAAAAAAACGATTAGGTTGTTAGTTGAACTGCGACCCTACAGCGCGCGAGCCGAGCGAGCGAAGCGAGCGTGACGCGGTAGCGTCCGGCGAAGCGCCATAACCGAACATTATCATTTTTTCCTAGTTGAATATAAAATAATTGCCGCTAATTCCCCTGGGGGATCAGGCTAGGGGATTAACGTGGATAACGTGATTAAGTTCGTATGCGACTTTGTTTAACTAAAATAAATTATTAGAAGTCACGTTCCGACTACCTCTCTAGAGACTTGGGCTCACATACAACCTGAATTCTGTGACCGAAATGTGGCGAACTTAAGTTAAGGGACTAACCACCATGGGTAAATATCCACCAGATTTGTGCGAACTCGTGTTTTCATATCTTTGACAGCTAGCAGTCAAGCAAGCGAAGTATCAAATACCTACATGAAAACTGATCTTCGCACAACTCTTGTGGATTTCCCTTACGTGGAAGTCGACTTTTCCGCGCTAACAAGACGCGACGGCTATTACCGTCCGTCAGCGGTCGCGGACGGCTGGAGACGACGTGAAATTCAATTAGGAACGGACATCCGAAGCAGCGCGTTTGTATTATTTTGTCCTGTCATCTTTGAATGTTATAAGAAGGGACGGGCGCTAGTTTTCAGCGCGCTTAGCCACAGTTGTCGGCAAACACGTAAGGGTGCTCATAAATATATGTACATACTCGCTTTAAGAAAGAAAGAAAGAAAGAAAGAAAGAAAATAATTTATTAGTGCAAATGTCATAAATGAAAGCGCAACAAAACATAACTTAAAACTTATTATTTTTAAGGGCTTTCACTCAGCTTGATGTCACGGAGCCAGTCAGAGGACACATTTTGTGACGCTGATCTTCAGTGAAGGGCATAGTTATTGTTAATGCCTTAACAATAATTGAATAAAAGAAATAAATGAATATGAATAATTATGCCCATGTTTAGGTAGTCTGTGAGGACCTCTAGTATTTTATTATAATAATTCACAATGAAAACAGATACGTACCACGTCTTTCTTTTTTTTTGTGCCGGGCCGTAAATATTCTTTCGTTTCATCATGTATGATTCTTCCGTAAGTTGACATGAATCGATAAAATTGATGAATTTATAACCGAAAAAAAAACATGACATGAAAAAAAAAAAATAACTAGCGCGCGCCCGGGCGAATTCAGGCCCAACGCGATGTTTAGTTTAAAGTCGGCGATAAATTTGATTAGATTTCCATTCACTATTCGTTAATTAAATAATCGCTAAATATGACAAACAATACGTCATCGCCGCATCACCACCAACGTCAATGTGACAGCGTCAAATTATGAAGTAAGATATCAGTATCGCCCACGATATAAATCAGATTTGACTTAGTTTTTAACTTACCTTAGAATTTGTTTTTGGTATCCTCTCAATCTATAAATTAAGTTGCACTGCCCACAAGGTATCTGCTTTGCCTTAAAGGTTGACTGGTAGATAATGTTTTGTGCAATAATGATTAAATAAATAAAATTGTTTGAGTGCCATAGGCCCAAATAACTGATTAAAACTGCAGAATTTCTGACGATGACGAATCACGAACCGTACCAGTATTCATTGTAAACATGTGAGTGTTATTGAAAATTAGTTTGTCATTAACTTCGATGATAATATACCACATGGCCGCATTGATATGGGCGACTATGTCAATTCCATGAATTGCACTCGTGATTATCTGTGATAGAGCAGCTCAAGTTCGTTCCCAGAGGAAATGAGACATTCCTGCTGTATTTGACACACACTAATAATACATAATACTATGAAGGCCGGGAAATAAAGGATTCAGTATTCATTAGGATATTAGTACGAGGCAGGGAATGCCTAGTTCCGACTTCCGACCGAGGTTTAACAGGGCTTTTCTCAAACGTGCAATGAAATATTAAAAAATCTTAACATTATTTTTATTACCTGAACGTCAATTGAATATGAAATGTTATTACGGGCCTCTCGACTCGCCGCTCCTGTAACGTACGCACACAGTCTATTAAAAGAAACGTAGCGTGAATATTTAATTGCATGTTTGAGAAAAGGCTTATTACGATTGTGTTGAAGACGCGAAAGCTTGTAAAATTTCTACAACGTACACGTAGGGCCCTATAATAATGTAAACAATTAGGGGATAATCTTACTTACACAAATATAATTGGATCAATCTTGGCAAGAATATGACTAAATACAGGTATAGTTTTTACGGATAATATCCATTAGCTAGTTAATAACAAATTATGGGTACCTAATTTATATTATCACGCTATATATTTTTGGTTTTATCTTGTTTTTCACGCAGATAAATTATCCGATCTCTCACCATCATGGGTGGTTGTAAAACAATAAACTAAATCCGATATCATAATCAAGCACGATCTACCAGGGGGGCATAAACTTGGACTAATGTATTCCCTGGAGCGCCGTATAGATTGAGCGTTCCAAGAATCGGCGCTCTCGCGGGACGCGTCGGGTGACACCCCTAACAATGTAATGTTATGTTTTAACAAGTCAATGTCAATTTAGTTTATCGTGCAAGGTTTGGTTTTGTAAGAGTTGATGTTATCTTACATAGGTACATACATTACATATTAATGTGATACAATTCTACATTATTTCGCATTAGGTACTTTATTGCAGAAATTTACTGTAAAATGTGTTGCATGTGATAACTTAAGTATCCTGATTTTACGAGCTGATTGGCAACTGAGTGTTTTAAAATAAGAAGTGTACAAGATCTTATTTTTGCAGAATTCTATTTTTTTGTGTTGATACTATCGATCCTTAAAAAGACCCAGATGTTACAATTTTTTTTTTTCTTCCAGTGCGTCACGCGACATAATACGTATTAATAAAACCGTTTAAAAGAGACGGCACACGAAAATGTGACGATCCGGAATAGAATATGTGGGATACTTTTTCTCTTGTATGAGGATCGTCAGTATTGACAATTCTGAGATCATCAAGAATCGAAAAAAATGGTAATTGAAAAAAAAAAGTTATGTACACTTTTTTTGGAAAGTCCTTCGCGCACTAAGGGTTCCGTACCCTTATCTATAAAAACGGCAAAAAAAAACACGTTTGTTGTATGGGAGCCCTCTTAAATATTTCTTTTATTCTGTATTTTAGTATTTGTTGTTATAGCGGCAACAGAAATACATCACCTGTGAAAGTTTCAACTCAAAGTCTAACTTTCACGGTTCATGAGATACAGCCTGGTGACTGACGGACAGACGGACGGACGGACGGACAGTAGAGCCTTAGTAATAGGGTCCCGTTTTTACCCTTTGGGTACTGAGCCCTAAAAACTCAGCAGGTCAATTTGACTCGACGCATCGCATATAACATTATTAATACCAGGCAGACGCCAGCAGGTCCTACCCCGAGTACATTTGTAGGGTTCCATACCTCAAAAGGAAAAAACGGAACCCTTATAGGATCATTTTGGTGTCCGTCCGTCCGTCCGTCCGTATGTCAAGACTCTTTTTCTCAGTAACGCGTGAAGGTATCAAGCTAAAATTTATACTAAATACTCAAGTCTACTGTCCCTTGGAGCTGTGAAAAAATCAAACTTCTAAGCCAACGCAATCAAAAGATACAGCCGTTTATGCCCCAAATTTTCGCAAATTTTCGAAACTCGCAAGGGAATCAAAACCTGCAGGTTACTTCCCGTGAACTCAGAATCTTGAAATTTGGTACGAAGCAACGTCTTATAGCACAGACAAAGGAAAAATTGCGAAAACCGTAAATTTTTGGTTACATCATATAATTAAAATATTTTTAATAATTTTAAAGTTATATACAGAGATCGGAAATTCGGGAGCTTTTATACCTAAACCTAGCAAAATCCCGGAAAAAGCGAAGCAAGTATGGAGTCGGCTTCTTAAAAATAATATTTTAATTATTTAAGTTCCGGGATTGTATAAAGCATCACGAAAAGCCTACCTTTTTTTTAGGTTATGACTATTTTCAGCGATTTTTGTCAACATACACGTTGGTAAACAGTTTTAACGACATACATTAGACAAGGACGGAAATGCAAAAATACCACGTGTGTCGCTGTAGGTTGATTACCTATTCACTTTTGTGTGGCTATGTAGATTTGTTTTAATTATTGATTTTACAGAGATACTTACGTTTGTACCATTATTTTTAATAAAAGTTACAAAACAATTTTGGTTTGATGTTATCTAACTGTTAGTTAAATGAATATGTGAATTAAACAATATTTTGTAAATAGGAACAACTAGATGTATGTTTAGGTCAGATTTATATTTGTGTTTAAGTAGTAAGTAACTTAGGTGCATTATAATACCTGTAAGAATGAGCGCGGTCTCGCCAACAAACTGTTCCGTCAGTTTGGCGAGTAAATTTGAAATTGAATATGTGTTATGTACCTTCTTGAAAAAAAAAAAAAAAAAAAAAGAATAGTTTATTTAAATACTTTAATACGTATGTGTTCATGTTATCCTAATTTTCGGTATTCCGGGAAATCCCTGGAAATTTATTAGTAAAATTAAGTTGAGTCCGCCTCCATGCTACTCAACAACAACGCGGTGTAGGTACTGGGGCAAAAGTTTAGGTATAAAAGCTCCCGAATTTCCGATCTCTAGTTATATACCTACAGGTTTGTACGGAACTCTCGGTGCGCGAGTCCGGCTCGCACTTGGCCGGTTTTTTGTTACCAATCATCTGTGCCTAGATGTCGCTATGGTGGTCAGTCACTTCCTAATTTAGTACACCCACCGAAAACTCTCATGTCCTTAGATCACACACCCCTCGCTGACAAGGAAGCGCGACCGCATCCTGCGTCGTACGGGCTCCTTCCAGCCGCTGCTCCCCTGATACATTGCGGTCGACGATATGTGACGTTAGGGCACGGGTCTTCTGTTTGTAACGATTATGTCTGTCTGTTTGTGTTATCCATCCATATCCATATCCATACTAATATTATAAATGCGAAAGTGTGTCTGTCTGTCTGTCTGTTACCTCTTCACGTTTAAACCGCTGAACCGATTTGGATGAAATTTCGTATAGAGATAGTTTGAGTCCTGGGGAAGGACATAGGATAGTTTTTATCCCGAAAATCATCCCCTAAGGGGGCAAAATGGGGGGTTAAAATTTGTATGGAGACACTTAAACCGCTGAACCGATTTAGATGAAATTTGGTGCAAAGATAGTTTGAATCCTGGAAAAGGACATAGGATAGTTTTTTCCCGAAATTCATCCCGTAAGGGGGTGAAATGGGGGGTTAAAATTTGCTGAACCGATTTGGATGAAATTTGGTATAGAGATAGTCTTGAGTCCTAGGGAAGAACTTAGGATAGTTTTTATCCCGGAAATCATTCACCAAGGGGATGAAGTGGGGGTTGAAGTTTGTATGGAGCTGCGATATAAACGATTTCCACGCGGACGGAGTCGCGGGCAGAAGCTAGTACTAATTATAAATGCGAAAGTGTATCTATCTGTCTGTCTGTCTGTTACCTCTTCACGCTTAAACCGCTGAACCGATTAAGATGATATTTAGTATAGAGATAGTTTGAGTCCTGGGGAAGGACATAGGATAGTTTTCATACCGGAAATATCCCCCAAGGGGACGAGGTGAGGGGTGAAAGTTTGTATGGAGCTACGATATAAACGAGTTCCACGCGGACGGAGTCGCGGGCAGAAGCTAGTAATATT
Organism: Epinotia ramella; assembly: GCA_947578815.1. Lineage (NCBI taxonomy): Eukaryota > Metazoa > Arthropoda > Insecta > Lepidoptera > Tortricidae > Epinotia > Epinotia ramella. The sequence goes on along the minus strand of OX388220.1, from coordinate 19,375,846 downwards.
ATAAATGCAAAAGTGTATCTGTCTGTCTGTCTGTCTGCCTGTTACCTCTTCACGCTTAAACATGGAATTCCAGGGAAGGACATAGGATTGTTTTATTAGAAAGATATTCACATAGTATGGGCGGGATTGCGATGCGACATTTGATACTTTACCGAGAGCGTGATCTCGCCCTGCACCTATCATGGGACGGCCGCGACATACTCTCGATTTTTATCGCACCATACCTCTTGTTCTAATAAGAGAGAGACGGATAGTGCGAGAAAAATCGAGAGAACTCGCGCGCCGTCGCGTGATAGCCGTGCTGGTATCTCGTATCACTGAATACCTCTTGTTCTAAGTGTTCTAATAAGAGAGAAGGATAGTGCGAGAAAAATCGAGAGAACTCGCGCGCCGCCGCGTGATAGCCGTGCTGGTATCTCGTATCACTGAATACCTCTTGTTCTAAGTGTTCTAATAAGAGAGAAGGATAGTGCGAGAAAAATCGAGAGAACTCGCGCGCCGTCGCGTGATAGCCGTGTTGGTAAATCGTATCACTGCATACCTCTTGTTCTAAGTGTTCTAATAAGAGAGAGACGGATAGTGCGAGAAAAATCGAGAGAGCTCGCGCGCCGCCGCGTGATAGCCGTGCTGGTATCTGGTATCACTGCATGTGCATACCTCTTGTTCTAAGTGTTCTAATGAGAGAGAGACGGATAGTGCGAGAAAAATCGAGAGAGCTCGCGCGCCGCCGCGTGTTAGCCGTGCTGGTATCTGGTATCACTGCATGTGCATACCTCTTGTTCTAAGTGTTCTAATGAGAGAGAGACGGATAGTGCGAGAAAAATCGAGAGAGCTCGCGCGCCGCCGCGTGATAGCCGTGCTGGTATCTGGTATCACTGCATGTGCATACCTCTTGTTCCAAGTGTTCTAATGAGAGAGAGACGGATAGTGCGAGAATAATCGAGAGAGCTCGCGCGCCGCCGCGTGATAGCCGTGCTGGTATCTGGTATCACTGCATGTGCATACCTCTTGTTCTAAGTGTTCTAATGAGAGAGAGACGGATAGTGCGAGAAAAATCGAGAGAGCTCGCGCGCCGCCGCGTGATAGCCGTGCTGGTATCTGGTATCACTGCATGTGCATACCTCTTGTTTTAAGTGTTCTAAGAAGAGAGAGACGGATAGTGCGAGAAAAATCGAGATAGCTCGCGCGCCGCCGCGTGATAGCCGTGCTGGTATCTGGTATCACTGCATGTGCATACCTCTTGTTCCAAGTGTTCTAATGAGAGAGAGACGGATAGTGCGAGAATAATCGAGAGAGCTCGCGCGCCGCCGCGTGATAGCCGTGCTGGTATCTGGTATCACTGCATGTGCATACCTCTTGTTCTAAGTGTTCTAATGAGAGAGAGACGGATAGTGCGAGAAAAATCGAGAGAGCTCGCGCGCCGCCGCGTGATAGCCGTGCTGGTATCTGGTATCACTGCATGTGCATACCTCTTGTTCTAAGTGTTCTAATGAGAGAGAGACGGATAGTGCGAGAAAAATCGAGAGAGCTCGCGCGCCGCCGCGTGATAGCCGTGCTGGTATCTGGTATCACTGCATGTGCATACCTCTTGTTCTAAGTGTTCTAAGAAGAGAGAGACGGATAGTGCGAGAAAAATCGAGATAGCTCGCGCGCCGTCGCGTGATAGCCGTGCTGGTATCTGGTATCACTGCATGTGCATACCTCTTGTTCCAAGTGTTCTAATGAGAGAGAGACGGATAGTGCGAGAATAATCGAGAGAGCTCGCGCGCCGCCGCGTGATAGCCGTGCTGGTATCTGGTATCACTGCATGTGCATACCTCTTGTTCTAAGTGTTCTAATGAGAGAGAGACGGATAGTGCGAGAATAATCGAGAGAGCTCGCGCGCCGCCGCGTGATAGCCGTGCTGGTATCTGGTATCACTGCATGTGCATACCTCTTGTTCCAAGTGTTCTAATGAGAGAGAGACGGATAGTGCGAGAATAATCGAGAGAGCTCGCGCGCCGCCGCGTGATAGCCGTGCTGGTATCTGGTATCACTGCATGTGCATACCTCTTGTTCTAAGTGTTCTAATGAGAGAGAGACGGATAGTGCGAGAAAAATCGAGAGAGCTCGCGCGCCGCCGCGTGCTAGCCGTGCTGGACGGCCCGCGAGCTGTGTCACGGCGACATAGACTATCTGTCTCTTTCTAAACGGATAGATGTGCTGATTCCCTTCGGTATACCTACTAGCCTGCAGTACTGCATTTTTCAGCCTCTTGCCGAAATCCGATTTACCAACACAAGACAAACTCGTCGTTTTGTGGCTCATTTCATTACCGTAAGAATAAGGGTGTATTATTATATACTAGCTTCTGCCCGCGACTCCGTCCGCGTGGAACTCGTTTATATCGTTACTCCATACAAACGTTCACCCCCCATTTTAGGGAAGTGTGGGGTTAGAAAGAGACAAAAAGTAGTCTATGTCACTCACCATCCCTTCAACTTTCTCCACTTAAAAAATCACGTCCATTCGTCGCTGCGTTTTTCCGTGAAAGACTTGTCCGTCTTTCACGGAAAAACGCAGCGACAAACACACTCATACACTTTCTCATTTATAATATTAGTATGGATATGGATTTGGCTACTCTGGCTGCTAAACATACGTTGCTGACTGTACCAAAATTGTTACAGAAACTTTTTGCTACTTAGGGACATGATATGCATTTCTATCTAGCCGACTATGATGAATGGTTGATATTTTGCGCACATATGAAACGGCATTTCATGACTCACATCACATGCATCGCGCCAGCTAAACCACAGTATGGTATAAGCTAATCAACAACCCCTGTCGAAATCATCGGTATTAATAAAACCTCACCCCAAGGGAGAGCAGTAAATGCGATTTGTTTCACTCAAACTGACTTGAGTTGCGCTTATTAATGGTATCAACACTTGTTTATTCACAAGCTTATTTTAGGAAAGGGGAAATTCGCGCAAATGAAATTTTGAAAATTTCTTACATAAGTTTCTCAAAATATCACGCCGTATGCGAATGTCAAATACGTTTTGTATGGAAAGCGAACCACCTTAAAAACAAATTAAAGGAATAAAAAAAAAACGAACCGGAGTTAAATGTTTAATTGTATAATAATATTACTAGACAAATTACATTATTATGGAATACGGGGACGTATATTAAAACTTCTTACGTCTTACCTCACGGATAGAGTCCAATTTGTTGAAATATCTGACGTAGATAGGTTGGGGTGCATTGAATATATCAATTCTGCTAAGAAAGCGGTTGACTGCGGGGTCCCCCAAGGATCTATCCTTGGCCCCTTGCTATTTATTATTTTTATCAATGATCTACAGTGTAATATAACTTATGGAACAGTTTACCTCTATGCAGACGACACAAGCATTATATTTGAAAATGAAAATGATGTAGCATTTAAGGCTCAAATTGGCCAGACATGGGCGGACCTTACATACTGGTTTGAATGCAATGGTCTTAAGATTAACATGGATAAAACGCTGTATTTTCCTTTTCTAAGACATACAAACAGCATAACGTACGACTTGCCTTTACCCATAGTAAAAGTCACTAATGTCAAGTTTCTAGGCGTAGAACTAGATACACAGTTGCGCTGGTCAAACCATATAAGTCTACTAAAGAAAAGACTGGCCAGTGCCTGTTACGCCTTAAAGAATCTTTCTATAATGTTAAATTCTTCAGTACTTAAGACAGTTTATTTTGCATATTTTGAAAGCTTAGTAAGGTACGGCCTTGAGGTTTGGGGCAATAGTGTTCATGTGAACCGTGTTCTCATACTACAAAAAAAAGCTCTTAGGCATGTCGAAAAAGCAAAGCCTCTCGAACACTGCCGTCCACTATTTATAAAACATAGGATACTGACCGTGATATCGCTTTACATATATTTACTATGCATTTTTGTTTACAAAAACAAGTCCAGTTTTGTATGTAATAGTAACATTAGACCACGTAGATTATGCAGAGACAATTTTGACATTCAGCTACCAAAATCTAATAATTATGTACATTTTAAAAGAAGTATTGAATATAATGGTATAAAAGTTTATAATAAGTTAAATGACGACATAAAGCAATGCAATAATATTAGTGAATTTTCTAGAAAATTAAAATCCTACTTGATTACTCGACCGTTTTATAACTTGAAAGAATATTTTGATAATTTGTATAAATAGATTATTGGTGTAATTAGATTAGTATTATGACGTTTTAAATTAGAATTTATATTTTGAATGCCAAACTATGGCGGAACATGCCCTCATGTAAATTAATTCTACTGACATGTATATTTATAACACCTGTGTATGTTTTTCATAATAAATCATTTCATTTCATTTCATTTCATTGTTTCCTTTCATTTGAAATTTATAAATATCGTTAGTAGCGTTACAGCTAACTACAAAATTAAATTGTTGTCTTGTTATAAGCAAACGTTCGCTTTATAATCAGCCAGCTGCATCGCCATTTATATCCGCTCGTTGCTAATATACCGCATTCCCGAAATACCAGATTTTGCAAAATACCACATTCTTGATTTATCACATTACCAATATATCAAATTTTCAGTATATAGGGACATACTTAAAACGATTTAGTTCCATGAGTACCTTACGATTTTTTAACCTGCTGTAAAGGGAATGTAGATAGCTCAGTGTGAGATCAGATGCTAAAAGGGTATTAATCGTGCAATAACGAGCAATCCGTACACTTGTTGGAGTAAAGCATAGGCACCCTTGTAGAGAACTCTTCAAATCTCAACGCATTATGACGCACTACTCACAATACTTATTTGACTGTTTGTTATTTGTAAGAAACAATATTTCCCAGTTTGTACGTGTTGATTTGGCGGGGAAACTACTCCGTTCTACTGGGCGCTTGAGAACGGTTCCTCGTCGCATGGCGCTTTCAACAAAAAACCCCCGCGTCATCGGACCCACTTATTATGAACACTTACCGGCCAATCTAAGGAATGAACCATATGACGAAACATTCCGGCGCAAACTGAGAAATCTTTTGTTGGAAAACCCTCTGTACTCCGTTAACGAGTAGGTACATGGAAATGACTTTTTAATTGTGTATTTTGTTTTTCTAAAATTGACATTTATTTTTGTTAACTTTATATTTATCAATGTTATGAACTATTATTATTACTTATTCCTGTTTTTAAACGTGACAATCATTATTAAATATGTAGTTTTGACATACTTATAGTTTAGAAAATATTATGTTATTGTGTATAATGAATGACGATCCTTTTTGGGAGATAGAATAATATAATATTTTGTATTTGACAGTCAACTGACTCATTAAGTATTTATTATTAAAATTGACGAACACGGTAGAAATTCTTGTAATCTTGACATTTATGCAAATTTATATTGTAATTTTTATCGTGTAATAAATAAATCTAATCTAATGTAATCTATACTCGTATTAATAATCCGATTTTTTGCAAAATCTGGTATTTCGGGAATGCGGTACATTAGCACCGAGCGTTTATATCGCCTTCTTTTAAATACCCTCCAGATATATGTCCTCGAGCTGGGCACACCTCTTATACACGAGCGGGAAATTACATACGCGAAACCTGGTGAATCCATTACATTGTTTACAATTCACCCTCTAATTCATTAGCAATTTTAATTGCAAATTAGGCGTAAAAGCCAATTAGCGGCTAATAACGCGCAATTGCACTGACAGTTGACACCCTCTCACCGATAATGGCACTCGGTTATCTGAGATCTCCCCTCCTGTCGTTGCCACCCCCTATTATCAGCCCATATTATAAGGGTGTCATACTACAGATATTCACATACTATTCAATAACCCTTTCACTGTGCTTGGCGTTAAGCTGCGCTTGCACTCCTATTACAATTTTCAACTTGCGAGGTTTAAATACTTGCTAGTCACGCTACAGCGTAGCAGTGAGCTTTATAATAAAATAAAATAAAAAATCAGCCTATATACGTCCCACTGCTGGGCACAGGCCTCTCATAGATGAGAGGGAACGGAACGGGCAGTAGCGTTATAATAATAACTATTTATTTCAGGCAACTAAGGCCCATAGTGACAAATACCTTAACAGATTCACTGCCAAGAATCGCTACGCGCTACGCTCGTAGCCGATCCCGTGGTGTTTCTCGTATGAAGTGGAAAGCGACTACGGCGTAGGCGCCCGCTATATGCGGGCTCCTGGCAGTGAAAGTATTAAAGACTAACATACATACAATACAATTAAAACACTAATTATTATTTAGGCGATGAAACGGGCATGTGTTCTTGTAGAACAACGCATTATGATGTTTTTTTTTTCTTTGTTCTTATTCAATTTGACTTATTTCAAGTAGGTTAAGAACTATTGTAATAAGCTTTTTTGGCAAAAAATGACTGACTGTTGAGTTTGTTTCGCCGTTTCTTCTTAACAGTGGTCTTCTTTTTCAGAAACGCTGGTAGAATTTTGACTTGTAAAAATGTGATTACGGCGTACTTGCAGAATAAAATTCATTTATTTCAAACAGTGTGGTTACGTTGCGTTGACAAGTCCGGTGTAGAATTCGCTGAGTTGCCCCGGAACCGCTGAAACACGACACCCTTCGGCCTTCGGCCAGAAGTCAGCACACGCGATGGTCACCTGCAGCGGCCGCGGCACGCGCAGCGCACCACAAACGAATGAGGCTATGCTTGTGTCTTGTTAAACTGGCTATTCTACGCGCTTGATACGTATTTCCACATTAATTTACACATGTAGGGGAAACGTCCTAATGTTGGACACCTTAATGTCTAATAGTTGACCTCTGTTGTAATTAATTGAAAGTGTCAAGTACTTATACGCAGGGTCTGTGTTGTAGGGTCTGTGTCAAGCACTGGGAAATTACTTATCTTATCCTACTAATCCTACTTATATTATTAATATGTTTACGTAATAGTAGATTCCTAACTAGCAAAGTAGTCATATAAGATTGAGCTTATTCAGCTAATAAATCATATAAAAGTCATGTAAACGTGAATTATACAGCACCTGTCGTATAAAGGCAGCTTATGCAGCTTTTTAGTTACTCAGCATATCATTCATACTATGGTGCTGAGTAAACGTTTACTCGACTTGCTTATATGACTAATAAGTCATATAGGAAATGCAGAATAAGTCACTTGTATACGAGGCTTATATGACTATTTAGTCGAGTAACAGTCACTTATATGACATGTCAAGTGCAGTCGAGTAAAAGCAATGTAGTTTGCTATTATATGACATCATGTAACTTATACAGCAGAATAGCTGTAAATGTTACATGCATACGTATACGTACAGTACGTATTACGTACTAGGGTGGTGAATTCGCGAATGCCCCATAAATATGCGATCTGGGGCATTACGAATTACCGCCCGTGGTGCGTACACAATTTTACGTCTTCTCCTGGGTGTGAAGGGAGATTTGTCGCTGCGCCCGTGGGCGGTAAATGTCACTTACCGCCCGGAGTGACGTAAAAAATATTACTGCTAAAGTTTGGATTTTTAGATGTTTACTGTTTTGGTTGTTGTTTGTTTGGATTTGTTGTTTTTCTTTTGTTACTCTATCATGCTTAAACGGCTCAACCGATTTGGATGAAATTTTGCACGAAGATAGCTTATAGCCTGGATTAAAATATAGGATAGTTTTTATCCCGGGTAGAGGGTAGACGAAGTCGCGGGCGGAAGCTAGTTTAAGCATATAATTCAAGACCGAAGTCATCCTACGAAAAACAGGTTATTAGTTATTCAGCAGCACTGAAAAATTAAAATTACTTAGATGTAAAAACCAATTTACGGCTTAATAAAACCAGCAACTATAATTCTCAATAATGCCTCTCACCCCCGCTATCTCACATCTCCCCTTCACATTTGTCACCACGGTAGTGTATGTGACATGGCGATAAAATTCAATTCATTCTAAATTAAATTGAGCGATGATCAAGTTAATTTGTAAAACAAAGGAATTTCAAAAATTTTGTTTATGCTCGATTTCCCCTTTTTAAAAGAAGTTCTGACTAATTGATTGATAAACGCAGATAACATGTAGCAAAGTAGGTATGAGTCGGTACTCGGTAGGTGATTTTAGGATCACGGATTATTTTATCCTGAACATCCATACTAATATTATAAATGCAAAAGTGTATGTGTGTGTTTGTTTGTTTGTCCGTCTTTCACGGCAAAACGGAGAGACGAATTGACGTGATTTTTTAAGCGGAGATAGTTGAAGGGATGGAGTGTAACATAGGATAGTTTTTATCCTCGTAATCATCCCCTAAGGGGGTGAAATGGGGGGGGTAAAAGTTTGTATGGAGCTGCGATATAAACGAGTTCCACGCGGACGGAGTCGCGGGCAGAATCTAGTTGAAAACAATAGTGTGCCGTTCAAAGTACGTAATGAACGTGTGTATACTTCCATGAGTCCTGCCGTTCCTCACTCGTCCATGTATATCTACCCTCAGACAAATAACTACATATAATATTACACAGCCAGTGAACCATTGCCCAGCTAAGGAACACATTCTTATGAGAATTTTTAGAAATTGATAATTTAATCTAACGGTTTAATTCACGTTATCCACGTTAATTGGGGCTTCGCCGGACGCTAACGAGTCACGCTCGCTTCGCTCGCTCGGCTCGCGCGCTGTAGGGTCGCAGTTCACCTAACAACCTAACCGTTTTTTTCCCCTGGGGGATCAGGCTAGGGGATTAACGTGGACAACAGCGTTTAACTACATTATCTCTGTGCTTCGCCGAGCGTATTTTGCCTAGGATTCTTTTTGATTTCTAAATCCTGGATAAGACAGGTAAATATCTCGCTCTATACTCGAACCGTTTACTTTCTGTGTGTGAGCAACAGTGAGTTGACTACGAAAAGTACGAAATATCTTACACACAGGGCTTTTATTATTTAAAACAATTATGTGTTTCGTGACGGCATTGTAATACTCCAACTCCCGAAGCGTAATGCTAAGTACAGTCAGGGGTATTAATATTCGTACATAAATCATCATCCTCCTAGCGTTGTTCCCGGTTATGCCCCTAAAGGAGCTCGGGGTCCGCTTTGACACCTAATTCCAAGATTTGGCATAGGCACTAGTTTTACGAAAGCGACTGCCATCTGACCTTCCAACCCAGAGGGAAAACTAGACCTTATATTGGGATTAGACCGGTTTCCTCGCGTTTTCCTTCACCGAAAAGCTAACGGTAAATATTCCGTACATAAGTTCCGAAAAACTCATTAGTACGAGCCGGGATTCGAACCCACGACCGCCGCTTGACAGCCGCATGCCTGAACCACTAGGCTACCGTAGCTTTTCATATTCGTACATAAATAACGACATAAATATCTGTACAGGACTCTATTATCATTATCAATGCCATTGTGGCCTGTACAGATATTTATGTACATATGTATATTACCCTGACTACTTTAGGTACCAGATCAATCAATAATAATCAATAATTTATTTGCTATAAAACACATTTATAAATGCATGCTATGCTAATATAGTTTTTCAAACCACATGCTCGACAATGCCGAATTATAGGTCATGTAAACCCTACCGAAAGCAAGACATTAAATCCCTTGGTATTAGCCGGGTTATAATGTTGTACTGAATTTCATTATAACCCGCTGGTTAATAATATGATTTCACTTTTCATAATTCTTATTACTATATGCATAAAGTTTAATTTTGCTAAACACAATTTGTCCTAGGCCATGGCCTACTTGATTTGACAAAATAAATGAAGTTTGCCTCCGTGTGAACCCCGGTCCGGAGGAGCGCGGTGTTCGAAATTCGAATTTCGAATCTAGGACCACGGCTTGTGCTTTCGAATTTGGAACGTCGCGCGCCTTCATTTGTTCACGCGTGACGAACAAATCGAGTTCTTGTAGGTGCCTATAGAAGATTTAATTTCTAAAATAATATTGAAAATGTCGAGTGATGAAAGTGTTTTGACTCCTGAGTTTATCAAATTAGATGCCATAGGCATTGTCAACAATCTGCTGCCAGAGAAGTCAAAGGAAAAATACCTAAAAGCCTACAACGATTTTGACAAATGGAAAGCTGTAAAAGGCGTAAAGTCTGTGTCTGAATCAGTGCTTCTGGTCTATTTTGAATATGTATCTACTGAGCCTGTTTTTTTGTCTCGCATAAGGTGTGAAAAGTAGAGTATACACCTCGGGGATAAGACTGTTTTAGTCTTGGGCGGTTGAACCCCTCACTGCACTCAGGACTCAGTCTTAATTCCCTCGCTTCGCTCAGGAATTAACTTATAACTCCCTCGCTACGCTCAGGAGTTAAATTATGAGTCCTTCGTTACGTTCGGGATTCAATTCGCTCCCGTGACATAAAACAGTGCTTTATCCCCTTAGTGTATAATCTACTATTAACATACAAGTAAGTACAAGATTCAATTAAAACAAATATTATTAACTTACATTAAATGTCACAAAAGTAGAATAACCATTTTATACATACATACATACATTCACGCCTTTATCCCTAAAAGGGCTACTAGGCAGAGCACGTGCCACTTTTAACATAAAAGTGGGTATAAAAGATCGACAAAATGTGATAGCGCAGTGACAGGTTGCTAGCCCATCGCCCACAACACGTTCATTTCATTTTATGATTTAAATAATAATAATAATAATGCAGTTAAGAGGTTAAGTCTGCGTAAAGAAAAAAAATAAAAATAATAATCGGAAAAATAAATGTCACGAATTTTTTTCGAAAATTTTTGCATAATACTTATTACTCTTTGATTGAATAGGATGGACGGGTTAAAAAAATATTCCTACACTTTTTTGTCATAGGATCTCTGGCATAAGGTCTCTTGAATGTTTTTTAGGTCGCCAGCAGCTTTTGTCTATTTTGACAAAAGTTTAATTAATACTGCCATTAGAGTGCACAATTTACTTCCTGTTCCGTATCATGGTCGGCCTAATCACGTGATAAGTGACAAGATAGAGCTTCCGTCACTGGCTGACACCGTTCGATAGAACGAGACTGACGCTCTATCTTGTCACTTATCACGTGATAAGGCCGACCATGATACGGAGCAGGAAGTAAATTGTACACTCTAATGGCAGTATTAATTAAACTTTTGTCAAAATAGACAAAATCATTTAAATGTAGTCTATTTCTTCGTCTGAGATTATGATCCGCCGATTATGCCGCATATTTTGATCAGATATATATGAATTAAAAGTTACAAATTCAGAGCGGTCGGAATGAATCCTTTACTTGCAATTGCAAGACCTCGCTTCTTGCCTTTCATGGTTTTAAGTTAACGGGACCAACTCTAAATTCACAACATCACTTGCGTTTGACTTCAAGTCAGGATGGTTTCTAGATAGATAGGATAGATAGATTAACTGATGGAATGAAGATGACACAACTGGTGACCAAAGAGCTGGCTGCTTCCTCGCTCAACGCATTAGTATCGCGATTCAGCGAGGTAATGCTGCCAGCATCTTTGGCACGATGCCGCGGGGGGCGTATTTAGATGTTTTTTTAGTTTAGTTTAAGGTTTTGTAAATATTAATTTAAGTAGCTTATTAATTTGTTTTTGTTTTCATATTTAATGTTTAAAATCAATATTGCCATTATTACATGTCGATCCCAATTTAATTAATTGTACATTATTAAATCTTATAACTAAGGTAGGTACTTCAAAATCTTTAAACGTAAAAATAGAGCGAAATCCGATTCGTGTTTTTCTTAGAATCGTTGGCTGTTTACTATATCTACCGTTTCATGTGCCGACAATGGCGCAACCATAGGTATTTACATAATAATAAAAACATACGGGTTTTATTTAATTATTTACTACAAAAATGTAACAACCGTGACCTTGCTAGCGGGGCAAAGATTATGGATTTCACAAGACTGGCCACTTCAACACAATTTGTAACCTATAACCCCAATATTAATATTAGGAATAAGTACAATATTATGTCACTGTTGCCTTCCCCAGTTGTTTCTTAGCGGGAACTTTTCCGCTCTGCCTAACTTTCTTCACTATGTTACTTTGTGGACAATAGTCTCATAAGACACGGTCTATAATATGACACATAATAATATCCATTACAAAAAAAGACATGTACGTTACTTAATATATTTATTTATTCGAGTAATGGTATGGCGTGTATACATAAACGTTTCGTGTAATAAAAAATAAAAGTCCACATTCAGGGTCCCGGGCCAAGCGATAGCGCCAGGTGTTTACTTATCTCATCTTATTGTTATATATCTTGTAGAGACCCCGATTTATTTATTTAAACTTTATTGCACAAAACAAATAAGTACAAAAGGTGGACTTAATGCCTCGAGGCCTTCTCTCCCAGTAAAATATTTTGCAGGTTCAGAGAGATAAAGAAATGTTAATCTAAATCATAGGACCAAGACTATCTTCATAGTCGGGGGTTTTTAAATTGTATTATACTTCTTTTCCAATCTGGAGGTTTTCAGTCTTTGTCAGGGCTGCATCGCGAAGTCAGCACCGACCGAAGTAGGTACTGACCGTGCACCGTCGCGGCCGTGGGAACGAGTGCACTGATGACGCTCGACATGTAGGTAGGTGTTATATAGTGCTTATTCGATATTTCCTCGTGTTGTTTAGAAAGAAGCAGAAAGCCTAGTAAACATTTTACTTAGGTAAAACATTCATATTAGTTCTCGGTAGCTGTGCAGGGCACCAAAATGAGCTATTGGGGACTAGCTTCAGCTAAATAAGACTAATTAGAACATAGTTAACGCCCAAAATTAAATTTTCGGTACAACCTTTTTATAATAAAAAATAATAAAAAAATACATTAATTGCAGAATCTATTCGTTCCATAATATTATAACTGAACATCGCATCATAAAAATCGCATCGATAAAAAGCGAGACGAGCTCAAGGCTCGTCCACTAGCAGCCAGCAGTTACTACGTCAGAAGAGTGGTAACTTGCACCAAGTGCGCTCGCACTTTTGCGAGAAAGATAGGGTACAGTCAGCTGCAGAGAAAAGGACCCCCCCTGCATAGAAGTTTGCATACCAAACTTCTATGCAGGGGGGTTACCTTTCTCTGCAGCTGACTGTACGTGAGCCACGTGACACAGAGAGTAGAAGACCAACACTCTTATAATAATAATTGTTAATACCAAAGCCAGTATCACAGTAGCTGTGGCTGAAATCGGTCAGGACGACAACATCATCACATCATCACCATCATCAATATTATAACCGACGGTAATTTTATGCCCGGTTATTGACTACTCGTTAATAACTCTCCCAATGATCCCAACGTCGTGTTTGGGATCATTGGGAGGGTTATTAACTCCTCTGACGTAGTTGTAACTGATGGCTGCTAGTGGACAAGCCTTGAGCTCGTCTCGCTTTTTATCGATGCGATTTTTATGATGCGATGCTCAGTTATAATATTATGGAACGATGGATTCTGCAATGGTTGGTCTGCCTCGTGTAGTTTAGGAGTGGCTATAGTCACCTTCTATCTCCATCATCAGACCAGCACGGTGGTGCCATTATATTCACATAATAGTCCTCCTAATAGACAGCGACTCCGACAGTTATTCATTTTGGATTATGGAACCAAATTTTGCTTTAAAGATGAGGTCCCACGGCACGCAATGAAGTTGCCCACCTTTGTTATAGGTGTAGGTGTAGGAGGGTTTTGGTCGAATCTTTCGGATATGCCGTTTAGCGTCCAGGTCTTCCAGACGCCTCTGCTCATATTGGTCTACTTTTTCTGAACAGTATAGAGCGCCATTCCGAACGACGTCGCGCACTTTCCTCCCAGCGGTCACTCGGCAATTTGATGGACAACTTGCTATCTGTAAGATCCAGTAAATGTCTTTTTTGTTCATTCATGTTATTAATAAGTTTTATAGCTACGGTAGCCTAGCGGCGGCCGTAGATTCGAATCCCTGCTCGTACCAATGAGTTTCTCGGAAGTACGGAATATTTACCGTTAGCTTTTCGGTGAAGGAAAACATCGCGAGGAAACCGGTCTAATCCCAATAAGGTCTAGTTTTCCCTCTGGGTTGGAAGGTCAGATGGCAGTCGCTTGCGTAAAACTAGTGCCCATGCCAAATCTTGGGAATAGGTGTCAAAGTGGACGCCGGCGGGCTCCTTTGGGGCACAACCGGGAATAACGCTAGGATGATGATGAATATTTTTATAGCTGTTGGCTCTCCTTAAAGTAAATAAATAAATAAACTTTAACATGTTTAGAACAGGGGCTACCGCGAAACGAAAAGGAACCCTTTCTGTTGCTTGAACTAGCAAGTGCGGCAAAGAGAGAGATACAGACACCAGGGCCCTATTTCACCACCTTGACAATTGTCACCTGACAATGACAATTCCACCTACATTGCTGGGTCAATAAGCTGTCCAGCAACCAACTTAACCGGTCGACGCAGCCATGTAAAGCGAATTGTCATTGTCAGGCGACAATTGTCGATTTGGTGAAATAGGGGCCAGAATCAATAGGCAAAAATATCTGACACTTCGGCCCTAGAAATAGAGTCGCCTCCGATTTCGCGCTTTGCTGTGGTAGATATTAATGTTTGTACTGTACTATGTCGGTCAGTGTTGCGTCACGTCAAATATCTTCCCTCCTCGTTCAAATTAACACAGTGCGAAAGAGACGGGACCTGGTAAGATTGGGTTCGGTAAATACCTACTTTATTTATTTATTTATTTATTAATCGTACATCGTCATAAGATGGGCGACCACGTCCCGGAAGTCGCAGCGTAATGAATGTAATGATAAAGCATTTTTCTCTCTGGCACCATTTGATAGAAAGAGACGGATGATTTATCTTCTGGTGATAAATCTGTAATATGCTTGCTGATAATGATAAATCAGCAGTTGAAAATGTGAGGATGGGTTGTATGACCACACTTTACTGACAGATAATCAATAGATATGCCGCCGGCAGCTGTCATGTCATAGAAAACCATTTCACAAATAAATTTAAACAGACATTACTGACGATTACCGACGGTTTTATTTAAACAACCGAGCCTGTACCTACCTACTTATTCAATCTTACGATTTCGTGTAAATATTTGGTAAGAACTTTGGTTTGAAATTATTCACGTCGTATCGTACTTATATTATAACTAGCTTCCGCCCGCGACTTTGTCTGCGTGGACCCGGGATAAACTATCCTTATTTTAATCCAGGCTATAAACTATCTACGTGGAAACGTTCATCCAAATCGGTTGAGCCGTTGAAGCGTGATTGAGTAACAAACATTCAAACGTTCGCATTTATACAGGATGTTAACGGGGTCATGATCCGGAATGACAAAAAGCGAATAAGATGATCATACTGAACAACCTTTCCCATGGGACCAACCACGAAATCGCAAAAAAAAGAGCCAATTAAGAGTTAACTGTGAGTTAACTGCGATTTAATTGAGAGTTAATGTATGGAATACCTGCGGCGCTACCACGAACTTCGAAAGTCGAAAATCGTAATACATGCATCCCTGTCACTCGATTATGGGAGTGCGACAGAGATGGAAATACCCGAACTTCGACTTTCGAAGTTCGTGGTAGCGCCGCTGGTTTTTTTTTGCGATTTCGTGGTTGGTCCCATGGGAAAGGTTGTTCAGTATGATCATCTTATTCGCTTTTTGTCATTCCGGATCATGACCCCGTTAACATCCTGTAATATTTGTGGGATACCAGTACTTCCTCTGCCCGCGACTTCGTTCACCCCCCCTTTCACCTTCTTAGGGAAGAAACCCGGGATAAAAAGTATTATATATGTCAATCCAGGCACTATACCGAAATTCATTTTAATCCGTTTAGCAGTTTTTGCGTGATTTAGTAAAATGTATTAATTATTAAGTAATAACTTTAATTAACTCACTAGGATACCATACATCGCAAGTGTTCGGTGTTTGATTACACTGGCGCCACTCACTCGCTGCAAGGCAGTGCTGACTCAGTCTCTCTGCCCTTGGTTTTACACACGCCTGGCGTATATGATACCCTAGTACTTATAACTAAAATGTTATACGTTTATCTATAATATATACTTTATAACACATAAGTAATAATATCACTATCAGTGTGATTATACCTACAGGGTGTATTATTCAAACGGGGCAGTAAGGAAAAATCCGAAACTAGAGACACGAAAATTTGCTCTTGGAATTCATGTGACCGATTTTAGAACAAATAGAAACTGCATCAATAATTTTTCAAAAAATCCTCACTCATGGCCGCCGGGAATAGAACTCGGTCTAAAAATAAGAGTTCGGTTTTTGCGTAAGTTAAGAAAAGATATTGCTATGAAACCCTCTAACTAAAATCAAAGGAAAATGCCGTATTTCATAGCTTTGGTTACAGAAAGGGAGGGGAGATGTGACGTCTGAAACAAGACGAAATATATAGTTTTTTTATTGTTTTGGACCATCTTTTATGTCATTAAGATCATAGATTCATTCTGTAAAAATTCTGATACCTTTAATTTTAATACACGAAATAAAAATAAAATAGCAACCAAAAAGTTTCGTGTTCTTAAAGGATACAAGTCTTTTTTGGGTCAATGTATCCATTTTTATAATATATTACCTAATGACATTTTGGCTCTACCCTTTCCAGCTCTTAAAAAATTCTTGACAAAAACATTGATGTCGAAGGCTGGGTTGAGGACTATCTAACTGACAGAAATGCATGGCCCAAACCAGAGCCTAAAATAGCTTAATTATTCATATAGGTAGTTTATTCGGACATGTGTTCTTGTAGAACAACGCATTATGATGTTTTTTTTTCTTTGTATTCATATTTAGTTTTTTCTTTGTATTTATATTTATTTTATACTAGCTTCCGCCCGCGACTCCGTCCGCGTGGAACTCGTTTATATCGCAGCTCCATACAAATTTTCACCCCCCCATTTCACCCCCTCAGGGGATGATTTCCGGGATAAAAACTATCCTATGTCCTTCCCCGGGACTCAAACTATCTCTATACCAAAATTCATTTAAATCAGTTCAGCGGTTTAAGCGTGAAGAGGTAACAGACAGACAGACAGACAGACAGACAGACAGACAGACACACTTTCGCATTTATAATATTAGTATGGATGGGTTAAGAACTATCATCATCACTGTAATAAGTTTTTTTTGGCAAAAAATGACTGACTGTTGAGTTTGTTTCGGCGTTTCTTCTTAACAGTGGTCTTCTTTTTCAGAAACGCTGGTGGAATTTTGACTTGTAAAAGTGGTATTACGGCCTACTTGCAGAATAAAATTAATTTAATAATAATAAATAATATATTCTTTATTGCACCACAACATAAGAAAGACATGTTACAAAAGAATAGTCAATAAATAAAGGTAACAACAGGCGGTCTTATCGCTTTAGAGCGATCTCTTCCAGACAACCTTAATTTATTTCATTTATTTATTCAAAAACTGCAATAAAATATCATTCACATGGGTACTGTTTGTACGGGGACATCCATCTCCTTACATAGAATTATGAAATATGGCATTCTCCTGTGATCGTAGATACATGGCTCTACCCTTACTCCACCAACAACAACCCCTACTACCTACAACTACTTAGCAACAATTGTTCCTTACATCCAGCACTATTTACATAACGCAAAAAACGAACTAAGATTTTCAGACAAGACTTGACCGGGTTCAAACCCCGCTCCCGTTACTCCTAAAAGCAAATTTCCTTATCACTTGCACTTTCAGATTTTCCCTCACTGTCCATTTGAATAATACACCCTGTATAAACTTAACTACCGTTGCCATGCCATGTTCGTGTGGTGATAACAAACGCAAAACTGCTGATATGATAAGACGCCGATCGACGAGTGTCATACATATAAATTTACGTTCATAACTTAATTATGTTGTAAATATAAATTAAATAAGTTTACTTATACATCAAAGTAAGAAAGGTTCTATTTAATAAAAAAAGACCGGGTTGCACTCCGGGAGTGCCGGCAGAAGTGAAAAACTTGAATATTAAACCCCTCAAACAAAAAACCTATAAACGTATTCCGCTAATCCATTTTCATTTAAAAATCCGCGTTTGAAAGCGGAGCTCCCGCTTTTTGTATTCGGCATCTGGCAACACTAAATCTTACGGTCACGTGACCTCCTACGCTCCTACACCTGTGGCGAGTTTAACAATTTTTCCCCATCCCAAAAAGTGCACAGCGCCGCTAAAGAAGTTTTCACTTCAAAAAAAATCCTACTTTTACTACTTACCTACGCTATTTATAATAATTAAAAATATAGGCGCCTGATACTTGCAATGATTGCTCTCATTCGCCATATTAGGAGTATACTTTTGAAGTAAGTAGCAGGTACCTATATCTGAATATTTTTATCGACCTATTTTTCAGATGTGTTTTAAATTTTCCAGTACAACCCTACCAAGCTAAGTTTGCACCTCGCGTCATACTACGTAGTATGACGCGAGGTGCAAACTTAGCTTGGTCGGGCTATAGATAAGTTGCTAAAATATTTTTCTTGGCACAACCTTATTGCTAAGTGTTTTTCTGCACAGTCATCACTTGTTGAGAGGGTTCCAATAAGCCCAAACATGACTGTTTACCTTTTTTTAAATTAGGAGTAGATTATATATAGATATATAGTAGAGACTCTCGGTGATTTCCATTACATTATATATTGTGTTGTCACTGAATTAACATAAGTATCTATGCCAAATTTCAGTTCAATTGGATTGGAGCAAGTGGCTGAAAATAGAGTTGCAAATCTTGTATGACAACTTACATAATTTATATAAGTAAGTAACGTAACCCACACAGTTAGATACTGACATACTGACATACGAACAGTAAAATCATGTGATTAAGTGTCAAAGCGGACCCCGGGCTCCTTTAGGGGCACAACCGGGAATAACGCTAGGATGACATACGAACAGTGAAATCATGTGATTAAGTGTCAAAGCGGACCCCGGGCTCCTTTAGGGGCACAACCGGGAATAACGCTAGGATGACATACGAACAGTGAAATCATGTGATTAAGTGTCAAAGCGGACCCCGGGCTCCTTTAGGGGCACAACCGGGAATAACGCTAGGATGACATACGAACAGTGAAATCATGTGATTAAGTGTCAAAGCGGACCCCGGGCTCGTTTAGGGGCACAACCGGGAATAACGCTAGGATGACATACGAACAGTGAAATCATGTGATTAAGTGTCAAAGCGGACCCCGGGCTCCTTTAGGGGCACAACCGGGAATAACGCTAGGATGACATACGAACAGTGAAATCATGTGATTAAGTGTCAAAGCGGACCCCGGGCTCGTTTAGGGGCACAACCGGGAATAACGCTAGGATGACATACGAACAGTGAAAAAGGTATTTCGCCCGTAACACCACTTCTGCGTCGCTTAACACAAGCTTTGCTTTAGATTTAATTTAATTATATTTCAAACGCTGCGCCTTCCGGTACGTGGTCGCCACTCGAGAACCTTTCCGCCCCAACGGCCATCGGTTCTACGTGCAATGTGCCCCGCCCACTGCCACTTAAGTTTAGCGATTCGAAGGGCTATATCGGTTGGTTCTGGTGCGGATAGCCTCATTACCGTACCACGTACGGAAGGTGGACTGATGGTGATGACAGTGATGACCTGGTAAAGGTCGCGGGAGTCCGCTGGATGCGGGTGGCGCAGAACCGGTCATTGTGGCACTCTTTGGGGGAGGCCTATGTCCAGCAGTGGACGTCTTTCGGCTGATATGATGATGATGATGATATTTCAAACAACTTCACATTGTGCTTTACATTATTTTCATCAACAAGTACTCTAAAAGCATTTAAGTAGTTTAATTTACGACTATATAAGTCGCCTTGTTCACCTTTATTTTAAAGTAGACGCATTAGACCGTCACTTTTCGATTTCAGAAATTATTTAAGTACCTATGACCGCCCACATCTAAATATTACGTTAAAATTTCCCTCACAAGCTATCTCAATAAAGAAAATTATATTTTTTTATCGCTTTAATAAAGTAAAACCGTCGGTAGAGTGAGCAGTAACTTAATACGGCGAAACCGGATAGCAGACAGTATGGCGCGGACTTTACTTCACTTTTTTTCTTTTCCAACTTTTTTCCGTAAAAAAGTCAAAGGAGTTTTAAACGCTTTTTTCTGTTTGTATCGTGTGTGATCCTGGCTGTTGATGAACGAATGTTTTGGTAGATATGTGGGTAAAAAATTAAGATATTGGTTTTAGATAGCGCGTTCGATAATTCTGACGTTGTAGGTGAAACTTTCCGGTAGGTGAACTATTTGTGTGTTCATACGTCGTGTCAGATTAGTGGCTGTGGGGAAACTTAGGTAATGTAATGAGTCGACGACAAGACGCGAGATGGGGAATAGAGAGGTACCGAAGAACAGAGAAGCACGAGTTTAGCGCAGCGGCTGTTACGATGGGTTGGCTCTAGTAGGACATTTCTCCTCAATCAGGAAATTAAGTTTTTTCCACGAGGACCAAGTTTCAGTGCCGAAAATTTATGAATTTTTAAGTCACATTTAGGGTGTCTCAGTTAGACAAGCTGAGCCCTATGACACACAATTGCTGATAACAATGTTTAAATTGTATTTATTATTTAAATAAGTAACAGTGAAAAATGAACATACCTACGACGGAATTTGGCTATTTTATCATGTTATTTAATGTATATTACAAGAATACCTTTAACTTAATTATCAAAACGTATAAGTACAAATATTTTCCATTAACCATGGTCATGATCATGGTCATCACCATTCTCCTCCTGGCGTTTCCTCGTTTATGCTCTGCGTGGTTACCCGTAACATTTTGAACACGCGTCAGAGCAGTTTAACTGTAATTTTTAGGGTTCTGTCTGTACTCAACAAGGAACCCTTATAGTTTCGCCATGTCCGTCTGTCCGTCCGTCCCGTCTTCGGCTTAGCTCAGTAACCATTACATACATACATACATTCACGCCTTTATCCCTAAAAGGGGTAGGCAGAGCACACGAAACTTGTGTTCCAGTACCACTTTTAGCATAAATGTGGGTATAAAAGATCAGATGCTAGCCCATCGCCCACAACCCACAACACCCATCGCCCACAACAACCACACTAGGCACCCACAGTAACCATTACTACTAGAACACTGTAATTCGGCATGGGTATATATAAATCAATCACGCTGACAAAACAGAAGAATAAAATCTTTAAAAAAGATTTTTTTTGCGTGCCTCCGCTACACCTAAAGTGGGGATGTAATTTCTTTTGGGGATGTAGTTTTAAAACCTAAATTTTGTCCCCCCCCCCCTGCCCTTTGCCCCCTGCTAAATGGCTGCTACTGGGAATATGAAAAAAATCGTGGCAGTAGTACATATACAGGGTGTCCCGTAAATCGATGTCAAGCCGTAAACCCGTGATAGGGCCAAGTTATAATAGTTATCAGAAAAATAAAAATCCAAGTTAAGTGTCTCAAAAAATACAAAGCTTTTAAAAAAAAACGAAAAATCGACATCTTGTGATGGTTTTTTAGTTCGCGGGACTACAAATTTCTGATTTTTTGTATGTAATCCTGAATAATGCATTAGTAAACTGGTGTTTACCAGATTTATTGGAAGACGTACCTCTGCACATTTACAGAGACATGTGGTACCAGCAAGACGGCTGCCCGGCGCACTATGCCCGTTCAGTGCGAGATTATTTAGATAATGAATATCCAGAAAGGTGAATAGGGCGGTCTGGTACAATTTCGTGGCCAGCCCGTTCACCTGATTTAAATCCGCTTGATTTTTTTTACTGGGGAGCTGTGAACTCAAAGAAAGTGTATTCAAAGCCAATCGAAAATGTAGTTAACTACGACGACGTTTAACGGAAGCAGCTGAATTTGTTAATAACGGCAGATTCGCCCGTTTGATAAAGCGGTCTTTTTTAAGAAGATGTCGAGCTTGCATTTCTGCTGGTGGGAGGCAGTTTGAACATTTGTTATTGTAATAAATTTTAGACTCCAAAAATTTGTTTCAATTAAAAGCTTCCTAAAAAACACCTTTCCTAAAGTTAAAAGTAATGAGACACTATGGCTGTGATATTCTTTGACTTCTTGGATTTTGTCTCTCTTACACTCATTTCACTCACTTAGAAGAAAGTCCTGGGTGCACTTGAATCATTTTAAGTAAGTAAGAAAAAATTGTTGAAAACTGACTTCCTTTACAAAAATCAACATTGTCCAAAATTTAAGAAATAATCTAGCAAGTGTCATACCATTTTGGAATCCTTATTAACTGCGCCAACTTTTAAAATTGCCTGCCAAACTTGCATAGTACATTTTTTTTTCAGTACAGTCAGTTAAAATCGAGCAAACTATTAAATTCGAATCATTGGTTTGGGCAAAAAGCCATATTTCCTTTCAAGCCGGAGTCGTTTGATTTAAATTTTAGGCACCAGTTTACTAAAGCATTATTCAGGATTACATACAAAAAAAATTAACAAAAAAAGTAGAAATTTGTAGTCCCGGGAACTAAAAAACAATCACATTTATCGATTTTTTTTTAAAAGCTTTGTATTTTTTGAGACACATTACTTGGTTTATTTTTTTGATAACTATTATAACTCACGGGTTTACGGCTTAACGTCGATTTACGGGTCCCCCTGTATAATGAATTTAAAAGGAAAACTATCACGGCCAACTTTCGTACAAATTCGGCCGACGCAACCATTTAGTTGCCGCGCGCGTGTCGATGTAACTAAGAAAGACAGGCAAGTACGGAACCGTACATTGCGCTTGGCCCGACACGCACTTGTTCTATATAAAATTTGATATTCAGATCTACCTAACGTACAATGCGTTAGGTGATCGACCTGCAAGAGTGCAATTCGCTAAAACACAGGGCTGAATCTGAGGGCACGGGAGTGCCCCCGCCAAGACGAGCCAAGCGAAGCGCAAGGGCACTACCTACCTTTTCTCGAAGCTATTCTTTACGCGTTCATGCGCCTCACCCCACCCTTCACACCTAACGAAACTAGACCTCTACCGTCTCCTCTACCTACGCTTAGTTACTACGAATCCCGGCGCCAAGATATGTTCGTGGGTGAGCGTTGAGGTGAGCTTAAAACAAGTTACTGAATTGCGGGGCAGCCGGCAGGAAAGCTATTTTCACGACGACTGTAAGACTGGAACGCATTACTTCCTTGTCAGCTACAAGCGCTGAGACACGCCATCTGAACCCGTTGACTCGACAAATATTTTGCCGCTCGACACCCGACGCTGAGTCCCGTCAATCTACAATTCTGACGACTAGTGTAGAAAGAGATTTTGATGTATCAATTTTTTTGTTGTTAGAATATTTTATCAGTAGGTATCTATTTCTTGGTTTCAATAAATTGATACACGATTTGGTGCAAGTAAAGGGACTATATTGTCACAAAAAATATTTTATTTTATTAGTAGCTTCTACCCGCGTCTCTCACCGCGTGGAACTCGTTTATATCGTTGCTCCATACAAAATTTCATCCCCAT
This sequence comes from Epinotia ramella, assembly GCA_947578815.1. Lineage (NCBI taxonomy): Eukaryota > Metazoa > Arthropoda > Insecta > Lepidoptera > Tortricidae > Epinotia > Epinotia ramella. Next base: position 19,352,282 of record OX388220.1, on the reverse strand, counting down.
TTCACCTCCTTAGGGGATGATTTCCGGGATAAAAACTATGTCCTTCTCCGGTACCAAATTTCATCTAAATCGGTTCAGTGGTTTAAGTCTGAAGAGGTAACGGATAGCCAGACAGACACACTTACGCATTCTTAATATCGGTATGGATATGGATTTCACGAGTGTGATTATATGCCAAATTAGTTAAAACTGATTGTAACTCAAAAAAATTGTGAATTCGTCAGTTCAGTAAAATACGTTGAAGAGTTGATTCGGTGACGTCTCGCGTGTAGAATTATAAATTAGTCAATAAGAATGAAAATATTCCTTCATTTATTGGACGCTCATTATTTATTTTGTCCTTTGAGATGCTGAAAATAAACTTACAGAACACCTAAAAATAACGCAAGTGGCGAGATTGACATTTCCTATGTTTTTCTACAAAGGGAGCCTACATCAGACCACATGTCGACCGTAAAATATCTATCCCAAATAAAACGAACGAAACTCGATATTTTTGCACAAAATTAGGGAATATTGTAAAAGTATTAATTTCTTACAAATGTGCAACGGCTTGGATTACGGTGGACAAAAAGAAACATTTTTTATTGCAAACCTATAGAATTGTGAGTTATGGACAGGCAATCATAGAAAGGGTCAACTTTTGTTGCGATTTTTTCGATATGCCGAGTTCAATTGTCAATTTTAACCCTTGCAAAGTTTTATTATTGACCTTTGGTGTCAACAATTGGTGCGAGTTTTGTCGTGCGGTGAAAATATATTTTTTTGTAACATTTTGTGTGAGAAATTTCGTTCGTAAATGAACACTGAATTCATTTAATTAGTTTTTTCTTTTAATGTTCTTTCTCCAAAAACCTAACCTAAGTAGGAACTTATTACTTTTTAAATGGTGTAGTTAAATTGTATGTAGTTTTTTTGCTTTTATGTATCAAAATCTTTACGCTAATAAATTATTTTCTATCTTTCTTTTCTATCTTCCAATTACAAATTAAAATTTAATTTATATTGTGGTAATATGACAGCCATTATTAGAACAAATATGACAAGCAAGGTATTTTTGAGTGTAGTAACTACTCACCCTGTTATTTTTCTTACAAGTTACTCTTGACATTTCAACATTTATTTTAACGCCTGACGGCTATTTCCAATTAAAATCCATTTAAATTAAAACTGAAGCAATCCCACCGGACACAGCTGGTCCATTTCTACTCTACACTATTTAGTTTAGTTCTGTCTTGTTAGTCATTCATTACATTAGTAATTCTTACAACAATAATTTGCCATTATAATTCTAAAATTTAAACAATTTGAGTCTTATGCTTCAGCGATAAGCTGGAGTTTGATTTTGGGAGCTGCACGCCTAAGTTTGTAGAACACCAATGAGATAAACATGGCTGCCGCTGAACGAGTGAGACGTCAATCACCTGTCAACGCACGTCCCGCCTTTCTATGCACTCCTGGTACAGCTTAATGCAATGTACTGGGATTTGGACCACAAAAAGACGACATTTTACTCGTTAATTTGGTCCTCCCACCCTTACAAACCTTACAATCTCATAATACTTTCACCGCAGTTAACCCCCTAATAGGCGAGTGGTGTATGAAAAGATTGGCGAATATAGTTTTTTCCACCTTTGTGGTAACATTCAAATATTACCTACAAGACGTAATAAAACGGAAGTAAGTTTTATGAGAACAGAAAAAAAAAGTCAAATGTGACATAACACATTATGATTCTATTGTTCACATAAACGTCAGGTTAAAAGTCAAAGGTTACAATATCAAAGCATAAATTGGTACTATAACAAGCGTAAAATGGTTATAGGTGAGAATAATCTCAAGAAAGGGCGCGTATTTGTCCCGAAGGGTCGCAAACCCTTTTTTTTTGAAAAATATCCCTTTACCGGAATCGGGACAAAAAATTACTCTTTACATTGAAGCTTAACCCTTTGGAAAGGTTTTTATTGTAAGTGTGGGAATAGTTAACCTGACCCCGCACTGTAGGTAGGTAATCATTTACGCTTATATTATGATTTTTATAGTAGTGGTGATTTGTGCTCAATAAAACACAAAGCCGCCATTTTATTTTACATATCGTAAGCTTAGGTACGGATCCGCGCTAAGCGTTTGAGCCTTTAGTTTTAAATATCTAGGTCATCTTCTGATAAGCCAATTTTGAAATCCGCATGAGAGGGAGTTAAATTGCACCTAGAATTTAAACGAATATTTTCAGAAAGTAATTCTAATTTTTATGAATTTCTAGATAAGTGCGAAGGCCAACATTTTCACCACGCGTTGAAAAAATACTAACACCATTGTTATATGAGGTCAAATAGAACCCTTTTTAAAACAGCTCATAGCACCTAATAGGTTCGTTCTTGGCGTGTTGGGCACAAATTTTTCAGGACATTTACAAAAATATTTACAATAAACATAGAGTAGACTTCTAATCTGACAAGCAACCATGTATAGAAACGAAACTTTTAAAAATTTGGTTCCAATTCAATACTTTCTGGGACTGAGTGTAAAGTCAGCCGCAGACAAACGTGACCTCTGCACAGAAGTCAGCTCCTTGCAGCTGACTGTACTTAAGTAGGTAAGTGTCCAGTGACGATCCAGTCGCGGGTCGTCGAGGGCCGTCCATGTTTGTCCACTCGGGAGTGCTCGGGCCATCCGTCACTCCGGGCCTCTTTACTATACCCATTATCCATTATGCTATAGGGTATTTACACAGTTGCTCGCGTGCTAGCACTTGCATGCGGTGATTTATGACTTAGGTTATGTCCAAATTAAAATTAATTTATTGCCAAAAACCACACAAAATATAAACGCAAATTCGTAACAAAAAACACAGATAATAATGGAAATAAAATAAAAAAACACATTTGGCTATGTCATGAAATGTACCTATATTATATTATATAACGTGTAACTATAACGTTTAATATAAGTGTTGTATAACTGGCTAATCAAAATTTTGAATTTATATTTCTTTTACTACATGTTGTATTCTACATGATGTCTTATTATTATTATTATTATTCATTTATTTCAGATAACTAAGGATCCATCATGTGTTAATGTCACTTCAATCAATAAAGTCAAATACATCATTCGTTATCAGCACGAAGCTCTAATTAACTGAGCAAACACTAATAAAACTGCATTTTATTTAGTAAAAAGTGAACAGGCAAGTTTTTCCAATGTGTACGTGTATGATTTTTGAAAATCCGTGAATTTTTTTTAATAGTTCACGAACATATTTTCATAAGATATTTTTTGTTGTGACATCGAACAGCTGAGCGTACGTAAACATGTCAAATAATTCTATTTCTGGTATAAAACCGCTTATAAATAGAGACGGATATTCCGTATGGAAATTCAAAATCCGTATGTACCTCACGCATGAAGAATTATGGGAGACCATCGTCGGATATCCTCAAGGTAACGATATATCTGCTGAAAAGAAATTGCGTAACGATCAAAAGGCGTTATCAAAAATATGTCTTACGGTAGATGGTATGGCGATCACCCATGTAAGGTCCTGCAAGACTGCCAAGGAGGCTTGGGATGCTCTTTCGTCCGCTTACGAGGACAAAGGCTTAGGGCGACGTATAAGCCTCGAACGGAAACTATACAGGTACTGCCTTGATGATTTTGACTCCAACATAGAGACGTATATAAATGCTGTCATGTCAACTGTGCAAGATTTAGCCGATATAGGCAAGATTATGGAAGATGCTTCAATAGCTGCAATTCTTCTAGGAGGTTTGAGTCCTCAGTATGCACCTTTAATAATGGCTTTGGAAAATTCCAACATAGACATTACCGTGGATTTGATTAAGACCAAACTATTGAATGAACTTAATAAGCCAGTTCAAGATAACCCTGATACTGCTCTTCGTACCCGAATGAACCAAATTAGACCTTTTACATCCAAACCTAAGAAACCTGTTATTTGTTATGACTGTATGGAGCCAGGACATAAGCGTCCAGACTGTCCACATAAGAAGGACAAGAAGAAGAAACCTGTGAATCACAAGAATTCTTTATGCGCATTAAATGTCAATGACAGTCTAGAGCGTGATAAGTTTTATATCGATTCTGGTGCGTCGGCCCATATGACGTCACGAGCTGATTGGATGGAAAACGTGAGAGGTTCACATACAGGGACTGTGACCATTGCCAATGGTGATGTAATGCAGAGCCAAGGTGTTGGAGATATCTCTTACCAGTTGCGGTCACAATACTGATGTTAAGAAGATTACGGATGTTGTTCACGTACCGAACTTGAATTCTAACCTTATTTCAGTGAAGAAGGCGGTAGATAAAGGTTTTAGCGTAGTTTTTGATAAAAATGGTTGTAATTTTTATGATTCTGATGCTTTTTCTTGTAAAGGTGATGTTATTTTACATGGTTCTAGTTGTGGTGGACTGTATTCTTTAGATTGTACAGTTAACCCAAACACGCGTCGATTAACCGCTTTTGAGACACACTCCGATGTTTCTAGCTTTAAGCTTTGGCATCGACGATTAGGTCACTTATGCCGCATTGGAATGGATCAACTAAAGAAAGGACACGCGGTAGGCATCGACTACTCAGATGTCGATAAGGAACCATGCATCCCTTGCATTGAAGGTAAGCAGAATAGGAAACCTTTTAAGAAAGTTTCGCATAAAAGATCAACTTCAGTTCTGGAACTTATTCATTCAGATGTTTGTGGTCCCCTGCCTGAAACGTCTTTTCAAGGCAATAGATATCTTTTGTTTTTTATAGATGATTATTCTCGTATGACTTTTGTTTTCTTTATTTCTTCAAAAGCTGAAGTGAAGAACAAGTTTTGTGTTTTCCAGTCCTCAGTAGAACGGGAAACGGGAGCCAAGATTAAGACACTGAAGAGCGACAACGGGAAGGAGTACGTTAATGCTGAATTTTCGAGATATTTACAAAGTGAAGGAATTCAACATCAAACTACAGTTCCCTATAGTCCTAATCAGAATGGCGTGGCTGAAAGAACCAATAGGTCTATTATGGAGAAAGTGAGGTCAATGCTGTCTGACAGTTCTCTGCCTCCAGCCTATTGGCAAGATGCAGCAGAAATGGCTGTATATCTCAAGAATAGATCTCCACATCGTGCTCTTGAAGGCAAGACAGCGTACGAGAAGTGGTACGGTAAGATACCGAATTTATCGCATCTACGTGTTTTCGGATGTAGAGCCTTGATCCATGTCCCCGACTGTAGTCGGAAGAAATTGGATATGAAAGCATCTGAACAGATTTTTGTCGGATATTCAGAAGATCCGAGAAGTTATTATTTTAGGGACGCTACGTATCCCAGAAGGCTTGTGAAAAGCAGAGATATAACCTTCTTTGAAAATCATTTTCAAGATTTGAAAGGTAAAGGTAACACATGTAAGTCTGGTGATAATTTACCTGAGCCAGCATTTATACCTCTTCTGTTAAGTTCACAAGAGAACTCGTCGAGTAGTTCAGAACAAATCGAGGCGGATCATAGTACTGCCGAACAATGGCATAATACTGTTACTGAAGATGAGTCCGTTCAACCCGGTATTTCACCTTCATCAGAACAAATGGAATCTGATATTGAGGCTGTAGAACCAAAGTACAATTTGAGACCGAGAAAACCTAATTCTGCTGCCAATTGTGTATGCATGCAGACTTCATCCCCTCAGAATATGGATGAACCTACAAGATATTCACAGGCTATGAATGCAGAAGATGGAGATAAGTGGTATCAAGCTATGCAAGATGAATATCAGTCACTGCTTGAGAAGAAAACTTGGGTTCTCGTTAATAGACCAGATAAGAAGGTCATACCTTGCAAATGGGTATATAAGTTGAAGAAAAATGCCCACGGTGACGTAGTCAAATATAAGGCGCGACTTGTCGCAAAAGGATTTGATCAAGTGTATGGCATTGATTACTCGGAAACTTTCTCCCCAGTCGTCCGGAACTCTTCTCTTCGCATGCTGTTTGCGTTGGCTGCAGAAGCAGGAATGAAAATGCACCATTTAGATGTGGACACAGCATTTTTAAACGGAGATTTGGAGGAAGAAGTTTACATGAGTCAGCCAGAAGGATTTGCTAAACCTGGCCAAGAAGACAAAGTATGCTTACTAAAGCGTTCGCTTTATGGCCTCAAGCAAGCTTCAAGGGCATGGTATAAAAAGTTAACTGAAATTTTACACTGCATAGGTTTTAACCAAACTCCTTCCGAAGCGTGTATTTATACTAAGAAGGTTGGTAACGATTTAATAATACTCGGCTTCCATGTCGATGACATTGTCATATTTTACAAGGAAAATAAAGCGCTTGACACTGTCACAACTGACTTACAGAATTATTTTAGCCTGAAAGTCATCGGCCCATTAAATTATTATTTAGGTTTGAATATTAATTGTAAACCTAACGTAATTAAAATGTCGCAAGAAACTTATATTCATGATTTGCTCGAAAAGTTTCAAATGTCCGACTATGCCTACGCCACTGGAAACTAAAAAATTGTTGCCGTGTGAAAAAGGTAATGATGATTCTTCATTATACCCGTATCAGAAGTTAATCGGATGCCTGATGTTTCTCGCCGTTAATACGCGACCTGATATTGCTTTTGCTGTATCATATTTAAGCCAGTTTAACACTAAATATGATAAAACTCATTGGATAGCGGCGAAGCGCGTATTACAGTATTTAAAAGGAACTATCGATTTGGGCATTACTTACAGGAAAGGCGGAGGACGTTTAGTTGGTTATGCGGACGCAGATTGGGCCAACTGTCCTATGGATCGTCGCTCATACACTGGATTTTACTTCTCGATGGCCGGTGGAGCAATTTCATGGGAGAGTAAAAAGCAAACTACCACAGCTTTATCTTCGAGTGAGAGCGAATTTATGAGCTTGGCGGGTGCGGCTAAGGATGCTGTGTTTCTGAAGCGGTTGATGTTCGAATTAACTGGTGAGTCAACTGTTGTCACTATTTACAATGATTCGCAGTCTGCCCAAAAATTGGCATTGAATCCGGTCCACCACAATAGAACCAAGCATATAGACACAAGATTTCATTTTATACGCGATTTATTAGCTAACAATGTTATTAGTGTTGTCTATACTCCTACTTTGGAGATGTGGGCTGATGTGCTCACTAAGCCTTTAGCTCGCATTAAGCATCAGAATTGTGTAAAAGGAATAGGTTTATGTTTATAATCTTGTTTTGATTACGGGGGAGTATGTTGTATAACTGGCTAATCAAAATTTTGAATTTATATTTCTTTTACTACATGTTGTATTCTACATGATGTCTTAATGTCACTTCAATCAATAAAGTCAAATACATCAATAAGTACAATGAAATATATTTTTTAATGATTTATTCAAACATGGTCCAAAAAAGCTCTGTTTTCGATATTAGTATGTTGTTTATGCACTTTTATTTATGAAATCCACATATAAATGTTCCTTATTTTTATTTTTAACTCAGTTTCACAAAAGTGCAAAAAACGGTTTTTTGGACTGAAATTGCCAAAGTTTGGTGCCATATAGGTGCCGAAAACTGTGAGTTTGATGTAAATATGGGATACCATTTCGGTAAACCACGTTGGTGTTAATACGATAAGCCAAAAAAAAACACGAAAAAATCGACCGTTACAGATCGAAGGTCATTAGGAGCTAGGAGCTCTTAAATTTCGTTCGGTTGATGAAATGGCTGCTAGTTCCAGCATATTCAAGATCCAAGCCTTGCGCTGGTTTTCAGACAAGTCCCTTCGACAGGGTTGATCGTAACACTACGTCTATCTACACAACGAATTCCTAATCCTATACTATTAAACGAGCAATATTTGTATATATAAATCCTATACTAATTAGACGAGCAATATTTGAAATCACGTTTTCTCGAAAACGGCTCCAATAACGATTTCAATGAAATTTGGAATATGGGGGTTTAGGGGGCGAATAATCGATCTAGCTGGGTCAAATGTCTGAGAAAATTAGTTTTCTCCGTATTTTCTCTATTTTCACCCGAGCAGAGTTCTACCCCGGACTAATATTAAATTGGAAATTATGAATTATTCGACTATATTTAGGTCTATAAATTCACTTGATGATCCGTTTTCCCTTATCAGTTCAAACTATGAATTACATTACTTGTATGAAATCGTACGTCAGCCAAATTGCATGCGTTAACTGCGCTCATGCACGATACATTGTAGATTACAATATCCTGTCAAGTACTATTTTCAAATTTGTATATTTGTTTGTATGTCAATGGGTTTTTAGTAAACGCGACGGCACTATCTCTAAAATTTCGTTGAGATTTACATTCTAGCTAGCTCAGATCCGGGAAGATTCGATTCTCGGTGCTTTCACAGACACCGCAAAGCTCGGTCTCCCAAGCTATTGATACTTGGGAGAGCGAGTTTTGCTCCGCTCCAAGGATTTTAGGGAGAAAAACTACATATGTCACTATTTCAAATACAACTGTGATTTAATTTCACCTATGCCAAAGCTGTGTAGCTGGATAGAATCTGCCCCAAACAGATTCTGCCGTAACTACACCGACGAAGGGTGTAAACCGACTAAGGAAAACTGACTGAAAAATAACGTTTTTTAACCCCCGACGCAAAGAGAGGGGTGTTATAAGTTTAACGTGTCTGTGTATCTGTCTGTGGTATCGTAGCTCCCAAACGGATGGACCGATTTGAATGCAGTTTTTATCGTGTCATAGATAATTTTATCCCGAGTGTAAGAACACTAAGCTAAGAAGCCACGTTTCATTAAAATCTGTTCAGCCGTTTTTGAGATATTGGACTTTGAAATGATAATGTCGGGGGTTTTTCAATAATATCTACTTAGATTTTCGGTGAAGGAAAACATCGCTATAAACCGGTCTAATCCCAACAAGACTTAGTTTTCCCTGAGGGTTGGAAGGTCAGAAGTGGCAGTCCCCTTGTTCTAAAACTAGTGCCTACGCGAAGTCTCGGGATTAGGTGCCCGCTTGGCTCCCGGGCTACTTTAGGATGCAATCATGAAATACGCTACAAGGATGATTTTGAATTTCGAAAGGCTTTCGTTAAAGGCAGATGTTTCAAGGAAAGTCCACACTGGAAGGGAGGCAGGTGGGTAGGGCGCGACGCGCCGGCGCCTGCTGTTTGCCGACCACTCCCGTGCGCTGCCGCCCTGGTACTTTTGGGGGATGTGTGCAAACAATTTAGGGGATATGCAAAAAAAGATTAGTTATTTCAACCTGCACGGGTTTCATTAGGGGATTTGTTTTAAAACTACATACTCTATGAAAACATGGTCTAGAGGAACAGTAAAGCGGAATAAATTCTGCACAACCTTCACTTTTGTGAGACGAAAACAGGGCTTCTAACGAGCACTCGTACCAAATTTCATCAAAACTCCCCGGGATTTCCAGGTTTAACAATCTCGTCTGTACTATAAGGTAAGCTTGTAAAGTTGAATTGAGTATTGTGTTCAAATTCATTGACACTTTCAGCAATTAAGTAGTGTTGCTCCATCCATAATTTAATTAATTACGAATCAGTTAAAGCCCAATCGTGCATCAATCAAACGGCATGCAGATTGATCGGCCCCTAAAGATAAGCGACCATGAGGCAGCCATTAAATTGTTTGTTCTATTAAAAGGGGCAATGGAGACAAACAGAGCGAAAGGGATTCCCTTCTGTTTGGAAAGTACTCGAGCCCGCCGCCAATGCCTAGCCGCTCCGAAATGGAAATAAAATGTATTGCGTATTATTTTACTAACTTCATTTCGGTAAAGTGCCTTTTTGATTATGACGAGCTGGGGCGTTATTCGGGGGTGTTAATGTTTTTCATTTGACATTGCCGATTTTCTGTCATTTTTCAATGATATCTCAGGAGGTTTACGAGTTTCGTCCACTTTCTGGTATTACCACAGAATTGACAGAATAACTAATACTACAGGAAATCCACTCCCTTAGTGTAGACGTCGGCTGCCAGAAAGCGAGATGACATAGGAGAGGGTTGTCGACGAGTCAAATAAACATTCAATGGAATTGGATTTCGTAACAAAAAATACTCAGTACTCTCAGCAGTGCTCTGGTTCTTAAAGTAAAACGGTACCATTGCTAACACAGTTAACTGACCATACGTACACTTTATGTGCATTGTAATAGGGTTTAATATAAATATAGGACGGTCAGTTAGCTGTGTTGGCGTTTGTACACAAAAAGAAAACGGGTCCGTCCCAAATGTGACCGTCCTTGCTCCTTCCTGCACTCCTTGAATCTCACAATATAAATGTTACACCACTTACACCGACCGCTTTCGCCTGCCTACGAAGCAAGAGGTCCTGTGTGATGAGCTCGAATATTTGTTCCTGAGTCATGGATGTTGGCTATACTATATTTAAGTATTTATTTATCTATATAGTTTTTTTATATTATTTTATTTGATTTTTTTTTTATAAAAAAAAAAGAAATTACATTTTATACTTTTCATACAAACTCGCCAAACTGTGACGTTTGATGGCGAGGTAAGTATGTCTATCGTCGCCTTGTACTCAAGCTTTGCTTAGTTTGGGACTAGGTCGATTTGCGTTCCGAAAATATTAATTAATTAATTAATTTACAGAACTTGGTAGTTTTCGCCCGGTAACATAGACAACAATTTTTTCCCTCTGTTTTTCATCGAGAACAATTCTCAAAACAAAAACAAGGCCGACGGCCATCGAACAATAGCTCATCGATTACCAGGGCCGCATGAGCCGAAAGCGTCAAATTATGTTGTTATAGCAACAGGGGGATTCGCTCGGGAAATAATCGAGTAATTATTAAGAGGCGCGTGGCGGTAATGGCTCGGGATGTTATTATGTAATGGCTGCCACGCTCCGCCTACTGATTTAATTCTGGGATCGGAGAGTAAAAGAGGGATCAGAATAAATTAATGCTACCTTCCTCTGGTCTGCGCCTAGTTACTAAGGATCATTGATAGGAGATTTCGATTTTTGCGATTCGATTTAGCAATGGTAGATTTTTCTATTTCAATTTATTCATTGCATACAACATGTCAAACTGGCAGATTTTTTTCGTTTTTTACATGGTTTATTTGTTCAATAAAAAATATGCACACTGAAATAATTTGCAATGCTGTGGTATTGTAGTGCGTGATGTCTGATGATGAACTCAATGGAATCCTACTATCCTATTACTTTTCAATATATGTATGGATGTTTGGATGTATCACGCTTAAAGGGCTCAACCGATTTGGATGAAATTTTGCACGAAGATAGTTTATATTATAGTCTGGATTAAAATATAGGATAGTTTTTATCCCGGGTCCACTCAGACGAAGTCGCGGGAGGTAGCTAGTTCTATATAAAACCTCAACGTAATATAATATTAGTTTTGTCGGTGAGTACAGACTCATTTCTTTATTGCACAGGCAAAAGAGTGTAGTCTTCAATAAAAAAATCTGTCTGCCTTTTTGGACAGACTTAACTAATTACCACTCTCCCTTGAGCGGTTTCGGCCACGCCGACTGCGTCAATTCCGGCGCTGATGGCGTTTATGTGTTATGGTGGCTCACGTAGCCGATCTTTTTTACGAAGACCCGAGACCCGAGTACACAACATGCACAAAATAGTAGATTACTGCAGAGGCCGTGAAGTAAGGGATTGCTGGACGAGGTTGGGGTAGACGGCCGAGTCGTAGACGAGGCCGAATACACCGAGTCCAGCAATCCCTGTTCCGGCCGAGGATTGTATAGTACTTTTCTCAAACGATGTGAGGAAATATTAAAATTAAAATAAATACTAGGTAATCAATTAAATAATAGGTCATTTGCGCCTTTTTTATTTTTTAAACATGCCATTTGAACAAGCCGTTCGAGCACCATGTTTAACCGCACATAAAGTATAGTACCATAGATTATTTTTATTTTTTTTATGAAGCAAGTATGCTTACAGTGTCTAGTGGTGGTTGGCAGTATGTAAATTTTCCTTTGTCAGTTTAATATTAGTAAGCAAATTTAAAAAGTTAGAGTAGCGGACAATAATGGTTTTACTTAGGGTTTTCATACATTACTTCTTGGCGTAAGGCCAAGAAGTAATGTAGGGAGCCATAAACAAGAAACTTCACGTCTTCATTTCGTGATATTAACGCGTACATTTCCGAGCATGTTTGAGAAATAATTATTTATACATCAAAGTATAACTGCTCTATATGTTTATACTTAGTACTCAGAAACTTGTAACGTAGAAGAACGAACCGCGACCGCAGGCCGCTGGCGACCGCAGCCACGCGGCGGAACGTCGCACGCAGTGGGCCCGACAATACCGCAATTGGACAAAAGTGCAGTAAAAGTTGGAATAAAATCTGGAACATTTTGCTATTTTATGGTAGCTGCTGTGATGAAATGGAAATGAAATTTGAGATTGTAGTTGTACATTTATCGGTGACCTCTCAGTTCGGAATATAGATGTAAGTTGTTAAAACTAACAATATATAAGAAATAATAAAAAACCGGCCAAGTGCGTGTCGGGCCAGTGTAGGGTTCCGTAGTTGCCTGTCTGTCTTAGTTACATCGACGTGCGGTGCGGTTGCGTCGGCCGAATTTGTACGAAAATCGGCCTTTTCGGTTTTCCTTTTAAATTAACGCCCACATCATGGATTTAACGAGAAAAAAAATTACATCCTCGCTTTAGGTGTAGGGGAGGTAACCTTAAAAAATATATTTTTCGAGATTTTATTCTACTGTTTTGTCGGCGCGATTGTTTTATACAGGGTGATTCAGGAGACGTGAGCAGGATCAACCCTACACATACAGTTAATGTTAATGGATCTTTTACCATCGTAATTAAGTTAAACGCCCACAGTTTTTTTTTACATTTTGTTCTAAGTTTCATTCACAATAAATCATGGTCACCCTACACAACTAAAAAAAAATCACGTTAATCTTACCAATGCTGGTACGACTGAGTAGCTTATAAACTATTGAATCCGTAGGGTTGATCCTGCTCATGTCTCCTGAATCACCCTGTATACCCATGCTGAATTACAGTTTTCTAGTAGTAATGGTTACTGAGCTAAGCCGAAGATGGACAGGCAGACAGACGGACAGACGGACGGACGTGACGAAACTATAAGGGTTTCTTGTTGACTATGGAGTCCTAAAAAACGAGCATTATTTGTATGTTTATTTGTTTTTTGTAAATAAGCCTCCTATTTTTACTTGACTCTTCAGTTCTTGTTAATTGATAGTGTGAATATCGGTAAAATACTTCACAGAGATATTTGTAGATTGTCCGCAATTTTTTTATTTTTATTAAGCACATTTATTAATTTTCGGCAGCAACATATTTTTGTATTCTCCGCAGCACAGCATAATATTTTGTATACAATTTCCCCCAAATACCTCTTCTCATGTTGAAGTACTAGGAGAACACATTCCATAACCGTGAAAAAGACATACATACTTACTACATAAAACCGCTTACGTTTTCCCACTGTGCGGCAAACCTGAGCTAGAACACGGTGGGCATAACGGACAGTGGTCACGGGCTGAATCCGACCCGGTTGTGGGATCTCACAATAGGACATTGCCTGAAATCGTACCGTGAAAATGTGGCTTTACACTGTGTAATGTGGCGACAATTTCTGTAGGTAAATACATTGAGTTATGACTCGCTGTCAGAACCTACATAATACAGTGTGCCTATGACCTCGGCGCTTTCAATTCAAGATTAGACTCTGCTCGTCAAACTGAATCACTTTTGTTCTACAACTTTGTGAAATAGATAACTATTATTTCTCACATTTATGTGTTGTTTGAACTTTAACTGTACTGTGTCAATGTATTGTTAAATTGTCAATGTATTGCGAACACGGCCTCATTATATGACATCCACACAGACATCCATGATAGCGACAAGTATGATAATTAAAGTAATGGATGATGTACATTGACAATTTAATTTATTTTGTAAGTAATAATGAAAATGTAAAAAGAACATATTTTTGAAAAGTTGTAGAACAAAAGACGTTCCGTTTTAGGAGCATAATCGATATTTGCCTTTAAATCCCCAAGCTCAGAGACACCCAGTAGGTATATGTATGTACCTACATTATTTATTGTTTATGAAATATTCTTGCTCTTCGTATTCGTCAAAAACCATTATCATAAGTTTTACGAAAATTATGATATTGTAATAGGGAATATTCATGATTTTTTTTGATTTTTTTATCTATTCTATAAGTAATTATATAAACGGAAAAAAATATAACACTATCACAATATTATTAAATAAGCTAAAAATAAATAATTAAAACTACTATAATTTTCGGACGATCAAAACGCCACCATTTTGGCGCGCTCATTTGTGACGTCACCGTGCAGTGTGCACTAAGAACAAATTAACAACAAAGTGTTTGATTCACACTTTTAATAAATGTGAGTGATTAAAGCTTATAAGATCAACTTATTGTAATGGAAGAGCACACAAAAAAATGCTGGAATAACCTCCCACCACCTATTAAGGAGAGCATTACTATTAGTGGGTTCAAGTCCAAACTGAAAAAACACCTAATGGCTCAACAAGTTATTGCTGCCTAAGGGTAGGATATCCAAAACACCATTACTAGCTCCCATTCCTAAAAACTATTAGCCGCAATTTAGTTAACCGCTAATTAATAAAATTATAAGTATGTATAATATAGGTACTTTTATTTTTGTAACATATATATATATATATTTTATAATAATATTTCATATAAGGTATTTGTATCTACTGACACAAGTCTCACAGTACGCTGTCCCGCACACCCCGCTGGCTCCACAGAAAACCAGCGCCGTTGATCACGCTAGCCGTGCCAACTGCATTGCTGAGTGGAGGCCATTTCAGGTCCACATCCCTACTTTTTCGATGTATTTGTTAATGTGTTTTATTTTTATTACTTATGATGTGTTGTTGCCTGAATAAATGCCATTCTATTCTATTCTATTCTATTCTATAAAAGCTTATTATAAATATTGTATTGTCCCTATGTGTGAAAATAACATTAAAACTGCAAATATTTTCATACGCCGAAAGGTGCAAATATAAGGATAAAGTGGTGTAAGGCGATGAGGAGAGATAATGTATCGTGCTTGAGTAGTTTATATTGTTGTGAAGATCATTTCGACGTGAGTATTAAATATTGTAAGTACTTAAAATCTTTTATTATTCTATTAAAATTTAATATTCCTAATAGGTACTTACCTACATATCTTTGATTATATAATACTAGCTTCTGCCCGCGACTCCGTCCGCGTAGAACTCGTTTGTATCGTAGCTCCATACAAACTTTCAACCCTCCACGTTATCCCCTTGGGGGATGATTTCCGGGATAAAAACTATCGTATGTCCTTCCCCGGGACTCAAACTATTCAGCGGTTTAAGCGTGAAGAGGTAACAGACAGACAGACAGACACACTTTCGCATTTATAATATTATAGTATATATAGTATATAGTATATATAGTATATATAGTATATAGTATATATAGTATATAGTATATACTAGCTTCTGCCCGCAACTCCGTCCGCGTGGAACTCGTTTATATCGTAGCTCCAACAAACTTTCACCCCCCACTTCATCCCTTTGGGGGGTGATTTCCGGGATAAAATGTATTCTATGTCTTTCCCCAGGACTCAAACTATCTCTATACCAAATTTCATCCAAATCGGTTCAGCGGTTTAAGCGTGAAGAGGTAACAGACAGACAGACAGACAGACACACTTTCGCATTTATAATATTAGTATGGAAGTATGGATTAGTATGGATAGTATATAGTATGGATAGTATGGATGGAAGTACGGATATAGTTATAGTATATAGTATAGTATAATAGTATATAGTATGGATAAATACGTACTAGTTTTTTATTCCACTTATTTAACAAAGACACCTACGAGTATTTGAAGTAGTTTAAAAGTCTAGCTATTTGAATCGCCAAAATAGGTTCTAATTAGTAATTACTTAATTGACCAATCTCACGAGTATAAAAAAAACAAGGAATATGAAAATTTATTGAATACTAGCTTCTGCCCGCGACTCCGTCCGCGTGGAAATCGTTTATATCGCAGCTCCATACAAACTTCAACCCTCCATTTCATCCCCTTAGGGGGTGATTTCCAGGATGAAAACTATCCTATGTCCTTCCCCGGGATTCAAACTATCTCCATACCAAATTTCATCCAAATCGGTTCAGCGGTTTAAGCGTGAAGAGGTAACAGACAGACAGACAGACACACTTTCGCATTTATAATATTATAGTATATAGTATATATAGTATATACTAGCTTCTGCCCGCGACTCCGTCCGCGTGGAACTCGTTTATATCGTAGCTCCAACAAACTTTCACCCCCCACTTCATCCCCTTGGGGGGTGATTTCCGGGATAAAATGTATTCTATGTCCTTCCCCAGGACTCAAACTATCTCTATACCAAATTTCATCCAAATCGGTTCAGCGGTTTAAGCGTGAAGAGGTAACAGACAGACAGACAGACAGACACACTTTCGCATTTATAATATTACTAGCTTCTGCCCGCGACTCCGTCCGCGTGGAAATCGTTTATATCGCAGCTCCATACAAACTTCAACCCCCCATTTCATCCCCTTAGGGGGTGATTTCCAGGATGAAAACTATCCTATGTCCTTCCCCGGGATTCAAACTATCTCCATACCAAATTTCATCGCAATCGGTTCAGCGGTTTAAGCGTGAAGAGGTAACAGACAGACAGACAGACAGACACACTTTCGCATTTATAATATTAGTATGGATGGATAGTGATAGTGATATAAATGACTTGCCGGATTCAATCAAACATAACTGCATCTTATTCGCCGACGACACGACTATAATAATTGAGGGTAGAAACCTAGACACCTTTGAAAATAATATCAATCAAACACTAAATGATGTTATTCAGTGGCTAGACAACAACCATCTTCAAATCAATCTCGGGAAAACCAAGTTCATGCAATTTAAATCATATAGATCCCCTAAACATCATCTAAAAATAGAGCATAACTTAAATGCTATTGAAGAAGTAAAGAGTACTACCTTTCTTGGTGTCACTCTAGATAGTTACTGTAACTGGAAGGAGCATGTAGACATGGTTTGTAAAAAAGTCAATAAATTCCTATTTGCGCTATGGCGACTTAAACAAACAGTTTCGCTACAAACTGCACTTATTGCATACCATGGCTACATACTATCGGTCCTGAGATATGGGATCATCTTGTGGGGTAACTCAGTCGATTCGAATCGTGTATTTATAGTTCAAAAAAAATGTATTAGAACCCTTTGTGGTGTCAATTATCGCGAATCGTGCAGGCCTCTCTTCCAAAAACTAAATCTGCTTACCTTGCCCTGTCTTTATATTTTTGAAATTGCCAAATTTGTTAAAGTCCACATTGACCTTTTTGATTTTGTTGACAAGGAAACAACTCGACCGCAGAGAAAATGTCGTTTAGCATTACCTGTAGATAGTAAGCTAGTAATAAGGAACAAGAGTGCACACAACATGTGTATTAAAGTATATAATAAACTACCACCAACTCTAAAAACATTATCGGACATGGAATTTAAGAATAAATTGTATAAAATGCTTTGAGATGAATGTTTCTATAGTCTTAACGACTTTTTTGGACATAAATTTAAATGTTAATTTCCTGAATGTTTTTCCTAGTCTTACTGACTTTATTTGGACATAAACTTTAATTATTTCTTTTTTTTTCATAATATAATAAATTTAGTATCTAATAATCTGAATGTTAATTATTAAATGTTAATTTTATTATCAATTGTGCTATCAACCTTTATTAATATTTACGACGTAGTATGTAAGACCTTACTTTCACATGCCTGTATTGGTAGAACATATCGAGGGAAGCAAACTGTGCCTTAATCCACCTTTAACTGTACCATGTGTTCTTGTGAATAAACTTTCATTCATTCATTCATTCATTCATTCAGTATGGAAGTATGGATTAGTATGGATAGTATATAGTATGGATAGTATGGATGGAAGTACGGATATATTTATAGTATATAGTATAGTATAATAGTATATAGTATGGATAAATATGTACTAGTTTTTTATTCCACTTATTTAACAAAGACACCTATTTGAAGTAGTTTAGCTATTTGAATCGCCAAAATAGGTTCTAATTAGTAATTACTTAATTGACCAATCTCACGAGTATAAAAAAACAAGGAATATGAAAATTTATTGAATACTAGCTTCTGACCGCGACTCCGTCCGCGTGGAAATCGTTTATATCGCAGCTCCATACAAACTTCAACCCTCCATTTCATCCCCTTAGGGGGTGATTTCCAGGATGAAAACTATCCTATGTCCTTTCCCGGGATTCAAACTATCTCCATACCAAATTTCATCGCAATCGGTTCAGCGGTTTAAGCGTGAAGAGGTAACAGACAGACAGACAGACAGACACACTTTCGCATTTATAATATTAAGTATGGATCTGTAACTTATTTACCTTGTCCAGCTTTTACTCCTCTTAGTTCAGCGGACGTAAAGGCACAAATATTTGCGAAGTACGTATTTAGTCATCATGAACACATGAATTTTAGGCAGATTATCCGAAATGATAATTTGAAAAAATAATCATGTGTGTATATTTATTAAGCAATATAGATTACACGTGATTTTTTTTGTCTATTTCTAAATCACATGCATATTCCCTATTGTTGTACTACAACGAATTACCATAATACTTTTAAAGTCGTGATAAAATCTGCTTAAAGTTCTAAGGTAGCATCTCTGTTAACCTGTATGTTATAAATGATAATTGAACAGGTAAAACTTGCTCAAATGACACGTAAAAAATTGAACAACTTATTTCGAAACGCTAAAGACCGGAAAGCTTTAAAAAATCCGTTTCTTCCGCACCCTGTATCAGGTTTCAGTGCATCTGCGTAAGTGAAGTGCCAACGCTCTCGGCGAGTATGCGAGCCTGGTACTTTTCATTACTTTCGAAGGGAGTAAAGTAAAGCATTCGATATGAACTGAATAACTAAGTACATAAGATATATAGGTACGTTTATTTATCTGTAAAAATTAACCGTTATAGTGCGACTCTATCTGTCTGTCCATCTGTCACAAGTCACCAAGTGGCTCCGTGAGCTGTAGACCTCGCGAAATTCCATATATTCGAACCTGCTTAAATTCCACGAGATACGAATTACTTACAACTACATATTCCAAATTTCAAATTGATAGCACAAGTTGTTCCTGAGGTAGTTCAACGAGTGAGCGAAGCAAACGAAATTGTCCGTTTCAGCGGCGCTACCACGAACTTCGAAAGTCGAAGTTCGTAATACATGCATCCCTGTCACTCGAGTAAGGGAGTGCGATAGAGATGGAAATACCCGAACTTCGACTTTCGATCCCAGTCCAGATGTCCGGCCGTTTTCCTCTGCAGGTCGCATTTCTCAACCGATTCTCGTGAAATCTTGTGAGCAGATTCAATAATTATATAGATTTTTTCTGGATTCAGTTTTATGAAATTAAAAGAAAAACAAAAGCCATGGCTTGCTGTTCTACAGAGCCACTAGTTAATAAATGAGTATGAGTATGAGTAACGACCGTAATAATAATAATCATTCTAGAGACATCATAAATGTTACGAGTCTGTCTGCCCGCGAAATTATAACCTCAATTGTTCACACTCGTGCTTTTCGCGGAGACAGCTTTATAGTTCTAAGATAGTTATTTCAATTCTCGTTCGCAGGGACCCGACTTGGTTTCTCTGTCAATACGAGCACGATAAAATAAAGCCACGAAGTGTAAGTTTATGGCGGTTTTATGCTTCACGAATACGCCTACGCAATATGTACAGCCCTACACCATTGAGCAGTCAATTGCATCGTTGAAGGGAAAATTTAAGAAACTTTGGGTAATATATTGTATTCAACTTTCTTGTATTAAATGTATTCCTCTCTTTTCCTGTCGATACAATTTCTCGTCTCCTTTCTTGTGTGATAGTTATGTTTTCCATTATACTCGTTTGTGTATGTATATCTAATATATCTATAGCCTTTCTTGTACCTTGTTGTACATGTTACATTTGTCTACCTCTTATCTCACCTACTCATAGGTTAAGTGGAAGAGATCCCTCAAATGTATAAGTTTGCCATTGTACATAACTTATCTTTTTGTTAATTGTTTATTTTATTATGCTTGTTTTATACAATAAAGAGTTGTACTACCTGTTGGAAACTCGATTGTGTATTCAAATTTGATATATCGAATGTTCTTCTTGTTCTGACTATGATTGAAGTATACCTAATCAATATAATGATGGTGTACTATTTAATAGTAAATTGTGCATTAAGGTACTTTGGAGACAACATTGAACTAGTCGAGAGAGACTTTACAGTTAAGGAATAATTCAGAAAATAATGCTTTGAAGTTTAAAAATCATAGCTGTAAATATTGCTCTTTGGACGCGTTCCGCGTTAATATTAAGGGTTATAAAGACTCCGCCGCATACTGGAATGCAATTAGCGGCGACAGATTTGCAGACTCATGTAGATGTGACAGGTATTCGTAGAGGTGTCGTAGAGTGACGAAGTTCTTTAAAGATGTAAAGCGTGCAGACTGCCTCGACATGAGCTCGCCAGTCCAATTTTTGGTCAGCAATAACGCCAAGGTATCTGATGTTGGAGACGATAGTAAACGTGCGGTGCAATTGCCCCTCACGGTAGGATTCATGCAGATGTGTGAACAATATCAGTTTCCCCGGGAGGTATTCGAAAATTAAGTGAGAATCGAATAACTTTAGGTTTTCCGATGTTTAATGTCCAGGACGTTATTAGCGATGCATTCCATTATCCTTGAAAGAGCGAATTCAGCATTACATTTGGCCTCCTCTAAGAAGTGTCGTAGACAAGAAAAGCTGTGTCGTCTGCGTAAGTAAAGAAATCGCCGCTAGGAATTGATAATTGACACGGATCATTGATGTAAATGAGGAACAGTGTTGGGGCCAGAATACTCTTAACGGAATTTGAGGTATATAAAAGTCATGCCACGTCCACGTCCACGTCTCATCAACTCTTAATACAGAAAATATCACATACGTAGTCACAACTCGCAACCCTATATCCAAGTCATTAAAGTTAAGAATTGCCTATTTATTTACGAAGGTAAACTGCAACGCGGTTTTAGCTGTTTGACAGTACAAAGGGGTGGTACAGACGTACACGTGGCGCATATCACGCTCTTAATTAATGGGAAATGCTGTAATTTGGGGTTTATGAGATTCGCCGGGTTTAACACATTCATTATAACGTTCCTGTAGGGTTATACTCGACTAATTTAGGGTTGAATTGGAATTTGTTTTGGATTTGTCGCATGCCCTACTGACTGGTGGAAGCGGTGGGTAATACAAACAAATTCCTATTTATTCATTCGTTTTCCATATAACCCTCCGCTGTTCAATAACTTCTTTTAAACTCACCTCATCGCGCACCGTTCAGGTTTTTACAATTCATAGTAACTAAGCGTATCTAACCATACGTCTAGTTTCGCTAAGCGTGACGGGTGAGGCTTGAGCGCATTCCGAATAACATCCCTGCCCCGCTATTGTCAAACTTGTTTTAAGCTCACCTCAACGCTCAACCACAAATATATATTGACGCCGCGATTCGTAGTAACTAAGCGTAGGTAGAGGTCTAGTTCCATTAGGCGTAACGGGTGGGGTGAGGCGCATGACAGCGTTAATAATAACACCTTTGTGAGGTAGCTAACTCTCACCCTCAACACAGCTCACCCTCGAGAGCTCTGGCGACCTACAGGGTCTCTTGTAAGGTAGAGACACTTCCCGGGTCTGCTATCCTATCTCAAACATCTATCCGGATATGAGCGAGATGGCATTCTGCTGTGCTAATGCTAACCTCTTTAAAGCCCCTACACGCACGCGGCGTGCACACGGCGTATTTTAAATATACAATTTTACATGTCAATTGTTTATACTACATATATAGGTAATCAATAACCAATACATATATATCGATTTTTTTCGTGGATCCACTAATTCGAAATTAAAAAAACCGACCAAGTGCGTGTCGGGCCACGCGCAGTGTACGGAACCCTACAGTAGGCCTGTCTGTCTTAGTAACATCGACGTGCGGTGTGGTTGCGTCGGCCGAATTTGTACGAAAATTGGCCTTTCCTAGTACACATTAAGTTGGTCGACTATTACTCGGTAACTACTTATGCCTACTTGTCCGTGATAGTTTTCCTTTTAAATTCATTATATGTACCACTACCACGATTTTTTTCACATCCCCAGTAGTAGCCATTTAGCCGGCAGGGAGGGGGGGGGACACATGACTGGAACAAAAATTAGGGCTTTAAAGCCCAATATCTCGGAAACGAATCACTGATTTGAAAAACGAGCTATCCAACGATACCCCACGCCATGCGTTTAACGAGATAAAAATTTTGATCCCCGCTTTAGGTGTATGGGAGGAACCCCAAAAAAATTTTTTTTCAAGATTTTATTGTACTGTTTTGTCGGCGTGATTGATTTATATACCCATGCCGAATCACAGTTTTCTATTAGTAATGGTTACTGAGCTAAGTCGAAGACGGACGGACGGACAGACGGACATGGTGAAACTATAAGGGTTCCATGTTGACTACGGAACCCTAAAAAGAATAGACAGGCACGCCAGTTCTACAGATTAAGAGCCCAGCTAAGTGATGCTGAATTTTTTGTCGCTTAATTTTTATAGACAGACTCGCAAGATCTACAATTCACAGAACCACTAGTACTTATTAGTCGATACTGGATGTGTATTCAATAGTGTAGCTGCCGGTTTTGGGAAGTATGCGCAGGAGTGCGCAAATACGGCTCCCGCTAATTACCTGCGCCGGCGCAAATATGTGCACATCATTACTTACTCCTTACCTCGTCTTACCCGCACGATGGCGACAATATTGGCTGCGAAGTATATTCTTAAGTTTGCTTTGGGCTAAGTTTAAATTTATCTTTATCAATATTCCCAGATCTCAAAACTTCTTGGTCTCAAAATACCTAAATTACAGAATGCCTAATATTTAGAAAAATATTAGGCATTCTGTAATTTAGGTATTTTGAGGTAAATTTGATTTTTTTTTTCCGGTGATTTGAGAATTCTTTCTCTCTTAATATGGCCGAATTTCAAAATAGCTTCGTCTCATAATGCCTAAAATTCAAAATTTAGGTGTTTTCTGTTTGAGTTTGTCATTTCTCTCATCGGTATTTGAAGGAATTGTGCATTTCAATCTTTGGGTATTTAGACAATATGACGTTTTAGGTCAAAGTCATAATGAATTTCGGTCATTTCAAGAATGAGACAATTTGACATTTTAGGTATTATGAGCCGATGGTGATTTGAACATTAGGGGTATTAGTGAATAAGGTATTATGAGATTTACCCCGCTTTGATTTTGTGATTGGCTTTAAATATCCTCTCATTAATAAGTACCAAAACCTTAATCCACTGACCTAAGAGTTATGGGGTAATGCCCTCGTCATCATCATCATCATTAGCCGAAAGACGTCCACTGCTGGACATAGGCCTCCCCCAATGAGTGCCAATGTGACCGGCCCCGCGCCATCCGCATCCAGCGGACTCCCGCGACCTTTACCAGGTCATCAGTCCACCTTGTCGGGGGCCTACCCACGCCGCGCCTTTCGGTACGTGGTCGACACTCTAGAACCTTTCCGCCCAACGGCCATCGGTTCTACGTGCAACGGGACTTAGTCGCGTACCTATAATTACATAATTATATACCTCTATTGCGCCACTCTCGCGCAGAAGAAGATGGGGGGGGGCATTTTTTTTTTCACTTCTACCGGCACTCCCGGAGTGCAACCCGGTTTTTTTTTTTAATACCCTATCATACACGAGAGGAGGCCTGCGCCCGGCAGTGGGACGTATAAAGGCCAAGACGATGATGAGATCAAAAGGGACGTGTTCTGTATTTTAAGGCATAACATCCTCCCAGCATGTTAAAGTCAGGTGTAACACGACACTTGCAAATAGACGTAGAAAGTATACAAAGGTTCGTCGAACTCCGAAAAAATAGTACTTTACTGTTTTTGACATGCAGTCAACATCACGTCGGCGGTGTTGGTTACCGCGTAACGTGAGAGTTTATGTGTTTTGCATCGCGACTAGATGTTTATATCAATATTTTTAGTTGGATAGGTGTTCGTGCGTAGAATTTTTGATGTTTTTATGAGTACTTACCGTGGCCGTTTGACGAAGCTAACAAGATACAGTTAGTTATATACAGGTCAATGTCATTAAGAACGTAGATTCATTCTGTAAAAATCCTGATGCCCATAATTTTAATACACGAAATAAAAATTAAATAGCAACCAAAAAGTTTCGCGGCGTACTATACGAATAAAGTATACAAGTCTTTTTCGGGTCAATGTGTCCATTTTTATAATAAATTACCTAATGAAATTTTGGCTCTACCCTTTCCAGCTTTTAAAAAATACTTGACAAAAACATTGATGTCGAAGGCTTATTACAGGGTTGAGGACTATCTAACTGACAGAAATGCATGGCCCAAACCAGAGCCCAAAATAGCTTAATTATTCATATAGCTTAGTCGGGCATGTGTTGTGTGTGTGTCGGGTGTGTGTGTTGTGTGTGGTTTGTGGTTATGTTTTTTCTTTGTAATCATATTCAGTTTGACTTATTTCAAGTAGGTTAAGAACTATCATTGTCATAAGCTTATTTTGGGAAAAAAATAGTAAATTCTGAGTTTGTTTCGGCGTTTCTTCTTAACAGTGGTCTTCTTTTTAGAAACGCTGGTAGAATATTGACTTGTAAAAGTGCCATTACGGCCTACTTGCAGAATAAAATTCACTTATTTCAAGTCTTAGGGCGGTTTGCAATAACTTACGGTTACAGACAGATTAACGTTAAATATCGCCGGCAGCTTTATTCCATAGAAACTTGTTAAACTTTCCATACATTCAGATTTTAACGAACACCGCTTACAATTACAGACGGTTGGCGTCCCGGTCCGCTCAAGGGGGGGGGGGGGGGCCTTTAATTTGTCTACGACTAGATCACTTGTAGCGAATAATTCGATTAGAATTATTAATACTGTATCGGGTACCATTGTTTATTTATTTTTTATTATGAAACAAACAGTCTATCTATAGATTTAAATATTAATGAAAAAGTACGTATAGTAAATATAGATGTGTAAAGGTGGGTTTAGACCAAACGAGCGAAAGCTCATTCTATCCCCACTCTGCCAAATTTGTTGTGTGTAAACAGAGACAGAGCATTTTTTCGTTGTTCGTCCTTATTTTGCGAATATTCTAAAGCCTAAAGAATATTCTTGTGTACAGACACACTGGGCCAACGTTGGCGCGTGAGCAGGATGCAGCTATGCAAACGCATGAGAACTCTTCTTCTTCTAACGTATAGCTGCTTTCTGCTCCGCGCCAACGTTGGCCCTGTGTGCAGCAGGCTTAAGAATGCTCGCTCGCTTGGTGTAAACGACGGACGAGCGTGCGAACAGTCCCCTAGAGCGTTCATTCGTGTTCGGACGTGCTCGCTACGGGAAGAGATTTCTTCAAAGCGTTCTAGTGCTCGAGGGACTTGACACTTGATCTATCGTAGTATTCGTAGTAATCACAGAAATATTATAGACGTAATTATGGATTGGTCACAAGATAATAGTTATTTACGATACAAGTGCCGAAAATAGGAAATTCGCAACGAGTGGTGATAAATTAAAACACGACCGAGGGAGTGTTTTAAATCGACACGAGTTGCGAATGACCTATTCGCACGTGTATCGTACAACGTTTTACTGTACATATGGGCTCTTTAAAGTTTCGACATAGGCACGAAAAGTGCTCTTTTCCGCACTAGTGCGGGAAAGTAGGATCATATGTACTGTAAACGTCTTTTAATGATAGAAGCCTACCAAAATACCAGGTGTCTGTGGGATCCGAATTATGCAAACTATAAAAAGACTATTCATAAACAAGATGCTTGTCAAGAAATAGCAGTCTCTTCCTTTTTTTCTTTTTGAGTAATTGAGTTACAATGATACTTCAGCACTTGCAATTACAATATCAGTCTCAGAGTCCGACATATCGCACACAGTCCACAGACACCCGACGAATGAGCAACGGGCACTCGTTCACGATCTAAACATCTCTAGAGCATATGCTCTCGTTGATATTCGTGTGGTGTAAACGATGAAAACGAACTTTTGTTTACACTAAAAGGTCAAGAATGAATGCTCTGCTCTGGTTTTAGCTCTTTGTTTGTTTGGTCTAAACCCACCTTAAGGCAAAAAAGAAAAATGCTCGTTTTGTATTGCGTTTGTATTAGCGCTACTGTCATTGCGTTGGTAGCACTGTAAAAAGTCGCCGTTCGTGACCGCTCTAATTTGCACTCTCTGGTGCTACAAAACCTTAGTTTAATCAGTGTTAATTATCGTAGATCCAACGCACACTATGTAAAACTTAGAACCGT
Organism: Epinotia ramella; assembly: GCA_947578815.1. Classification (NCBI taxonomy): domain Eukaryota; kingdom Metazoa; phylum Arthropoda; class Insecta; order Lepidoptera; family Tortricidae; genus Epinotia; species Epinotia ramella. The sequence continues at coordinate 19,325,707 of OX388220.1, read as the reverse complement.
ATAGCTCCAGCCATATAAGTTAATATTACAAAGAAAATCACATAAGGGCACAACACAAATACTCAACGGCACATGCCTAAATACGTTCAAATGGGAATAAAAATTCATCTAACTCTATATAAATATGTATTGACTTAATCATCTCATATACAACGTGTTAATAAAATAACGCAAAACCTGAAAACCGTTTGTTCAGAATCGAGCATAGAATGCGAAAAAAAATTAAAATAAAAATTTTGACAAGATTTATTTTTTACATTTGTATGGAGTGTTGGCCGACTGGGGCGACCTGCTCCATACAAATGTAAAAAATAAATCGCGTCAAAAATTTATTTTTTTATTTTTTTCGCATTCTACTCTCGATTCTGAACAAACGGTTTTCAGGTTTTGCGCTATTTTATTAACACGTTGTATATACATGTAACGAAACCTTATTTATTTAATCGTATGGCATTAGTAGATTACTGCAGAGGCCGTGAAGTAAGGGATTGCTGGACGAGATTGGGGTAGACGGCCGAGTCGTAGACGAGGCCGAATACAACGAGTCCAGCAATCCCTGCTCCGGCCGAGGATTGTATAGTACTTTTCTCAAACGATGTGAGGAAATATTAAAATTAAAATAAATACTAGGTAATCAATTCAATAATAGGTAATTTGCGCCTTTTTTATTTTTTAAACATGCCATTTGAACAAGCCGTTCGAGCACCATGTTTAACCGCACATAAAGTATAGTACCATAGATATATTTTTTTTTTTATGTAGCAAGTATGCTTACATTGTCTAGTGATGGTTGGCAGTATGTACAATTTCCTTTGTCAGTTTAATATTAGTAAGCAAATTTAAAAAGTTAGAGTAGCGGACAATAATGGTTTTACTTAGGGTTTTCATACATTACTTCTTGGCCTAAGGCCAAGAAGTAATGTAGGGAGCCATAAACGAGAAACTTCACGTCTTCATTTCGTGATATTAACGCGTACATTTCCGAGCATGTTTGAGAAAATATTATTTTGGTCTTTAATGTTGTCACTCTTTAGTACCACCCAGGGGACACGTGCAGGGTTGTGGTAGGTAGCTCCTGCGGACGCGAGTAACAGTTGTCCCCCCTTTGTCAAGTGAGTGGCAACTCGACTGTTAGAAGTTCTTAAGCCGCCCGAAGGCCTCTAACTCGGCTTAACGACTACTGTCATAGACAGCAGCCGGGATCAACTGCTTAGCGTGCCTTCCAAAGCACGGAAGCGCTCATTTATACTAACCACTCTAACATCAGGCGGTCACACCCATCCAAAGACTGACCGGTGCCATCTTTGCTTAACCTGCGTTATCGTTTCCGACTCGCAGGCGCCGCTAAGCTATGAGCACTACTAATTTGACTGTACGAATATGTCTAGGCTATAACATGTTCCTAACTATACCTACCTATGGTTTAAGATAGGTCAGTTCATCATACCGTTTCAAAGAACTGTTCCTCATTAATAAACACTTGAATGAAATCTTTTGAAAGTCCTTTATCGGAAAGCGTGTGTTTGCGTGTCTCGGGCGGTAATCTGTTTGTGTGTGCGCGCGCGCTGCGCTGCGTCAATATTATCGCGATCGAGTTAGCTGCTTTTTAAAGCATTTAAAGGTTATATTTCGAGTGCTTTCTACCAGGAGTTAAGAAAGTGGTAAGGGCACAGGTGACGAGATTACTGTACTATCGACAACACAGCTAACTGACCATCCGTGCACTTTATATGCATTGTAATAAGGTTCTATATAAATACAGGATGGTCAGTTAACTGTGTTGGCGTTTGTAACTCACATGTAAAAAAATGCCACCTACTCCACCAACACGAACCAAGCTCTTAAATTATGACGATGATGACAGTAACCACGAATTCCGGGTTGCACTCCGGGAGTGCCGGCAGAAGTAAAAACTTGAATATTAACGTTGTGCATTTTTGAAATTTTGGAACGGTTAGGGAATAATTTTGCACGAATTGCTTTAATTATCAGTATAAAAAAATATATAAAAAAAATCTGGGTAATCTCCGGAACTATACCGGGTGGAAAAATCGAATGCAACATGGATGGCAACTACCTTAAATATTGTAAATATCACATTCTGTGTAAAGGAAACATTCCTTTGTTTTTAAAAATAATAAATTCTGCATTTAAGGATTTATGAAAAATTGCTTGCCTTAGTCGGGACTCGAACCGGTCAAATGTGACAAAAAATAACGTGCTCTATTTTATGATGCAGATTGAAAGGGTAACTGATAAGGTTCATTTTTCTCTAAATAACAAATACAATCAGAATAACGGAGTGCCATGAAAATTGAAAACTAAAAACTAAACCGGTTCGAGTCCCGACTGAGGCAGGCGATTTTTCAAAAATCCTTAAATGTAGAATTTATTGTTTTTAAAAACAAAGGAATGTTTCCTTTACACAGAATGTGCTATTTACAATATTTAAGGTAGTTGCCATCCACGTTGCATTCGATTTTTCCACCCTGTATACACATCCGATTCTTTCATCTGCGTGTATGGTCATGGCTATGTTTCTGCCCGCGGGTTTCCCTGCGTTTTTTGCCATACGAGGTTTACGGACTAATTTAGAACAAGCCACCAGACTACGCAAACTTTCACCTCTTCACGCTCAAACCGCTGAACCGATTGAGATGAAATTTGTTATGGAGATAGTTTGAATCCTGGGGAAGGACGTAGAATAGTTATCATCCCGAAAATCATCCCCTAAGGAGGCGAAATGGGGGATGAAAGTTTGTATTCAGCTACGATATAAACGAGTTCCACGCGGACGGAGTCGCGGGCAGAAGCTAGTACTATATAACTGAGGCTGACTGGTTAGCCTAGTGGGTAGTGACGCTGCCTACGAAGCTGAAGGTCCTGGGTTCGAATACCGGTAAGGGCAAATATTTGTGTGATGAGTATGAATATTTGTTTCTGAGTCATGGAAGTATTTATATCTATTATATATATCGTCGTCTAGTTCCCATAACACAAGCCATAATGAGCTTAATATGGGACTAGGTCGATTTGTGTAAGATTGTCCCCTAATATTTATTTATTTATTTATTATAACTCAACTTGTCCAGACAAGTTTCGTAGCTCTCCTAACTTTCCTCTATTACTGCTAAGTGCGTGTACCGCGTGTTTGTCGGCTGTACCCGAATCGATGTTGTTTGTGTAGGCCGGTATTATTTCAAGAGCAGTGTCACCCCGAGGCACCGGACCGGTTAGCCGATTGTTTTGGTACACATTGGAAAGGTTAAGGAGAACTAACAATATATCTTGCACTAAAAATGTAGGTACTGTTATGTCGACGGCTTGCATTGGCTGAAAGCTGGTTTGAACAATTACCACAAGGGCCGTTTTGTGAGCTATAGAATTCGCGAGCCTGTCTATTTTTGCATTTTTTTTTATTGAAAAACTCAGTCGACAAAAAAAAAATTAACTACACAAAATTTCATGAAAATCGGTTGAGAAATGCGACCTGTATAAGAGAACAGCTGGACATCCAAACTCAAATCCAATCATTTATTCGTGACCAAAGCAAAACAGATAATAAAAGACGTAAAATAAAAATAAAAGAACACATTTGGACATCCAGACATCCGGAGATACAAAAAACGTAGGCGCAACTGAAACGGAGAACTTCGTTCGCTTCGCTTGCTCGTTCAATTAGACGACAAAAGCTAAAATGAGATGAGAGTCAAAATCAGACATTGCATGCGAGCACTGAAACTGGTCTATACATATACTATTCGACTACTAATTGTGATTAACAATGCGAAAATTGCGAAACCCCGTATTTACCGTTTTACGAAAATCAAGTCAAATTTGTTGCTTTGGTGATGACATTTAAATCGACTAAAAGGTGAATATAACCAAGTCAGGGGACCGATTTTTGACTTTCGAGCGATCGAAAATGAAATAAAAGTAAATACGTTTGTAGTGTCAAAATGGCAAGCACTTACTTTCTACCAATAGAATTAATTACGTTTTTAAATTTTCTTTCGCTATTTCAAAATAGCATTTCATAATTTTTGTCAGTTTTCGAGTGAAAGAGTCGAGCGCTCGAAAGTCAAAAATCGGTCCCCAGGACGATTTTTTTGTTGTTAATGGTTAAAAGTTTAACTACCACAATTACGATTTATGTTTAGATCAGTCTAAGTAAACATACTTAAATACATTTTAAATAAAACGGCGCAGCGGTACCGTTAGATTCTCAAGAACTCCGTTTGTTTTCAAACATCTCGGAAAAGAATACAAACACCGTTTAAGCTTTTTATTTGTCCAACAAAAAACAATAGGGGAGGTGCTTCCTAAAAGGTTTCATGTCTCGCCCTGCCCCGCTCTCCCCTCGGAAGCGGAAAGGGTTGGGAACTTGGGAAGCCACATAAACAGTACCTTCAAATGTTAGCAAAGTTTATTTTGAGCTATAAGGGAAGTAAATTGATATTTTCCTTTCAAGGAATCCAATAATCGTTTTTCCAAGTTATTTATTTATTTATTTATATTTATTTATTCAATTGTATAAATCATGTACATTTCAATAAAGATGTTACAAAGTAATAAAAGTCAGGTCATGACGCCCTGTAAGGGCACACAATGATAAACTTAAAATAAGGTTATAAAAATTATAAGTCATTAAAACAGAATTAAAAATTGACATATTAAAAGCATTCAATTTACAATTTATAATGTCAGTATTACTTATTTATTACAATATCACAATTTATCATCATTTAAGAATTCGTCAATAGTATAATAACATTTGTCAATTAATATTTTTTTTAGTTTATTTTTAAATATATTGTCACGAGTTTCTTGTTTAATCGATTCTGGGATCTTGTTAGTAATTAAAATACATTTATAATGAGGGTTTTTTCTATACATATTTAGTAGCTGCAAATTTAACTGGTAATCAGTTTCTGTTTACTTCTGCTTTGTCCTGAATTTGTGAATATGTCACCCGTTTTTGCAAAGCACATGAAACTAGTGTTCCAGTACCACTTATAGCATAAATGTGGGTAAGAAAGATCGACAAAATGTGATATAGCGGCGCCGGCGGCGGTGTGTATGATTGTGTATGTATGTTTATATATAGAGCTATTTATGTACGTGTATTAATATAATTATATTAATTTTTGGCTTATTATAATCTCTGCACCACCTACTACATAATCTAGTTTTATCTCTTTCTCCGATACCCAAAGGTTGTCTGGAAGAGATCGCTCTTCAGCGATAAGACCGCCTGTTGTCTACCTCTACCTACATGTTATTGTATTGTTTCTCTTTTCAACTGCTTTGTTTGTGTGAGGTGTGCAATAAAGAGTATTTGTATTGTATTGTATTGTATAGCAGTGATATGTTGCTAGCCCATCGCCCACAACTCACTTCAACCCAACCTCTTAGCTTAATTTTACTACACCCACGGAAAGAAAGGGGGTGGTGAAATTCTAACCCGACACCACACGGGAAAGACAAATATATCATCTCGTGGCAACCATGATCAAAACAATTTCTGAGACTACTTATTCCCAATAATAGGTAAGTGTAATATCTTACGAATAATAGAGTCTATTCCAAATTAAGCCCACATAATATTGTCATTTGATCCTAGATTAAGTCATCATTTGAGCTTCGTCAGGTCCGGCCTTAAAGAAAGTGAACTGAATAGAAAGTACGCTTCCAACCAATTTCTTCAGAATACTTTCTTCACAATGAGGTCCTGCAAGCATCGCTACACAAGCGTGAAGCGTGCTTCGCTAGAATAGCTTTCTACACAAAAGTCTTACTTTCATAGGATTTCGATTTCAATCGGCAAACAGACAATGTCACCAATCTCATTCGGGTTTAACAGTGCGGATTGCGCGGGGCCTGTATTCCATTCCGTAATATTTTACGGAATATATTTGTCTACTTTCAGGTCTCTATCATAAGGTTGGGGACTCAAACTTGATTTTTACTCCCAAAGAAAGAAGGCAAAAAATATGCCTAAATGACGAAAATTCTATTCAAATATCTCGAAAAATTACGGTGATATGTACTCGTATCTTTCGGTTGTCCGTTTTAATATTGCTTGTTAGAGAGAGAAAACGCTCGCAGTTAGTGACGTCACAATCTGCGAGAGTCATAGGAAATGACAATCGTTTCATGTGAAGGTGCGTATTGCTGAAACGGGACGGAGTATACCCCCTCTTAAAACTTTGGACACTTATAACTTTGTGATTATTTATTGTCTTGTGTAACTTTTTTCTACATGAGATAATTAAACATTATTGATTTGGAGTCACCATCCCTATACTGCTTTAAATACAGAGACATGAAGAAAAAGGCGGAGGTTCTCAATTCGTCGGAATCTATAAATTTTAAATTAAATGTTCCTTCCTACAACGCCATATGGAGGCGTGCAGTGACATCTACCAGAAGACTTAGGCTTCTTAACGGCACCAACGTCTCAAATTATATTGAGAAATCGTCAGTAACGATAACTAAATAAATTATTTTGTGTCGTCGGAATCTTTTCATGTAGGCCGTATGTTCGCTGATTTGGAACATTTTTTTTGCTAGAAAGAGTCATCAACATTATTCCAAATAAATCGGATCCTCTACAGAATCCAAACCATCAGTATTTTCTAGCTTATCGTACTCAAAGGAAAGTGTGCGTTCACTCAACCGTTGACTGTAATTGTACAATTTCTGTACAGAGTGTTCCTATAACAAGTACAGGGATGGTCTCTTCCGACCCATTAGCCAAGATAATAGCCTGTCTCGACGTTTGCTGCCAAAGCTCTGAATAGAAGAAAAAACCTGGTGCCATTGTAGTTGGCGCCAAGTCTTGCGTCAAGAGCGTTCGGTCCTTTGGACGCCATAATTGTGATACTCTTTACGGGTGCACTCGAATTGGCCTGTTGTGTGCACTTGCATGGAAGCGTTGACAACATTTGTAAATACCAAATTCCTTTGCCATTTTGGCGATTACGTTTTTGTTTCGTATTCCTATTTTGAGCTCCTTCTCCAGTTGTTTCAGTCCTTTAGAAAACTGGTAACTGGCAACATGTATCAAAAATACAAACCTTCCTATATTTAGGTACTTGAAATTAGAGGACAATATGGGACTTATGGGGTTATCCAGAGTCAGAATTATATAACTGTGGTAGTTTCTGACTATCCTACTTCCTACTATCCTACTATCCCACTTAAGGCGCCGTAGGTTCATGGTCTTCTCTCCCTCTCACTGAGCATAAGCGTGAGCGAGATGGAAGTGCGTGCTCAGAAGCGCGGACATCATGTTTTTTCATTCTAATTTTTTGGCCGTTTAAATAAATAAAAAAGTAATCACTGAGTTCTGTCAAACATGATATTGCAGATTCATAGAGGCAATTTTAATATTTATAGCTTTTGTGCATAATTTGTTACGAATATTTTAAGTGTATTTTAGACCTTTGTTCGTGATTTTTTTCTATCGAGCGAAAATTGCTAAGTCATGTTTCGAATCACTGATCTCGCTGCAGAAAAGCCTCAAGATTACTATTCAAAATTTTTTGAAACCAAATTGTTATAAACAGACGCATCATATTGTTTCAAAAACTCTGTTCGCTTAACTTCGCTGAACCTACGGCGCCTTAATATTGTAAATGCGAAAGTGTGTCTGTCTGTCTGTCTGTTACCTCTTTACGCTTAAACCGCTGAACCGATTTAGATGAAATTTGGTAGAGATAGTTTGAGTCCTGGGGAACGACATAGGATAGTTTTTATCCCGGAAATCATCCCCCAAGGGGATGAAGTAGGGGGTGAAAGTTTGTATGGAGCTACGATATAAACGAGTTCCACGCGGACGGAGTCGCGGGCAGAAGCTAGTGGATATATATATCATTCGTTAAGGTCTAAGCTATTATTACAAATACATCAACTAAGCGGGCCCAGTGTCCCGTCTATTTTTTTAATTTTTACATTAGTCCCAAATTAGGGTTCTAACTTTATTACAGAAAGTTAACGAGTTGGGCCGCGTTAAGTCTGAATTTTCAGGTCCTAAAATGGGGCGGTTCAAATAAGGGCCTTACGATGTAGCCGTAATAAACAAGCCGGTGGAAATCAAGAAAGGGAATAATAGGTAGTCGCGTTGTACCTGTCTGTGCGTCTGTATGTGCTCACAATATTTTAGCAACAAGTCGCTATTTTTTCTAGTGAAAGTGTGCGTCAGGTAGACGCCAGCACGCTCGGACGGCTAGGTAATCCTCTGTTTGCTACCAGCCAGCTCACCCGCCCGACGGGATTAAGATAAACATTTGGATTGGAATGTTGAAAAAAATCGCGTTATTGTTCCCATGTCGGGTTTTGTCTTTACTTATTAACAACGTTTTCGCATGCGTGCTCCCAATTATTCACAATTGTGTAGTCGTATTCAGCTTGAATAGATTAGTATTTTACTTTGCTAATTATACTTAGATAACACGGAGATTAGTAAACATAATAATAAGGTTCCTTTTTGTCCTGAAAGTTAAGGCGACAGGAATTTAATTTTCTCAGCAGTACCTTAGGAGATCACGGGCTGATTCTGATGATAACGATATTAACGATGAAAGGACTATCTATTATGTTTTATGAAAGGTACACGGAAAAAGGATTTTATTGGACAGTAGTCTATTTCACGTTGAGCTAAAAATATAATTAATAAAAAGTGACTACACATAGTAGATAATGTTCTGTGTACCCTTCATAGATATGAATATGCAAATATGTAAGTAGGTACAGATATTCGCACTTACAATTTAGAATCTAAGTCCTAAGAAGACCAGACTAGAATATCCAACCAAGAGCACAAAGGCTGTGCTCTATGCAACCACTTCCTAAACAAGTTATAGTTAATCAAATTATTACCAAAGCTCCATCCCTACCGTAAAATTATTAATTCCTATCATTATTCGTTGCACAAATGCGCGTCCCCTCGGTACCCCTATGATGGCGCACAATGCACACCGAGGATGCTCATTTGATTCAAGGTAACCTGATATTTTACTACGGGCATTGTTTAAACAATTGCGTAAGTGATTGTAGTGAGCACCTTGCGGGACCGCCTGCTGCATAGAACCAAGCTTTTTTGGTTGTCTTTTTGCTGAAAATTGTTTAGGGGTAGCGGGGGGTTTGTGCGCGCGAATAGATGTTGTATTTTTTGTAATCGATTTGCAAATCACGCTCTTTGGTTTCCTAAACTAATAAGGACTCTACCATCATATGTGTCCATACTAATATTATAAATGCGACAGTGCGTTTGTCTGTTACCTCTTCACGCTTAAACCGCTGCACCGATTGAGATGAAATTTGGTATACAGATAGTTTGAATCCTGGGGAAGGACATAGGATAGTTTTTATCCCGGAAACCATCCCCTAAGGAGGTGAAATTAGGAGAAACAAGTTCTACGCGGACTGAGGCTAGTAATTAAAATAAATAAGACGGGGGCCAGATGTGCTACTAGAACTACTTAGGTATACAACGTGTTAATAAAATAACGCAAAACCTGAAAACAGTTTGTTCAGAATCGAGAGTAGAATGCGAAAAAAATAAAAAATAAATTTTTTGACGCGATTTATTTTTTACATTTGTATGGAGCAGGTCGCCCCAGTCGGCCAACACTCCATACAAATGTAAAAAATAAATCTTGTCAAAATTTTTATTTTTTATTTTTTTCGCATTCTATGCTCGATTCTGAACAAACTGTTTTCAGGTTTTGCGTTATTTTATTAACACGTTGTATAATTCCTAGAACAGAGCACGGTCATAACTTAAAAAAAAATAAAAAAAAAAAAACGTTTATTCACGGACTTGCTTACAACTAAATACATTTATATTCTTCTGCCAAACCACAGAGTGGTTTGTTGGCAGACGAGGCTCCTTTACTTTTGTGTAAGCTATTATTATTGTGTATTTATTTATGACATGAAGTTAACTTAACTAACTTTATAATAACTTATCTTAACTTTATAATCTGAGCGTACAGTATAAAAATGTAATGTATTAAGTATTAAGGTTGTATTTGATCTTTTATTCGATTTAATAGAAAATTACTCAATTTCTTTTTAAATGTTTGTTTTGTCATCCTTGTGGTCTTTAAATCCGATGCCAACTCATTATAGATCTTAGGAACTAAATATTTTCTACATCTCTGGCCAAAATAATTAGTAAAACTAGGTACCAGCAGTTTATTACTATCTCTGTTTCTTATCAACCTTTGATTGACAATAGGTATTATGATAGACATTATGCTGAGGCAAGCCCCTTTTTAACATCACATAAGGATTTTAAATTTATATGTTACGTCTACTTTTCAGGTTCCCATGTAACTTGAATTGTCATGTGATGTTGAATAAAAATTTTCTATTATATGAAAAATGAAAAAAAAAATGAAAAAAGTTTATTGTATAAGGGCAACATTACAATATAAATCACGACCCTGTGTCCTGAGCTAGGAAACCCTGTTACAGGACCCAGTTTCGTTGTTCCAAATACTTAACCTACGTATCTGTACAAGTGTACAAAGAGAGCAAAATCCATATCCATACTAATATTATAAATGCAAAAGTGTGTCTGTACTGTCTGTCTGTCTGTCTGTTACCTCTTCACGCTTAAACCGCTGAACCGATTGCGATGAAATTTGGTATGGAGATAGTTTGAGTCCCGGGGAAGGACATAGGATAGTTTTTATCCCCGAAATCATCCCCTAAGGGAGTGAAATGGGGGGATGAACGTTTATATGGAGCTGCGAGTTCCACGCGGACGGAGTCGCGGGCAGAAGCTAGTACAAAATAAATATGGCTAGTTTTAGATGGTTAAAGTGTGTATTCTATTATATTCTTATGTGACTGACCTATGCAATAAGCTAACTCCATGCCCTACATTCCACACTGGTAAGACAGTTTCTTTGTCTATAGCATCATCCCTGACTCCCCCGAGTATTGAACGAGCATACGTCGCGCGTTACTCCGGCAGGCGCGCTATCAGGTTACCTCCTCCCCGCCCTTCGCTCCTGGTAGTTCACAACCATTACAGACAAACCGAGACGAACCACTGTTAGCCGGGTCTCCGACAAGCGCTATTTTTTTTACAAGCTTTTATTTAGTTTCACCTGTCCCGTTGTCTGTCTGTCTGTCTGTAATTAAATCTTGCAAGTCAAATTTGACCCACTCCCCGGTGACCGATTGAGCTGAAATTTTGGGTCTAAGTATAATTTGAATGACAATTCAATATTATGGTACCATCGAGCTGATCTGATGATGGAGACAGAAGGTGGCCATGGGAGTTTAGTACTTAACCGACGTAACCCCGTTGAGTTTGGGCTCGTTAGAATCGTCTCAATGAGTAGTTGATGATGTTATACAGAAAAGTACAGTCGGCAATAAAAGCTTGTACCAAAAAATATTTTTTTGACAGAAGCTTTTACGGTTCTCGGCGTTCAGAGCTGTTTTTCGCTACGCGCAAATGCGGCTCACCCCGCCGGTCGCCCGTCACGAAACTAGACCTCTACCTTCGCTTAGTTACTACGCATCGCGGTGTCAAGATATATTTGTGGGTGAGCGTTGAGGTGAGCTTAAAACAAGTTACAGAATAGGGGGGCAGTATAGTAGGGGCTGGACGGGGTGAGCGGCGAAGCCTGGTGTTTGTGCTTAGGACCGTTTTCATGTTCAGTTTTTTTCTCAGTAGTCGTAAATTTCATGTGTAGACCTATTTATTTAGATATCTGAGATATCGCTTAGAGTAGTACCTAAATACACTAGAAACATATGATGACCCAAATCACTGAACACGCGACCTTCAGCAATGAAAAACCACGTCAAACGTGCTTTCATTTCGATTTCAACCAGATAACCTTACCTTTGCAATAAAATAACTCGAGCTTTTCGTACAATATCAGATTACGTTTCCTACAAATTAAACCATCGGTATAGAGTTTCATCTAAGTACGTGGTAACAATGCAATGATCATGAATAAGGAATCCACCACATATTTAAAGGACATCATCATTATGTCGTTCGGAAGACCGAAAACTCTTGACGTAAGGCGCCAACGCCGAGGCACGCTGCATTTTGCTGCTATTGTAATACCTACATATAACTACTTACGCATCTTTTTTTAAATCTAAAATTCAAAAGTATAATCCAGAGGAATAACACCTGCAGCATTCCAACTTTCTGATGTTTTTTTGCTTATGTTATAGGCATTTGAAATCTGCACGCGCCGGCACCCACAGAAAAGCTCTGAGTATTTAAAACGGGCATTGACAATGACGGGGCGTTTACTTTGGAGTTACTTAGTCATTATCATTAATTTGCAATAATTTCCTTAAAATGTGCGTGCATATACTTGTCATACAAAATGTCATTTCTAATTAAATATTCTGTTTTTAACTGATTAGATTAGATTAGATTATTTTATTTCATTCTGAAAATTTACATGTCATTTCATAAAATTAAAATAGCATGGATTCAAAAAAAGATCGTCAGAGTGTATAAGAATAAAGAACAATAATAAATAATAGTCAATAAAAATCCGATTTTTAATTAAAACAAACATGCTGTTACGTAACTTAATACTTAGTTGTTATTTTTTCGTAACTTTAACGTGAGATTCTAAAATTAAATAACTTTTATTTAATTTTAGAAAATAAGACTGTAGTATCAAAATTGCAGGCACTTACTTTCTACCGATTGAATTGTTTATACCACTCGTTTTTCAATTTTCTATCGCTATTTAAAAATAGTATTTCATAATTTTTGTCAGTTTTCGAGTGAAAGAGTCGAGCGCTCGAAAGTCAAAACTCAAAAGTGTGTCCCTAGGCCAGGCAACCGCTCGGTCGGTTCGTAGGCGCTTTCCTCTACCTAGCGGGAAAACTTCGGCATCAGCTACGAGAGTAGCACTACGAATTTGTTGGCCATTAATGTGTTAAAGTGTGTTCGACAAGTACGCGTTGATACGACGTATAATTGAGGTATAATGTGGTATGAGTATGAGAATGATTTAGATAGAACAGTGCTATAGATAGAGCCCCAAACCAATGGAAATTGAGATGCGTCGATCGACCTAGCCTTGCACCTTTAACGTCAATCATCTACCAACGAACAATGTATGAAAATATTATCTCGTACTGAATATGAATCCCGCATTTTTACACAAATCCTTTAGAGTCGAGTGGGCCGTGCGGTTTCCGCCCGAGCGGCGTTCTGACGAGTATTGACGAGTAACGCAAGGAGCCGGCGCACACGCACAGTACAGGTCGTGCAGTATATCCACTATATTATCAAACCGTCGCTGCGATAGACGGGGCAACAGAGGACCCCCTGTCGCATCGTGGCAGGTAAGTGCAACAGAGAGAGAACAGAGGTTACCAGCAGCGCGTGCAGCGAGCATTTAGTTTTTTAATTATAAGCATTATTAAGTTTGTCAAACAATAACGTCTGGCAAAGAATGCTATAAAAATTAAACGGCAAAGTTGAAATATTTACTTATAGAACCCGGCTCGCAGCAATGCCCACATCGTCACTGTTTAGACAACACGTTCACGATATTTCATGACAGCGCGTGACCGGCGTGACACGCTGGTTACGTGGCCGATATTTTTTTCTATCATATATATTACCACATTATTGCCTCCGAATTCAAGTATCTTCGAATAGTTTTGCCAGATATCTGGTTTACCATATCACCAGGTATCGTTTATACGTCTCTTATATGCCACTAGCAGACCAAGCCCAGAACAACCAGGTGGTCAATCTGACACGAACATTTTGTTTTATTACTCACGAAGTTCTGCCGTCGCAACATTGCGTCAAGGTCGTTCAGATCAGTCGGGTTCCTTTAGGGCACAAGCGGGAATAACGCTAGGAGGAGGAGGAACTTGGTTTTATTAGACTACTTGAATAAACAACAGCCAAACTGACTCTGTTTCTCGTGCCTTTCGTAATTTTTGATTAAATAAAACGGATACGATGACTTTAGATAAGTAGGTTGAGTTGAACTACACATTTTATCAAAAAAGTAAAGTATCATGTCTAATATAAAAAGGTTAATAATACAACTAAACAACTTTAAGCAAATAAGGCGCCCTTAGCCATTATTGGTACAAAAATGTCCATTAAGCTAGCTGCTAGCGACATCCACGGCGGATAGCCATTGCACCAGAAACGACTCGGAGCTTGAGTTGGTGCTCATTCTTATACTGCGTCAAAGACCACACATTTCGCTCATAAACCGAAAACAACGGACACCACATCTCCGGAATCTCTTGAGAATCAAACTCTATCTCTACTAACTAAGACAGAATTTCCATCAACCTCTTAGGTCGAGATACGAGCTTGATAAATGAGTCCAAATGCAATTTCACCACGCATTGTGAACCGGTGATGCGGGAGACCGCGGATGCTTGGTAGGTGATGAATTACACAGATCATTGTGGCCAGATTCTGTGGGAGCGGAGGAAATAATTGCACAAATATAATATATAATTTTACGCATAGACTAATTCGGGGTGGGCGTTCGAAATGTAGAGTTCCACGGGATTCCAAGGGACTCCTCTCGCTTTGTGTGGTTCAATGTGTAAGTATGTAATATAATAATGTATATTCGACCGATTTCCCGACCGTTTTGGCAATATGTACATTATTAGCTCTACATTTGCAATTCTATTTAACGAACTTAGGGTTAGTCCTCTCGTAAGTGAAGTTCATACTAATGTATATGAAGTGTATCGTAGGAACAGATTCGTTTAGATGACAGAGACAGAGACATAATACTTATCTATTAGATGCTGCCATTTCGCAGTTATTGTAAATTCAATGTTTAATCTACCTTACATAGTAGGTAAGCACTTACTTATATTTTGCGATTTCTAAATAAATGTTAGTCTACCTTGTGTTTTTCTGAAAATACAAAAGCTTTCAAGCGGCTGGAAAACTTCGGACAGTCAAGTTCACTCCCAAACGTCACAGAAAAACAGTAATCTAGTTTTATACCTAAGGTCTAGTTTCCCTTCTGGCCGTTGTTGTTACCTACTCAATATGCACAATGGTTGACCAGCAATTTTGTATGAAACGTCGAAAAACTTCTGATAGTTTGAAGTTTGTAGCAAAATAGGAACACAAGTGTCCCTTGCATCCTGAAGGAACCCGGGGCCTGTGGCTATTACCTATATAGACCCACGAGTTTGCGTAGGCACTGTGTAGCTCCTACTGCCATCTCACACTCCAATCCAGTCCCCGTACCATGGTCGGCCTTATCACGCGATAAGTGACAAGATAGAGCGTCCGTCTCGTTCCATCGAACGGTGTCAGCCAGTGACGGACGCGCTCATACAAAGTTGCTGGTCAACTATTATGCATATTGAGTAGGTAGGTAACAAACAACTGCTGACTATGCAAAGTACAGTTGGCCATATTCCTAAAGCCCAACAGATAAACATTTTTGCTAAGCTAATTCGAATCTAGTTGCATACAAATTGGGATTGAATTTACTGTTTCAATAATCATCGAATTAAACGAAACGCTTGGTACTTTTGTTTTATAAGGTTAATCTGATCAAATGGAGTGAAGGTACGTTTCAATGCACAGTGGGCCTTACGAGGATAAAGGTTATCTTACCACTTTTTAAAGAAAATGACCTATTACCGAACTGCTACGACACTTTCGATTTAACCGGGAGAGCGGCGCGGGCGCCGTTTATACGCGCTTCAATGAAGGCTTCTTGCCAACATCGTTGCGTATCCAAGTGTACAAAAAAATGTTCGGCCATTGTCACTGGCGATAAGTCTCCCGGTATGGGCGTTTTAGGGTTCCGTAGTCAATCTAGAAACAACATCGCTGTTTTTAGAAGCTTTTATTTAACTTGCAATGTAAGTATAAGGTAACTATATTTGTTCGGGTGGAATCTTGCATCTCAATGTTGAAATCTTCAACACTTCACTGAAATATTGGGTTTAAGTATAGTTTGGATGACAATTCAATAGTATGGTAACATCGAGCTGATCTGATGATGGAGGTAGCTAACGAGAATTCAGGACTTAACCGACGTAACCCCGTTGAGTTAGAATTGTCTCAACGAGTAGGGTCATTACGCTGGTTACGCGACCACCTTCGGTTAGTGACCACCTGAAGGAGAAGGTTTTTTTCTATTGAAGATAACATCAATTCTACAGACCCTATTGAGACAATTATTTGTACATGCATTTATTGTTGTTTTAGAATAGAAATCTACTAAAAAACCAAGAAAATATAACCTTTCAGTTCACCAACTCAGCTAAGTGGTCGCCAACCGGCACATGAAATTAGGTGGTCGCTAACCGGCGTAATGACCCTAGTTGATGACGGTATACAGAAAAGTACAGTAGGTAATTAAAGCTTGTACCAAAAATGAATTTTTTGACAGAAACTTACTCTGTATTCTTCTGTCCGACTTTATTTCAGGTATTAAATAGTAGGTACCGGGGCTAATTAATTGGTTAAGCTGTAAATACACGAATACAAAATATTGTTGCAAATAGCCAATGTCCTGCATGGAAAGTGCTGTTTTCGAACCTTCTGACTCATATAATACAATTTTCCCAAAT
Source organism: Epinotia ramella (assembly GCA_947578815.1). Taxonomy (NCBI): domain Eukaryota; kingdom Metazoa; phylum Arthropoda; class Insecta; order Lepidoptera; family Tortricidae; genus Epinotia; species Epinotia ramella. Next base: position 19,309,111 of record OX388220.1, on the reverse strand, counting down.
TATATTCATGATAAAAATCAGTCCTTTAAAAAACTTAGGTAGTAAGAAATTAGCGCGCGTATATTAGCTGCATTGAACTTAAAAGAGAGTATAGTAGGTACAGATTCCAATAGATAACTACTAACTACGGAATCCTTCACTAATCGTGGTCTGATATGCTCTAATCCAATTTTCTGGATACCTACTCTAATTGTGTCCTTAAGTTTCTTGTACATTGAGTTGAAGTGTCCTCCATTGGTCATTCTTTGTTCGGCACTTGCAAGGAAACGCGATATGGCTGCAACACTACCCGAATAGACTGTTATAATCTTATAAACAATCGACACAATGGAATCTTTCATGCGGATTAGAAGGGACCATTGATAACTAAGTAGGTATGTGTTTACAACTTCGGCAAACAAGTGCTTGAGGAAAGACGCTAAAGCGGAATGTCATTCAGATTGAGGCATTCGATTTGCAGAATTTAAACCCTAGGAGTAGCAATGCACTCACGAGAAGTTTCCAAAGTTGCGAAACTTTCCACATGAGAATTTCTCAGTAACTTCTGAGAATGTTCTCGAGAACGAGAATTTATTTATTTATTTGACACGAGTGACACGACACGATCAAAGAGTCCAAAGACACGCATCAAGAAATAGTTCGGCAACTTAGTTTAAAAAGTCAGGGCTAGTGTAAAGTGTGAAGTCCGAAAGTGGAAATGTTCTCTGAAATACAGTGAGAATTTAAGCAACTTATTGGTAACTTATCACTTATCAACAAAATAGCTAGACAATAACACATGCATAATAACATTTAGTTTTAAGTTATGCCTATTTAAACTTTATTTGAAGTAGATTCTCTTGTTTAAACAATAATTTCCATGTTGCAGGAATGTTCTGAAAACATTCTCGAGAACTTTTCCGCTTTTTGGGAATGTTCTGCAATTTGTACATTGCTGCCTAGGAGCGAAGAAGATAGAAGTCAGAAGAGCGACAGAAAACAGTTGATTCACCCGTCTGTATCTAAAGTGGCCGTCAATAGAACTTGCTAACTATGTAAACAAACAATGTATTGAAATTGACATTTAATGTCAATTTCAGTATGACGGTTTGTTTACATAGTTAGCAAGTTCTATTGACGGCCACTTTACTAGGGTTTTCTTCGGGGACTGGCGATTCTATAGCCCGTCCCAAAATTCCCAGGACATTTTGGAACTGGGCATACAATTCCAATGTCGGGAGTATACAACGTGTTAATAAAATAACGCAAAACCTGAAAACCGTTTGTTCAGAATCGAGCATAGAATGCGAAAAAAATAAAAAATAAAATTTTTGACAAGATTTATTTTTTACATTTGTATGGAGTGTGGGCGACTGGGGCGACCTGCTCCATACAAATGTAAAAAATAAATCGCGTCAAAAAAATTATTTTTTATTTTTTTCGCATTATACTCTCGATTCTGAACAAACGGTTTTCAGGTTTTGCGTTATTTTATTAACACGTTGTATATCTGTACTGTAGTAAGTATTGAGTTCCCTAAGGTCTATTGTGATCCCGTTCAAATTTGAATCTATGTAGGTACCTACTCCGGACACTCACTTTGCCGTTTGCCCATCACGCCTGAAAGGGATCAAAGCCGTTGCAAAATCTGTTAGCTATCCTACTAATATTATAAATGCGAAAGTTTGGCTGTTTGGATGTTTAGATGTTTGTTACTCAATCACGCTTAAACGGCTCAACCGATTTGGATGATATTTTGCACGAAGATAAAAGCCTAGAATAAAATATAGGATAGTTTTTAACACGCAGACGAAGTCGCGGGCGGAAGCTATTAATGAATAAACGTCAGTTATTATTTTATTGCTACAAGACGCGTTTTTTTTTCAACACTGGTAACTGGAAGGAAAAATTGTGCCGAGAAACTTTTACTTTCTGCCCCGTATTCCAATATTATGTTAGGATTAACTAAATACGGTTTTTGCGGGCCGGCGCGGCCGAGCAAACACGCGGGCACTCAGACACTGTTTACTGTTTAGAAAAGAAAGAGGTTCGCGAAACAGAATGTGACAGTTTCTGTAAAACGTGCAGCCTTACGCGTATTCCAGATGCATACTAATTAAACTAATATTATAAATGCGAAAGTGTGTCTATCTGCCCGTCTGTTAACTCTTCACGCTTAAACCGCTGAACCGATTTAGATTAAATATGGTATAGATATAGTTTGAGGCCCGGGGAAGGACATAGGATAGTTTTTATCCCGAAAATCAGCTCCTAAAGGGTTGAACTACTAATATTATAAATGCGAACGTGTCTATCTGCCCGTCTGTTAACTCTTCACCACTGCGCTGGTCCGATTTAGATGAAATTTGGTCGAGAAATATTTTGAGGACATGGGGTAGTTTTTATCCCAGAAATCAGCTAGTGTGTCTGTCTGTGACATCGCGGCTCTCAAACGGAAGACCTTTGCGGATGACCCGATTTCAGTGTTTTTCTTTAATAGAAACTCTTGACTTTTAAAACGTTTCTTAGCTATAGGTAGGTATTTGTTATATCGGGGGTGATTTATATTTCTAATTTGAGGAGTAGTACCCACCGCCATCTACGCTCTCCTGGTGATCACGTAACTTTTCGAACGCACGCTAGGACAACTCAACTGTCATCTTCCCATACAAAAAGTGACAATTAGATCTACCTGACGCGCGTACAGTCAGGGGTAATAAATACGTACATAAATAAGGACATAAATATCTGTATAGACACGCCTTTATGACATTGACAAAAGGGTCCTGACCCCGTATCATGGTCGGCCTTATCACACGATAAGTGACAAGATAGAGCGTCCGTCACTGGCTGACACCGTTCGATAGAACGAGACGACGCTCCTATCTTGTCACTTATCGCGTGATAATGCCGACCATGATACGGGGTCTGTACAGATATTTATGTACTTACATGTATTAATACCCCTACAATGCGTTACGTGATCGACCTGCAGGATCTCAAAAAGAACTCACCAAAGCCCTCCTCGCACGTCTCTACTAACCCTTATTCAGAAACGCTCATCTAACCAAATATGCCGTTGCAATTCGTTTGTCTTTGTTCGTCGTTAAGTCGATTAGTCTGAGGTCATTAGAGGTACTGTTACACATGCTCTTTAGTAACACGAAAGCATGCTAGTTTCGGGCAAATAGCATGTTTAAATGTAATGTTGCTAGTAAGTAGCATGCTATTTGCATATATAATAAACAAGCATGCTACTAAACAGCATGGGTACCAGTACTTTAAGGGTAGTCCTGGATCGTAGCATGGCTCAAATGCCACAATGAGACTGGTAACATCAAAAGTTTCAAAGAAATTGAACGAACTTATCCGGGCGTGTGACATGACACATGAGGCACTGGAATTGTGCAACTTAGAATAATTTACACATTCAGTACCTACAATAGACAACAATTTCAAATATCTTGATTATCTGGTAGATAATCTCGGGGATGCATTTAAGATGCGACCCGCCTTTATAACAGGCGCTATGATGACAAGGACTTCAATGTCACTATACAATAGATAGGTAATTTAAATGGACGGGAGCTGCATTGGGTGGGAATTATAAAGTAATCTGCAATAAGCACCAAGGTATTTACCTAAGTTAGGTACTAGGTACCTACATATATCTACAACGTGTTAATAAAATAACGCAAAACCTGAAAACAGTTTGTTCAGAATCGAGCATAGAATGCGAAACAATAAAAAAATAAAAATTTGACAAGATTTATTTTTTACATTTGTATGGAGTGTTGGCCGACTGGGGCGACCTGCTCCATACAAATGTAAAAAATAAATCGCGTCAAAAAATTTATTTTTTATTTTTTTGGCATTCTACTCTCGATTCTGAACAAACTGTTTTCAGGTTTTGCGTTATTTTATTAACACGTTGTATAGTCATTAGTTTATCGGTAAAGTGATGGTTACTCTAACTGCTAAATTGGCTTGGCAGCGTAATGTTAGGTTAAAACATTTAAAAGGTTAGGTAGCCTTCAGTATAGTGTCTAGTATACCTATCTAGCTGTACAACTTGGTAGCTCTGTGAGCTAGAACCCGCGAGCTCGTATTTTAAATTTTATTAGTTTTAAATTCAAAAATGTAACTTGACATCAAAATTCTTTAAAACTAACGAACGTGCTCACAAAATTTCACGAGAATCGATTGGGAAATGCGACCTGTAGACTGAACAGCGGGATTTTCGGCCCAAGCATAGAACTTGGTTCGCTTCGCTTACTCGTCGATTATAAACAGGCAAAGTTTATGAGTAGAGATAAAGAGTAGCTCTATAATATAATATAATAGTACCAGGCTATCATATACGCCAGGAGTAGAGTAGGTAAGTCAGTCTCTAGTATGTTTTACCGAAACAAAACTTTACGATCGCGTTTGCGTTTTACCCTCAATTTGTATGGGATTTGACAGCTAAACGCGAACGCGGTCGTAACGTTTTGTTTCGGTAAAACTTACCTATAGGTACTATAGAGCCTCTGGTGTGAGTAGGTACATTGGGTCTTCGCGAATTCGACAGTCGACAGCGCCATAAAAGAGCATGTGTCTTGGACGTCTTCGGAATATTTTCGTTTATGATTCCTCCTTTCAGAAACTGATCTAAGTATTCGGATTGCTTAGCTTGGTTCATATCTCGTCGTACCTATACACGAGGGTTTGTACTTAATATACTTTTCGTTTATATTCAGTATTTGTACTGTACCTAGGTAGGTACTCGGTTAAAAAAATCGAGTAAAGAGCTCAGTAGGTATGCCATACCTAACTGAGTAGGTACCTATGCAGGTACTTACTTATTACCTAATACCCAAGTTATTTTAACGACCGACCTTATCTGGTTTATTATTATCTGTTAATTAGTAGGTAGATATTGAAGTTTACGGTATTTGGATTAATTTACTTTAGTAGGGTATTATTAAAAAGTAATATCTAACTTCCAATTGCTTGTAATAGAATATCCACGAAAACCCTGAACTTTGAATAGGTATCCAAGTTATAAATATTAATTAACTCCATCCATTTACGAAATAATTGCCGCAGAACTGATGGGCATCTCTATTCGACCGAATTCGACGTTCTCCCTTCGATATTTAAATTTAAATGGATTCTGCGGTAGGCGGAGCTTAAGCGAGGCGTTATCTCTCTCAGCCAATCGGAGCCCAAGGATTACCCTCCAAGGATAACAGGTGGCTGTGATTGGTCAATCTAATGACATGTCCTTGCCATCCTTAAAATTATGGTATGATAGTTCGTAAGGATCTATGTTGAGTTCATTTAAAGAGCACAAACGTCACTTTAACTCGGGAAGGTGGAGCTATATTCGTCTCTGTCCTTTATTGACGATATTATTGTTGTGTCGAAGGAAGAAAGGAGATGATCAATCAACGGATAAGTATTGATTTATAGAATTATAGAGATTAGATTTATGTGGATTGTTTTGTGGGGCTGTTCTGTGTAGGTTATGCCCGCTGAAGCTTTAGAAATATATACCTATAATATTGTAGGTACCCACATAGGTAGTTCATTTGACATAGGTTTTTCATTGAATTAGAAATTATATATAATATATTACCTACATAACCTAAGCCAGTAAAAATCTTGAGCCTTCGTACCCACCAAATTGCATGTAAAGAAAATAGCTAATGAGCGTGTACTAACTATCTAACTCAATTTTCATACGACGGGAAATTGATATCTTCTACTTATTGGGGCAGCAAATATGTAGGTAAAAGCTATTTTAGAGACTTTGATTGCCTTTCTTTTCACTACGTTCCTCCTGAGCGTAACCCTACATCGTATAAAAAATCGTTTCGTGCACTCTAAAATCTCTAAATACATATAAGCGCCACCTAGTGTCGATCATGAAAAATTATAACATTATTTATTTTAGCGTCATCTAGGTAGTTATCAGTAGAGTTCAAGTTGACATGGTGTCGCTACTGTCAACTAGATGTCACACAAAGCGAACGTATGCCTTATGGTTCTTCTATTCACCGCTAGATGTCGTAAGCATAAAGGTATGAAAAATAATTAGTGAGTGCCTAGAATACGGTTTTTTATTCGAAGATATTTTCAACTGCATGAATTTTAATTAATTCACTTTTTGAATACAAAAAAAACACGAATAAATAATAGTTCCAAGTTATTTCAATGCGGCAACACTAAACTGACGCGTGTCTATTCGTGCTTCTTCGTTTTGTGACGTACGACGGCGACGTGTTGACATTTCCATTCCATTTCACTTTTTACCTACGTGTCAAACAAGCGAGCCTTGTGCGCTTCGGCACATTTAATTTTAGGAATAAATTGTGAGTATTCCACCTTATCCCCATATATTTTACTTTCTGTAACATTGTATTCGTGGTGTACGCGTTTTTCCGTCGTCAAAACTCGAGTGCGTAAAAGTGTCGAGAGTTTTCCATGTTTTGCTTAGTGCCGACCTAAAATCTCGTATATTTTACCGATAGTAACGGTTGATTTGGTGCGAATTGCTAATTAACACCGTGAAAGTGCGCCTCATGCTCATTTCCATGTGTAAATCGACGTAAAACACCCGTAAAAATAACTTGTTAAATTTCTTAAACATCTGGGCAAACACGGTTTTGATGACGTCTGTATTTTCCTCGCCAATTTGTTTATCTTGAGTTCTTTAAAGGCCTTCGCAGAGAGGAATAGCACGTTGTATTATTGAATAAGGTAATTATTCTCATTATCTGAATACTTCATTGATTGTAAAATCCTGATTATCCAAACATTATCTCATTCAACAGTACTCTATCAAGCAATATCTGATTATCTTTTAATCCTCTAAGTAAGTCAACTAACTTCCCTTTCCGTGGTACCTTAGGATTGAATAAGTGGGATTTTTATACATTCTCTGTCTGCATCTTAGCTCTGAAACGGACAACGCAATTTGAGTTTTTTTTTTTTTAATAGAAAGTCTTGTCTGTTAAGATGGTTTTTAGGTGTTGGTTGTGTCACAGCTATTTTTTTAATTTATGTAATATTGATATGTATACTAATATTATTAAGAGGAAAAGTGTGTGAGTGAGTTTGTATGAAGGTAATCTCGGGAACCGCTTATCTGGTTTCAAAATATTTTATTTTATTTCGTGGGTTTGCCTGTTCCTCTGCGAGCAAAACCGCGGGCAGCTAATATCTACTAATCCCATTAATTTGCTAATGTTACATAAATACATTGGTTGAAAGCATATTAACTAACGATTATTACTATGTAACTGTGAGTACTTTCACTTTAATAAGATGTAGTACAAAAAATTGAGGAGTGCTGAGAAGTTATATCCTTCTACTCTATTTACACAAATAGTCTGTTCATCAAATTTTGATAACTGGAAAAAAAAAATATTGCAGAAAATAATAGACCTCATTTTTTTTCTGTTTTACCTCTCATGCAAAATATTCCGGTCCTAAGGGACTTTATAAGTAAAAAACTTATTATTTATTTGTTTTTTTTTTTAATGTTGTATAACAAATATGTGTCTCCTTCCAGGACAAATATAACTAATACCCTACAAAAATGGCACCAAAACAGAGGATGCGTATCGCCAATGAGATTGCCAGCAAAAACATCACTCAGCGAGGCAACGTGCCTAAAACCACCAAGGTATGTTCCCCACGACATTGCATTTAATTTCTTTACTATTACAGGTTTTTGTTTCACTGACTGTGACATCACATACAATAATTAACCTCAGAGGCGTCTTAAGCCCATGTAGCGCCCGTGTGCAAACATTACTCTAGCGCCCCCTAGTAAGCGCGCGGTCAAAATGTATGGTTACAAAGTACGGCTCGGCGCCCCCTAGGACCGCTGCGCCCGTGTGCAACGCACACCCTGCACCATAGGTAAAGACGCCTCTGATTAACCCCCTGCAAAGGAAACACGATGAATTCCAATTGCATATTTGGGAATAATCGTTCTGTATTATTATTTGAAAAGTGGTCCATTCAAAAAGCGACTCTACTGTCCTAGGTAGAAGATTCCAATTCCAATGACACTTTTATAAAAAGTCTGCCTCATAAAATAATCTCAGCCATACAGTTATATTTTATTCACAATAACAAATTCAGTGGGACAGTCACCATGATCTGCCATAAACAAGTGAGCAATCATATCCGACAGATATTTGTGCGCGCTTGGTTGTAGCCGATACTAATGCAGGTACTGTACATACAATGTATGGTTCATCATCATCATATCAGCCGAAAGACGTCCACTGCTGGACATAGGCCTCCCCCAAAGAGTGCCAAAGTGACCGGTCCTGCGCCACCCGCATCCAGCGGACTGCCACAACCTTTACCAGGTCATCACTCCACCTTGTGGGGGGCCTACCCACGCCGCGCCTTCCGGTACGTGGTCACTTTTGCGCCCCAACGGCCATCGGTTTTACGTGCTATGTGCCCCGCCAACTGCCACTTAAGTTTAGCGATCCGGAGGGCTGTATCGGTTACCTTGGTTCTGCTGCGGAGAGCCTCATTTCTGATGCGATCACGCAGAGAAACTCGCAACATGGCCCTCTCCATTGCCCTTTGGGTGACTGAGCATTCTTATGAAGCCCATAGTAAGTGACCACGTTTCAGTGCCATATGTCATCAATGTATGGTTAACTAGCTTCTGCCCGCGACTCCGTCCGCGTGGAAATCGTTTATATCGCAGCTCCATACAAACTTCAACCCCCCACTTCATCCCCTTGGGGGATGATTTACGGGATAAAAACTATCCTATGTCCTTCCCCAGGACTCAAACTATCTCTATACCAAATTTCATCCAAATCGGTTCAGCGGTTTAAGCGTGAAGAGGTAACAGACAGACACACTTTCGCATTTATAATATTAGTATGGATTACTAGAAGTATGGATATTATATCCGAAGCTTCACTTCTACCTGTTCTTTGGGACACTTTTTTCTGCTATTAGACTGAATAAGGTTTGGTTTCAAATTCTGAAAGAATAATCAGTAAAGTAAGTAGACATGTATACATGTTTCAAAGATATGTAAACTTTTTCACCTTAATGTAATATAATATTAAATAATAAATAATGTAATGAGGCGAAAATTATATACATTTCTGTAACGTTGACTTTATAATGGACAAAATCGAATTTAAACTTTCGTGAGACATGTTGAAATAATACTAACAATTACACGGTTCAACTCACGTATTCTATGTCACTACGGGCGACATGTTTCGAACTCTTCGGGAGTTCTTCTTCAGGATGAGTGTTTTCGCGGCGGTGTCGCACAACAACACCGCGTACAAGCGACACCGCCGCGAAAACACTCATCCTGAAGAAGAACTCCCGAAGAGTTCGAAACATGTCGCCCGTAGTGACATAGAATACGTGAGTTGAACCGTGTAATTGTTAGTATTAATGGACAAAATGGTAATAATTACATAGATACTCAACTTTACAACTGATAATATCAGTTTTTTTGTTACGAACCCAGGACCTTCAGCTTCGTAGGCAGCGTCACTACCCACTAGGCTAACCGGCCGTCAGCCTCAGTTATATAGTACTAGCTTCTGCCCGCGACTCCGTCCGCGTGGAACTCGTTTATATCGTAGCTCCATACAAACTTTCACAGCCCATTTCTCCTCCTTAGGGGATGATTTCCGGGATAAAAACTATCCTATGTCCTTCCCCGGGATTCAAGCTCTCTATACCAAATTTCATCTCAATCGGTTCAGCGGTTTAAGCGTGAGGAGCAGACAGAAAGTATAAAACACAATCCATTCTTATATTATAAATGCCAAAGTGTGTGGATGGTGTTTTATATACACTCATGGTATGTCAAAGCAGTTAAATAAAACGCGCTGTAAAGGATTCGAAATTTCGCGATGTATGAAACACACGTATACGCGATATAATTTGATTAAAAATCATGTGTCTGAAGTGGAAATTGTACATGTAGGTAATATGGCCATGTGCCCTATTGATTTTGTTCATTCCCTCCCTTAGCCTTAAACAAATATTTTTGTCGCTTTAAGTGTTCACAGCACCTTTGACCTGGCCATCATTAATCACATGGTTACAGATACGGTCAATACCAGTCACTTGTACCCTCATCCAATAACTTACAAAAATGGTTTCAGGCCTTTTAACCAATTTCTTGTTATCATCGTTTTTACTAAAAAAATTTTTTAGTATTTGTTGTTAGGTATAGCGGCAACAGAAATACATAATTTGTGAAAATTTCAACTGCCGAGCTATCGCGATTCTTGAGATACAGTCTGGTGACAGACAGACGGACGGACAGACGGCAAAGTCTTAGTAATAGGGTCCCGTTTTCACCCTTTGGGTACGGAACCTATTCTATTGAGCAGTCCAATGTTAACTTGGAATTGGTTCTAATCTTAACTAATAATTTAAATTAAATCTAAGACAAAGGAGTACTCTGTCTCTGGCAATTTAGTTTTAAATAAATCAAATGAACAAAATGCAGCAAGTATGAAAATTATATCCACCTGGTTCATCAAAACATTCAGTGTATTAGAGGTTTAAAAATGTACAAATTGAGCTTTTTTTGAACGATTGATGTATAACTGAACGTGAATATTGGTTAACCAGTAATGAATTAATGCCTCAATTTGATAATCACCAGGTGGGTAGTTCGTTCACCAGACTTCGTTCCATACATGGTGGATCATGTTGGGTGGGACAGACAGACAGCGAAGTCTTAGTAATAGGGTTCCGTTTTTACCCTATAAAGAGATTCTCGTAAATTGTATGAATTCCAAAGGTTGTGGGTTCAAATCCCGCTCGTGGCGAATCATTTTTCAATTTTCCACTATGATCGAAATTTGGAATTTCGTTAGCGGACGTTTCTGCTTAATAAACATTTACCGTATGAATTTATACAATGACTAATTAAATTTTATCTCTTTACAGGAAAAGGAAGATCAATACCCAGTGGCCCCCTGGCTGCTAGCTCTCTTCATCTTCGTAGTGTGCGGCTCCGCGGTCTTCCAAATAATCCAGTCTATCCGGTTGGCCTAAATAAATCACCCATAGCAATTCCCGACGTGGCTTGAGTTGTTTCTACTCGCCGTTAGATGTCGCTGTGCGCTATGGGATGGTGGCTGTCACTTTAGTTTAATTTTTAAACGCTGGCGGCGCTGCTATCGCTCTTGAATCAGTGTCGTTTCTTAACACCATACCTTTTAAAATGACATCTAACGGTTAACATGCTGCCAAAAATATCATATTTTATTTTTGTTTGTATTTCGACTGATTGGTGACTTAATCATTCCGATTTTTTTATTCGCTTGCCAATTTCGATGTTTATTTCATGCTGTATTAGTCACCATTGTTTAGTGAAAGTTAAGTTGTTAGGTAATCTTCGTTTTGTAAGACTATCATTTGGTGTTTGAAACCACTCAAGCCACCATCCCATACTCGATGTGATATAGTAATAACTTTTTTGTACACTTTTCTATACAAGTCTTGTGGCAAAAGATACGAGTCATATCAGACTGTATCTTTTTACAAGTTTTGTAAGCAGTGGACATAAACGTTATGTATGTGCGTCTCTCTGTAGCTTCCAAAGTTGCATCTTTGTCTAGTGGTAAGCGCAGGAATGCATAATATAATCTCAATCTTCAAATGTACGAACTATATTCTTGTATATTGTAAAATAAAATTAACGAAATCGAGCATTTAGCGTGCGTTATTAGAGAAATCCATTCCGTTGTATTATATTATAATTTGACGCACAAAGATGTGTAAGCATTGTGTTTACATGTTTTTAGACAGACGTGTATGAAGTTATTTTACCGCCACTAGGATAACAGGAAATTGGTGGGTCTATTTTTAATTAATTGTAATTTATTTGAAATGAAATACATTATATTTGTCTCTTAAAATGTTGTATTATTTTATATTGAGTATATGCTGTCTACCAACTTAGTCTATGTGCATCTGTATAGCACGCGGCTGTTACATCTATCCCAAACCACCCAGTATGAGTATGAGTATGGGTATGCGTATGTACATAAGGACATTCACGCCTTTATGACATTGATAATAAGTCCTGTACAGTTTTTTTTTTTTGCAATACGTTTTGCTACATTGCAATAACATTCATCTTCGCCAAGCTGCAAGCCAGTTTATTGGCGAATAAAACACTTTAATATATATACATATAAACTTATTTGAAATGTGCTGGTAACAACATGCATATGTACGAGTAAAGTGGTAAAAAACCTTTATCTACCTATTACCCGTACTTTACGAGGAATCTGCCATTTTATTCTGATGATATGATATGAGATATTTATGTACGTTTATTCATCATCATCATCATATCAGCCGAAAGACGTCCACTGCTGGACATAGGCCTCCCCCAAAGAGTGCCATAGTGACCGGTCCTGCGCCACCCGCATCCAGCGGACTCCAGCAACCTTTATCAGGTCATCAGTCCACCTTGCGGGGGCCTACCCACGCCGCGCCTTCCGGTACGTGGTCGCCACTCGAGAACCTTTCCGCCCCAACGGCCATCGGTTCTACGTGCTATGTGCCCCGCCCACTGCCACTTAAGTTTAGCGATTCGGTACGTTTATTAATATCCTCCAAAAACTCCATGGAACGACTCGTCCAGGGACGGGTAGAGGGACAGCGAGCACGCGGTCTTTCTCCTACGCATTCGACGGATTCGATAAAAGCTGCGAAACACCATAGTACAGTGTTCCCGTGATGAAGACCGTAACAAGAGGAGCATCGCCAGGGCTGCTAGCATCATGAAACCACGACCACTCTGTTAAGACGCTGTCAACACTAAAATGCCCTTGAGGATTTTGGATAGCGCGCACACTGTCTATTTGTATCGGAGTAAACGAGAGCGAGTGTTACTGGGCGGCCCGGTTTTTAAAGATAATAGTTTTGAAGAGATTAGTAAGTGTATAATTTATTTATAAAATAATATTTTACATGTCAATTTATATGATTTTTATATGATTTGATAATATAATAAATAATACAATATCCAGGAAATCAGGATTAAGGGAATTCCACTAGTCTGCTTACCAGAACTACTTATATCTTAGACGTGCCGAGGCGTTCTTAGCCATGCTTAGGCGTCTTTGGGCATTCCAGGCAACAGCCTGGCCTCTACGTCAGCGTCGCTCACTCCTCAGCGTCAGCAAGTAGTAGTTAGGTAAAAACTTGGGGCCGGCGCACATTATCCGCACGGTACGGCTCGGCTCGGTAGCCTCCACATAGGTACGCCTTGGCAGCGCTGCGGGGTCGTGCTCTTACTAAAGTCTCCTACTGGTAGGAGCACGAAGACAATAATGTACTCATTCTCCTACTCTAATTGAGAGAGAGAAATGAAGGTATAAGAAAGTAGGAGTATAAATACATTACAATTGAATTCCTCATTATCCTACTCTAATTCAAGTACAGTTATTGAAGTGAATATTGCTATACTTATTTGCTATAATCTTCTATACCCTAAGGCAGGTCTCCGTTAGGGCAGCGGCCGGCGAAGCGCCAGAACCGAACATTGGATATGAGGAAGTGAAATAACACATTTTCGGTTCTGACGCTTCGCCGGCCGCTGCCGCGGCACGCTCGCTTCGCTCGCTCGGCTCGCGCTGTAGGGTCGCAGTACACCTAACACTCCTCCTCGCTTCGCTCGTCGTCGTACCTACACCGCCCTACTACTCGGTGTCGTACTACTGTCATAATCCCTAACTTTAATATTTTCATCTTTAGTAGGAAAATCAGGACATTGTATTCATGCTCCTACCAGTAGGAGAATCAGTACATTATTGTCTTCGTGCTCCTACGAGTAGGAGCCTTTAGTAGGAGCAAGACCCCGCAGTGCTTGGCACTGGCAGTCTCGGGCGGCAGCAAGCTGAACATTCGGAAGACTGCTTCAGCGTCTTTAGGCCACCAAGCCGTGCCGATAATGTGCGCCGCCCCTAAGTTTTTACCTATAGGTCGTCTACTACTTACTACTTTCTGACGCTGAACATTAAGACTGAGACTAAGTTTAATTTGAGTTTGGACAATGTGTACCTTTTGTATAATGATAATGAAACGAAGTAGTCAAATACTTTTTCTTTTATTTATATTCGACGATTAGGTAGGTACATCTAACATTCGAGCGCTTAAAGCAATTTTTTTATTTTAATATACAATCGGTACGAAGGTATAACTATATAGTACAAATTAATTTACATTGTCATGTGATATGTGGACTTATAATTAATTTTGTGTCCTAAATAAATTTACGAGCACCTAAATATATATATAGCACCAATTTTAAATTGATTGTTTATTACAACTGTTGTCATGGATAGATATTACTGACCACGTGAAAATCTACGTGATCTGCTAATTATGGCCTATTGTAATTATGAAACACTGGATTTTAAATTACTCTACACAACCATTAAAAAAATATCATTATTGTTATTGAACTAGCAGTAAATTATTGTGCGCCAAATAAATTTGTGACAGGTAATATAAAAAAGGCACAAATGTGTATCCAAATATGGCAGAAAAATTGCCGAATTTTCGCTGTCGCAGCTGTTTTAACAATATGTGGATATTGTTTTTGCATTTGTAGTTACTTATGGTTGACTAATATTTTTATTAACGCGTAAGTCGCACATTTCAGTATCGTTTTTCTGTTTTACAAAAGTGCAAACATTTAAAATCATTTAATAATAGTATGTATGTTCAAAGTTGCAGATATCACAAAGTAGTTGATAAGATAAGAGTGGTTGAGTAACGTGTATGATTGCCACACTAAAAATATACTTGTAATGACATAGGTATCTTTTCTCATGGCAACATCAACTTACACCGTGGTAGCTATCTCTTACGAGGTTATGTGCTCCTGGTATCAAAAACAGTCGCGTCGTCTGCACTGGTAGCATGATTTTAAACTGACTGACAAAGAAAAGCTCCTAGCTCGCGGTCTATAAAGGCGGGATTCCACCGGTGTGCCGCACTGTGCGGAACAAGCATTTTTTTACTGAATATGCTTGTGCCGCACAGTGCCGCACACCGGTGGAATACCGCCTTAACGTTCGACATGAGGCAGCCATCACTCAAGATGCGCCTACGTCACGATGCTTTCCCTAAACAAAATCACAAATCACAGCTGCTCACTACCGAAATGTCAACCGTAACGTTAAAAACTTAAATACTATTTTAAAGTATCATAAATGGCCTCGTTGGGATATGTACCATTCAAATGGATGCTGTTGCTAAAACTTAAAGAATCATTTTTGCTTAGTCGGATCTCCGTCCTCTCAAAACTTTGATCCACTTCCTGAGGATAGTCGTCCATATTACTTGTTATCTCTAACCTTATTGCATGTGATTTCGGATCTGATTGATCAACAATCCTCTTGTCTCGCGCCCACGAATCTATGGCTAGTGAGACGTCATTTTTACTGCCCATATCATCGAATTCACTTGAGGCTAAACTCGAAGTGTCTAAATTGAAATCAGTGGTTTTCTCTATAACTACTACTTCGATATGCCGGAATGGGTTTTCTTGGTTCTCAATCATTTGCCTCGCTCGCTCGTCATTACGAATGATTACTTCTTTCTTGACGTTGCATATCACGGGATCGTTGGCTAGAACATCTACATTCATGTCATAGGCTTCCTCTTCGCTAAGTTTGTTAGGTGCGCAAATTTCCGCGTAAATGTTGTCAGAACTGGCATCGGAATCCATTTTTTCTTCTTCAACGTGCACTGCATCAGCAACTTGGCCGTAGGGTAAGTCTTCAATAACCGGTAATTTTCTCTTCTGTATTGAAGATATGGATCTCCTTAATTTAACTTGACATTGTGGTTCCTCTTCTGAAATATCAATCGGGACCAGGTCTTCTTCGAACTCAAGTTTAGGAGTAGGAGCTCTCGGTTTATCGATCTTCTTTCTAAAATTAATTTTATCTTCGCTCAATCGCTCAGTTTTCGTTGGCATGCTATTGCTGTTGTTACCGTCTTTTTTGTCGGTGGGTTTTTTAGGATGCAACAGATTTGATGTAGACTTGCTAAGGACTTTTTTCGTTTTCACGTGGAATTCTGAGCACAATTTCTCCGTGATAAAAGAGTGCTGCTTAGAATTAATTTCGAATTCACTATCGTTGTATAGAGACCCTGCACCGAACATGTTAATATCTTCACAACTTTGTATTTGGTTATACGATTCGGACTTAACCATTGCTTTCTCTGGTATAAGATCTGGCTGTATTCTCTGTCTCCTTTCCAAGTTCGTCGACGATTTTGACGCAGAAGATTTCTTCAGCATGTTCTCATCTAGAGATTTTAATTTCCTACCGGAGCTGGTGTTGCTCTCCATGGAACCACAGTAGTTGATCTGATCGACACTGAGATTCTTGCGACCATGTTTCATGTTGATTCCGCTATCACCAGGGTACGGGCTGTCAGGTATCCCTGTCTGCACAGAGACTGATTTTGTCAGAATTGGTTTCTTGGGGTTGGAACTACACTGGCTCGTGCCCATATCCGACGAGGAAGTAGTCAGGCTCTTATACGAGTGGCTTTTCTCGGCGGTTCCATCGCCCTTCCTCGTAGCCCCAAATCTGTCTTCAATGAGCTTCGCCATATCTTGGTACCTCTCTATGGAGCTGTGTTTTTCCCCGAGAGGATCGAACGGGTCTTTGATGTCTCTATATCTCGTATGGTTCTCTATTGAAGTTATCTTTCCGTCGGTTAATTTCTCCGTGCTCTTTAGAAGCTTTAAGTTTTTGAACCACTTATTCTTCTTCTGCGCGGAGTCCTCCCGGAACACTTGCATCTTGTCATTGGAGAAGTTCTCCTCAGTTTTCTCGTCGTTCTTTTCGTCTTTCCCCTCGTCGTCGCTGTACACGTCGTAGTTCATATGCTCGAGTTCGTTTTTACTTAAAAATATAATGGATCCCTCCGTCTCGTCCGGTAGGTCTTTCAAGACCTTCTCGCTCTTCCCGAACAGCCTCGACGTGTCGATCTTGAGTCCCTGCAGCGTGAACTTGCGCTCCTTCTCGAACTTGACCGGCTCGTGGTCCTCTCGGATGAGGTCCTCGGCGGTCTTCTTCCCGACGACCGTCGAGTTGGCGTATGAGATCTGCCTGATCCAGTTGTCAACGTTGAGTTGACAGAAGGTTAGAGCTTTCTGGAGGCGCGCCGATAGGAACATGCGCTTCTCGCTGTCGAAGCCGAGCTGCGTGCGGCGCAGGCGCGCGCCGCTGTTGAGCGGGAGCAGCTGCAGCGTCTCCTTCGCGAGCCGCGCGTCCGCACCCGCCTCCCCCAGCGAGCACATCACCAGCACCGGCTCCGTCGTCGAAGCTCGCAGCAAGAGATCATCTGGAATTACAATCATGGTCAAGTACATTCTTCTTTCTCATAAATAAATGCATGTATTTTTAATTAGGTACAATCGAGTTCTAAAATATGCGAACACGACTTTGTTTTCAAGGGCATAAGGTTGCTCAGATATTATAATTGAACCTTTGGGGACGTACATATATTTATGAACTCGACTGTACATGCCTCCTGTGCTGATACTTGTATGTCTTTTATGTACCCTGCATACAGCTACTTTGCTGACTGCAGGTTTGTAATTCGTTATCGGAGATCATCCTGTTTTTTCTTCTTTCCTATCTTGAAGGCAAATACGTATACCTAAACCCTGCAGATGTTAGCAAATATACTCGTAATATGGTGATAGTAAATACTCAGGTGTGTACCAGGCTCCAAGCTCACCTCCAACATCTCAATAGGAAGACGATAGACCTGGGTATGGCAGCAATATACACTTGGGATAGCCAATCAATATGCTGGCAGCAAGTACTGGTACCAGGGTATCATAAGCTCACCTCCAACATCATGCGCCATCTCGATGGGCACGGTCCCAGCCAGCAGCCGCACCCTGGCCGGCAGCCGCCACAGACTCAGCAGGTGCGGCAGGCGGTGCGCGCGCGCGCCCGCGTCGGGGGGAGGGGGGGAGGACGGCTCGGACGCGTCCCACTCGGCCGGGGACAGCTCCTCGGGACACACTTCGTACAGCTCGCCCTTGGTGTTGATGGGGACGAACAGCTCCTGGAATATAGAATTGGATATTTTATTGACCGTACATTTTCATCAATGGGATGGGCGTCTGGAATGCCGTGAGACTCCATTTTGCAACATTTATATTGGATAAGTACCAATTCCATTTCAAGATCGGGTTCGCGTAGTTTTACATACTTTCGCAGGAAGGAACGCCAAGAAGACCCATATGACACT
Organism: Epinotia ramella; assembly: GCA_947578815.1. Taxonomy (NCBI): domain Eukaryota; kingdom Metazoa; phylum Arthropoda; class Insecta; order Lepidoptera; family Tortricidae; genus Epinotia; species Epinotia ramella. The sequence goes on along the minus strand of OX388220.1, from coordinate 19,290,817 downwards.
TTTGTTTTTTAACCGACTTCAAAAAGGAGGAGGTTCTATGTTCCACTGTATGTTTTTTTGTAGGTATTTTCACCGATTTCTCCGTCAAATATGGACTGATTTTAAAAACTTTTTTTATTTGAAAGACTACTTCTGATTCTGAGGTGGTCTCATTGTCACCAAGTCTTGATCTGATGATGCGATCCCAGGGAAATAAAGAGATTTCGGTGTTTTCTATTAGGTTTAATTCGTGTATCTGCTAATCCTCGGAAATCGCAATTTTGGTGGAACTGATGATATAGACCACAGATGACTTTATGGAACTCCTCAAGGATGTATGGTACGTCAAAGATTCTGACCTGATTCTGTTGAAGTAGCAACTAATGAAGTGTCAATTCAGAAATCCTTGAGGAATCGACGGAACTCCTCAAATATTATCAGCCCACTAGAGCAACTTGTTTTTTTTCTGTAATAGGCAATCAACGCATTTGCTCTCGGAAAGCAGTTCATGTTGTAAATTGGATATTTTCATGTACCTACCTATATGGCTTGACGAAGTACTGAATTGCAGTCGGTTTAAACTTTGTTTTTAAAGTAAATTATTGATATATTCATACATCAACGATATCGATCGTCTCTCGAACTTTACTAAGACAAACAAGAACAGAGTTCTCTAGCGCTAATGTAGGGAGACCCGACAGCTGAATTGGAAATATGGGTTAAGGTCTCTACCCATTACACCGTATCATACCATGACCGTACCTACTATGAACGTGACAGGCAAAAAAATATTCTTCATATTAAAAATTGCCGGTGCCGGAACGGTCTGGTCTAGTGGGCGTCATCTCATAATGCCTCATACAAAGAATATTTTCTTGCATGTGACGTGACGGAACGGTCATGGTATGATACGGTCTAGTGGCCACAGACCTTTAGGCTGGCCGCACACGCAAGAAATTTTCGTTCGGTTTCCGAACGGAATGACGTCAAAAAGTGTTCCAGTCCCTGTCTGTCATATGGAAATGTCTCTGTCTTTGACGTCATTCCGTTCGGAAACCGAATGAAAATTCCGTGCGTGTGCGGCCAGCCTTAGACTAAGATGAAGAACGACATCGATCGACTATCGATCGATTGGCATGGCAACACACTAAGTTGGTTTAACCATGAAATCCATCGTAAATCATAATTTTATAGGCAACTTCCTAGTATACCACAATATCAAAGCCTCACGTATCCTGCGCCTCCATTCGTATCGGTTTATCAAGTCGCATTTCAACAAGTATCGCGCTCTCCTTCTGACACGTTAGCTCAGCGTGCAAGCGAGCGCGCTGTACTGTACATATCGAAATGTGAAACAGATGCGAAGCGGTAATCGAAAATGTACCTCCAACGCGTTTATTGCACAATCCCGCCGTCTCCCGATCGTAAACACCGACTTCCAGAAACATTTAGCGAGGACGCATGCGCGGTCACGACACTCGTTATTACGAGAATTCCGAGACATATCGTCGGCTGAACGAGTTTTCAGCGAAATAAACTATATCGCTTATGAATTAGAGTTCAGTTTCGTCTATAGATTTCGATGTGGTAGATTTTTTTTAAAGCCGACGGCACCTTACAGGCGTATGAGGAAGTACCTAAGTAATCTTCGTCTATCCACAGACTAAACTTTCTATTTTCTCAAAAAGAAAACTGCATAGGCAGGCGATGAGATTTTGGGTGAGTAAGGAATGAACAAACCTCAGCAAAATGAGAAGGAGAGACATTAAGGTAGTAATATAGTAATATTTATTTGCAACTAAGATAAACAAGGACCCGGAAGGGTGTAGCAACAGTTAATTTATAACTAGGTACTTAGCTGAGGGCCATTCAATAATCTCAGAAAAAAAGTACCGCGTTGGGCTTACAGACACCATAGCCTATGGCCGTTTGCGACTCCAAAATAATCACAAGCGCGTTGCCGACCCTTGATTGATTTGAGAGTTCGTCGCGTCGACAGCTAACAGACAAGGACAAATGCAGCCCCCGCTCTCAGCACAGCTCAGCCTCGGGAACTATATGTGCTATGGGTACATCAAGTATCCATATTTTTGTGTTGACCTTGGCAGTGTTACTATGCGTGTAATAGGGATGATGACTAAGATTTTTTTGTGACGTCATTCGAACCAGTTTTTGGAGAGGAACAAATGTTTGAATGGGAGCAACAACAATTAAATAACATAAATACCTAAAAATTTGAGACAATGATTGACCTCGCTGGCGGCAGCGCAAAACGCTTCATACTGTGTGCCTATACAAGTATGACGTCACATTTGTACTAATCGTAGTATGGAAAATCAGGTAAATTTCTGTTTCAGTCGCGAAATACTGCGTTTAAGTACATAGTTGTCATACAATTTTGTTTCTAGAAAAGCGTAAGGATTCTATTGGTAGCTTTTAATGTACTCTTGGACAATGAAAAAAAAATGCATATTTTTTCTAAACTTTAAAGGTATCTTTTTATGATTTGAATTATATTTTATAATTTATACTTTATTACGATAATTTGATGGTTTACTATCCATTTAGCATCACTAAGTTATCAATTTCAACATGAGGCATCATGCCTATTATATTAAGTATCGTAATTTTCCACATTCATACTGTCTATCAGAGATGTTGCATACATCCGCATCTGCATCCGCAACCGCGGAAGTTCCGCACAAATTTCCGCACAAAGTTCCGCGGAAGTTCCGCACAAAGTTCCGCACAAATTTCATACATTCGCATCTGCATCCGCAACCGCGGAAGTTCCGCACTTTCAACATCCGCATCCGCATCCGCCAAAATCATGCGGAGTTTTTGCGGATGCGGATGTAGTGTAATTCACGACTAGAAAGGAGCCCACGCGGCGCTTACCGTACGCGTTTTAGATATTTTCTCCATTAGTAAAAAAAAACTTTTTTTTCTTTCTGTGACCTCTGCAAACGAGTTTTTTATTTCGCTACGATTGTAATTTAGTCTCGAGTTCGATGATCGCGTGATATTATAGAATGAACGTTCTTACGTTTTTAGGGTTCCGTAGCCAAATGGCAAAAATCGGAACCCTTATAGATTCGTCATGTCTGTCTGTCCGTCCGTATGTCACAGCCATTTTACTCGAAAATTATAAGGTGTATTTGAATAAAATTTTGAGGATAGGTGTATTTTGTTACATAGCTACATAGTTTTGTAATTTAATTACTAAAAAAAAAATTTTAGGGGTGCACTCCATACATAAAACTGAAAGTCAAAAATTTTTTTTTTCATTGCAAGCCCACGTGTGGCACATCAATCGATAAGCCTTTCAAAATAAATATAAAATTTTTCAGCAATTTTTTTGATTAAGTGAATAGAGTCGGAGATAATCGCCTCGAAAATCACTAAAATTGTGTCCCCCCCCCTCTAATTTTTGAACCGTTTATTTTAAAAATATGAAACAAATCAAGCTCATAGGGCTTATTAAATTCTTTCAGCGAAAATTGTTTTGAGCAAAATCGGTTCAAAGGTTTTTGAGATATTCCTAAAAAACTGCCTTCCTTAAAGAAAAGGACGTAAGTGCCATAAGATTTCAGTAACGATACGACCTTTTTAATAGGCACGGAACCCTCGTTGTGCGTAGTCCGACACGCACTTGGCCGCTTTTTTAGTGTTGGACCCCAAAATCCGTATCCGCCTCCGCATCGCGGATGTCAACAAAATCGCATCCCTGCTGTCTATGAAGGCTACGACGTCAGGTCCAGTGTGCAGTAGGAAATAGAAACAAAGCAATAGAACACGCCAAAATCCACATAAGTATATAGCTCGTTCCCCGAGAGGTCGTGTCTGAGTAGTTGCTTCTTGCCTGTATATTATCGTGTCACGGCTGGTATATGCCGTTCGTGAGCATCTGGTTCTGGAGGCTAGCGGGATCCGAAGCACGGTGCTCCGCTGGCCGACCGCAGGTAGTTGGGGGCCCAAGTAACGGGAGAGCCACCCGTGAAAGGCTGCCCCGCCAACTAGCGAAAAATCCCGGAATGGCTCCACTTTGCCGGTTGGCGACCGGATGGGAGGGCCAGGTGGCCATTTCGGGGGGGTTCGGGCGTTCCCCGCGGTCTCCAAGCCAGCTGCATCCTCGTGTGGCATATAAAAGCCTGTGTTTGGATTTCAAGGCTGAGATGCCTCACTCAACTTGCGCCTTCTCGTCTATTCACTCTCTTCCCCTTCAAACCTAAAATATGTCAAAAAAAACTAAGAAAAATAAGTTTAAACAGCGGATGCACTCCCTCCCACTGAAAGTGCACCTATGTAACATTCGAGGTTTGCACTCCAATATCGATGCAGTCCATTACCACCTGGAGACTGACCAGCCGCAGCTGCTGTTCCTCACCGAGACGCAAATCAGGTGTCCAGGTGACGCGGCATACCTCAACTACCCTGGGTATACTCTTGAGCACAAGTTTCTTCCCCGTGCAGGAGTGTGCATGTATGCTCGTGATGACATCTGTATAAAGCGTCTCAAAAACCTTGAGCAGTCCAGTTTTTCCGTCATGTGGGCGTGGGTGGATACCGGCGTAACTCAAATTGTCTACGCTTGTATATATCGTTCGCACAGTGGTGACCAGGAGGCGTCAAAACTGTTCAGCTACCTCAGTGAGGCAGCCGATGAAGCTCGACAAAGGTATCCTACGGCTGAATTGGTCATTTTAGGGGACTTTAACGCGCACCACCAGGAATGGTTGTTCCCGTATCAAGTGACCGATCATGCTGGAAGAGAGGCACGCAACTTAGCTTTGACACTTGATCTCTCCCAGCTTGTTAACTGTGCTACCAGGGTGCCTGATGTTGACTCTCACTCGGCCAACTGCTTAGACCTCCTGCTAACTACTAACCCAGACCAATACTCAGTGTCGGTAACAGCCCCTTTAGGTACCTCCGACCATTGTCTGGTGAAGGCTGTATCTACATATTCCCCACCTGATCGGGGCCCTAGTGGTGAAAGACGGGTGTGGAGATACAGGTTAGCAGACTGGGATGAGATGCGCCACTTTTTCGCATCTTATCCTTGGCGTGCAGTGTGTCTCTCTTCAGATGATGCATCGATATGTGCTGGCGCAGTTGCCGATGTCATACGGCAGGGTATGGAATATTTTATTCCTTATGCTGACGTCCCGACTGGCTGCAAAGCTTCGCCGTGGTATAACGCTGCCTGCGACCGTGCCGACGCACTTAAGCGAGCAGCTTACCTGGCTTGGGCTGATGCTCGTAGGCATAAAGCCTCGAATACGCGTCATCTGAAGAGAGCGTTTAATAAAGCCACCAAGGCAAGCAAGAAACAGTTTCGTAGGGCACGCTTCGACCGCGTTCGTCGTATTGGTACTAAACTGGCCTCGTACGAGGGCTGCCTTTTAAGTTCTGTCGTTTGCAAACCTCCCGTGATTGCATATAAAAGAACTAGTGTCACGTTAAAATATTTGAATTTAGAATTCGAAAACAAAAGAATGACTCGAAATCGGCCCAACCGTTTTAGTACAGCGCTCGTTCAAAGTTGACAAGTCAGTTGTGAAAATGGAAATTTCGAAGGAAAATTTACGTGCGATAATTTTTTACAACTTCAAAAGGGGCTTAACGCGACTTCAGTGCTTCGAAGAGTTGACTACGGTTTTCAATGATAAAGCACCATGCCTTCGGACTGTGGAACGCTGGTATTTAGAATTTCAACGTGGTTGCTCTAGTCTTGGTGATAGACATCGTGAAGGTCGACCAAAAACAGCCGTAACCCAGGAGAACATTGATGCTGTACGGCAACTGATCATCGAAGATCGCCATGCGACATACCGTGAGATAGAAGCTTCCTTAAGTATTTCAGGGACCAGTGTTCACAGTATTTTGCATGATCACTTAGGCGTAAAAAAGTTGATCTCACGCTGGATACCACATTTACTCAGTGAAGACCAAAAAACGGCTCGCGTTCGATGGTGTCGCAAAACTCTGCGGCAATTCAACCGAGGAAACTCGAAACATGTTTACGACATTATCAGTGGTGACGAATCTTGGATATATGCCTACGATCCCGATTCTAAACAGCAGTCGACTGTTTGGGTGTTCCAAGATGAGCCAAAACCGACCAAAGTAATACGCTCACGGAGCACTTCGAAAAAAATGGTCGCCACGTTTGTGGCGAAAAGTGGCCACGTTGCCACCATCGTGCTCGAGGATCGTAAAACGGTTAATGCTGACTGGTATACCACTGTCTGTTTACCAGAAGTCATCGGCGAGTTTCGAAAAAATAATCCAAGACGTCGTATAAGACTGCACCACGATAATGCGAGCTCGCACACCGCCCGGCAAACTATTGCGTTTTTAAAAGAGCAAAACGTCGAAATTCTGGAACACCCGCCGTACAGTCCAGACTTAAGCCCTAACGATTTTTTTACTTTTCCAAAAATCAAGCAACGACTTCGTGGTCAACGGTACCAGACGCCTGAAGAAGCGGTTGAGGCATACAAAACGGCCATTTTGGAGACCCCGACTTCGGACTGGAATAAGTGTTTCGAAAACTGGTTCGATCGAATGAAAAACTGTATTACATATCACGGTGATTACTTTGAAAAACAATAAATACCATTTAACACTTAAATTGTCTTTAGTTTTTCCAAACGACACAACTTAAAAGGCAGCCCTCGTATCCTCCTGGAAGCAAGGCGTTCTGGTCCTTGGCGAAAGCGGTTGAAGGAAACTTCTGTCGGCCCTCTCTGCCTCCTTTGCTGAAACCAGATGGCTCACTTGCTCACACTGCCAAGGACAAAGCCGACTTATTTGCTTGTCTTTTTGCGGAGAATTCGCGCTTGGACTCCACAGGTAAACTTCCTCCGGTGCTTTCAGAAATGAATTGCTCTATGAGCAATATTCGTATTCGCCAGAAAGAAGTTCTTAAAAACCTACGAGCTCTAGACGTGAATAAAGCTAGTGGGCCTGATGGAATTTCTGCCATTGTTCTGCGAAACTGTGCAGCAGAACTGTCTCCGGTTCTGACTCGCCTGTATCGCCTGTCACTTGAAACGGGTGTAGTTCCCATATCTTGGAAGCTGGCTAATGTGCAACCCGTGCCCAAAAAGGGCAGTCGGGCAGACCCTGCCAACTATCGACCGATTTCTGTCACCTCCATACTCTGCAAGAATATGGAGCGTGTACTGAATAGGCGTCTCCTAACATACCTAGAAGACAATGATCTCCTCAGTGATTGTCAGTATGGTTTCCGCCGGGGACGATCAACTGGGGATCTTCTAGTGCATGCTACTCATCTTTGGAGCGAGGCTATCGAGAAGCGTGGTGAAGCTCTTGCCGTGTCTCTCGATATCTCCAAAGCATTCGATAGGGTGTGGCATGCTAGCCTAGTGAGCAAGCTTCCAGCTTATGGGATACCAGCTGGCTTTTGTAACTGGATAGCTGATTTCCTGAACGGGCGATCGTTCCGTGTGGTCTTAGAAGGCTACACATCGGATCAATCGGCTTTAGATGCCGGTGTTCCTCAGGGATCAGTTCTGTCTGCAACCTTATTCCTATTGCATATCAACGACATGTTATTGCCCGGAACCTTTGGGTATGCTGATGATAGCACAGTTGCAGTCAGATATCTGTCCAGTGCAAAGGCCAGCAACGATGAAATTCAATCTTGTCGGCAGGATATGGTTGATCGTTTGGATTTGACTCTTAGGGCAGTCTCCGACTGGGGCGATGCTAATCTAGTCAAGTTCAACGCAACCAAGACGCAGGCGTGTTTGTTCTCTACTAAACGGAGTCCGTTTAACTTGACTCCAACTTTCCGAGGTGTATCCGTACCAATTTCAGACCATCTGCAGCTCCTTGGCATGGACATCAAGTCCAATATGAACTTTGGGCTCTACATTGAATCCTTGGCGCAAACTGCGGCAAAAAAGCTTGGCATCCTCTCTAAGGTGAGGCGGTACTTCACACCCAGGCAGCTTCTTCAGCTTTACCAAGCACAGGTCCGGTCATGTATGGAGTACTGTTGCCACCTCTGGGATGGATCCGCTAAATATCAGCTAGCCGCCTTGGATTCGATTGATGGGCGTGCCAGGAAGCTTATTGGTGACCTAAATTTAACCGAGGCTAAAATGCAAAGACTGGAACACCGTAGAAAGGTTGCCTGCTTATCGGTGTTCTACAGGATACATTTCGGAGAGTGTGCGCTAGGATTACACGAATTAATCCCGCCCTCACCATTTCGCCATCTTGGGACTAGGCGCGGTCGCGGGTTCCACTCTTATGTTGTTGACTTGCCACTGATTCGCACGAAGCGCTTTGCTTCCAGTTTTCTCGCGAGGACAGCCAAAGAGTGGAACTCGCTTCCGGCAAACCTTTTCCCAGTTACATATAACTTGGATCTTTTCAAGACGAGAGTGAATAGGCACTATCTAGGTATGCATGTAACACCCTCGACCTCATCATCACTTACCATCAGGCGAGATAGGGGTCAAATGCGTACCTATACTTAATAAAAAAAAAAAAAAAAAGTATTTTTTTTTTCAAGGAAGGTTTGTCAAGTTCGTAGCAAGTGGAAATCCGAGATCTCTGCCTACCCTTCCGTGAAGTAGGCGTGATCATATGGAATTCTTGGAAACTTCTGCGCCCGCAAAGGGTGTCGTTAAAGTTGAATTCCCAGCTGGATATTATAAGATTTAATGCAAGTAAAATGATAATTTACGACGTATGTATTACGTACTTAATATTTTTGCTTAGTACGTTACATTAACGCTACTCGACAATAGATGGCACTACTGTACAACACGAATTGGGTAGATAATTTAGCAATTGTTTTGCCGATAGTAGCGAAAAAGGGCTAGCTATGTGACGCATGTGCATATGTGTTGAGAGATAAGCACGAATAAAAACATGTTTTTTTTTATCTTGTTTCATTTTTAATATCCAAGCCACTGCTGCAAGCACGAAAGAAAAAAAACAGAAGTGGGTCTGATATTTTAGCCATGATAATTAATGCGACCTATTTTCGTTAGGTATTCAATAGCATTGATTAACACTTTCGCAACCGGACTAAAAATGGAACAATACACCAGAAACCGACAGAACTCGCTTGGCGTGTTTTAATATACTACTGCTCGCCTAGCGGGCCGGCGGCATCTGAGCAAACATTACGAGTGCCTACCAGGCGGGTTCTTGGTTGCGAACGTGTTAAATTAAAAAATAAACTAGTAATAATAAGACTTGGGTCATATTTATTTTTCATTTGCACAAGAAAATGTAATACACAAGCTTAAGCTAAAATAAGAGACGTCAATCCAATCCGAATACTGTTCTAAGTCCAATACTGATGCAGTTCGTTGCCGGTAATTTCAATGTACAGATACTTAGATAACAGTAGCATCATAGGTCCGGCGCAAGAAAAAATGCACCACCTGCTCAACCGGTCCCTCTGACCAAATTCAGCCAAAGCACAAGTTAAACACGCTTTTATTACTATGGCGTAATGAGACTGCCACTGCGAGTCTATCGGAATTAACGTATTGGTTTGATATCGAATTTACACTTTGTTCTACGTGCCATAGCCAGGCTACTTAAGGGGCTCCTGGCTCCCAATGACCTTCGATCTGCAACTGTCCGTATTTTCGTGGCGGGGTTTACCGAAATAGTATATATACAATTTTAGGGCAAAAAAATAGTTTTTTGGACGTAACTTTTCTGGAAATTAGTTAAAAATAAAAAACTCTCGTGCGTTGCTTGTACGTCAATACGTCAATAATGAACAGTTACATGAAGGTTTCATATATAAATGTGCATAAACAACATACTAATATAAAAAAAGGAACAGAGCTTTTTTCGACCATGTTTGAATGAATCTTAAAAAAAGTATTTTTTACTCTCTGTGCAATTGTAGATACATGATTGAAGAACCGATAAGCGCCTGTGCCATAAATATATCTTTAGTTTTAATAGTATACCCTGCCACATGAAATGAAACTTACAATCACAATAGGGCATTTGACAACAGTGAAAATAAATCGTTTTTTCATTAGTAGGTATAAATAGCAACAGACAGACATTACGAAAATACGAAAGTATCAAACTTTAATTTATGATTGCTATTTTAAGATTTTTAAATTCATAAAAACGAACAATAAGGATATTGTTTAATTGTGACGTCACAAGTAAGTAATCCCTATAGATTCCATACTATAGCGGAGCGTTTTTGAAGTTTCATTCAAAGAAGCTGATTTGACCGTGGATTTGACTTTTGTCAAATACTCATTACAAGCGATACATTACAAGTTTGTGGTCATAGTAAAAATACTATGGAATGTAAATTATTTGGTTCAGTAGTAACGATTTTGATGACTTACAAACTTTGCAAATGGAATCCACCAAAGACGGCGGAAGAGGTGCAACGTTGCCAAGCTTCCTTCGGCAATAAATGGTAATTTGATAACCAACCGATACGTTGTGAGAAATCACCTTCGCTTGGATAATGCAACGATTGGATTGGAGACGTTGCCGTATAGGAAGTCATTTAAGACTTAATAATGCATTGGTTAACGGTGGATATTAACCCATTTATAGGTTTGAATCGTTTTAGTTCCTAGTCCGAGCAAAAATTTAGAGCGCAGGCTACTTGAAGTAGGAGCGGGGATGAAGGGACTTAGAAACAACTATTATAAATCATACTTTAATAATATATATATCATTAAGTTTCCAAAACGATCTACGATTGCCTAAAATGCGCATTAGGTATAAGTCATGTCTGCTCTCTGTTGCTGTTTAATCTCTCTAGGAGGGCACTAAGGTTGTCATGAAGCCAACTAAGAAATGCTGTAATTATTTTGACATTCATGTCTACAGTTGGTACAAAATTTTTAACCGCCAGCGAGCATCAGCATCAGCACAAACAGCTACATTTAACGAATCGATAAATTATTCCAATGCAAGTGTCCCGTCGCATTGGGATTTGGGACTGCGACGTTTTGCAGCTATTTAACTAAAAAAATTCATGTGTAGATAACAATTCCAATATACATATTGGCAAGCAAGTACCACTGAGTCATCCATCTTTTGGAGGTTGATTCTCCGTGTGCTCTGTGTGTGCGTCCTTGCGTTTCACCGGCATTAACCTCAGCCGTGCCGGGACTTTGTCTGAGACAGTATCGTTTGAAAACCTTCTCGGATAATCTTTCTTCTCCTCGTCCACCTCCTTGATCAAATACGACCACTGGGACCCATACTTGTCCCCCTCATCGACCAGTTTCCTCGGATATTTTATACAAGCCTGTGGTGACAACCAAGATATGATAGCATTTTTACTGTATTTCTCCAAGTCTTGAACGCCTGTGTTGGAAACGATAATTCCATTCGGTTTTATCACGATTATATACGGAATATACGATACTTGGTACATGTACTTGAGCACATGTACCAGGGGATCATCATTAAGAAGCGTGAACCAATTGGCTTGTTGTGTGAAGCTTTGCTTCATGTGTATCTTTTTCTCATCCTGCGGGACATGTATAACTTCTATGGGTATATTCGCATGTTTGACGCTCTCGTAGATGTTATAGAATTTTTTGATTATGCCTTCTCTATCTACGCCAATTGCTGTGAAGAGGAGGGCAATCACATCTGCATTTCCTTTGATCCATTCCGGTTTAATTAAAGCAAAGTTCTTATTGTAAATCTTCGCGTCTTTGAGCCAGTCGTAAGGGGGAAGATTTGATGGATCTGATGCATCCATCGTTTTAACTTCCTGGTAGCTTTGAATAAATGTAAATATGTTTACTTTGACAGGTTTGATTGACAGCCGCCGCTATTTTGACATGTTTATGGCGTATTAGTCGGCCATTATTCGAAGTCAATACTCAAGTAGGTTCTATAGTTCATACACTAATTGAAGTTGAAGCTTCAGGGTCAGTAGTTACTCGTATTGCTCAACATCTTCAGTGCTTATTGACCGGAAAGCCAATATTTCCAGGCACAGTGACGATTTTCGGACCACCGTTGCTGCGCTGGATAGACGAAGTCCAAAACGACCTTTGCCAGCTTTTAACAGCAGATTTTGATTGGACATAAGCTGCTTGTGGCACTCTTTGGGGGAGGCCTATGTCCAGCAGTGGACGTCTTTCGGCTGATATGATGATGACGATGATGAAGCTGCTTAGGACAGAGCTTAATAGCGTGTCTAACGGCCGTATTCATAAACGTTCTACAAGCCTATTTGAACTAAAATGGCGTTCAAATTCGTGTGTCTATCTGTCACTTTGACATCTGTGTTCGTCAGAAAGGGACAAAGCACATTTTATTTAGCAGAGACATTTTAAGTTTTATGAATAACGGGGGATTAGTGTCGGGGGCAAGATTCGGGACGCTGAGTGCTAAGTTGACCGGGTTTAATGAGGAACTAAGCATATAATTTTGGAATGTATGTATCTAGGTCTCGTTTATATAATAAAAGTACTCTCATGCCCAAGTGCAACACAAATAGCGGTTTAACTAATAGTAAGTTTTTTTTTATAAATTGCCTCGGTCATCCAATTTGCATCGTGATAGAGCCTGGGGTCCGAGCAAGTAACAATTTCATCGGATGAAAAATAAGATGGACTTGGATCTCATGGAGCCGAAAGAATCCTGTGAAATGTCAAAAGGCAGTCCCGGATGTAACAACTTCAACGTAACGGAAACGTCGATTGATCAAAAATCCGGACCTATCGTCTCCCCGTTACTTGACGTCACTAGGTTCTAGAACTAGGTACTAGATATATAATGTACCTACTGTTCAAACAATTGACGTGTAAACAGAACACTCAACAATTTTCCACGCCGATTGTTCCCAGAAATATACACAGACCAAAATTTCCAATGTCACAAATCTTACTCCAGTAACAAAATCCAAAAACGATAACAGCTCTTATTCCTTTAACCTTAAGCTTCACGGTCGTAATGATGACTTTTGACAGGTAAAGTTGTTATTTGGTTTCGTAACGGCACCGTGAAATAATGGTAGTGACTGCTCGCGAATGTCTATCCTTTTACGGTTCAAAGTTGACCGAAAACAACAGAGTTTTACCAACATAGTTGTAACGCTGTATAAGATGAAATTAGAAAAGTCATTCTTATTACAAACACCGAAAGCTCCGAATCTAGTGAAGCGCGGATAACGAGCGCAAAAGTAAATTAGTATAACTCACGATAAAACCATTTGTTTGCGGTAATAAAATTTCACCTAAATCCTATCACGGTCGCGTTAAGTTGACAATTGCATGAACGGTGTTTTAAAAAAGGCATATTCCATTTTGTTGATGTGTTCGTGCGATGCATGTGAAATATTAAGAGACAGAACTATGCCAGTCGACGAACTGTGGTCACAGTTCGACCATAAGGAACCTTCATAGAATGTTAACGCTGTCATTATCGGTGCAAGTAAGTTTGTACTTTATTCGTCAATACTAAAGTTCATTTTGCAATAGCAGGTAGCCGCTGTAAGTATGAGATCTGCAATGCACAGGACAGAAGTCACTACTTAGGTACCTTATTATGAAAATCGTGACATTCGACTGGCCTGTTTAACCTTCGTAACTGTCCCTTAGCACTTAATTTAACAGTATAAGAAAAGGTAACTTAAGCTGTGATAGTATTATACGAATAAACGATTGAATAAATTATTGAATTTGAATTTTGTATACTTTACAAGAAATTGAAACAGTCGTTTTTGTAGGAAAATAGCAAATATTCGGTTATAATACTTCAAAGAAGGCTCAACGAAAAGTTAATTAATTTTCAAAAATGTCTAGAACTTACAAGTTTACACAGATATTTCAGTCAAATATTGTTAAATTGATGATGTTTTTGTACGTAAGATTTCCGAGTACATTTGACGTCTTTATTAATTAGGTTTAATAACCTTTACAAATAACGGAACCGGTAAAATTGAAATCATAGTGATATTTTTCTCAAATGTATCAGCTAAATGAAGAACACGGGCCGACCACTTGAACCACTTCCGCAGAGATTCAATCAAGATTATCAATCATTTTGAAACTAACCTCCAAAACTACACAGCTGGTTAATTGTGAAACGTTCCAGCGGTCATCGACATCCATGCATGCAGTAGAAATTAGTATCTAGGTATAGTCGTTCGGTTTGAGTTGTGTCCAATCTACTTAAAGGAACAATGCCTTTGTTGACTGAAACCGCAAAACACCAAAACTACCATATTCCAAAAAGTCATTACAGCCCCCTAGAAAGTTCAATTGAATATTGACTCTATGTCCCTAATGAATAGGTTACGAGTGCACTAATAGGACACAACTCAAACCGAACGACTATACCTGATTTTGAACTCTCACAACGATTATTTTGAATCCCCGACTAAAGCCAGGGGTGTACAAGTTTAACTTGTGTATCGGTGTATAAGTGTCTGTTTGCGGCATCAAAGCTCTGAACGGATGAACGGATTTATTAACCCCCCACTTAATTAAGGGGTGTATAAGTATAAGATGTGTATCTGTCTGTAGCTCCAAAACGGATAAACTGATTGGAGTGCGGTTTTTTTATCAAGTCTCGTCTGTCGAGGAGCTTCTTAGCTATGTTGTGTTTTATTGAACGAGCGAGCGAAGCGAACGAAGTTCTCTGCCTCGGCTTGGGCAGAAACTCTTTCGAATGTCCGTTTGGTCATCTGTTCTGCTCTGCAGGTCGCATTTCTCTACCGATTCCCGTGAAATATTGTGAGCAGGTTCATTACTTATATAGTTTTTGGATTAAAAAAAAAACTTAAAAAAAAACAGACTTGAGCGTTCTGTAGCTTATAGAGCCACTAGTTTTATATGTTGTTATCTTGAATAAGTATCTCCCAATTTTTGATGTCGCGAAACGAAAGTCCTCATCATCATCATATCAGCCGAAAGACGTCCACTGCTGGACATGGGCTTCCCCCAAAGAGGCCACAGTGACCGGTCCTGCGCTACCCGCATCCAGCGGACTCCCGCGACCTTTACCAGGTCATCAGTCACCTTCGCGTCATCACGCCCTACCCACGCTGCGCTTCTGTAAGCGTCGTACCTCTTCAAGCTTAAACTGCTGAACCGATTTAGATGAATTTTGGTATAGAGATAGTTTGAGTCCCGGGGAAGGACAGAGGATAGTTTTTATCCCGGAAATCATCGCCTAAGGGGGTGAAATGGGGGGGTGAAAGTTTGTATGGAGCTGCGATATAAACGAGTTACACGCGGACAGAGTCGCGGGCAGAAGCTAGTATTATTATACACCTGCGCCTGATGACAAAATGGACGTTTCTACTTCTACCTCGTGATTAGGAAATAAGAAATTACTTTTCACCTCGTCCATTGTTGCGCTAATGTCTCAATTGTCGTTCCAGTTAACTTGTCATCGTAATAACTTATTACGTGTTATAATATAAGTTAGATTGAGATATAATTCGACGTTTAGAGGGGAAATGTGGAAGCGTTAACGTGTTGTCACCAGGAATAGAGTGCCGTTATTTGGACATTTGAACACCGTCATTAACACGTATAATGACTTGATGAGTTAATTCGTCTACAGTTACCGCGTGTTCACACTGCGTCCGTTTCCGTGTCCGAGAGGCATCCGTCTCTTTCGCACTCGGGCGAAACATCGCAAGCGAGAAAAAGAGGGATGCCTCCCGGACGCAGAAACGGACGCAGTGTGAACACGCGGTTAGAAGTTGGTAAGAAGACCAGTAGGTTGGTTGATCTATGACTGACTATTAAAACAAAAATATGACAAAAAAATATAACTAGCTACTGTCCGCGACTCCTTCCGCGTGGAATTTGTTTTCGTAGCTCCTTACAAATCTTTCACCCCCCATTTCACCCCACTAGGAGATGTTTTGGACTCAAACTATCTCCAGAGAATACGGGCATCGGTACATACGAAAAAATTTCTACCAAAGCTGAAATGGAGAAATTCGTTTGCTTCGCTCGTTTGTTTATTTGGAGAAGGCTGTTTTTACAAGCTTTTATTTAGTTTCACCTGTTACAAGCTTTTATTTAGTTTTACCTGTCCCGTTGTCTGTCTGTCTGTAATCAAATCTTGCAAGTTAAATTTGACTCATTCCCGGTGACCGAATGAGCTGAAATTTTGGGAATAAGTATAGTTTGGATGACAATTCAATATTATGGTACCATCGAGCTGATCTGATGATGGAGACAGAAGGTGGCCATGGGAATTCAGTACTTAACCGACGTAACCCTGTTGAGTTTGGGCTCGTTAGAATCGTCTCAATGAGTAGTTAGTGAGTGGTTAGTATACAGAAAAGTACAGTCGGCAATAAAAGCTTGTACCAAAAATTAAATTTTTGACAGAAAAGTTTTTTTAGTTTAGGTTAGTTCTTGTATTGCCAAAATATTAGTCTCAAACCTAAAGAAGAATACCTATATCTTTTGATAGGTATTGTTAGAGTTAGATTTTTAGGTATAGATTGAAAACGCGATATTTGAGGTCACAATACAAAATAAAACATTTGAACTGAGTGTCTTACCGTTTTATCTCCCGAAATAAATAGTACATTACTACAGAGGCCGGGAAGTAAGGGGTTGCCGGCCGAGTACATATAGACGGCCGAGCGTAGCGAAATCGGATAGTTATGAGGAAGGCAACCCCTTTTCACGCCGAGGTACCTATGTATAGTGCTTTTCTCAAACATGCAATTAAATAAATAAAACAAACTCCAAGAAACCAAACTTTAATTTTCATGGCTGAACGCCGTGATCCTGTGCCACAAATAGTGGAATGGAATTAAATAAGACCATCTTGCAGGCCTAGGCCTCCAATTTTGTATGAAATGCCATTACGGGTCTCTCGTCTCGCTGCGCGCGAAACGTGACACTTCGAAGCCCATTATGAAGAACACATCGTCAATATTTCATTGCATGTTTGAGTTTTTTTTTTTTTATCCAAGTAAGTCTTACACGTACATTAACCCTACGCCTAGAGCTTCAATAAATACTTGTATCGCATATTTCATCCGCAACATTGATTTATTTCCGCGTAAAGTGATCTATACCTTTGAACACAACCCATCATTCTCATTTCACCATACGTCAAAGTCAGCCATTACTGAACAGAGCCGGCAATGCAAAATTCCAAATCGTGACAGCCCTATTGAGCGCTACCCCTGACCTTGTCTTGGATTACATTAATAAATTGACCTGCCCTGAATAGGTTTATAGTTTGGCAAGTTTTCGTTTTTTAACGTTTATTTCCTTGTCTATTATTCTACTTTTGTTTAAGGATTATTGCAAACGATTATAAATTAAAATTAATTCCTTGGAAAAAATATAGATCTCAATGTTATATATTATGCGTATAATCCTTGTGGGTATAGACTCATTCCTTTTAAGTTTATTACAATATTTTTTTGCCTCAACCATCTTGCAGGGCATTTAAAAAAAATGAATACCCGTTTAGCGTGAGTTGTTATACAAAAATTAACTTAGTGTGAGTTTTGTGACGACAATTAAGTATAAGTAAAGTATGTATAAAGTTAACATTTTCTTTTCAATTTATAAATGATATGCATAAACACGTTATTTAAACGTAAAACAAGTTAATTTTCACTCAATTTGATTGCTTAATTTTTGTCACCTAACTGATACTGAATTAATTTTTGTTTAGTAACTCACGCTAATTGGGTACACATTTTTTTTTAATGCCAAAAACGTCATATTTAGGCCGTTCTCATTATTGTGCTCTATGAAAATACGCCGTCTTGTGCTAAACGTGCAGTTGGTATGTTGGCGCGAGCGGAAATTAAATTTACAATGCATGTGCTCGAAAAGAGTGTTTTCCAAGCACTATAATCGTGCGGAAAGTGCCACTATTTCGCACTAGTGCTTTTTACTTTTCAATTTTTTTTTAATTTTCAAGTCCGTCGTCAGCCCGACACAAAGAGTTTTTATTACTCGAGAAAAGTTTTACAAATATTTCAATTACACATTTTCTTTCATATAAAAGGTACATAAATACTAATAAAATAACGTTTAAAATGATTTATTAATGTTTATGAATTTTGAATTTCGTCAGTAAATAAATTATTTTTTAATATTCATTTAATGTGTTTGGCTGAACGCATATCTTTCTTATGCCTTTTACAATACGACAGTATGGCGGCTTGCACATGCGCAATGCGCATATGTTGACCGCGCATGTATCTAAAAGCCCGCCATTGTTGTTTATTGTGAGTTTTGTGTAGTTATTTTATGTAAGTAAATATGTTAAAAAGGTCGAGTGAAAGTGAGTAATCAATAATAATAATGATTTATTGCGTTTCAATAGTGTCAGTATGTTTCTTAGAACTACGACGGTACAGCGTCTTTTTGTTGTTTAATATAATATTGAGTTACTCAAAATTAATTGTGTTCCAAAACCACAATACAATGGTTATAACTTTTAAGTGAATAAGCTTGACAGCAAAAGATGTGAAGAAGTTGTTAAATGCAATTCCAGATAATAAGTAGGTACGTGACAATCTACCTGGGTTCTTCAATTTTAACCTAGATCTATTTTAAACCGACATTTCAACATTTAATATATTTCCTCACACAAGGCATAGTAAAATGTTGTATGATACACGCGCGTAAAGATGATTTCCGACTCGTGTCGAATTATACATTCGCTCGCTTCACTCGCTCATGTATAAAAATGACACTCGTCGGAAATCACCTACTTTCCACACTTGTAGCATAAATAACTATTACAGTACAATGGTGCTACTTTCCCGCACTAGTGCGGAAAGAGCACTTTTCTTGCATATGTCGAAGCTTTAAAGAGCCATATGTAGGTACTGTAAAACGTTTACTAACACATACATCACATTATAGTACGATACACGTGAGAATAGGTAATTCGCAACTCGTGTCGATTTAAAACACTCCCTTCGGTCGTATTTTAATTTATCACCATTCGTTGCGAATTTCCTATTTTCGGCACTTGTATCGTAATTAAATAACTATTATTTAATCAGTGTCACCGGGTCCAACCGTATCAATTATTATTATTGTCATATATGTTAGTTTTTGTTTTTCTTTCTTTTCTTTATTATGTTTTCTATTTTTTTTTCTATGACTTAAATTATAATGTGTGTTACGCCGTGGAATAACCTGATGGTTAAGCTTGAAACAAATTATAGGACGCGTCCGGCGGACGCGGCACACAGCCGGTATCTAGTTAATGAATATACACTGAATAGTGCAAACTATCGAACGTAAGCCGTGGACGTAACCTTGAGCGTTCGGACGTCCGACAGGCATCTGGCGCGCTAGATCCCGTTCGACTGTGCACATTTATCAGTCGTCGGACGCGTCCGATAATTTGTTTCAAGCTTTATGGTTCCATCGGAAGAAGCGCTGGCCACTATTTGTTGTTTGTGTATGCCGATCTATGTACCTACATGTATATGTTGTTGTCATGATTAAATATTTATTATATTCTATTCTAGTGACATCCACGGCGGGGACAGTGTGATTATGGCCTGTTTGATATTTTTGTTAGTGTAAACTAGTTGATAATAAAAGTGCCTCTTATAACATTCATATGAAGTTACGTACTTAGAGACAAAGGGTAAGCTTAGTTCGAAAGCTTATTTATAGCACACAAGACTACATGAATGATAAAACTCCATGGAACTAATTGTGACTGAATTCTTAATCAATAGATTAATTCTCGTTACATTTTGTTTTTTGAGATTAGATTGTTTTTCTAGAAACATTCACTAATATTTTCTATACAATTTTTACTTCATATAATTTATTTTTTATGTTTAATAAATTATGTACTTAAAAAAAATAACTGACGATTTGAAAGTGCTTGTTACTAGGCCTACTTGAATAAAGATCATTTTGAGTTTGAGTTTAAGGACCAAATACTTGGCCAGTAGTTATTAGTAGCCTGGTTAGTCAGTAGTTGGCCATTCAAACTGAAGAAGTGATAAAAGTTCCGTACCATAGAATTGCATGGTTAATTTTCGTGTCACAACGGAAAACTTACATAGAAAATTAAATTGAGTGAGTTGGCCATAAAACTGATAATAGGCTACAAGATTAATAATAAAAAAAAAATACAACCGAATTGAGCACCTCTTTTTTTTTGATGTCGGTTAAAAATAATTTATACCGCAGTAAACACCGACCAATCATCTTCACTTCACTATACGTCAAAGTCGACCATTATACCCGACCCGGCTGAAACACGTAAAACAAAACCCGAGATCGTGACAACCCTATTGAGACCCGCGACCGCCTCACCCCGGGCACTGCCCCTGTGCAATGCCAACCGAAATGTGCATTCTTTCAACACCATACTGCATTGAATTAAGATTCATTATCGCTCAAACTGGTCGCACTGGAACCATTTTCCGAGCTATGCATTTTGTTAAGGTAATTTTGCGCTTTATGTAGCCTTTATTCCTGTAGTGTAAGGTTTGTTTTCGTTAAATTGTAGTGATTAGGTACGTGGCGGATCTTTACTGCCGAGATGGAGCCTGTTGCTATGGGTTGTCGATAAATAGAAGAGTGTAAATGTGCCTTTTTAGTAGTTTTTTTAAAGAATAAATAGAGTTTGCGAATGCTTGAACGGAAAATTAAAGAGAGATTAACTTTACAATTACCAGCAGAGGCTCCATTTTCTCCTCTAATTGCATCGAATTAAGATTATTTCTGAATTCCATACTTATATCTAATTTTGTAGGAGGTCAGTAAACTCGTTCTGCAGAAGAACTTCCTTAGAGAGGTTCGAAACATGCCGCCCTAAGCGACAATTAGTACGTGAGTTTATCCGTTATTGTGGCTTTAGCCGTAGCACTCGCAAGCCTGTCTTTTTTTCTTTTTCACTGAACTGAACCGACACAATAAAAAAAACCGGCCAAGTGCGTGTCGGGCCACGCGCAGTGTAGGGCTCCGTAGTTGCCTGTCTGTCTTAGTTACATCGACGTGCGGTGCGGTTGCGTCGGCCGAAGTTGTACGAAAATCGGCCTTTCCAAGTACACATTAAGTTGGTCGACTATTACTCGGTAACTTCTTTTGCCTACTTGTCCGTGATAGTTTTCCTTGGCTACCCGAGGTTTTCATCGATTTTTGACAAGTTTTGAATCGTATCTACTACTTTTGCACTACAGATAAAATCATAAATCAAACGGCTATCGGTTCTTCAATCTTTTATCTCCATTTTGACAGACCGGATTTTGAAACAAATTAATACTTAATTTTGTATGATTTTTTTAAACATTGTCTAAAAAAACACTTATTTCGCATCTCTATTGACGTGAAAGATCTAACATATACGAAATCTACAAATTTGGGTTCGTCTATGACGTCTCTAAAAACTGGCAGAGGGTTTTAATTTTAAACCAATTAACACAAAAGTTATGGCCAGAAAACCAGTTTTTTGGCCTAAAATTGTTCAACTTTGATGCCAAATATCTCGAAAACAATGAAGTTTGAAGTAAATATGGGATACTATATTGCTTAAAGCCGTTGTTGTTAATATAATAAGCTACATTAGAAAACTAAGGGATTCAGATCGAAGGTCATTGGTGTATGGGAGCCTCTTAAATTCATTATATGTACCACTACCACGATTTCTTTCATATCCCCAGTAGTAGCCATTTAGCCGGCAGGAGGAAGGGGGGGGGGGGGTGACATGACTCGAACAAAAATTAGGGCTTTAAGCCCAATATCTCGCAAACGAATTACTGATTTGAAAAGTGGTTATAGGAAACCCATAATATTTTTAAATCAGCTATTCAAAAATACCCCACACCACGGGTTTGACGAGAAAAAAAAAATACATCCCCGCTTTAAGTGTAGGGGAGGTACCCTAAAATGTACCGTATGAGAAATGCGAAACAGCGGGTCGGCGTGACATCCGGACATACGAATGGATTTTTGACCAAGCCGAAGCAGCTAGAGAACTTCGTTCGCTTCGCTCGCTCGTTCGAATATATTCCTAGTCCCTAGAAAATGCAATGTTTTTGTTATTTCTATTAATCTTAGGCTCACAGAAACATGGCAGCCCGTCCAGTAGCCTTCTTTTTGCCCTTCGGTCGGCTGAAGGCCCATGATTAATCGATATTGGTTCAGCAATAAAGCAACCTTTGTTATGGTACGCTTAGTTAAAAGACTATTAATTTTAATGGAAAGATACGAAACAGAAATTAACCCAAGTAAACTTTTATCTCAGCACAATGTACATATATGACAGGAATAATTTTACAAGCTTTTATTGCATATGCAAGTAAATAAGAATTTCTAAAGTTTGAAACAATTTTTCATACACTTGCAAGTATTCAATCGAGTTGAAACCTTGCGCTCTGACTAAGTACCTACGCAATATTGACATGTGTCAATATTATTATTATTTATTACATATGTTCTTTGTTTTTAACGATCATGATTTCATGATATAAATTATTATAGTTTTGACATATACATGCGAATTTAAACTGTAATTTCTTATCATGAAATGAATTCTCTTATCTTATCTTATCTTATGTCACTTTCGTACACAACAACGGTGAGTAGAGTTTATATAATAACTACTCTTATATACTTAGATAAACGTATAACATTTTAGTTATAAGTACCAGGCAATCATATACGCCAGGAGTAGAGTAGGTAAGTCTGTGAACGACATAAACGCGTCGGCTACGTACTGCCACGCAAACTTACACCCCGTTCACACTGCGTCCGTTTCCGTGTCCGGGAGGCATCCGTCTCTTTCGCACTCGGGCGAAACATCGCAAGCGAGAAAAAGAGGGATGCCTCCCGGACACGGAAACGGACGCAGTGTGAACGGGGTGTTAAGGTATACACATGCTGTTTAGTAGCATGCTTGTATTATTATATATGCAAATAGCATGCTACTTACTAGCAACTTTACATTTACACATGCTACCGCTTTAGCCTAGTTGGTAGTGACCCTGCCTACGAAGCAAGAGGTCCTGGGTTCGAATCCCGGTAAGGGCATTTGTTTGTGTGATGAACACGAATATTTGTTTCCGAGTCATGGATGTTTTCTATATATTTAAGTATTTATATCTTTATATAAGTATGTTTATCGTCGTCTAGTACCCATAGTACAGGCTTTGCTTAGTTTGGGACTAGGTCGATTTGTGTAAGATTGTCCGCAAATATTTATTTATTTATATTTATCTATATAAGTATGTTAATCGTCGTCTAGTACCCTGTGCTTTGCTTAGTTTGGGACTAGGTCGATTTGTGTAAGATTGTCGGCAAATATTTATTTATGTAGGTATATTTATCTATATAAGTATGTTTATCGTCGTCTAGTACCCATAGTACAAGCTTTGCTTAGTTTGGGACTAGGTCGATTTGTGTAAGATTGTCCGCAAATATTTATATATTTTATTTTATTTATTTGGTCGAAACTAGCATGCTTTCGTGCTACTAAAGAGCATGTGTAACAGTACCTTTAGGATAGAAGGAATGCGTTCCAAAGAATGTAATTGAAGGGATGGAGAGTGACATAGGCTACTTTTAACCCCCCACTTCCCTAAAATGGATTCCCTCAGCACTAAACCGCGAGAGTGAGTGACAGGAAATACATTTGCGTCGGTAGCATTTGACCAAAGGGGTAGTTGCGTAACCTTTTGAACGACCGTTAGGACAAATCAACTGTAATTTTTTGGATAGGTATCCTATCGGAATAACTAAATTTCATTTTCGAACTGTTTGTTTGTCCGAATTTTCATTTCGGCAAAATCCAGTTTTATCGAAGACCGCAAAGTTTTTGACTTTTTTATACTTATTGTGCAGAAGCCATTAAGTTAGATTAGGTTTGTTTAATAATAATTCTGAAAAAATCCTACTTTTAGAGAAAACCGCCTTTTTGCCGAAATGAAAATTCGGACAAGCGATACAGTTGAGAAGCACAATTTAGTGATTGGTATAGGTAACCAATTTTTTGTATGGAAAGGGTTTTGTAAGTTTGTTAATAAGGGAGAATTAGATCTAACTACTAAATAGATTTTAAAATTTCTTTTACCAGTAGATTAGACCTTCGGGATGGCCAGAGCGGAGCCGCGCGGCCAGCTAGTTATAAATATATACAATCAGTATGCAATAGAAAAGTGCCAATTTTCAGAAAGTCAAAATTGTATTGATAGCTCTATAAAAACTCATCAGTCATTGCCTAGTTCCGTCGACTCTTCCTGAGTTATACATAAGTTGATACACGTTGTTCCACGAGCAATCCACGTATTTCTTTTGCGGCATGGCTGCAAGCATGAAACCCTGATTAATCGGTATTAGTGCTCAATAAAGAACACTAGGGCGCATGCTGTGGAATGCTGTTTAAGGCACAAGAGCGCGGCGGAAGTGGAATTACGTCTTAGATCTTTAGATAAATCCATATTAACACTGGCTCTATGAGCTGTAGAACTCGCGAGCCTGTCTTTTAAAAAAGTTTTTTTTTAATTCCCAAAAAGTGATCTGAAAAAAAAACTATATTATCAACGAACCTGCTTTCAAATTTTCACGAGAATCGATTGAGGAATGCGACCTGTAGAGCAGAACAGTGGGGCAGCGTGATAGCGTGACACAAGAAGCGGATATATTTACGTCATGTGACAACAGTACGAGAGATGTGGCATCATTTAGCTCTTTAATCGTCCTAGAGAGAGTAAGAGGAGTAAACCTAAGTCTGGCAGTCCTGAAATGGCCGCAAGTCTTGGCAGACGGTGCCAAAGTTTCGTGTTGTCATCGAGACGTATTTACGAGTAGGTGTATTGGGAGTGGGCTTACGGACTGATAGAACTGCAGTCGCTTCGCTCGCTTATAAATGCGAAAATGTGTCTCTCTGTCTGTCTGTCTGTTACCTCTTCATGCTTAAACCTCTGAACTGAACCGCTTGAGATGAAATTCGGTATGAAGATTGAATCCCGGGGAATATAGTGGAAGGATCTGCATTACAGAAATGTACTATTTCAACTCCATTAGATTTCAGGAATTCGGATGAATTTATCTTGCATATTAACCGAAACGAATAAACATCGCAAGTTAAATAAAAGCGTGTAAAAAACCGCCCACTTTTTAATGTGTGTTTATCGACAGCAACATCTAGTTCCCAACTACGTTTATTATATCAGAGTAACTTAGTGTGTCATGTGAGCCAACAACATAATATTATGTTCATGTTCATCACGCAAATATCTTCCCTTATCAAACCTCGAAGCACTAGCTTCCTTTATGAGCTTTAAGGTAGAGATACTAATAAATGGGTGAGTTATACCTGTTATGCTAGGAACATCGTCCGCAAGTCTCCTGTGCCTTTTCCCAACTCAATCTAATTTACAACAAGGCTGCTCAATAAAACCAGTGCGGCTCTCTGTGGTCTTACCAGGAGTACCTGAATATGTTGCTAATCCACTATTAAATGAGCATAATTGAACGAGACTGACATTGAACTATACTCGTAGTCAAGAGAAATAATAACAATGTGTGGTACACAAACTGAGCACATTTTAATCGTTCTATTGATTATTGAACGAGGGAAAAAGGCGAACGATGTTCTCCGTTTCAGCTGCGGCAAAAATGCTATCGTCAATCCGGATGTCCAGCTGTTACTCCGGATGTAGTGAAATTTTGTGAGCACGTTCGATAATTGTGTGGAATCTTTTTGTCGATTCAGTTTTTGAAATATTGAAAAAAAAAAAAACATTTAAGGCAGACGCGCTACGTCTACAGCAGAAACACAACTAAGGACTGTTTTGATCGTTGTTGATCGATGTTTCCATAAGGCAAGTCAAAGAATCCATGAATCACATTGATTAGATTCTGAGTCACTGTCTGAAAGAACTCGTAGACCGGTATATCAGTTTTTGACGTCTAGTCTGTCTCACCCAACACAAATTAGACACATGGAAGTACCAGGCTAACATAAGACGAGAGATACTCACGTTGCCCTGCGGGTCGATCAGCTGCGCGTATTTCGGCGCCTTGGCCTTGCTCCCGTCCGCGAAGACGCCGGCCAGCCGCAGCGGCGTGCCCGGCCGCGCCGCCGCGCGCTCGTACTGCGCGCCCACCCGCCCGCTGTCTGTAGAATTATACATGGTCATACAGAGGCAACATGGTCTACGAACTAGCTGAACAACGACTGATCACAGGACCTGGGGACTCAAGCACTACAGCAATAACAGTTTAACATTGATCGGTCCGATCTGCTAAATATGATTGATGCAAACGGTTGAAACTTGCGCGCGATGAAGTAGACCTTAGGCCATGTTTATGGTCAGTCGGGGTGATCGTCGGCCTAGGGCCTGCGTTGGAGCACGCGCAAATAAGTACAGTTGGAGTGTTTGTTTACATGTCAGCGTTTCCACACTCGCTTTTCATCACGCGTCTGACGCCTTAATCTGCACCCGAGCCCGGTAAAGCAATCGAAATGCATGGTGGGAGAGTACTGGCCAGAGGAAAACCCAGGGTAAACCTGCGGCACGACCACGCAGGCGGTTCTATGACAACGCCTTGACAACACTCATCCTGAAGAGCCACTCAAGAGTACGAACCATGCCAGTCTCCAAGTACCAGGATAACATAAAATTAGAAGAGGGATTCAGTTACCTGAGGCGGGGCGGGCGCGGTAGGCGGAGAGCGCGCGGGGCGAGACGAGCGCGAAGGCACGCGCGCGAAGCAGCGCAGCCACGGAGCCTCGCGGCGCGGCCAGCGCGCCTCCGCGGCAGCCGCATGCTGAGAACCAACCTGAAACAGAAAAAGTTAGGTTAAATCTTGAAGTTAGGTTTACGTTCAAGAGATTTTATTTGTCAAGGTTATGAAATAAATCAGTCAAGAAGTTAAGGTTAAGATATATGAAACGTCATTGGTTTAGATTAATTTCATTCGCTACTAGTCAAAACGACAACTGGCAACGCAACGCCCACTGTTTCATGGGGACAGTTGAGCCACTTATGGTCCAGTGCGTTCGTTTTCTTCTCTTCTTCTTATTCTAGTCGGTGTAGATCAAAGTAGGCCCCCCATCTACTCCGATCCCAGGCAACCTCTTTGACATCTCGATACGACCTAACATCAACTCTTTTTTTGAGCTGCTCTATGTAGTTTAATCTAGGTGTTCCTCTTCCTCGCTTCCCCTCTATCTTTCCTTCAATTATATTGAGTATGCGTTCGTTTTAGCTAAGTAAAATAAAATGTTTTTGGATTATTTTCACGGTAAGTATCTTATTTTAGATTGAAAACCAGAAGTCCAGAATCTTTTCTAAACGTTGGAACTAGTTTGTGTCAGTGTACCTAGACAAACATTTACTATCAGATTGCATTTTTCTTCGCACACCGGTGACTCTAAAACCCTAAACTCGGGGTGGTCTTGTCTTATTATAAAGCTCCTTTGGCTTTCGGTTCTATCATCATACATACGCAAAGTTTTACCTTGTGTTAGTGCAGCCAGACACTTGTGCTAATATGCTAACAGTACCTATTCAAACTTTTAGCATAAATAATCGCTCTTAATACAAAGTGCACTTGGGCAGCCTGCACACGTAGATGACATTATTAAGGCAGGTTTCACACATTGTTAAACCGTTTTATTAGTTTGACGATCCCTTGCAGACTGACATTACCAGACGTGCCAACAAAAACAGACATCTCCAACCGTCTTGTCAGATAACTAATCCTGCAAAAACCAGCGACCGCAACGACTTTAGCTGCACCAAAACCTGTTACCAACCTTATGGCACCCTTGTTAGAACCTAATTTCCTTCGAAAGTGACCTTTGAGTGTATTTTCTACTATGTGAAGCCCTTAGATGGCAGATGTAATTAAGTAAAGGTCGATGAGTTAACCCTTTCTTTTTTATTGTTGCTGATCAACGGAGGCCTTTAGGGAAAGGGTTTAGAGAAAAAAGTTGACGCAAGTTAGATTAAGTCAAGTCTAGATAGGGCATGGTAAAAAGAAAGTAATATTTTGAACGGAGTCGATAAACTCATGAAGGTTTCATCGAATTTCCATAAATATTAGAAGATGTCCTTAGCACCACCTAAGAGAACTAGGAAGAATGATTTGAAAGTAAATTCGAAATACAAATGGTGCAAAATAATCAGAAAACAAATACAGGTCACTAAAACACAAAAATACAATTCATTACTTTTTTGGTAACAACATAAATAGTTAAATATATACGGGATTGAGAACCTCCTTCAATTGGCAATGTTCGGAAAAAATCTTGCAAGTTAATGTACATACAGATGTCAATGCAATATTAGGGTACCATAAGCGCGCGCTCAGTGCAAATCGTCGACCTCGTCTCGTCTCGCCCCTCCGGTGGAAAACCAGCTTAAAGCAGGTCTGATGATCGAACCAAAAGGTGAAGAACTTCTCAAAAATTACACAAGGCAATTCCGTCGTGTTTGGACTCATAATTCATAATTCGTTTATTGCATCCATGGTTTACATTTAGGTTTTACATAAGTAAGTAGGTCTCTCATGGACCCTGGTAGGGCACAGCAATTTGAATTCTTAAATCTAGCATATTTATTAGTCTTATTTTATCATAGTTTTTTTTATACATGCTTACAAACAATTGCAAATGTCTAATAATAACGTCAAATAATGTCAAATAATAATAAACGATATGATACAGAGACAGAATATAATGGAAAAAAATAAATTAATTAATTAATTATTAATTCCATTATATTCTGTCTCTGTATCATATCGTTTATAAAATGATCGGGGTAACTTCCTCGTTAAAAATAACACGAAACAAAAATATTTAATTAAATAATTTGTTTCGTGAAAAGGGTCAAATAATAATATAAAATAATAATGTTCAATAATTTTGCTCAATATTCAAAATAATTGCTAGGATCTAAATGTAAAACTGTAAGTTAAATAATAATAAGTTGGTTAATTTAATTTAAGTTTTTAAGATTTTTTTTTGATTCCTTCACACGAGAAAGAATCTAAAAATGTATTTTTATACTCGTCGACCTTAATGTTTGAATTAAGACTTCGTAGGCTAAACTTAAATCACATGCTTTTTACTATGGAGCTCCCAACTCAACATTTCATACATAACTGTTGAGACAACTAAAATGAAATGGACCAATCACGTGGCGCCTTTCCTGAACTATAATGTATTTGACCAATAGGACGCCGTCATGAGAAAGTCAAAAGGTAATAGACATCAACGCACAAAAAAGAAAAAGCCGTTGGTTGCACTTCGTTTTCAATAGATACCAAGTTTGTTTAATTA
Organism: Epinotia ramella; assembly: GCA_947578815.1. NCBI lineage: Eukaryota > Metazoa > Arthropoda > Insecta > Lepidoptera > Tortricidae > Epinotia > Epinotia ramella. Next base: position 19,261,561 of record OX388220.1, on the reverse strand, counting down.
GTTCAGTTGACTCGTAGAAAAAGTATTGTATACAATAGTTATATAATTAGCTTTTTAAGTCTCGTACCTTAATTAGGACACTCAGCAAGCTTCGTGGCCTAAACGTGGTACTCGACTGAAAAAGCATACATCAGGTTTAAGATCATTTATTCTCAAAAGAAGTTATTTACATCTTTACTTTATATAACGATTGCGTAAAATACTATTGTGATATAATAATTATGTTAGTTGTAGTCAGATGTCATCATTTAAATTGCAATATTAATCTTATTCAATAGTAAATTAAATAACACGTGGATAATAATATTGCCTGCTCAATATAAAACTTTAATAATTTGGATTTTTTATAATACTAAGAACGGTTTAATCACTAAAGAAGTCCTTTAGGGTGTAATAACATTTGTCTACTAAAAAAGTCAAAAGGTTTTGAATGAACTGCTTTTCGTTTATAATAGTTTTAAGGTCATCATTTAATTTATTATATATTTTCACTGCCATCACGTTTGGACTTGCTTGCTCATTAGAATCCTCTCAATAAACATTTGATTAATATTCATATTCATATTTATTCATAACAATTTATATTATATGTCAACAATTATACTCATACAATTACATAAAACTTATGAATAGTATAAAATTATAGCATAGGTACAACAAATTGTAAATAAATAATAGTGCAAGAAACTCGGGTCAGAAAAAAAAACTATTATCTACTTACAGAAACATAATTGACGATGTACCATAATTATGTAAACGTAAAATAAATAACTAGTGGCTATGTGAGCTGTAGAACTCGCAAGCTTGCCATTAAAAAAAAAACGAAAACGTGACACGACAAAAAAAAATGTAATTAACGAAACTGCTTACAAAATTTCAAGAGAATCGGTTGAGAAATGCGACCTGTAGAGGAGAACGGTTCTCTATTGGATCGCATAAAATCATTTGGAATAATATAATAACGCATAATTTTTTAAAGCCGAATTAGCGTTAAGCCTAATCATGTTATGGCATACATTTTTAGGCATAAAATTAAAAAGAATAAACGAAAATAGCATAATCATCACAAAGACTAACATCAGATAGCATAAATACAAAAAGACATAATAATTACTTGGCATCATTACAAAACGCATAAAAATTGGGTCCTAAAAAAAAAAATTATAATGTACGGCCCAATAATGTACAGCCTGATAATCCATTTACAGTATGGACGCGGATTATTGGGCTGTGCATTATTACTTCTAGGACGCTCATCTGTGCGGACTAATAATCTCCAACGAGTCGACGCCACCCCGCTGCGCGGGGTGTCTATTTCTGGTCTGAGGGACACAAGTGACCCCTAACCTAACCAACCTAAGACAGAGTTCGCTTATGACAAGTATTTTTGTCCACCCTGATAATGCACGACCCAATAATCCGCGTCCACAAAAAGAGGACGCGAATTATCAGGCTGTACATTATTGGGCCGTGCATTATCACCCTGAGCAAACTTGGTCCGGGGCAATAATTGGAAGCCCCTTTTGTCCGGGCTGATAATGCACGACCCAATAATCCGAGTAGAGTAAGTGGACGCGGATTATCAGGCTGTACATTATTGGGCCGTGCATTATTGGCTCCCGGTCCGTCATGTCTGAGCATGTCGTGGTCAGCATCTGGTGGTTCTCTATTGGATCGCATAAAAGCTTCAAAACAGATATGATAAATAATTATTAGCCCATACAATAGTATGCATAATGAGTATAGGTCGAATACAAATTAGTCCAAGTAAAATTATTCTAAAACCATAGTATGCCAAACAAAGTAGTAGGCCAAAGTATTATTATGCGACAGTATTATTATGCCAATAGAAATTATTCCAAATCCATTATGCGAAACTATATTAGTCTAAAAAAAATTATGCCAATGAAGGGGATCCCGAGGAGAACAGCGCAGACACCGGACAAACGATTTTCGGCCCAAGCTGAAGCAGAACTTCGTTCGCTTGGCTCGCTCTTCCGAACACACAACAGATCAACGCAAAACAGACTGCAGGATGCAAATTTCCTGCCACATTTATTTCGCTTAAACATGTTTATGCAAACACTTCTCCGACACTCAGTCGCTCCGACATCAATGGCTCGGCATTGTTATTCAATGTAGACTGTGGCAATGCAGATGGCGACGTGCTCTGAGTCGGGAATGACACCGATTGCGCATAATGAGAAATAATTGACTAGGAGTCCAGTTAATCTCCATGTACTTATTAGCTTAGATGAAGCTTGTGCTGTCGTAAGACACCTGAGATGTTCAGTGGTATTTAACGTTAAGTGCATTTTGAAGGAAACCATCACAAGGGGTTTATTTATTTATTTTATTTATTTATTTATGCTTAAGGAGTACCAACAGCTGCAAAAACATGATATAAGTCTTACATAGTAATACAAAGCTAATTAAAGGAACTCACAGATAGTTATCAAATTCAGAATAAAACTAGTAGGCGACAGGATTATTCAAATTCAAATAATTTATTCCAGGCTTGCACCCATAAGTGTTAAGCGGTAGTAGTAGTAGTAGTTAGCGAAAATATTTTTTTTTTCAACTAAGTGTTGCGAGGACATGGATGATAATCGAGATGCGAGAGACGGTTTCAATATTATGTAAACAACGCGATCGTCTCATTGCGTCAAAAATAGACTTCAATTCAATTCTAAGAATTTATTTGACAAACACAGGTAAATACAATGGTATGGTAGGGGGCCTTCGAAAGAAAGTTAAGTTTAAAGCTACATTAATACTTATTTGAGATGATGCTCTCTGGCTCTAAAAGTTGAAACAACAGTAGCTGTCACGTCAGAGCTCTTCAGATGAATTTGGATGTGAATATAACAGTTTTGTTTCTGAGGCCATTGAGTGTTCCGCAGCCGGTCAAAGGCATCTACCGCTATCTCCATGAGTCCCTACAATGTGGCTCTTCTGCCCACCTGAATGGGTACAGGTTTAAAATAAGATCCTGTCGAAAAAAATATTTTTGGTACAAGCTTTCGCGACAATTGTACTTTTCTGTATACCGTCATCAGTAGTTAATTGACGTCATTGAAACGATTGTAACGAGCCCAAACTCAACGGGTTACGTCGGTTAAGTACTGAATTCTGCTGTGTAGCACGGCCGCTCGCGTGCCGGAGCGGCCCGGCGCGGTGCCCTCCGTCAGTTCTCACTTCTACCGGCACTCCCGGAGTGCAACCCGGTCTTTTTTTGACTTAGAGTCCAGTCTCTCCGGTGACACATCCAGTCTCATGACCACGGCGCTAGCATATCCTTTGCGACTAATATATATGACCGAATAATCATTTATTTACCGAATAAGAATATTCGGCCGATTGTTTGGTCCAGCTTCTGCCGAAGTTCGAAATTCAAAGTAATGCCTTATCTTATGCCTTCATCAGCCGTTCCAAAACCGACTCATATTTCAGGGGTATTAATCTTGTTCATTTTTAAAGTGAAATGTTTAAAATAAAGTTAGTTCAATAACAATGAGAATCACTTTTAGAATAATAATTACACAAGGGGACTTAAGTAGGTTACATTCTTGCAACTTGCAGACACCTTCAAAATTATTCGGTAAATATTCGGCATTCGAACCGAATAACGAATATTGTAGGATATGCCGAATATGCCCTACCGAATAATTAACGAATATTTGGCGCACTTCTAATAAGTTATATGTACTTACTTAAATCGTTAACTATTGTATTGTCTACAGCCTACACGTGTCCAAAATCAGCAATGTCATGAACCTTCATTCAAATCTAAATTAGCTACTTGTTTGATTGGAACTGGTACAGTCAGCGTCATATAGTTAGTAGCAGCCAGAGTAGCCAAATATTTAATAACACACCCTTATCCTTACAGTAATAAAGACGTGTACCGAAATATTTGGCTACCTTGGCTGCTACTAACTATATGACGCTGACTCTACCTGCTCTTATCTCACCGGTAGTTGCCGCATTCCGAGGTTTTACAAAACCGTTAATCTAATTTTAAGCATAAAATGTTTTAATTAATATCTATTTGGAATGTGAGATAATATATACAGGGTGTGGCCTGTAATAGGAGCAAAAAATTAAACGGTGGCTTATTAAGTTAATCAGTAATTATTTCCAAGTGGTTAAATTGAAAAAAAAATAGAAAAAAAAATAGAAAAAAAAAAAAGTAAAAGCGTACGTGTGTTCTTTTGCTTAACTGGAATGATATCCATTTTGTTTTACTTCAAAAACACCAAAAAATCTTGTAAAATTGAAAAAAAAAAACAAAAAGAATTAGAAAACCAAAGTTAGTATAATCGCAATTACGAAAGTGCCCAGTGTTCTACCAAGATAGTTAATGACTGGCATGCTACGATATCGAGATGTCGAGATCCATTACTTAGGTATCACAACTTCAGATAAGATTATTTCCGAATTCAAGAATCTTGAAACACTGGTACCTTTACAGAATCACTGCGGATAATACATAGAGTCAGCCCTTAAATTTTTTGCTCCTATTACAGGCCACACCCTGTATACTCATAAACTTGAATTACGTAACAACTTCCGGCTAAATGCACGTATACCTAATATTTAGGTACTAGCTGTCCCGCAAACTTTACAAACAACGGAGGCGGGACAGCAGGATAGAATTTACTTACTAAATAAATATTTGCAGACAATCTTACACATATCGATACCTAGTCCCAAACTAAGCAAAGCTTGTACTATGGGTACTAGACGACGAGAAACATATTGGACAAATAAGTACTCAAATATATAGAAAACATCCATGACTCAGGAACAAATATTCGTGGTCATCACACAAATAACGCCCTTACCGGGATTCGAACCCAGGACCTCTAACTTAGTAGGCAGGGTCACTACCTTACCAACTAGGCTACACAACCACAAACTTTACCTCTTTATAATGTTGGTATCTAGACTATTAGACAAGTTGGCCATATTTTCAAAACCTCAGCTCTCTGCCTCCAACCGTACTCTGCGCTCAGGGATCGTTCCTCGTCCCAGGCAGTTTAATGGTAAAAATAAAAAAGCGCGCGCGCACCGACCTTCCCAAGGTCGTCCACTCCTGCGCCGGGGCGCGCTCCGGGTAATGGGAGGTTATACTTATAACTCGGCGTAGTCGGTGTGGATTTTAAGGGCCTTTTTTGCTTAGGAAACGAATGCACCAAATAAATTAGGGGCTCTGTTAGCTGTAGAACTTGCAAGACAGTGTTTTCTTGCTTAGGGAACAAATGTATTGGCTTTGTCCTCGACGGTTCTCGACCGCGGCAGACCTAAGAAGCGGCGGCTGGATGTCGTGAAGGCAGACATGAGCGAGGACGGGCTCACAATGGAAGACGCCCAGGATCGTGCAAAGTGGAGGAAAGCGAGTAGGAAAGCGGACCCTGGCAAAGGCCGGGATAACGCTAGGTAGAAGAACTTGGAAAAACTTTCTCTTTCTTGGAAAAAGTTGAAACAGCTGCTATAATTAATTGTGTCACAAGGGAGCAAAATAGTATATTTACGGCGAGGGCGGTGTATTGAATCCTGAACGCAGCGAGGGATCCTACAATAGAATCCTGAGCGTAGCGAGGGATTCTAACGTAGGATCTTGAGCGTAGTGAGGGATACAAGTGTTAACGCCCGAGATGAAGATAATTTTGCTACCGTGTGACATACTATTTTTCACACTGACTATGAAGAAATTTAAAAAAGATGATAAAATTACTTAACAAATTTTTAATATTACGAAAAATTCATAAATTTTCTTATAACGTTGTTAAAGTTAAAACTTGAAATAAGTTCGTTTTTAATCGATTACAATGAAATTATAATCGATTATTTTATTAAGATCTGTGTTCAATTGGCACATTGCGTAAATGCTACATGCCAATTAATAAATTAAAAAAGTAGCTTGAACAGAAAAGTAGCATTTTGAACCCTCTCATCGTGGAGCAAAACTTACTTTTCCGAATGAAAGGTGTGAAAAAAATATTTATATGTCGACTTTCTTCTTTCTTCCTGCCAGCGAGAAACCGTGGAGAAACCCGTCATATCTGACAACACGAAATCCGAAACGACCCAGTGCTTTAATGAAAATTTATTACAGTATAAACAATAGGTGTAGTAGTATAGGCATCACAGTGTCAAACATTTGGACAGCCTACCTAAGTATGGCGTTGAATCAATGACGGAAATACAATTTAGGAATTCATATCAGTTCGAATACTTCCTTGCTTTGCCATTGATTGGGACCATGTATAGCGTTCATCCGAACACGTTCCTAATAATGCGACCAAAATCGACGCCCGCGCATGACGTTAACCGCGTATAAGCTGGGGCTACACCAGCTAGGGTGGCTTTACTTTTATACAAATGGAAAAAACCGGCCAAGTGCGTGTCGGGCCACGCGCAGTGTAGGGTTCCGTAGTTGCTTGTCTTAGTTACATCGACGTGCGGTGCGGTTGCGTCGTCCGAATTTGTACAATTGGCCTTTCCAAGTACACATTAAGTTCGTCGACTACTACTCGGTAACTACTTATGCCTTCTTGTCCGTGATAGTTTTCCTTTTAAATTCATTATATATACTACTACCACGATTTTTTTCACATCCCCAGTAGTAGCCATTTAGCCGGCAGGAAGGGGGGGGGGGGGGGGGGGGGCACATGACGCAAACAAAAATTAGGGCTTTAAAGCCCAATATCTCGCAAACGAATCACTGATTTCAAAAATGGTTTTAGGAAACCCATAATAGTTTTGAACGAGCTATCCAACGATATCCCACACCATGGGTTTAACAAGGAAAAAAATTACATCCCCGCTTTAGGTGTAGGGGAGGTACCCTAAAAAAATGTTTTTTCAAGATTTTATTGTAATGTTTTGTCGGCGTGATTGATTTATATACCCATGCCGAATGACAGTTTTCTAGTTGTAATTGTTACTGAGCTAAGCCGAAGACGGACAGACAGACAGACAGACGGACGGACATGGCGAAACTATAAGGGTTCCTTGTTGTCTACGGAACCCTAAAAAAGGTTCTAAGTTTCATTCAGCCGTAGGTAAGCGTGCTCATTGGCGCGGGACGGGATATGCCTGCAGTACTAAATGCGTATGCGCCCCGCTTCCGCGAAATCGAAATATAATATATATCTATGCTTCAGCTTTGGTCGAAAATCGTTTGTCTGTCCGGCATCCAGTGTCTGACCCGCTCCCGATGTTTTCCTCTACAGGGCTGTTATTCGCTACGCGCTAAAGCGGCTCACCCCGCCGGTCACCCGTCATGAAACTAGACCTCTACCTACGCTTGGTTACTACGCATCGCGGTGTCAAGATATATTTGTCGGTGGAGCGTTGAGGTGAGCTTAAACAAGTTACAGAATAGGGGGGCAGGTCGCATTTCTCAACCGATTCTCGTTAAATTATGTGAGTAGGTTCGCTGATATATTTTTTTAAAGCAACTTTTTTTTTTATAGTGACTCGCGAGTTCTTTCACTCACAGAGCCACAAACTAATATCGGATTTTTATTAGGCGAACTAACTTGACAGTTCATTGCACACGAATGTTGCCACAGTTTCTTTAGTGCTGTTAATATCGATATATAAAAAAAACAGTTCATAAAAGAGGTTTAGTAAAGCAGTTTGTATACTAGTGTTGTTATCATTCTTGTTACTTGTGTAAAAGTTATTTAAATAATAGCTTGATAGAATTTTGTTTCTAAAGTTCTTTGAGCTATTATTGTATTATTTGCCATTACGAATAAGATGTATATAGGCTGATCCACCATCCGTGTCACTGGAAGGCAGCTGAGAGACTTATTTCTTTCTTACGTTAGTTTTAAAATAAACATATAGATGAGTATGAATTTTCGGCTTTTCTACTACTGACACGGTTGGTGTAAGGACTATGCAAGGTAGGTTCCTACTTTATGAATTCAAATTCCTATTTAAACTGTAAAAATAAATATGTAGACATATTCTGGATTTCTGGATCTTGATTCTGGTAAAGTTATTAACATAAAATAGATTTATTATTCAACAATGTATAGGTACAAGATGTATACATGGTACATCGTGAGGAAACCGGTCTAATCCCAATAAGGTCTAGTTTTCCCTCTGGGTTGGAAGGTCAGATGGCAGTCGCTTTCGTAAAACTAGTGCCTATGCCGAATCATGGGATTAGGTGTCAAGCGGACCCAGGGATTCTTTAGGGGCACAACCGGGAATAACGCTAAGAGGATGATGAATGTAGGTATGCAAGATGTCTAAAATATGATTATTATCTAATTATATAAAACCTTTTCCATACTTTAGTATGATTACTTGATAAAATACAATTTGAATCAGATTTATAGTAGGTACAACGTTATATCGACATATTTGTATCGACATAAACCTCTCACTATTTATTTTTTCCTATGTCCGACAACATTTTCAGCTGTCAAGTTAGTTCGCCTAATTAAAAATCCGATATTAGTACTTACCCCTTCGGGGCCCAACTTGGAAAAATAGGTAAGGAAAAAAAAAAAAAAATATTATTAGTACTTACATTATACCGACAGAGGAAATCTGAGCGACATCAGTAAACTCTCAGTAAAGTAGAAAATACCGCATACGGATTTCGCTTCGCCACATGATTATTTCATGAATTCTAGTAGAAATCATAGCTAGTTATTTAAAATCTTGTGCATACAGCCTTAATCTTCGAAACACGAATAATTAATACGACATCCGAAGTCTATTTGCATACGTATGTCTTAATGATGTCGCTAATAGGATTATTAAACGCTTGTAAAAGTTCCTTCCCACGGGCCACACGTACAGACGAGCAGAAAAATATCGTTATCAGGACTTTGACTACCGACTAATTGTCGGTTATACGGTGATTAATGCAGTCAATTTTCCTTTAAGTACGGGCAAATACTATCTCTCCCTATTTAATTAACACTTTCGGACCCGCAACCTCAATTAAATCGTTGTTAAGTCTACACCTGCATAAGTGACATCTACAGACGTTGCTCGCGAAAGTGTTAATGGATCATAATGATGACCTATGATTTTGTTTTATGTATTTCATTATCTTGACTACACTATATATCCTGCTCATTTTTCCTGTAATAATCAACGCATTTGCTCTCGGAAAGCACTTCATGTTATGTGGCTTGGCGAAGCGAAGTACTTACAATGAGTTAAAGTCGGTTTAAACTTTGTTTTTAAAGTAAATTATATCATTATCGAGATTGCATTCTGGAAGAGCCTAGGGTTGCCCTATATGTATATATTCTTAAGAATTGATGTAGGCACATGTTTTTGTGGAAGCGTTGCCTCAACTCAACCCAGAGAGTAAACTGATGGATGAAAATTTGCAGTGAATGGGACAAAAAATTAAAAATCAAGAATGGGACATATTGATAACAATAACCTACAAAAAGAAGTGAGATCCCATAAAAAAATCCATGTAAAAAAGAGGCCAAGTCTCGAAACTCTTCCGCCGTAAAAAGTTGTGAGATATTTCGTAGTACATACCAAGTCTCAGGCATTCTTATTATTCTTTATTTGCTAGATTTTGTGACTTGGCAATCAGACAATAGTTACTCCATAGTTTTAGATATGCAAAAATCAGTTTGCAGAATTTTATTTAGCTAGCATATAAAGAATAATAAGAATGCCTGAGACTTGGTACTACGATATATCTCACAACTTTGTACGGTGGGAGAGTTTCGAGACTTGGCCTCTTTTTTACATGGATTTTATTTATGGGATACCTCTTTCTGTCACTCCGTCTGATATTCACTAAAGTGAAGTAATGTTGTTTACTTGTAGCTTCTGTAGTTAGTGAGATACCTACCCAGCGATGGAGTGCTCCTTAACCGGATAGTCAAGTTTGAGCATTTCTCGTTTGATCAATTCTTTTAATGTAGGTAACCAAATCTGTGTAAAGTAAATGTGCAACGCTCCGCATTGTGCAATATCTGTCAGGCCTGTGCAATCTCTATTGTTGCGTTCATTCGTTTCAATGCCAAATATGTCCGCTATCAAATCAAATATGTCCGCTATCAAATCAAATATGTCCGCTATCAAATCAAATATGTCCGCTATCAAATCAAATATGTCCGCTATCAAATCAAATATGTCCGCTATCAAATCAAATATGTCCGCTATCAAATCAAATATGTCCGCTATCAAATCAAATATGTCCGCTATCAAATCAAATATGTCCGCTATCAAATCAAATATGTCCGCTATCAAATCAAATATGTCCGCTATCAAATCAAATATGTCCGCTATCAAATCAAATATGTCCGCTATCAAATCAAATATGTCCGCTATCAAATCAAATATGTCCGCTATCAAATCAAATATGTCCGCTATCAAATCAAAAACGAGGAACTGTTTACCTGCATACAATTATCATCCTCATATTCGTTTCGCCGCAATCAGTTCACAATAAACTCAATCTCAAAATATTTATTTGTCAAACATAGGTATGAATGTATTATTCTTGGATTAGGTACAACGAGGTCTCTATGTTTCGCCACATGGCACATAATAAGCTACAAATCAGCATGCGCCACAAATAAAAACGACCGGGTTGCACTCCGGGAGTGCCGCTGCCGGCAGAAGTGAAAACTCAATGACATTGTAACAGTTTTTCGATCAGCTCATGTGTCCGTCTTACGAATTTTCAATCTGTCGAATCTTGCGGTCACGTGACATCTTTTATTTTTCCCCATCACAAAAAGTGCACAGCGCCGCTAAAGAAGTTTTCACCTCAAAAACATAATAAATAACAATCCATACTAATATTATAAATGCGAAAGTGTGTCTGTCTGTCTGTTACCTCTTCACGCTTAAACCGCTGAACCGATTTGGATGAATGGTATAGAGATAGTTTGAGTCTTGGGGAAGGACATAGGATAGTTTTTACCCCGGAAATCATCCCCCAAGGGTATGAAGTGCGGGGTGAAAGTTTGTATGGAGCTACGCGATATAAACGAGTTCCACGCGGACGGAGTCGCAGGCAGAAGCTAGTCTAAAATAAATTGTCATTCAAAATACAATTCGTACAAATTAAAATTCAAAAGATAAGTACAGTATTTTTTTCAGAATAAACTAAAATTAAAATAAATTAAGATTCAACATATTGTACAACACGCGGCGGCAGCGGTTTCTTAAATTCATTGCGTGTGATACCAACTAACCACAGTGCATTGCGCGTCTCGACCGCGCAATGAACAGATAAAACGCTTGCCGCGCCGCCATTCGCGCAATGTCGGGCTGTTAAACCTGCTGTACACACTGGGCCAACGTTGGCGCGGAGCAGATTGCAGCTATGCGTTAGAGAAAGATGGCTTTATTTCGTTCTCATGCGTTTGCATAGCTGCAACCTGCTCAAGCACCAACATTGGCCCAATGTGTACAGCCGGCATAAAACCTACTTTACACACTGGGCCAACGTTGGCGTGTGTGCAGAAGGCAGCTATGCGTTAGAGGGAGAGAGCTATAACTCGATCTCTTTCGTTTACATAGCTGCCTCCTGCTCAAGCGCCAACGTTGGCCCAATGTGTAAACGGAGTCGTCTCTGGCCCATGTCGCGCCCGGGTGCAACATTACCGTAGCGCCCTATAGTACCCCCCCTAGCGCGCGCTAGCGCACGAGTCGTGGCGAGTGGCGCCCTGTGAGTGGCGCTCGGCGCCCCCTAGGACTGTGCGCCCGGGTGCAACGCACCCCCTGCACTAAGGTAAAGCCACCCCTGGTACAGCCGGCATAACGGACGCTAGCTTAAAACGAACTGCTAGAGATTTACAACCAAAGCTAGCGCTTTATGCCGGCTGTGCACATTGGGCCAACGTTGGCGCGTGAGCAGGAGGCAGCCATGCAAACGAAAGAGATCGAGTTATAGCCCTCTCCCTCTAACGCATAGCTGCCTTCTGCACACAGGCCAACGTTGGCCCAATGTGTACTCTTTAGGGTGGGTTGCACCACCTTACGACTAATGTAAGATCGATGTACGATATAAACAGAAATAAAGAAAGAAAGACAAAAGACATTTATTCACCGCAAAAGACACACAGAGACAAAGGCAGTACAAATACAATACAATTTACACATAATGTGTGTGTCTTCGCGGCAGTGACTCGGTCGCTGTCTTAGCATTATGCCGAGGTGTCAGACAGACACCTACAGCGCTGATTTTCAGACAGCACCGTACGTGACCCACGGAACGCAACACAACTTACTGCCGATACAAACATCATAAATAAATAAATAATATATCTACTAAGCAGCGTACACACATTCAGGCAACCGCTGTTTCAACCGGATGCCTCGCGACAAAAAAAGTGTTTTTCATACATTTTTAGGGTTTCGTAGCCAAATGGCAAAAAAACGGAACCCTTATAGATTTGTCATGTCTGTCTGTCTGTCTGTCTGTCCGTCCGTATGTCACAGGCATTTTACTCGAAAACTATAAGGTGTATTTGAATACCATTTTGAGGATAGGTGTATTTTGTTAGCCGCTACATAGTTTTGTAAGTAAATTAGGAAAAAAAAAATTTTTAGGGGTGCACTCCATACATAAAACTAAAAGCCAAAATTTTTGTTTTCATTGCAACCCCACGTGTGGCACATCAATTGATAGGCCTTGGAAAATAAATATAAGGTTTCTCAGCAACTTTTTTGATTAAGTGAATAGAGTCGGAGATAATCGCCCCGAAAGTCACTAAAATTGTGTCGTCGTCCCCCCCTCTAATTTTTGAAGCGTGTATTTTAAAAATATGAAAAAAATCATGAACATAGGGCTTAGTAAATCCTTTCAGCGAAAATTGTTTTGAACAAGATCGGTTCAAAGGTTTTCGAGATTTTTCTAAAAAACTGCCTTCCTTAAAGAAAAGGACGTAAGTGCCATAAGATTTCAGTAACGATACGATCTTTTTAATAGGCACTGAACCCTTCGTTGTGCGTGGTCCGACACGCACTTGGCCGCTTTTTTTATTTTTTCGCCTCAGTCCAAGTTGTCTTTTGGACACTGCAACTACGCGTCAGTGTTCTGAATACTAGACTTGTAGTTAAGAAGCTAGACTGTGATCTCACAGCCTGGCGCGGGCTGGCCGCGGCGGTCATTAGTAAACTTGTCATTAGCTGTCAAATTTACTATTGACGGCCACCGCAGGCCGCATTAGTGTGTTGCAGGCTTAACAGAAATTGACAGAATGTCCCTAGGATGTTGTTTTTTGTGTCATATCTCTGCAATTCTAAGTTTAAGAGATATGAAAGTAGCGATACTTATGACCAGAGAGGTTATCGACAGGTTAGGACAATTTAACTGTCATTTTTCCATATAAAAAGTGAATTATAAAATATAAATCTGCCTGACGCGCGTACAATGCGTTACGTGATCGACCTGCAGGACTGTGTCATATTTTGACGTTCGTTTTAGTTTCCTAATTGTCAACAAAATAATCAATTTAAAATTTTAAAGCCAAAATAGCTGCATTTACTGTGTATAAAAAGGTTGCTTATTTAATACTAAAGATACATTTTGGTTTCCCCATGTCCCTCTCACTGTAATTGTGCGCTGTGGGTTGATAAGCGCGGATCGATGAAGCGTGCGCGGGCGTTCACCCGCGAGCCGGATGTGCCTTACCGCCCGTATTCGGGTTATTGGGTCGCCAACTATACCTTTATATACCTATGGCTCCTATAGGAGTCTTCCAGACAGCATAATCATGAAGATGACGTCAGACATGTCTAAACATATTCTCAGGTAAGACGAAGCCGTTTTTACTTATCTCACTAATATTATAAATGCGAAAGTTTGGATGTTTGTTACTCAATCACGCTTAAACGGCTCAACCGATGGATGACGTTTTGCATCTTCGTTTATAGCATGCAGTTTATAGCCTGGATTAAAATATACATAGTTTTTATCCTGGGTCCACGCAGACGAAGTTAGTATTCTATAACTATTACAGGCAAAATAGTTTCCTGAGTCGCGCTAGTCGGACTTTGAATAGTTTGTCGAAAGAGATGGATATTGATGTATTCAACTGTTCGGTTCCTTCTGTGAGGCGAAAACTAGCATGTCGGTTTTTTTTCATAATAACAATTCATAATTTGCAAGTGGTGATTTGTTCTGGTGCGTGTGACTTTGCTCACGTGTTCCTTCTTTGTTAATTAGTTGCTATGTAGTTTTATGTTTTTTTTTTTTTTAATCTGTTTTTCTGGTGCACTATTCTGTATTTGTAGTGTACATATACCTAGTGCGATATTGTGTGCTAAGTGTGTCAAACATTTTTCTTTTTTCTATGCCATTTCTATCTGTGAGTTCCTTTAATTGGCTTTGTATTACTATGTAAGACTTATATTATGTTTTTGCAGCTGTTGGTACTCCTTAAGCATAAATAAATAAATAAATAAATGTTGTAGGATAGGGACCAGGGATGTTGCAGTCATTCGCATCCGCATCCGCAAAAATTGAAGCGGAGTTTTTGCGAATGCGGATGTAGTACAGTTCGCGACCAGATAGGGCCCCACACGGCGCGTGCCGCGCGCGTGTTCAGTATTTTCGTGATAGTCAATAAGAATCTTCATTTCGTTTCTGTAATCTGACGATTCGCCGTATTCGCTGTTGGTGATGCGTCAGGTTTGCTTTGCAACGATTGTAAATCAGTCGCATCGTGTTCGAGTAGGTACCTACTGCGTGACCCTAAAGACGTTGCGTATTTATCCGCGGATGTCTAAAAAGTCGCATCCGCGGCATCCCTAATAGGGACACTGATAAAGTTAAAGACTGCTCAATCACCTTAAAATGTCGAGGCCGATAAGAATTGAGTCCGACGTGTCGCCACCACCGTACCCTTTAGCGGGGACGTTATAAAACTCCGCAAAAGGGATAGGGTGAAGTGATCGCCTTTCGTAAAGCCTTTTTGGACCACGACCCACGGAACAAAAACAAATTAATAAACATGCATTGTGTGTATGATCTGTAATTTTTTTTTAATACAACGACGGTGGCAAACAAGCGTACGGCCCGCCTGATGGTAAGCTGACACCGCAGCCTATAGACGCATGCAACTCCAAAGGAGTAAGAGACGGAGAGGAGAGAGTAGACCCTTGATATGTTTGAGGATTCGCCGTGTTGACAGCTGAAGGAACAAATTCTCTCGCTCTCAACACAACGCATCCTCGGGAGCTCTGGCGACCTTGCTCACCTCCACCTGTTATTATGGCTGTGGTCTTCTGCAAGGCGGAGGTACTTCCCCAGTTGGGCTGCTCCACATGCGAGCGGGATGATGTCATGCTGTGCCCTACCTCACCACAAAAATAGGTATGAACCACATATCCAGAAACGAGTATTGTGAAAGTCAGGGTCAGGGATACCGCGGATGCGATTTTTTTGACATCCGCGGATGCGGATTTTTGGGGGTCTACATCCACGGATGCGGATGCGGAATTAAGTGGTCAAACACTCAAAAACGTAAATAAATAACGCCCATTTTATGATACCAAGCAACCATCAAACACGTTGATACTAAATTACAATCGTTGCGAACAAATCAAAAACGTGGCTGCTCTTGGTCACAGAAACGATTAATAAGAAGTTTTTTTACTAATGGCGAAAATATCTAAAACTCGCGCAAGTAAGCACCGTTTGGGCTTTTTTCTCGTCGTGAATTACACTACATCCGCATCCGCAAAAACTCCACATCGATTTTGGCGGATGCGAATGTCTGCAACATCCCTGCTGGTGGTCATATTTCACAAATAATCCACCTTATTTTATTACTTACCTTATTTTGTGGTCATGTAGAGGGCAAACGATCTAGAGGCCGATCACCCACCCAATCATCATCATCATATCAGCTGAAAGACGTCCACTGCTGGACATGGGCCTCCCCCAAAGAGTGCCAAAGTGACCGGTCCTGCACACCCACCCAATCATCATCATCATATCAGCCGAAAGACGTCCACTGCTGGACATAGGCCTCCCCCTAAGAGTGCCAAAGTGACCGGTCCTGCACACCCACCCGATCATCATCATCATCATATCAGCCGAAAGACGTCCACTGCTGGACATGGGCCTCCCCCAAAGAGTGCCAAAGTGACCAATCCTGCGCACCCACCCGATCATCATCATCATCATATCAGCCGAAAGACGTCCACTGCTGGACATAGGCCTCCCCCAAAGAGTGCCAAAGTGACCGGTCCTGTGCCACCCGCATCCAGCGAACTCCAGCAACCTTGACCAGGTCATCAGTCCACCTTGCGGGGGGCCTACCTACGCCGCGCCTTCCGGTACGTGGTTGCCACTCGAGAACCTTTCCGCCCCAACGGCCATCGGTTCTACGTGCTATGTGCACCCACCCGATGGACAGACCTAATTAAATCATGCACGAAAACTACAGCAGAAAGTTCTCGCAACGCAGCAAGCCGGCGAAAATGGAGAGACGTTGCCAGGAAAGCAGATCAGGCCGAAATGACCTGCGAGGATTGACCATATACGTACCCTTAATGGCCGGTTCCACTAATCAATCCACTGATTGATTATTGGAACCGGCCATAAGAGGAAACGCTTAAGAGCGAGATAATTGAGAAATAGGTATTTGTAAAATGTATTGCTGTCGCGCCAACCTCAAGCCTCCCCCGCAGAGCGCGATAGAGGCAACTGCAGCTTGGACCGAAAATACCTACTAAAAGTAGGTACATAAACTCAACGGTTCGTAGTCCCCTGATTTCTTCTCCAAAACTTGACATATCGCAAATTTCTTTATTAAAAATCAAAGAGAGGCTTTGGCCGTGTTCCTATGTTTTCCTTTTTTAGGGTTCCGTACCCAAAGGGTAAAAACGGGACCCTTACTAAGACTTCGCTGTCCGTCCGTCTGTCTGCAGGCTGTATCTCAAGAGCCGCGATAGCTAGACAGTTGAAACTCACAGATTATGTATTTCTGTTGCCGCTATAACAACAAATGCTAAAAACAAAATTAAATAAATATTTAAGGGGGGCTCCCATACAACAAATGCGTTTTTTTTTCTGCTGTTTTTATAGATAATGGTACGGAACCCTTCGTGCTCGAGTCCGACTCGCACTTGGCCGGTTTTTTTAATAATCTAGTCAAAATTGTTTTCTGGATATTTGAACACAGCGGAAAATCTGGCATTTTTTTTTTTTTTTTGAAGGTTAATATCTCCTATGAGAATAAATTAATGAAAAAAAGGAAAACATAGGAACATGTCAATAGTAGCCATAGCTTTATGGAAAAAAAAATTGCTCTACTGCCATTATCCAGGGAGGAAACAGGGGACTATGTTTGTATGGAAAAAGGCCCCTTGTGTTTCCTCTTAACTTCGTACGCCATCGGAACAACCACGACCACTTGTCAAGAGTGTACGACTTGGGAGGAGGAGTTATAAACGCAATAATATGCTTTACCCACAATCAAGCGAAGCGCTCATGGCCTAGCGGCGCCTGCGAGTCGGAAACGATAACGCAGGTTAAGCAAAGATGACAGCGGTCAGTCTTTGGATGGGTGACCGCCTGATGTTTGAGCGGTTGATATAAATGAGCGCTTCCATGCTTTGGAAGGCACGCTAAGCAGTTGATCCCGGCTGCTGTCTATGACAGTAGTCGTTAAGCCGAGTTAGAGGACTTCGGGCGGCTTAAGAACTTCTAACAGTCGAGTTGCCTACTCACTTGACCAAGGGGGGACAACTGTTACTCGCGTCCGCAGGAGCTTCCTACCACAACCCTGCACGTGTCCCCTGGGTGGTACTAAAGAGTGACAAACTTTAAAGGCCAAAAATGTATGCCATACAATAAAAAAAAAAAAAAAAAATACCCACAATCAGATGATTAAAGCGGAGCGTGTTATGACTACTTCGAGCTTTCTGGTGGATGTACTAATCACTTTTCTAGTCGTGGGCGTGGAAAGCTCGCTGTTTGTGCGCGTTACGAAACTTCTGTTTACCGAGATTGGGTAAGCCATGGCGCATTACCCGCCAAAAGCTTTGCGGATGTCAAACAGCTTTTAAGCTTGATTTGCATAGAGGTTTTTCTTCACATCATGACAGCTTACGCAGGTTATACGGACTACCGTTTTAGTTAATGTGCTGTGCTTTACGTTGAGAATGTCGTTTGTGTGGTGAAGCTGTTTTTGGATAAAAGAGAAAACCAGGCGCTTACAAAGCTTTTTAGGGTTCCGTAGTCAACAAGGCGCAACGCAATAGAATAAAATCAAAATTTTTTTTTTTAGGATACGTCACCTACTCTTTAATCCAGTGGTTCTTAAACTTTTGTTAGGCATGGACCACTTTCAAAATTACAAAAATACCGCGGGCCCCTGTTGAAGAAAATGTTGAAAAGAAATCTATGTTTCATCTGTCTACACCTACGTACCTGCCTACGTTAAGAGTGAACGAAGTGGCCTTGGACCCCTAGTAATCATGCCACGGACCCGTAAGGGGTCCATGGACCACGCTTTAAGAAACCCTGCTTCAACCCCATGGTGTTGGGTTTTTTAAAACCATTTTTCAACTTAGTGATTCGTTTGCGAGATACTGGGCTTACAGCCCTAACTTTTGTTCGAGTCATGTCCCCCCCCCCCTATCCTATATATCTCTTTTTGACCGACTTCAAAAAAAGGAGGAGGTTCTCAATTCGGCTGTATGTTGTTCGGCTTAAGATAACATTTTATCGCAACCCACTTTATCTTTAAACACAATCTTGCAGAATAGGAACACCACAAATGGAACTTGCATAACGGACCACGCCTCAAGGGTCAGTGGTGACCTCCGGGCGCGTCCACACGGGTCACGAAGTGGTATTTCTGTCAAAAATCACATTTTTAGTACAATTTATTTTCGATTGTCATCATCATCATCATCATATCAGCCGAAAGACGTCCACTGCTGGACATAGGCCTCCCCCAAAGAGTGCCAAAGCGACCGGTCCTGCGCCACCCGCATCCAGCGGACTCCCGGAACCTTTACCAGGTCGGGGGCCTACCCACGCCGCGCCTTCCGGTACGGTATTTTCGGTATTACTTTATTGCAATCAGCAACTACTCGTTGAGAGGATTCTAAGGAACCAAAACACGGAATGTCTCATGTATAATATTGGCTAACCTTTCGTCTACATTATCAGACCAGCTTTATGTTACCGGAATTAGACTTCAAGTTGGTCACGTGATGTGGCTCCGGGAAGTTGTTCAATGACTTGCAGGATTTGACCAAAACAAAATAACATGCAATGCAAGTTAAATAAAAGTTTGTCAAAAACACAGTTGGCCTCTGATGCTTTTAGCTATCGTGGTAAGACAGTACCTATTCAGTACTCGTGCCCGAGATTTTTATTTTGCTCTCAGCTCACCGTATCTCTAAGTCTCAAATCACCGCCACTCAGTGGAATGCTTGGAAAAAGAAAATACGTTGAAGAAGGCAATAAAATAAATAATCTTGTTCTTCACCCGTTAAGTACAGGGTTTTAATGGCTTTCATTTGTCACACAAATCAGGCCGTTTAAGTGTGACAACAACCAGGAGCCCAGAACTCCTAAAGAGTAACAAGGCCACTAACTAAGGAACGCTCTTTGCATACAAGTGTCGCGACCTAGTGATCGAATTTCGCTGAACTGAGCGCCATTGACTTTCGACAAGTTAGTTAGGTACTGGGTAGTATTGCTTCTTTCACTTTGGCGTTAAACTGCAATGTTTTCTGTTTACATTTAGGTTGGAAGACGAAGATTTAATAAACAAAGCACTTGATGTGACGGAATGTTTTGATTTGCTTCAGTAAACAAATATTGACACTACGTAACACTTCTATTATAAAGTGGATCAAAATATCCCCTCAAAAACCTATACAAACATAGGTACGTACAAACTATTCAAACTAAGAAACGTTATATTCTACGTTATTTAAAAAGTCAGATGGCTGATAAGAAAATAGTAATAAAAGTAAGCGAAGTAAACTAAACCAACAATCTGAACTCAAACAATGACAAATCACAGTATGGGCACGGCACAACAATAATTTGCATCGTCTAACCGGGAAGCGACTTATCAATACCTCGCCCGTACATCAGGGCAGCTTTCTCCATCTAATGCGATCATTCACACAACAACCAACTCTAATCTCGTTACTATAAAGTGCAAAATACTGGGGTAAATCGAGATATTTGCGAGCATTAATCTTTTTCTAAACAGCTAGGCCTTACCGGCCAGTGTTGGATCGTTTGGAGCCTTCGGCCAAAAATTATGCTCGGTCGAATATTGTACGTTATAATTTCAGTAATCATGTTTTTGTAATGGCTCTTTTAATCAAAATATGAGTTGAGATCTCTATTACTATGTCTAATAAAGGTCATTAAGTCATTATGGATTTAGCTTAGGTCGGGTGAAAAGAAATCGGAAATAATTAAGTTATCGGTCGCCTCCGTCGGTTCTGGTAGCAATAATTGGTTTTGTACATACGGATATATTAATTATTATGAGGAAATATATGTTTTTTCTGCTCTCAATTAAAGGTATTTCGATTTTAAATGACGTCACCAACGGGAATGACAAGTAATTACTCAAATAAGAAATATTGATGTACAGGGAGCAAACGAACATGAAACTAAAATCATCGAGTAACAATATGTCGAATATAATGTCTTGAAAACAAAGGTCTAAAGCCGAATCTAAGTATCGAAATTATTCGGCCAGAACTTCCCATCCCTAACCAAACAGCCACTATATCGAACACCGAAGATAAAGTTAAAATTTGAAATTAGAATACCGTTGGGCTGTACAAATATGGCTGCCTCAAGTTGGCATTGTTTCGGAGATAGTTCAGTAAAACGATGACTTATGACTTCCATTTATACTAGACAGTGCTCTTTTGTTTGTGTTTAATTATCAGTTATCGTCCATGGACGTCGGTTTTATTAGTCGGTCGTTGTTTTGAATGATTAAACGCCGTTTTGTTAGGCAGACGTAGTGGTGATGAACGATTGACATCTTATAGTCTTGAAATTATTTTTCAGATGTTCTGTTGGCTCTGTTCTGTGACGGAGAGTCTGATTATCTTGACTTCGCACCCAAACATAACATACAACTTATTATGATATGTGTCCGTCTGCAAGTCAAGATCGAAAATGTAATCTAATATTAATCCAACTGTTACTAACAATTTGTTCCATACAGTGGTGAAATGTGCATACTCGTATAAAGCGACACACCCGGATGCATGTCAACCATTATTTCGGTGAATAATTCCATGGTTCATTGCTTCAAAGCTCTCAAAAATACCGTACTAATAACATCAACAAGACATACCTATTAGGCAAGCTATTCAATCCTACCAGGGCATCATGGCGTTGCAGGATCCATCACCCCTCATATCTCCTGACCTATCGCGTTTAAACAAACAGATGATTTGTGCAAGCTTCACCGTACGTATGTTTCCCCGATAGCCATCGGCGAGAAACAATAGCTGTGGGCGGCGTTACAACAGTGTTTAATTTTAATATTCACTGATGTAACGATCGATTTATGGGATCAAGAGATAAATGAGGTGACAATTATGATCTATTGTTCATATTAGTGAACTAGTTTAATTGACTAACGTCACTTGTGTGGAAATGTAGTTAGCGGATTCACTAGGGTTGTATCTTTGGTCGCTACGCGTTGTACTGTCGCGTACAAAAAGATTTATCCATTTTAACACCTTATTGCCAAGAAACAAGGTGAAAAATCGATACCTGTAGGTAAGCAGAAATTGTCTTGGCAACATAGGGTCGTCTCTTTCTGAGTACGATAAGTCATAGAAAGAAATACTGGGCGTGACATCAAATGTTACCAAAATCGATCATATCCTGCAAGTTTACAAAACTTTGAAAAACAAGTTACACTAAACAGCGTTCAAAATTAGAAACTCTATACCTCTCTTTTACAACGCCGAAAAATGTTAAGCATAATAATTATAGTTCACATTTGTCCTACATATTGAAACAAAGGTGTTGCAAGGAAGTTGTTCTGACCCGCTTGCCGCGGTCATATGGTATTATGCACTCGGATAGAGAAGGCAGCGTTATGCCCATATAGCAGCGGGATTACAGCGTTCGGTAATTAGAAATAACGCTAGTGTCGTGGCACTGAGCGATGAACGTTAGAAGAGTAGCTATTCAAACAAAAACATGTTCTATAATTATAGTTTTTGAAGTGAAAACTTCTTTAGCGGCGCTGAGCACTTTTTGGGATGTGGGAAAATTGTTAAACTCGCGACAGATTTTTGTGACATCACATGCGTAGGAGGTCGCGTGGATGTAGAGAGTCTCTCTCAGAGAGATTCGGGACGAGGCTTGGGGGCGGGGGGGAACATTGTTTGATGTAAGACGTACGGGGCTTGGGGGCGGGGGGAGCTGTGTAGCGCGGCCGGCCCGGCGCGGTGCCCTCCGTCAGTTTTCACTTCTACCGGCACTCCCGGAGTGCAACCCGGTCTTTTTTTTGTTGATTCAGTTATAAAATAGTAAAAAAGTCGTCAGCTCGCAAGATCTCCAGTTTATTGAGCCACTAGTAATAATAAGTATGATGTCCTGAATGAATGAATGGTGAATCTGTCTTTGCACTTGGGGCGGGTTGCAACAACTCCGATCAACGTTATGCCGGCTGTACACATTGGGCCAACGTTGGTTCGTGAGCAGGAGGCAGCTATGTAAACGAAAGAGATCGAGTT
The DNA here is from genome assembly GCA_947578815.1 of Epinotia ramella. Classification (NCBI taxonomy): domain Eukaryota; kingdom Metazoa; phylum Arthropoda; class Insecta; order Lepidoptera; family Tortricidae; genus Epinotia; species Epinotia ramella. The sequence goes on along the minus strand of OX388220.1, from coordinate 19,238,839 downwards.
ATAGCCCTCTCCCTCTAACGCATAGCTGCCTTCTGCTCACGCGCCAACGTTGGCCCAGTGTGTGCAGCAGGCTTTAAATGTGGCTTCGGCAGCTGTTCATTCCCTAGAAAGTTGTCAAACTTTCCATAGATTCCGATTTTGACGAACACCGATTACAGAGATTGTAGATATCGACTCGTACAGTACAGCTGTATTGAAGTGGATTTTGTTGACCCTGATACGTCAATCCATTGATAAGATAATGTAAACAGGCTAATATTTGCATCTAAAATAAACTTTATCATTGAGGTAAATATTTACAAAATGCTCAGCCTCATGGGAATTTATTTTGGGATATTTTTATATCTTAATTTTGTCCGAGAAGGAAGTAGGTACCTACTTAATTCAAGTTCTGTGTTGACACTTATGCGACGGTGTCATCTGAGGGGTAATTAAAATATACACGTAACTCTTCGAACGAGCGCCAATCAGCTATTTATTGTTGTTATTTTGTTTCGTAAGCCACGGGACAGTATGACAGAGTTTATTAGTGAGAACATGGATTTCTAGAATATGGCTTCCAAAAATCGGTTAAATCACAGTTTTTTGTGACCCAGGAGACGTAAACGTAACCATAGCAACTATTAGCGACAGAAAAAGGTAACCTGCAATCACTAAAACTGATTGACCGAATATCGTTTGTCCGAAAACTTTTCGTATTTTTATGAGTTCTCCGAATATACAATTCATTACTTTTCTCAAACATGCAATGAAATATTGACGTTGTCACAGATTAAAGAATACAAGTACAGATACCCAATCTCATAGAGCAAAAGCGTACCGTCCTAATGTAGGCAATTCTGTATACAATTTTAGTCCCGTAGCTACACCAGTAGATGTAGTATCCGAGCTACCACGGCTATGACGCTGTCAGCCTTTAGTAATACATTGAGATATCACCAGATGGCGTTGACTTCCCGGGCAACAAATAGAGTATTTTTGATTTTTTCTATATAAAAGTAGTATTTTAGAGACAATATTACACATCACACAAAAATATACATAACCAAATGCTTAGAGCCTGTGGTTCCATAGAACTTTCGCGACCCGTGATGGCGCCATCTAGTGACAGTACCCAATAATACGTAGCAAGCTTGAAAGCTCACTCGTATAGTACGAGTTACATGGATTTAGTATCAATTTTATTGCATTTATTAAACTTATAAAATATACCTTTATTGTATGTGCGGAAGTATGTTTGTGATATAATTAAGGTACGTTGAATTTATTAAGGTGTAAAAATCATTCTATCTTCACGATTACTGGTTCAAATGTTTCGCTCGGTACCTGTGTCGCCATCTATGAGTTCTTTTTAGTATCAATTATACGTTGTTCTAGTTGGGAGGCCATGACGTTGTGTTCTTCATAATAGGCTTCGAAGTGTCACGTTTCGAGCGCAGCGAGACGAGAGACCCGTAATGGCATTTCATACAAAACTGGAGGCCTAGGCCGGCAAGTTGGTCTTTTTTAATTTCCATTCCTTAATTTGTGGCACAGGATCACGGCGTTCAGCCATGAAAATTAAAGTTTGATTTCTTGGAGTTTTTTTAATTTATTTCATTGCATGTTTGAGGAAACACTATACATACCTCGGCGTGAAAAGGGGTTGCCAGCCTCATAACTATCCAACCTCGCTACGCTCGGCCGTCTATATGTACTCGGCCGGCTATATGCACTCGGCCGGCAACCCCTTACTTCCCGGCCTCTGTAGTAATGTACTATTTTTAAAAGTTCAAAGTATTTTATTTGTGAGTATACGAGTATGTCAATCTGATTAGGTACTACAGTGGTGGTAAATAATTAATTATATGTAGCACTATACCCTGCCTGACGGCGTACAAATTCATTTACCATTTGATGTTATCCAAACGAAAAAAAGGGAAAACGAAGTTTGTCGAATAGTAAATGCCGAAATGAAAATAGGACAAAAAAGTTTAGTGATTCAGATAGGTAACCGCAGAAAAAACTTGACACACATATTTTTTCTCAAACATGCTCGGAAATGTACGCGTTAAAATCACGAAATGAAGACGTGAAGTTTCTTGTTTATGGCTCCCTACATTACTTCTTGGCCTTACGCCAAGAAGTAATGTATGAAAACCCTTAGTAAAACCATTATTGTCCGCTACTCTAACTTTTTAAATTTGCTTACTAATGTTAAACTGACAAAGGAAAATTTACATACTGCCAACCACCACTAGACACTGTAAGCATACTTGCTTCATAAAAAAAATAAAAATAATCTATGGTACTATACTTTATGTGCGGTTAAACATGGTGCTCGAACGGCTTGTTCAAATGGCATGTTTAAAAAATAAAAAAGGCGCAAATTACCTATTATTTAATTGATTACCTATTATTTATTTTAATTTTAATATTTCCTCACATCGTTTGAGAAAAGTACTATACAATCCTCGGCCGGAACAGGGATTGCTGGACTCGTTGTATTCGGCCTCGTCTACGACTCGGCCGTCTACCCCAATCTCGTCCAGCAATCCCTTACTTCACGGCCTCTGCAGTAATCTACTAATAATCAAAGATCATACATGCTGGGCCAGTTGTGACTACTTATTTTGTAATCCTTGTGAGGAATCTAGCCGGTGAAACACCTAATTATACCAGGGAGTCAGAGGTTAGCAGAGTGCAACTCTTACCCGCTCAGCATCTGATAGCATTGTGACGAAACGAAAGCATACAGACTGAGCCGCGCGTAACATTTAAGTGAAATTAAATGGCGACATTAATGTTTGGCAGAGTTATGAGTTGAAGCAGTAGATAGCTTAGAGCAGTAAAACATATCTATAAACGTCCGATTTGACGCACTCACACAGGCACGCGTCGCTACTACAAACTTAAGCGTACTTCGGCAGACACGGTGGTGGGATCAGTCAATCAATAAAATATTTTACCTTTTTTTTACGCAGCATACGTATTTATTTGTGCAACATACTTTCTCATTTATTAATAAAATATAAAATTTTACATGTCAAAAATAATATTAATGATTGTAGTTATCTATAGCAAATTAATTCGATTTTCCAATTAGTTCAATGTATTTATAAATTACAAAATACAGGATAAAATTGTTTCTATTAGGTAAGTACAAATATATTATAAATATATTGATTTAAAATTTTACGATTCTCGCAACCGCAACAACGGGACTACTGTGCGAAACGTCGGGAGACCTCAAAGAGGTGAATAAATAAGTTAATTATACGCGATTAAGTTCCGTTTAGTAAAGATATTATAAATACTCAAGCTTGGCCAGACAGGCGTTTTTTTAGTTTATTAAGAAATGTCACATCACTTTCGATATCTTTTAATTCGGAGGGTAGTTCTAGTTCATCATACCAGACTACAACAGGCATTGTTTTGGTTGATTTCGTAAGTCGACAACCTGTTATAGGATGTTGGTCAAAGTAGCACGCGTAAGCGAATCTTTGATTTGACCCTCTTTGTAAGCGAAATGTCTGGGCAATCGTTGGGTTTAGTGTGTAGTCCGGGCCTTCTGCCCCGCCGGTCACCCTTCACGAAACTAGACCTCTACCTACGCTTAGTTACTACGCATCGCGGTGTCAACATATATATATTTGTGGGTGAGCGTTGAGGTGAGCTTAAAACAAGTTACAGAAAAGGGGGGCAGGACTCCGACGCACCCGTCCGGTCCCCATCCGACCGCGGACGGACGGTGCATCAACGCATTTCCCCAAACTAAAAAAACTCCCGACATTTTCATTTCAAAGTCCAATATCTTAAAAACGGCTGAATAGATTTTCATGAAACATGGCTAAGAACACTTAGGATAAAATTATCTATGACACAAAAAAACTGCATTCAAATCGGTCCATCCGTTTGGAAGCTACGATACCACAGAGCGCAGGTCTTAAGATAAGGATTGAGATGAGATACTGCTTTAACTAATATGTTTACTGCGGTTATGAGGCGGACATTTATGAGGGTTTGTAACATTGCGACTGGTGATTTGTGATATCGCTTATAACTTTCATATTTAGCTATTTAAAGTGCAATTCTTCCTATATTCAGTGCTTTAATAGCACTAGTGCTACAAACTAGTCCATTCGAGTATAAAAAGTTACTGACAAAAATTAAATTTTTGGTACAAGCTTTTATTGCCGACTGTACTTTTCTGTATACCATCATCAACTACTCATTGAGACGATTCTAACGAGCCCAAACTCAACGGGGTTACGTCGGTTAAGTACTGAATTCCCATGGCCACCTTCTGTCTCCATCATCAGATCAGCTCGATGGTACCATAATATTGAATTGTCATCCAAACTATGCTTTCAGATCAATCGGTAGATGACTTTTAAAATTGAGTTGCATGATTCCACCCCAGCAAACGTAGTATACATTGCAAGTTAAAATAAAAGCTTGTAATAAAAGTTAACCTTATAGCAATTGTTACAGCATTTCTCGAGAATCCATTTACAAATAAACCAGTAAATATTTTGCTGGTTTTGATAAAATAGAATATCACCTATAGATCGATACTGAACTGAGCAATTTAACTGAGATTCAAAAACGGTGAAAGGCGAACCGAGAAACAGTTCAAGGCAGATAAGTCAAGTTTGCGCAGATATATAGAACTATTTTGTTTTGTTTTTTTTTATTTTATTTTATTGTAATGTTTATTTTGATTTGACATATTGGTTACATGCAAGTTATATATACCGTAGCATTAGTTTATTCCAAAACAATAATTATTTGACCAGGGACTCTTTACATCTCAGTTATTTTATTTTATTTGACATTGTTATTATTATTGTATTTCTTTTTGACGTTGGAGACTTTACATCTCCTTATTATTAGAGAATAAGATTATTGTGATATAATGAACCCGGAGACTCTATACATCTCTCGGGAAATGTGTGCCCAGGTATTGTCTGTTTTCATCGTTTTGTACTAATGTCATGTAATGTTAGAGATTGTAAGCTCGGACATGTGAAAGAACCCTTGAGGCCTACTTACAGAATAAATTTTTGAATTTTGAATTTTTTGAATTTATTAGCTTCTGCCCGCGACTTCCTCCGCGTGGAGCTCGTTTATATCGTAGCTCCATACAAATTTTCACCCCCCATTTCACCCCTTAAGGAATGATTTCCGGAAAAACTATCCTATGTCCTCCCCTGGCACTCAAGCTATTCCTATACCAAATTCTAAATTATCTGTCTGTCTGTTACCTCTTCACGCTTAAACCGCTAATTTAGATGAAACAGATATAGTTTGAGTCCCGCGGGAGGAGATAGGATAGTTTTTATCCCGGAAATCGCTCCCAAGGGGGGAAATGGTGGGTGAAAGTATGGAGCTACGATATAAACGAGTTTCACGAGGACGGAATCGCGGGCAGAAGCTAGCAGGCTATGTTATCCCGCCGGTTTTGCCTGCGTTCTAAACCATGTTAACTCGGGTAACATTGACCCAATCGAGGGTTAATTTGACCCGCATGAAACGCACTCATAGCAATGTCACATAAAAAAGTAACAACATGACCAGTTAGCTGAAACTAAAAATTATTCAAATTCAGAAAAAAGCCGAGGGCAGAGTAATTCGCGAAAGCCAAAGTTACCCCCCAGGGCCAAAGTACCGCGGGCGGAGCCGCACGAGCACCAAGGTAAAAGAATTGAAAGAAAGAAAGATATAAAGAAAGAAAACACACACGAGTCGTGTGACATGACACGACACTATAGGGGAATGGGGGGCAAATTGAACATAAACTGAAATCCATTAATCATGAAATTAGCAACTAGTGTTAAAAACTGATAAATCTCAGGGCTGTTAATCTTTACGTGCTCATGCGACTCACCCCAACCGTCGGTTGAGCGTTGAGGTGAGATTAAAGCGAGTTACAGAATAGCGGGGCAGGTTTCCACTGTATCATGGCCGCTCCACGCGTTTATGCGTTATAGGGAGTAAGACATATTTATGTCTCGTTCTACCGCATAGCCGCGTCCTGTATGATGGGCCATCCTGACCCATCATACAGGACGCAACTACCTCTATGCGTTATAGGGAGTAAGACATATTTATGTCTCGTTCTACCGCATAGCCGCGTCCTGTATGATGGGCCATCCTGACCCATCATACAGGACGCAATTATTGCGTTATAGGGAGTGTTTGGCTGCGTTTCCCTAGCCTAGCTTGAGTTTCCCTTATTACTTCAATAAAATTCGTATTGTCTGGAAGCGTATTGTTTATTTTCTGACAAGGTAATGTGACATGTAATTTTCTTGGTTCTAGTTGACGTTTAAACTAAATAATGAATAGAAAAGTAAAACTAGCTAATAAGGTTTCATATGAGTAACAACACGTTGTACAGGGAGTAAGACATATTTATGTCTCGTTCTACCGCATAGCCGCGTCCTGTATGATGGGTCAGGATGGGCCATCGTGTGGAGCGGCCATCACATGCCACCATTTGCCGTCATGCTCGCGTTTCTCTGCTCGGTGGTCTCATTTTTGGAGAAACGCGAACGGAGCATTCGTCGACTTTTATGACGACTTTATAACAATTTGAGTTTGATATTTCACAGGAGAGCGTTCGGTTTTCACCTTAATCCTTAATTAGGAACAGTATACACAAGTTGATATGCATATTTTACCATCGCGAGTCGTTCATATTCGGTGTCACAGTAGATATATTAGCTAAACCATTATCTCAGTACTCTTAAGAGTTTTTTAAACCTGTGTTCGCCGAAGTCCGCTTATGTTTATTGTAGCGACGCGTGTCTGGGTGTTCTTTTTTTTTATACAACGACGGTGGCAAACAAGCGTACGGCCCGCCTGATGGTAAGCGGACACCGCAGCCTATAGACACATGCGCGTTGCCGACCCTTGATATGTTTGAGGATTCGCCATGTTGACAGCTGAAGTAACAAATGCCCTCGCTCTCAACACAACGCATCCTCGGGAGCTCTGGCGACCTTGCTCACCACCAGGAACACAACACTACTACAGAGCAAGTATAGTAGTGTTATTATGGCTTCTGCAAGGCGGAGGTACTTCCCCTGTTGGGCTGCTCCGCATTCGAGCGAGATGACATTTCGCTGTGCCCTACCTCACCTGTCTGAGTGCGTCAAAACGGAAGTCGTCTGCCAGCAATCTCAAACATTAACTGTATGGTTCATTAGTGATTACGCTGTCGTTTCAAATGCTTCTTTTCTTAATTTGCAGGTGTAATCAAAGAAAGTGTTCCCAATGTACCAGAAGCGTCAAATGGTGGGACGTTCACACGTCTCGCCTAGGTAATTGTTACCTCAGTTCCTCGGTGAAAACACCCGGATGTTGCGCCGATAGTTTTATCTAGCCCGACCGCTTTATGCGGGCCTAGTACATGTAGATTGTTATCACTCTAGTTTTTGCGACATAGATAAGTTTGTTTGTACGTGAATGAGGGCGTGGACAGGATTAGACAGCTGGAGTTTCACCTATAGTTTGAAAGACTGGGGTAGCTAAAACAAAGCTAAAAGCTAAGCATGTAGTTCCATACAGGGTGTACCAAAAATGGGGTGTGAACCGATCAAGGGCACATTCAGTAGCGCACTGCGATTCCAAATATGCATTTGTTGTTTTTAAATAATTGTTTACATTGATATTTTTGTTTAAATTATAGTTTTAGTTTTTGTTAACATATATGTATTGCATTTGTATGACAAGAATCTCCCGCGAGGGTTATTTTATTTTCAACAGCCGCGCCCACAGCTGTGTTATGAAAACAAATGTTTTTTTTTGATACGCAGGTGACGGCTTTTGGTTGTCATACAGAAGCAATGTAACAAAAACAAAACCTTTAATGTAAATATAAACAAAATGAAAAAAAAATAACAAATGCATTTTTGGAATCGCAATACGCTACCGAACATGAGCTTGTTCGCCTGTTCGGTTCACACCCCATTTTCGTTACAAGCTGTATACAGAGTGACAAATAATCATGTTGATTCCTGTCCATTGTATTGGAATTAGGTAATTATTAAGTCATTAAAATTGCCGTTAAATTGACAAATAACTGTACCAGTCATTTTAATCACGCATAGAGTATAATTAATATGTCAACCAGTCTTATCAACGAACGTTTGGAAGTTAATAATCGTTAATGATATATTACAGGGTTGCAGTTCTGCAGTTTGTGGCATAGCCGATTTTGTAATCTGTAACTAAATAAATATCAATATCACGTCATATCTCTATGATATCACGGTACTGTGAAATTAACATCACAAATAAAAAAACTTTCAACTTTGAACTGTCACTAACTCAAACGAATGCACAGAGTTCCAGGATGCCAATTCTCGGGACGATCGAGATTATGTCTAAGACCTAAGACATACTTATCTCGAAAAAAGAAAATGGCGGATATCGATCGAAATAAACCAATTTCCGTATTCTCAAAACCTCACGGTCGAGACATGTCGATTCCCAGCGTTCGAGACGCAACGAGAGGTCGGTAGCGATGAAGATGGTATTATTATACAGCAGCAATTATATGCTGCAGGAGACCATCGCATGTGCTGACTTCTGGCCGAAGGGTGTCGTGTTTCGACGGTTCCGCGGCAACCTGCTGAATCCTACACCGGAGATGACGATGCAACGGGGCCACGCCGTTTCGTCGCCTAAATAGTATTATTTGTTGTTTTTACTTTCGTCACATTGGTTATTACTTTAATGTCACGTAAATGTATTTGTCAATAAATAAATAAATTATCACTATCTTATCTTCTTTAAAAAAATGGCTTCCATCTAAGTGAAGATGATTTCGCCAATGTCAAGTTTGCTCATAAAGCGACGTTGTTCGGTAGTTTGGTCAGTCGTTATTAATGAAATCAGCGTCAGAAGCTCCGCGAAGCGAGGCGTCCACCACTGACCGCATCCCCGAAGAAAGACCTATTATCACTAATTTTCTTTTACATTAGAGCTGTCAGGGGCGTAAAGGCGGAAAATGTTGACAGTTTATGAATACTGACAGTAGTCTTTGACATAAAACTGCCACGTCAGAACAGGTTTATTTACGTAAGTTCTTAATCGAGCAAACATTTGTATGTTTTTAATGTGTTAATTGTATTGTAAATTAATAACACTTTCGTTCTGGATATTGAATTAAGTAGAAATACATAAAGATTTAAAAATATGATCGATTGTAAATAATCACAATCAAGAAAAACGATTGGAGACCACATCGCACCTTTAGAACGGAACTGACCTAGCACTGTCTATAAGATTTTGGTGAAATGTATCAATAGAGATTATGTCAATAGAGATCATCACTTTTAGACATCATCTCGAACGGCGCGAGAATTAGCCTATAGGAGCGAGAAATAAATAAATAAATATTTGGGCACAATTTTACACAAATCGACATAATACCAAACTAAGCAAAGCTTTGGATACTAGAAGACGATAAACATATATAGATTAATAAATACCTAAATACATAGAACACATCCATGGCTCAGGAACAAATATTCGTGCTAGGCTACGGAGGTCTTCATTTTGAAGGTTCTCATCGATTTATTATTTACTGGTATTAAATCTTGCGTTTCAAATCTAACACAAGTTGAAACAATCCATTATCTCTGTACAAACAGTTATGTACAGTCAGAATCAAAAGTAGTTACGCAAACGAAGACGCCAAGTCTTTATTAAAAGGGAATAAGAACTTTTGACGTATTCGATTGCGTAGTTACTTTTGATGCTGACTGTACCTATTTCCACTCAGCAACCAACTGGCAGTCCAATGATGATTTTTCAGTAAAAAGTGCTTATATCAAATCGCAACCGCGAGTTGACAATGAGGTAAGGTAATGCTTTGCCGGAGCGATGCAAAGAGAAGATATCAGGAATCTAACATAACTGCAGTCTCAATCAGCCTTTGTTACAGCGACGGGTAATCCGCTAACCAGCGGTTATCGAGCCTGTAGAGGGAGAGAATTGGAAGTTGATGTTTATCTATCTTTAGTATACTAATGAAGAGGAAAAGTTTGGGGGACTATAAGTTTGTATGTAATCTCCGAAACCGCTTAACCGATTGTAAAAGTCTCCTGGGCATGGAATAGACTTTTTGGACAGAAATAGGCTATATTTCATCTCGTGGATCCGCCTGAGTTCTTTGTGATACGCGGGCAAAGAGGCCAGGGAGTCGAACGGGCAACTATCCAAAAAAACATCCACTTTTTAGCTACCTAAATATGTAATCGTAAACGATATGGTTATCTGTGAGCCTATTAAGACCGCAATTATAAGTATTATAGAGTCTGGCAAACGAAAGTTGAACCCACTAAACTGAATTACGCGGCAACACTACGTCATACGCATACATTTTGGTGAACGTTGCCGCGCAATTGAGTTTAGTGGGTTCAACTTTCGTTTGCCTGACTCTAACGTCATTAAATCTAGATCATATTTGAAGACGGAGATAAAGGGTAAAATAAATTTAAATTTTAAAAATAAAAGTGCCAAAAAGTACAGTTGGCAATGAAAGCTTGTACAGTCGAGTTCAAAAGTGCACGGACAAATAAGTGATCAGAAATATGTGAACACAACTTTATTGATAAGGGCATAAGGTTATTCAGATATTTTTTAACCTTTATTAATACCTTTAACGTATATATATTTATGAACTCTACTGTACAAAAAAAGACCAGGTTGCACTTCGGGAGTGCCGGCAGAAGTGAAAACTCAATGACATTGTAACAGTTTTTCGATCAGGTCACGTGTCCGTCTAACGAATTTTCAATCTATCGAATCTCACGGTCACGTGACATCTTACGGTCACGTGACCTGTGGCGAGTTTTTTTTTTTTTCCCCATCACAAAAAGTAAACAGCGCCGCTAAAGAAGTTTTCACTTCAAAAACGATCGCAACGTCATTAAGTAGCTCCTAGCCACCTTTCATTGAGCAAAAATACAATTTTGAAATATCACCCTCGTTAAAAGTGGAAAAAATATTAAAGCCATTTGTATGGATACTCTCTTCCAGCAATTTCACATCCACGGCTGATATCTCTGGTACATCTGATTCAATTGCCGCTCAAAACTTACCGGGTTCGATGCCCGACACAGATCAGGTGCTACTTTTATTTTACGATCTTCTTATCTTGATTGGTTTTAGTGATAATTACCTTGCTCGACAAACTTCGGTCTTAAAATACCGAACCGACTTTTTTCTCCATTTTCCTGTTCTGTTAATTTAACTGTCCGCGAAAACGTAGGCAATGCCGTGGGATACAACATCATCATCATAGCAGCCGAAAGACGTCCAGTGCTGGACATAGGCCTCCCCCAAAGAGTGCCAAAGTGACCAGTCCTGCGCCACCCGCATCCAGCGGACTCCAGCGACCTTTACCAGGTCACCAGTCCACCTTGCCTTGCCTACCTACGCCGCGCCTTCCAGTACGTGGTCGCCACTCGAGAACCTTTCCACCCCAACGGCCATCGGTTCCACGTGCTATGTGCCCCGCCCACTGCCACTTAAGTTTAGCGATTCGAAGGGCTATAGCGGTTACCTTGGTTCTGCTGCGGATAGCCTCATTTCTGATGCGATCACGCAGAGAATCTCCCAACATAGCCCTTTGGGTGACTTTGAGCCTTTGTATGAGGCCCATAGTAAGCGACCACGTGTCAGTGCCATATGTCATCACAACGGGATAAAACATGTCCAACTGAAAAGTCCACCACGCTATACACACACAGGTGAAAGAGTTTTCGAAATCGGTCGAGTGGTTCCAGTGATACAAAGGTACAATCTTACAAACTTCTAACATTACCTAGTACAGTCAAAAATAAAATAATGCAAATTCTCGTTAACTATCATACAACATACAAGTTCCTTAAATGTACTAAATTCTAAATAAATCTATAGTTACAACTTAAAAAAGTTGTAAACCCCTCGACATTTCATATCAAAGTTCTATGTCGGCCAACCCGATTTTGTTGAAACGTAGCTTAGAACCATCTCGATCACGTCAGCTTTAAAAAACCGCATTAAAATCGGTCCATTCTTTTATGAGCTACGATGCCACAGACAGACACACAGACACGTCGAGGGTTAAAAAATGAATAAGACAATCCGACTACATGATTATTCCTTACGTAACTAAGCTGTGAATAGTAATGTGTTCAAGTGACACGGTGTTCAAAGTCGACGGAATCAGACCGCGACCGTCACGGCGTGCCGTACCGAGACCTTTAACTTGTACTAGGGTGCCATGATAACAATGTATTGATACGTTTGGTCTGTGTCTCTCAAATTTCACGTTATCCACGTTAATTACCTGACCCCGATCACCCAGGGGAATTAGCGGCAATTATTTTATACTAGCTGATGCCCGCGGGTTCGCCCGCGTGGTTATAGGAAAATGTAACATATTGAATTTTTTGGGAATTAGATGTTTTCCCGCTGGAAAAAAGTAGCCTATGTCACTCTCCAGCTTCTAAACTGTCTCCATACAAAAAATCACATCAATACGAAGCTCCGTTGCGACGTGAAAGAAGGGCAAACAAACACACACACACACTTTCGCATTTATAATATTAGTAAGGATTCAACTAGAAAAAAATGCTCACACACAAGACAACACAAGCAATGTCAACAAAAAGAAAGACTGTAATGTAAACAAAATATCAATGAAAACAAAAATAATCAAAAAGTAAAAAAGCGGCCAAGTGCGTGTCGGACCACGTACAACGAGGGTTTCGTGCCTATTAAAAAGGTCGTATCGTTACTGAAATCTTATGGCACTTATGTCTTTTTCTTTAAGGAAGGCAGTTTTTTAGAAATATCTCAAAAACCTTTGAACCGATCTTGTTCAAAACAATTTTCGCTGAGAGAATTTAATAAGCCCTATGAGCATGATTTTTTCCATATTTTTAAAATACACGGTTCAAAAATTAGAGGGGGGGGGACACAATTTTAGTGACTTTCGAGGAGATTATCTCCGACTCTATTCACATAATCAAAAAAATTGCTGAGAAACCTTATATTTATTTTGAAAGGCCTATCGATTGATGTGCCACACGTGGGCTTGCAATGAATTTTTTTTTTTGACTTTCAGTTTTATGTATGGAGTGCACCCCTAAAAAAATTTTTTTTAGTAATTTAGTGACACAACTATGTAGCGGTTAACAAAATACACCTATCCTGAAAATTTTATTCAAATACACCTTATAGTTTTCGAGTAAAATGCCTGTGACATACGAATGCACACTTGGAATCGCAATGCGCTACCGAATATGCCCTTGCTCGGTTCACACCCTATTTTTGAAACATCCTGTATACATATATCTTATTTAAACATCGTAGTTCTAAGAGCTAGTGGTGGTCTGTAGGCTCGGCAGCCATACATATTAGTATTACTATGTACGAGTATGACTGATGGTTCCAAATCTTTCTTATTACGTCACATATAAACGACACTTATTATTGTTATGCTGCTTCGCATAACCACACAATTTTTTACCTAGTTACATTATTTACATGCATAATATTAGCAAAAACCCACGGAAAGCACCAGGCTGTCATAAATTAGAAGCGTGTTACGAATGTTATGATGCTACGAATCATCCGTAACGGAAGCCGGAGCTCCAATTTAGACTTTATTGTTAAGTAATTTGAGTGGAAAATGCCTCATCTAACATTCCGATCAGCTGTGTTTAACGTTTTCCCTTCCTTCATCATGTAATACAGCGTAACTAAATTATGTAGGTGTACCTTATTACACACACTGAAACAACCGAATGAAATCGCAATTGGAGGTAGTCTCTAATTCCATTCCGTACGTACCATAATTGCGTACACGCCAGTTATATTGGAATAATAACGTTAAAGGAAACTTAACTGAGTATAATTGCTGCTGTTTCCTGATTTCCTAATAATATTACCATATTGAAAGCGGAAAGGAGATGTGGTCGGCGAATATTTAGGTTAGGTTGTTATTAATTTGAAGGATCGCGTTTTACCTTATTTTTATATCTCCTTGTACGTACCTGTAACAGAACATGAGGTTAGAATAAACGATTGATTCAAAGCCACTTTTACCTTTGTGCTTATTACTTTAACATGCTTGTTTTCTACGATATACAAAAGTAGGTAAATACATTCCGTTAACTCGGGTAACATTGACCCAATCGAGGGTTACTTTGACCCGCATGAAAAGCACTGCTCATAGCAATGTCACATAAAAAGTAACAACATGAGCAGTTAGCTGAAACTAAAAATAAGATGATATATATGACCCTGTTCAAATTTTAAAAAAAAAGACGTGGACAGAGTAATAGTTGTGGCGAAAGCCAAAGTTACCCTCCAGGGCCAAAGTAACACGGGTTTACGGTTTCTAGAAATGACAACACACACGAAATGTATATACAATGTAGGGGTAATTGCCGTTACACAATGGAAAAAATTTAACGCGTAGATTAGATTAAGGCTCTTAACTATGTCATTTGTTTTTTCAACGGAGTCGCGGGCAGAAGCTAGTATTTATTATTCCGTCCACATCCTGTGCTTATCACTATAAATTCCTACAAATTCCTATCAACTACGCTGTTAATTTCTTCTGTGCCTTGAGCATTGCAATCAGCTGTATCTAACCTCAATACCTAATTCTAGGACAAGCCCACTCGAGCAGGACCTGTCTACAAAACATGGCATGCGATTATCAACTTAAATACAACTAAATACCGTCTAAAGTTCTTCGCAAGCTTTGTAACAGTGCATGGCCACCATACGGCCAAGTGTACTATAGGACAGGACTGCCGATTCCATCAGCAAACCTAACAGAAACCTTAACATGCTTTAAATAGGGTCGAGTATGAAACGAACCTAACAGTCGGCGTAACCAAAGCGTAATTTGACAGGACATTCTCAGCCGCCATCTTGAGATATTCAACAATTAACAATTAGCATAGAATGGTGACAGCTTTCTACGTGTTACGAAATATAAAGTCACACATTAACGGGCCGAAATGTGTGGAAATGCGACGTAAAAGGGAGGCAGTAATGAAGGCAGTATGGCGTCATAAGATAAGTCATCACGACTGGAGAAGCTAGACTACTCTCTGGGAGGGAAGAGTGAGCATGCACGATGTACCACTCTAAAAACAAATGAGGTATCGGTTTGCCGTATGTTCAGCGATTATTCTTTCCTAGCCTGAGATCAAAATATATAGATAGTTGAATTTTTCAAAATGGTAATTTTTCCAAAATGGAATACATTACAGTCAATTAACCAATAGCAATACCTAACCTAAATAGCATAAATAAAGTTTTAAAAGTGCTAAAGCTTTTTTGCCGTTTGAGCCCAGTTTGACCCACAATACAAATACAAATACAAATCATTTATTTCGGACTATAAAATGATAGTAGGTACTTATTTTACTCATGTCGTTAAAGAAAGAATGTTTCTGATCGCAGATATAATATACAACAGTACAAACTGTACCGGTGAATTCGCAAAAGCTTGCACAAAAACCTGGTCGTTTGCCTGTCCATACTAACATTATAAATGCGTGTGTCTGTCTGTTTGTTTGTCTGTCTGTCTGTTACCTCTTCACGCTTAAACCTCTGAAACGATTTAGATTAAATTTAATATAGAGGTAGTTTGAGTCCCGGGGAAGGACAGAACAGTTTTTATTACGGAAATCATCCCCTAAGGGGGTGAAATGGGGGGTGAAAGTCTGCATGGAGCTACGATATAAACGACTTCCACGCGAACGGAGTCGCGGCCAGAAGCTATAGTACTCGATAAAACGCAACTAACTTTAAACAAAGATGTCTGCACGTAACATGTCCGAGGAATGCATTGCGCAACATCGAATAATCGAATAATCGCGAGTGATCGAATCGTAACGAATAATCGGACCGAGAACCAGTTTAGGTGCGCGCGCGCCGAGGTTAGAGTGCGCAGAGAGATTCTTTACGAGCCCATGCGCCTCGCCCACCCGTCACGCCTAGCGAAACTAGACCTCCACCTATGCTTAGTTACTAACGCATCGTGGTGTTAAGATATATGTGTGGGTGAGCGATGAGGTGAGCTCAAAACAAGTTACAGAATAGCGGGGCAGATGTGGTAACTGACACTTGCGCTGTTGAAACGTCACATGTGCATCTCTTACTTTACGTTCATACGTTGAACGGGATTTGCTGATAGGGTCTGTCTGACTGAATGACATAATAAAAGCTTAGATTTCCGTAATCCAATCAGCACGGCTATCGCAAGACAGCGCGCGAGATCTCTCGATTTATCTCGCACTATCCGTCTCTATCTTCCAGAGGTCGATAGAAGAGAGAAACAGAATAATAAGAGTGCCTGAGACTTGGCTCTACGAAATATCTGACAACTTTTTACGGTGGAAGAGTTTCGAGACTTGGCCTCTTTTTTACATGAAATGTGATTTCACTTCTTTTCGTAGGTTATTGTGTTATCAATACATACAAATTATGAATGCAGTCCCATTATTGCTTTTTATTTTTTTGTCCAATTCACTGCAAATGTAACTTTGTAATCTTATATTGTAATTATATGGGATTACAAAGCAGTTTATTTATGAAGTTTCTATCTAGAAAACCGGACCGAAATTGCAAATTATTTTAGTTTTTCCTTGATTTTTACACTAAACACTTGTATTGACAACGATGTTATCCGTCGGGCCCTTGTCAGTGCAAGAGAGTGCCGGCAGTCCTCGAGCCCAGCGGGCTGGCCAGGGACGACGGCAAGAGGCCTGACGGAATGACGCTGGTGCCTTGGAGCATGGGTCAGCCGCTAGTTTCGGATGCTACTTGCGTTGATACCCTGGCACCGTCCCATGTTCCAAGCACCAGCGCCGCTGCTGGCGCTGCAGCATCCTCGGCCGAAAGCCTCAAGCGCCGCAAATATGCCGTCCTAGGAAACAGCTACATGTTTGCGGCGTTTGGCGTTGAAACCTTAGGGCCATGGGGGCCAAGTGCGCGTCGGCTGTATAAAGATTTGGCGACGCGCTTAATAGAAGCATCGGGCGGACAGAGGGCTGGCCACTATTTCGCACAGCGTATTAGTATCGCTATACAGCGAGGGAATACAGCCAGCCTTCTGGGCACCTTGCCCGTTGACAGAGATTTATGCTATTTTTTTTAGGTTAAGTTTTATTATGTTTGTTTTTATAAATAAGAAATTTTATTTAATAAATATCCGCAAAGCAGGCTTCGTCAATTGCGTACAAACAAACATCCCCCTCGGTACAATGATAGAATCCGCAACAGGCTTCGTCAATAACACGTTATATAACCTAAACTAAGAAAAAGGACCGCCCCGGATCGTTGGTGGCCCGAAAGTGTTGTGTTAAGTTTGTTTTTATTAATTGTCTCGTATTCTAATTTGGAGCTTCTATGTCTGCAAGAAGTGCCTTAGAGTTTTGATGATCGGTCAGTCAGACATTCAGTGAGTGAGTGACAAAATAAAGAAACTTTGACTAGTTATCATTCTTAAACTACTGGTTCAAATTGAATGATTTTTGAAATATGCCATGTTTATACAATGCCTGATTGGTTAATGAAAATTCAGGTTTCTAGTTTTATCCACAGCGAAGTCGAAAATGGCCTCAACTGCTTCGAGAAAAGGATCGTACGGCCGCTGTTTTGCTCGACTTGGCGGGGGCACTGCCGTGCCCCTAAATAGAGTTCATAAGTGGGACCCTGTTCATTATTAAGTTTATATACTCTGTTTATTAAATAACAAAATAAGTGCGAGCGAGCGGGAGAAGCGAACGAAATTCTCCGTTTCAGCTTGGATCAAAAAATCTTTCGTACATATGTCCGGATGTGCGTCTGCCCAGCTGTTCTCATGTACGGGTCGCATTTCTCAACTCAGCAGTTTCAATATTTTTTCTTTATTCAATAAAAACTAGTATGTACACTATGTACAGTAAAATCTATACATCGTGTAATAATAAATAATAATAAATATTTGCTGGGTACTAGACGACGATAAACATACTTATATAAAGATATAAATACTTAAATACATAGAAAACATCCATGACTCAGGAACAAATATTTGTGCTCATCACACACATAAATGCCCTTACCGGGATTCGAACCCAGGACCTCTTGCTTCGTAGGCAGGGTCACTATCAACTAGGCTAAAGCGGTCGTCATAAGGCGCTAAGCAACTCGCCAAGTATTGTAGTCAGCAAAAGCGCCCTATCCAATCTCGTCCGGTCGGCTGTCCCACATCGCCCGTCGCGTCGGCGCGAGTTGGGCCTAACGGTTCGCTAGTTAAATAAGCCAAGCGATAATGCAACCGGCCAGTACGCCAACACTTCTAACTTCCAAGATTTTGAGCCTCCATTGCTTTA
This sequence comes from Epinotia ramella, assembly GCA_947578815.1. Classification (NCBI taxonomy): domain Eukaryota; kingdom Metazoa; phylum Arthropoda; class Insecta; order Lepidoptera; family Tortricidae; genus Epinotia; species Epinotia ramella. The sequence goes on along the minus strand of OX388220.1, from coordinate 19,220,456 downwards.
AGCCCGTAAATACTTACTCTGGATAGAAGTCCTCGGGATAGAAGTTGCACTTTATACGTCGTTGCATTAGTTCTGCTAAAATAATGGTATGGGAAATTTAGTTAGGATATGAAATGAAAAAAACATAGAGTTTGTGATGATAATAACTACAAATTAAAAAAGTCAAATACAGTGCACTGCCAGTGAGCAGATGAAGGGTCATTTAACATGAAACTTTTGGCAATTAGAAGATATTCGATTAACGATTAACGGATCATGGAAGGTTAACTAAGCCGTAACGTAACGGAAGTAACGTTAATATTTTTTTAAATTAACTTAAAAGTTAATCCGTTACTTCAAATGTTAACTTCGTTAATTAACGGTCTTGTGCCTAGTGGGTGAGGTCGCTCCCGAGCATGCGATGTGTGAAGAGTGCGGAACCTTTATTTGTTGAGACAAAGAAACAGCTGAGATCTGTCATCGTAATGCAGTTACTACCGCGGTGTTTATAAAAAAAAAGAAAAATAGGTTATTGAAAGATTTGTTTTATAGATACAACGAATTTATGAGTAAGTACCTATACCCGTTTTTTTTTTTAATTTACTAGCTCCCGCCCGCGACTTTGTCTGCGTGGAGTGGACCCAGGCTATAAAAAAAAGTCGTGCAAAATGTCATCCAATTCGGTTGAGCCGTTTAAGCGTGTTTGAATAACAAACATCCAAACTTTCCCATTTATAATATTAGTAGGATAATTTCTAGTTTTTTTTTATATACGTTTTATATTTCCGATTACTAATAAGTAAGTAATAATATTAATTCAACTTCTCATCAATTAATTTATTCCAATTTTAAATACATACTACTATTATGACCTGTAACTATGCTAGCAATAAGTATGCCTTCATTTCATTTCATTTCAACATAACGAATTCTCGCGTCGGCGACGGTGTCCACCATTAGGCAGGTCGTACGCCTGTTTGCCACCTTCGTAACATGAAAAAAATCGACTAAACCAAACTCACTCGCAACACGGCGGAAGTTCTCGTTTGAAGCGCACAATTCGCTGATTTGCTTTCAATTGTTTCTCATTGCATCACATCACGTTCATTATTGGAGTTGGAGCTAGAGCAAAACTCCAATAAGATCTAATGCAGATGACCGCCCATCATTACCTCTTGCATCCAGTCATGACAAAACCTCCTGACCCCTGCCTGTTGCAATGATTGGCCGTTTAACCCGCCAGCGCGGGCTGTGGTTACATGCGAACGGGGGGTTTAACCAGGGCTGCCTCTGTTTCGATACAATAAAAGGGCTTCCTCTGTATGGAATTGTGTCAAATGTTTGATGATTTCGCTAGGGTTGTGTTTGATGTAGTGGTGGTAAAATTTTCAGCGAAATCGCTATTGTCCGAAAGCATGTTGTTTTTCATAATTCCGAAAACCATTTAAGTATGTATTTCATTTAATAATCTGCGTAGAATTTTTCGTCAAGTCCTACATGGTGTCCGGAATTTTGAAATTTCGGAATAATGATGCTTTTGGACCAATGACTCTTCGGAATTTGGGTGTTCCCATAAAATATGTATGTTAATATACCAAACTTTTGGCATCTTACGATGTACTACGATATAGTTTTCGCGTGTCAACAGACTCGAACGAAACACTCAGCTATATAATATACCAAAATATAGCTGAGTCTGTAGACTTTTTGTCCGAAAGCTGACGTCATCGAGATGGTTCTTACTAAGAACTTCTTAGACGTTTCAACTTCAACTTTGAAATGAAAACGTCGAGGGTTTTTCAACTTTTCTAAGTTTTTAACTAGGTATGTGTTTATTTTTAACCAGATACCAGGAGGTATGTTAAGTTAGTTGTTATAAATAGCCCAAATAGACACAGAAACACAGAAAGGTTTATGCTAATAAAACTTCAATATTGGTTAAAGGATACATTTCTCAATAACAGAGTCTTTTGATTTGGATCCCCGCCATTATTTCTGTTGCATTTACTACACGGCATTACTCGACTATTAGGACAGACCCAAACTAATTTATTTTGATGGATTCGTGCCCGCTCCATCGGTTATGTTTATTCGTAATGATTGTATTTACATACCGGCACTTCCTTGTATATGTACTTTATTTTGTGGTTGTTTGAAATTGCGTTGTAACACGAATTTTGAGGATTTTTTTCTACGGTAGAACGTAATAGAACCTTTGAATAGTGTTGGGTATAGGACATGAAATTAAAATGAGTTTGTATGAGCGCCTCATTTCCAAAAATGAGGTGGTACAATGTCCTACTTCAAATGAGGTGAGGTACCATCTAATAAACAAGGTTTTTTTCAAGTAGATAGTAAATAGACCACCAATTACTTTCGTATTCAATATTCTTACTTACCTTCCTCCACTACATACAATATTGTATGGTAGATGGGGGAAAGTTAGGTGCGAGAGGCGAGGCTTTGAGGTTTGAGGGATAAATGAAGCGCGAGGTGATGACCGAGCGAGTGAGGAGTCGGTGCCTCGTGAGGAATGACGTAGTACATTTTTAGGGTTCCGTAGCCAAATGGCAGAAAACGGAATCCTTATAGATTCGTCATGTCTGTCTGTCTGTCTGTCTGTCTGTCCGTCCGTATGTCACAGGCATTTTACTCGAAAAGTATTAGGTGTATATCAATAAAATTTTGAGGATAGGTGTATTTTGTTAACCGCTACATAGTTTTGTAATTAATTTACTAAAAAAAAATGTTTTAGGGGTGCATGCAATCCATACATAAAACTAAAAGCCAAAAAATGTTTTTTCATTGCATGCCCACGTGTGGCACATCAATCGATAGGCCTTTCAAAATAAATGTAAGGTTTCTCAGCAATTTTATTGATTAGGTGAATAGAGTCGGAGATAATCGCCTCGAAAGTCACTAAAATTGTGTCCCCCCCCCCCCCCTCTAATTTTTGAACCGTGTATGTATGTATGTAAATACTTTATTGCACACAAGACACAGGTAAAAATTCAGGCAAAAAAAAAGTTAATTCGGTACAAAGGCGAACTTATCCCTGTAAGGGATCTCTTCCAGTATATAGTAGTGTATTTTAATAATATGAAAAAAATCAGGCTCATAGGGCTTATTAAATTCTTTCAGCGAAAACTATTTCGACCAAGATTGGTTGAAATATTTCTAAAAAACTGCCTTCCTTAAAGAAAAGGACGTAAGTGCCATAAGATTTTAGTAACGATACGACCTTTCTTATAGGCACGGAACCCTCGTTGTGCGTGGTCTGACACGCACTTGGCCGCTTTTTCAAGCGTGAAGTGATGCGATAATTTATTGAAATGAGTATGACAAATGAGGTGCCTCACGAGTGAGTGACCCAACACTACCTTTGAAAAAGGTTTAATATGGGCCAAAAGTGAAAAATGATACATTTTTTTAACGCTACATTTTTTAACGAGCGAGCGAGCCGGACGAACAGACGGAACGGATTTCAGCTTGGGTTAAAAAAAAACCTTATGTCCTGCTGTCCGGCTGTTCTCCTATACAGGTCGCATTTCTCAGCCGATTCTCTACATTACGAGCAGGTTCAATAAATGGAATAAATAAATGAAATAAATGAATTTTATTCTGCAAGCAGGCTGTAATGGGACTTTTACTTTTTAAGTCAATATTCTACCAGCGTTTCTGAAAAAGAACACCACTGTTAAAAAGAAACGCCGAAACAAACTCAACAGTCAGTCAATCATTTTATATTAAATGTTTTATTAAGCAGAAACGTCCGCTAACGAAATTTCAAATTTCGAGCAGTGGAATCCGTCCATGGACGGTATCCAGAGGTTGTGGGTTCAAATCCCGCTCGTGGCGAATAACTTTTAAATTTTCCAATTTCGTATCGAAATCATTTTATAGATTGTTTATGTATCTAAACTTAAAAAAAAATGTAGGTACAGGACAGGTTCCCGAGTTCTACAGCCGACAGAGCCACTAGTGTCTAGAAAAGTTAACTTTTTAAAAGATCGTCGCTTGAATCTAATCTCAACAGCGAACGAAAAAACCATAGAATGCGAGATCCTTACAACCTACCCAAACACGTGCCTAAAACCCGGTATGCGCATGTTCGAACAAAACGCCTGGCATCGTTTTGACACCCCGCCCCCACCCCGCATAATGGCAATGGCACCCATTCCGTGGGGCCATTTGCGGCGCTACTTATAGACTTCTATAGTTTTGCCGTTCGCTGAATCTCAACAAATAATTACAGGTAAAGCTTTGTAAGTTACTATGTAGGGGTGTATAATGGACGACACATCCGATCTCAAAAATTCTTTCACCAGTATATATAATGGATTTCCGGATGAATATACCTATTCATACAAATAAATAATAAATAAATATTAGGCGACAATCTTACACAAATCGACCTAGTCCCATAGTAAGCTCATTAAGGCTTGTGTTATGGGTACTAGACGACGATATATATAATAGATATAAATACTTAAATACATAAAAAACTTCCATGACTCAGAAACAAATATTCATGCTCATCACACAAATATTTGCCCTTACCGGGATTCGAACCCAGGACCTTCAGCTTCGTAGGCAGCGTCACTACCCACTAGGCTAACCGGTCGTTCTATAGTTTTGCCGTTCGCTGAATCTCAACAAATAATTACAAGTAAAGCTTTGTAAGTTACTATGTAGGGGTGTATAATGGACGACACATCCGATCTCAAAAATTCTTTCACCAGTATATATAATGGATTTTCGGGATGAATAGGTATGATATCCTGATTCTCCGCCTGCGTTTTTGTAAGAGCGGAGTTGCGCGAACAGCTAGGACCTTAAACGATATGATACAGAGAAATAATATAATGGAAAAACAAACTATCCTCTTCTGCAGCCCCCGACAGGATTCGAACCTGCGACCTTTCTATTAACGCTAGACTGCTCTACCAACTGAGCTACGAGGACAGTGACGGAAGTTGTGTATTTTTCAATTACATTCCCGCTAAGACTAGCGCCCTCTATATCTCTGTCTCTGTGGATGGTTTGTTTTTCCATTATATTCTTTCTCTGTATCTTTAATTGAATAATTTGTTTCGTGATAAGGGTAGCTAGGACCTTATATTATAATACTTAGGTATTGGTTGGTTTTATATAAAACAATCATGACGAATTAATCAGTATTATCTCAAAGCCTCTTCGTTTTCTTTGAAGTCAGGTAAAAAGTGTCCATCAATTTAAGGTGGCGCTAAATGGGTAGTTTACCCTATAATTTCCTCGTCCCAGCGTCGCTAATCAGGCCCGGCGCATGCGCGTGAAAAGGAAAGTGCATCAGCATACGCACCGGACCGTTCAATGCAGATGGCTGATGTTCAACCGACAATAATACCAGTAGTATATGTGTTAAAATGTCTGTGTTGTCACCAATGTCTTTGCTATTGTAATGCTAAAATAAAAATAAATATAACTACAACTTAGAATAGTTGAAAATCCCCGACATTTTCATTTCAAAGTCCAATATCCCAAAAACGGCTTAACAGATTTTCATGAAACATAACTAAGAACGCTCGGGATAAAATTATTTATGACACAAATAAAACCGCATTCAAATCGGTCCATCCGTTTGGGAGCTACGATACCACAGACAGATACACAGATACACAGACACGTTAATCTTATAACACCCCTCTTTGCGTCGGAGGTTAAAAAGAATATACTTATAACTAAAATAAGTGACATATTAATAAAAAATCTGCAAAGAGGCCAGGCCACAAGGGCACTTTTACATGTCAAACGGTAACTTACAATAAAATAATAATAATCTTAGGTACACAATAATCATTTAAAATTTGCAGATTAAGGACCGATATAAACGGTTAACAAACTAAATGAAAACAAAACTGCAAAATATTATCCATTACATTCGATATAAAGTCTGTATCGGAATTAACAATAAGTTAATATTAATAATTTATTAGTATCCCAGCGCTGTGACCCCACGGACCAAGGGTCTCGACGCCAAACGGAACTAAACAGTATTTGTTAATTTTAAATGCGATCATTAAATGGACGCATTCCTCAGCCCATGGCCCGGCCAGGTCATGGTGGACATGTGAAAAATCCCTCGTCCATGACATACTCCGTTACTATGTATCCTAAGATCAACTACCATAGACCATAGATCATTCAAGGGAGGACATAATCACGCTGCACTATTGTATGTCGCAACGCAACCGCCCTATAGTCTATTGTCTCTGGTTTCCCAGACACACAATCAGCGTATTTTAAATTTGCCTCGTCTCGCTAATTTGAGAGTTCAAGTGAACCACCGAGTGATGGAATAGGTATTGGCTTGGGCCGAAAATCGTTTCTCCGGTGTCCGGTGGCTCATGTCGGTCCCGTTGCTCTCCTCGGTCGCATTACTCAACCGATTTCGTGAAATTTTGTAAGCAGGTTCGTTAATTATATAGAATATTTAGTCGAGTCACTTTTTAGAAATTAGAAAAGCAATGTTTTTGCCGTTCCGTGCCTAGGTCGTATCGTTACTGAAATCTTATGGCACTTACGTCTTTTTCTTTAAGGAAGGCAGTTTTTTAGAAATATCTCAAAAACCTTTGAACCGATCTTGTTCAAAACAATTTTCGCTGAGAGAATTTAATAAGTCCTATGAGCATGATTTTTTATATTTTTAAAATACACGGTTCAAAAATTAGAGGGGGGGGGACACAATTTTAGTGACTGTCGAGGAGATTATCTCCGACTCTATTTACTTAATCAAAAAAATTGCTGAGAAACCCTATATTTATTTTGAAAGGCCTATCGATTGAGGTGCCACACGTGGGCTTGCAATGAAAAAAAAAAAATTTGACATTCAGTTTTATGTATGGAGTGCATCCCTAAAAAATTTTTTTTTAGTAATTTAGTTACAAAACTATGTAGCGGTTAACGAAATACACCTATCCTTAAAATTTTATTCAAATACACCTTATAGTTTTCGAGTAAAATGCCTGTGACATACGGACGGACAGACAGACAGACAGACAGACATGACGAATCTATAAGGGTTCCGTTTTTTGCCATTTGGATACGGAACCCTAAAAAGACAGGCTTGCGACTTCAGCAGCTCACAGAGACAACTTTTATAAGTATTGAAAATTCGCGTGTGGAGTTGTGTTATAAGCGTCCATAGGCTACTTACAGTGTTCGCCTACTTTTAGACGCGGTCGTTCCTTATCACAATGGTGGTATAAAATATATACATTAAAGGTACAAATTGAATCCCGACCGTAGCAGCAGCAGACGACGTGTCTCATTTTTAACCCCCGACGCAAAGAGGGGTGTTATAAGTTTAACGTGTCTGTCTGTCGTATCGTAGCTATTAAACGGATGGACCGATTTGAATGCGGTTTTTTTTGTGTCATAGATAGTTTTATCCCGAGCGTTCTTAGTTATGTTTCATGAAAATCTGTTCAGCCGTTTTTGAGATATTGAACTTTGAAATGAAAATGTCGGTGGTTTTTCAACTTTTCTAAGTTGTAGTTATAGGATATCTAAGTTATAGAAATGCAATTGGTCATAGCCGTAGAAGTTTGCGCGCCTCTAGCGGCCGTAATCTTTCCTAATTTCCCGTCAAAGCGACATAAGGAAGCACGGTGTACCGCGGCCTTAGCTTCGATTCTCACCATAGACAATGGTGTGGACGCGATGGGCCTTGGCGCAACGCGACAAAGGCTCTGGCTAAAGGTGACATCTGTGCCGACTGTTATTGAATTTCGACAGTAATAATTAACAGAATTACTTCTATAGGTACAGTCAGCATCAAAAGTAGGTACGCAAACGAAGGCGTCTAAAGCCTTTATTAACCCCTTCTCTCCCCGGAATCCAGAAAGTGCAAAGGTGTTTAAATCCCGGACGTTTCCATGTTGTTGTTTAAATTGGAATTTTAATTATATAATATAATATAATTGGATTTAAAGTATTTTTAAAAAAGTGCCCCATATGTGTGCCCGGGCAATAAGCATAATGCGGGTAAGAAGAATAATCGATTTTTCTAAATATCGGTAATAGATGGCACTTTGAAACTCGCCACCATTATTCGGCATGAGGTCGGCGACGCCATGACAGTTAGACCAAACAAATGCAAGCGCTCGTTTGTTATGAAGATAAAAAAATAGAATTTGTGCTGTTTCGTTAAGATTTTCGCAAAGGCTTTATTTAAGTATAATTTGTGATAGTAGTTTTTTTTTCTATTTGATTTTAGTGGATTTAATACCTACAAGAAATTGTTAGTTTTTATTTTTTTTATAGCTATTTTCAAAGTTTATAAAACAAAGCACAATTTGAAAGTAAAAAGAGTTATACTGATTATATACTTGTATTTTATTTTATCACTTTCCCTTAACATATGCGTCTTGCCCAGGCCTCCCATATATGGGTCAGCGGGAGAGGAAGCGAAGGGAATCTTTTGACGGAGGGAGCTTTTGACGTCTTCGATTGCGCAGTTACTTTTGATGCTGACTGTACAAACGCCAACACAGGTGACTGACCATCCTGTATTTATATTGAACCTTATTACAATGCGCATAAAGTGCACGGATGGTCAGTTAAATGTGTTGGCGATGTTACTACGAGTAATTCACATTGTTGGGCGCTTACGACTACTAGAGTTGAAAATAAGTTTCCGTCAAAAATTTCATTTTTGGTGAGCTGTTATTGCCAACTGTTTTCTGTATGCCGTCATCAAATACTCGTTGAGGCGATTTTAACGAGCCCAAACTCAACGGGGTTACGTCTGTTAAGTCCTGAATTCCCATGGCCACCTTCTGTCTCCATCATCACATCTCGAATGGAATGGTACCATAATATAATATTGAATTGTCATCCAAACTACTTAAACCCAAAATTTCAGCTCAATCGGTTGAAGATATCTGCTTCAAAATTAAGTTGCAAGGTTCCACCCGGACAAACACTTACATACATTGCAAGTTAAATAATAGTACATTACGTACCTAGGGCGGTGAATTCGTGAATGGCTTACCTTCGGTTCGGGCCACAAACACCTGCGATCTGGGGCTTTATGAATTACCGCCCGTGGTGAGTACACAATTTTACGTCTTCACCTGGCCACAATGCGAGTTCTCGCATAATGGCCAGGTGTGACGTAATAGTATTTTATGCAACTGTTGTATAAGTAGGGTCTTAAAACGCGAGTGGCGTGAGTTGCGATGCGAGCCTTGGCGAGCATCGCAATTAAAGACGCCACGAGCGTTTTAAGACCAAGCTAATAATCTTTGGACCAAGTTATACACCGTTGCATACAATACTTTTTCAACTACTAATTCTAAATAAATAGCATTTGACTCTTCAGCAGTAGTTTTTCCGTTAGTTCTATTACTACTCACGCAATTTCTTCAGCGGTGCAGTTATTTTCTTCTTCGTCCATTTTAAAAGGAACGCACACAGTTTTCTTCAATTCACAAACACGAATCAAATCTTAATATGTTATTAATAACGAATAGTTATCATATTTCGTCTTTTATTTGTAAATTGGAACTTTGGTGGGAAATTAGAAATATGACACATTGACACCTCTTTTTTATGGTCTGCTGTTTTTAATTTCCTTGAACTTGCCATCCGAACCAAACTGAATGCGGATCCGAACCGAATCGGATCGGTTTATATTTCTAAATAATACCAATAATTGGTAAAATATGTATACACACAATTCATGATTTCATGAATTCATGATTCATTTCATTCATGATTTTTATTTTAGTAAATAATTTATGTTCTAGAAATGTTTGATAGCAAAACTTTTTATTTCGAAAAATTTGCTTATGAAGTTGGTACCACTGCAATATGGCGTGGCGGCCGATTGAAAAAAAGTTAGATGATTTGACATCGTGGTAAACAGTGCTTTTATGAAAAATGTATGAACCATAAAAGTACACTAAACAGTGCGTTTATGGGCCATAGAGCATAGAGTTTTTCGACGACTTATTATCGGTGTCATTGTATTTGAGCTAGAGCCTATATAAATGACAGATAACGGTAGAGGAGTAGAAAAAAGCATGTAAAAAAATAGGATTTACAAAGGTAATTGCATAATGTAGTTATAATCATCATAACTACAAACGACTTAAAAGTAGTTAAATGAAAAAAAAAACATAATCGCACATCTCTGCATTCTACCCATATCTGGAGTTTAACTGGAATTTCGTTGATTGTTAATGAAACTACTAAAATATAATAATTAAAAAAATCAACTAAAGAGCATAACAACTATGTACATATTTTAAGGAATTGAAACTCAAACGTGAAATACTCCTACCCACTTACTATTACTATCTCAAAATAACACTACATCTTATCCTACACAAAATACAGTTCAATTTCGTTCAAATATCTATAAAAAACAAATGAAAAATAAACATTGGCTCACAATTTTTTCACTGCTAGCCGAAAATCCCAGGACTCCTTTATATCACAGTAATATACGGCTCAAATCAGCTTGTTTATCGTATTCACAGTTGCAATTATAACGTTGTAGCGGTGCGAACACGCGTGTTTTCGATCGTCTAGATAGAGGCTAGAATGTCATTGTTCCCGTGGAAAGGGAATGGGAGATACCGCCGTTTAGCATACTTCTCACGCATTTACACGCTGAGCTGAGGACGTTTTTTCAATGGAGCCTTTCCATTTTATGAGTGCCTGGTACCTGCTTCGGGCAAGATGGAAGGACAGACTCGAAAAGGATGATATTTTCATATATTTGACACGTCGCGTCGCCTGATTGACAGCTAGGTGTCATGGAACCACAGCTAAGGCTTTTTTTTTTTTTTCCTTACCTATCTTTCCAAGTTGGGCCCCCCACAGCTAAGGCTCACACTGTAAATACTGTAAATAGTAAAATTGACAGACGCTGCGGTTGTGGAATGAGCTCCCTGCCGAGTTTCCCCGAGGGACTACAGTATGGGGTTCTTCAAAAAAGGAGTGTATGAATTCTTAAAGGGTCGGCAACTAGCATGTAACACCCCTGGACTTGCAAGCGTCCATAGGCTACGGTAACAACTTACCACCAGGTGGGCCGTAAGCTTGTTTGCCACAGACGTGGTATAAAAAAAAAGTGAAAACTCAATAACATTGTAACAGTTTTTCGATCAGGTCACGTGACATCTTCCGGTGTCACCCTAAAAATGAATTTGACGCAAATTTATAAACAATTATCAATGTAACTACTATAAAAACCAGGTTACCTATATAATAAACAGCGTACGGTGGCGGCGAACAAAATACTAATTTGTTTTTGTCATTGCCAAATATTTTCCAAAACTTTATCTCTTTAGGAATAACGTCCAAATTCAAACTATTCGAATTTGCAAGAACAGCGGACGGCGGCCGGTGGCGAATAAAATATCAATTTGTTTTTGCCGTTGCCAAATATTTTTCAAAGCTTTATCTCTTTAGGAATAACGTCTAAATTCGAACTATTCGAATTTGCAAGAACAGTAGACGGCGGTGGCGACCAAAATATCAATTTGTTTTTGCCGTTGGTATATATTTTTCTAAGCTTTATCTCTTTAGGAATAACGTCCAAATTCGAACTATTCGAATTTGCTCAATAGCAAAACGGTGAAGGACGCGTGGACAAAATTACAAATTTATTTGCAGAATATGCTATTGCAAAAAGTGTTTAAGAGGGGGCGTATCGCCAGGGAAAAATCAGAAATCACCCGCGCGCCCCGTACCTGCCGCGCTGATGCGTCTATTGCTGCCCCGCTCCTTCTCGCATAGTATATGCCCCGACAGTCAGATGAAACATGATGAATACCTATAGATAATTATAATAAGTGGAAAGAAAGACAAAATCTGTAAGTACCTATATTTGAAGATATTATTTTCGCTAGTAGGTAAGTCAGTTTCGAGAGCTATAACTGAAATATGACCTTCCGTTTTTTTACTAAATCACGTAAGGGTTGTAATTTAGCATAATAATGTCTCGTAAAAGGCTAAAGCAAAAAACAGCTATAATCGAATTTAAACTTTTGTGAGACATATCTAAAATACTACTAATAAATCCACGGTTAAAAAATTAACGTAAATGTCACGGCAGGCGACATGTTTCGAACTCTTCGGGAGTTCTTCTTCAAAACAAACATCGATAACACTAATCCTGAAGAAGAACTTCCGAAGAAACATGTCGCCTGTCGCGTCATTTAATACGTGAATTTATTAGTAGCATTAAAAAAAAACTGTAATTTATTATGAAAACTTCGATCATGTTTATGAAAGCCAGATTTTCAGGCCACTGTGTGGCGGCCAAATTTTTCAATTCTGACCCCGTGTCATGGTCGGCCTTATCACGCGATAAGTGACAGGATAGAGCGTCCGTCACTGGCTGACACCGTTTGATAGAACGAGACGATGCCCGTATCTTGTCACTTATCGAGTGATAAGGCCGACCATGATACGGGGTCTGATCTCGGATTCGTACTTGGAGACAATGGAGACGCTTTGGCCCTTTAGTTATCAATTTTGAACATACTCGTATCAAAGAAAAACTGCAAAATTGTGTTCACGTTTTTTAATATAAAAATGTCCAACTTCGCAGGCAATAATTCGTGCAGACTCGAAAATTATTATTACTCCAAAAGAAAGAAGACAAAAAAATATGCATAGTGATGAAAATCCCATTCAGATATCTCAAAGAATTACGAAGCTACAACCGTTTTAATATTGCTTGTTAGAGAGAGAAAACGCAAACGGTGTGTGACGTCACATTACAGGATGCTGCCGGCAGGCCGCGTCGACGGCGTCGCCGACCACAATGCGCGCGGCACGTTGCCGTCTTCTGTGACGTCACATTCTTCCAGCGTCATCGTTTCATATGAAGTTGCGTTTTGCGAAAAAGGGACAGAACACATCCCTTCTTAAAACTTTGGACACTTATAACTTCGTGATACCTACCTTTTGCGTTGATTTTTTCTCCATGTGACTAATTTTTTTATCCTTCTTCGAGAAAATATCACATTATTTTATATAGTGTCTACGCCCCTATTGTTGGAATCTAAAAGCGTCACCCGTGATGACTTTAAAGAAAAAATGACAATAATTACACGGTTCACCCACGTATTAAACGTCACTACGGGTGACATGTTTCGAACTCTTCGGGAGTTCTTATTCAGGAGTAATTAAAGTAATTTGTACTCTATAAAGTGAGTGTTTTCGCGGCGGGGTCGCTTGAATCACGACAAGATTCAAGCGACCCCGCCGCGAAAACACTCACTTTATAGAGTACAAATTACTTTAATTACCCAAGGAATACACTACCTACATTTTGTTGCTTAAAAAACCACCGGAGCTATAACTGAAATATGGCCTTCCGTTTTTTTACTTAATCACGTAAGGGTTGTGAGCTAGCATAATAATGGCTAGTAAAAGCCTAAAGCAAAAAAAAGCTATAATCGAATTTAAACTTTTGTGAGACATGTCTAAAATACTACTAATAAATCCACGGTTAAATTCACGCATTAAATGTCACAACTTTTCGGGAGTTCTTCTTCAAAACAAACATCGAAAACACTCATCCTGAAGAAGAACTCCCGAAGTGTTCAAAACATGTCGCCTGTCGTGTCGTTTAATACGTGAATTTAACCGTGAATTTATTAGTAGCATTAAAAAAAAACTATAATATATTATGAAAACTTCGATCATGTCTATGAAAGTCAGATTTTCAGGCCACTACTGTGTGGCGGCCAAATTTTTCAATTCTGATCTCGGATTCGTACTTGGAGACAATGGAGACGCTTTGGCCCTTTAGTTATCAATTTTCAACATATTAAAGAAAAAGTGCATAATTATGTTCACTTTTTTAATATCAAAATGTCCAAGTTCGCAGGCAATAATTGTTGGAATCTGCACTCTCGATAACCCTAAAAGCGACACCCGTGATGACTTTAAAGAAAAATAATGTCAATAATGTCACTACGGGCGACATGTTCCGAACTCTTCGGAAGTTCTTCTTCAGGATGAGTGTTTTCGCGGCGGTGTCGCTTGAATCACGACAAGATTCAAGCGACACCGCCGCGAAAACACATCCTTAAGAAGAATTCCCGAAGAGTTCGAAACATGTCGCCCGTAGTGACATTTAATACGTGAGTTGAACCGTGTAATTATTAGTAATGTTTCAACACGTCTCACGAAAGTTTAAATTCGAAAAGCAATGTCCGCCATCTTGGAATTCAAAATGGACATCATTTCTAGAATCTTCACCCTCGAGAAGCCTGCCAATGTATGTTGTTCTTTAAAAAAACGCGCATATTAATTTACAACGAATGTTTCAAAAATTTAAATAATGCGACCACTTTTTGAAATATTTCTGACTATGAATTCGTATTTAGACCTCTCAGACATCGATTTTGAACATAACCGGATTTATTCTCAACTAGCGATCCGCTCCGGCTTCGCACGGATACTATATTATACATATAAACTAGGGCTCCCGCTACACGTGTTAACCCGCCCGCCCGAATACCCGTGTTCTTAAGCCCGCGGTGCTAAGCGCCCGTTCTACACGGACACGCCCGAACCCGCCCGGTCCGCGGGCGGGTACCCGGGTACCCGTGTACCCGTACACACGTACCCGCGGGTTCTAATTACACGCGGGTTTGGACCGTCCGTGGCCGTTCGAGTTGAGGCAAATAGAATATAATTATTTCAGTTTACTCTATTGGCATTAGCAACTCTATGGGTTTGGTGTGTATGATGTTGTTTTATGTGACAAAAGAAAACATCGCAGGAAGCCCATGTTTACTCTATTGCGTCATAATCCTACTAATATTATAAATGCGAAAGTTTGGATGTTTAGATGTTTGTTACTCAATCACGCTTAAACAGATCAACCGATTTGGATGAAATTTTGCACGAAGATTTTAGCCTGGATTAAAATATAGGATAGTTTTTTGAGAGAAGTCGCGGGCGGAAGCTAGTATTGTATAAACCTAGTATTTTATTTAATGATTGCCCAACAAAGGGCACGCAAACTGTTTAACTTTTATTAATAGCCGCTTAAAGATATGATAGCTTAACAAAAAAGAGTACGTAAGTAGAGTCAGCCAAGAAAGTGTTCTACCGCTTTTCGACTTTATTGCATGCAAAATAAAGTCCAAAAGTGGTAGACCACTTTCTTGGCTGGCTGACTACATGAGAACTATTTAATTTTAACGGAGCGCTTATTGTATTGTACAGTCGAGGAAATTTAATGTTTAGCACTTTTGATCCTTAACGTCATTCAAATAGAGTTGACATTTGCCAATCCTTCATTTACTTCGACCGTACATGCCATTATGATTCTAAATAAGGGACTGAATGTGGTATCGAAATTAAGGTTTTTAATTAACGGTACTTAATAAAGGTATTGCAAGGTATACGGTTTTAAACCGTACCTTTACTCACGAGTTTGAATATGAGCACCGAATAAAGGCACTGAATCAAAACGATACTTGCAACATGACTCTGCGTACGATACCTATATATAAAGGATACAGTAATCATTTTAAAAGAAAGGTATGAAAACGATATGGTGACAATTTGCTACAGCTTCAAAGTTTACCGTTATCATTATATAATACAAGTACTCGAACAAAACGATATTGCGACAATTTGCTACTGCTTCAAAGTATAGCGTTATCATTTAAAAAAAAAGGTACTCGTACTAAACGATATTGCGACTATTTTGCTACTGCTTCAAAGTATACCGTTATCATTTTAAAATAAAGGTAGGTACCTACTCAAACAAAACGATACTTACGTTAACTTTTACGTTACCGATTCAAAGTATGCCGTAATTATTTCGATATCGGATAACGGTAACGTAATTTAAGGGTATAGTATATCCGAAACTAGAGTAAATTCTATCAAATGAATGCAAGCAAAAAACGATTTTGTGCTCTCATGATAAAGTAGTTTTCTGCTTGCGTTTTTGACAGGATTTTATCTTACAATTTCGGGCGTACATCGTTGATGTAGTTTAAAGAGGTAAAAATAATTTGCAGTAATTGCAGCAACGAGATTATAATTTGTATAGGCATTGTCAGTGTCTTGCAACTTTTTTTGGATAAACCCAAAATTCTTAGCGGGTAAACTTTTGATAAACAAGTCGTTGGAATTCCCAAAGCAATATTAAGTTTTATGCGTTTGCGATAAAGTCGAAATTTCAACAAAAAAATGGAAGCTAATTACTTACGTCTTAAGACTCCTGAGTTTCCTTTGTTTGTTTTGTTCGTCGCCTGTCGGCGAAAAGGGTTTTATGGCATTACTTTCAAATAGGCACGAACTTCATCGTTCTAAAGCAGGTAATAATTTTTTATCTGTTATCTTCGCCGACCTGAGCTGTGGTGTTTTACCGCTGAACGGATATATTAGGGAGGTGGAAGGGGTCACACAATACTACATAGTTTTAGGTATGCAAAATTTAATAAATGCAGTAAAGTTGTGTGATTTGCAAGTTGCAGAATATTATTAAGCAAGCAAATAAAGATTAATAAGAATGCCTGAGACTTGGCTCTACGAAATATCTAACAATTTTTTAAGGTAGAAGAGTTTTGAGACTTGGCCTCTTTTTTCCATGAAATGTTTTTTATGGGATATTACTATCATTTAGTACATTTGGTTTAGCTATTTACTATGCTCGCCTCATTACAATGATCTGCAATAAATATTTATACCTATGTTATTGTTCAACAGTTGTGATTAAAAAAAATGACATCATTTTGTTGCGATTTTCTTAGTTTTTTTTCTGTCAGATACTGTAGTGTTATATTTAATTTGTGATATTGAGAGTTCGTAAAGGCCCACACAATCTGAAATAAATGTGACCAATTCTTAATAGATACATGCTTTTTAATAACTGATTCCTTCCCTTTGTGAGGTTATAAATAAAAGGTCGTGCTAATCTCGTCATTATTTCTAACATCTACAATAAGAGCTGGTAACTATTCTGGTTCAAAACCAAAACTATATTAATGCTACTACATTATTTTTCACATTTTAAGCTCAAATAAAAATCTTAATTTTCAGTTACCAAGCAGGCATTGTATAAACACGGTATATTTCAAATTTCATTCAATTTGAATCAGTGGTTAAAGAATTACAACCAGTCAAAGTTTCTAAATTTTGTCACTCACATACACACTGACCGATCAACAAAAGCGCTAATTTAGAACAAAATTAGTGTTAAGTGTTTGAATCAAGGTAAAACTAAAATATTTTAGAAAAATTCGGTCCAGATTTCTAGATACGCATAAATAACTTTGCCAGCCCATATAAATATATAGGATTACTAAGTTACATTTGCAGTGAGTGGGAGAAAAAATTAAAAAGCAAGAATGAGACTGCAATCATATAACACAATAACCTACACAAAGAAGTGAGATGCCATAAAAAAACATTCAATGTAAAAAAGAGGCCACGTCTCGAAATTCTTCCACCGTGTGACTTGGCAATCACACAATGCTGCATAGTTTTAGGTGTGCAAAAATCCATAAATGTAGTAAAAATAAGAATGCCTGAGACTTGGTACTACGAAATATCAAAGTCGACGACCGCTTTAGCCTAGTTGGTAGTGACGCTGCCTACGAAGCAAGAGGTCACGGGTTCGAATCCCGGTAAGGGCATTTATTTGTGTGATAAGCACGAATATTTGTTCCCGAGTCATGGATGTTTTCTAGGTATTTTAGTATTTATTTATCTATATAAGTATGTTTATCGTCGCCTCGTACCCATAGTACAAGCTTTGCTTAGTTTGGGACTAGGTCAATTTGTGTAAGATTGTCTCCTAATATATTTATATTATATTTATATTTATCTCACACAACTTTTTAGGGTGGAAGAGTTTCGAGACTTGGCCTTTTTTTTACATGGAATGTTTTTTTATGGGATAAAACTAACTAGCTTCTGCCCGCGACTCCATCCGCGTGGAACTCGTTTATATCCTATGTCCCTCCCCCAGACTCAAATCTCTATACCAAATTTTATCTAAATCGGTTCGCGGTTTAAGCGTGAAGGGGTAACAGAAAGACACAGGCTTTCACATTTATAACAGTATGGATTCGTACTTTTTTTTAAATCTGAATTTGAGAAGGCGAACTTTACGTACTTTGTTATAATTTGTTACATTTATTAATCTGCTATTTTTATTCACAAAAAAAAGACGTTAAATTGCAAAGCTACGAACACTCATTTAGTACTTGTATGCACATTCTTAGAACTACGGGATAGTTCCTAGCTTCACACCTCAAGGACGGGTAGTACTACCCGCGTGTAATTAGCGCACGGGTACCCGTGTATACGTGTACACGTGTACACGGGTACCCGTGCGCTAATTACACGGATCCGTTCGGACCGGTCGCTTAAACCCGCGGGCGTGTTACACGGGCACGGGTACCCGACACGAATACACGAAACCCGGACACGACCGCGAGCCCTAATATAAACCTTCTTCTTGAATCACTCTATCTATTAAAAAAAACCGCATCAAAATCCGTTGCGTAGTTTTAAAGATCTAAGCATACATAGGGACAGACAGCGGGAAGCGACCTTGTTTTATACTATGTAGTGATAGTGATAGTGATAATCTTTCATAAAGTAAATACACGATCGACAGAAAATGTTCGTCTAGTTTTGCATGTTAGTACGGTACGTAAAATGAATGCACCTTCGATAATTCCCAAGGTCGCGATTTTTTTGTTAATATTTAGAATATGATGAGTACTACTAGTAGTAAAAAAAGATAGGGAAATTTGACGTTGCTTTAGGTATTACACAGCGTTTTCTTAGCGACCCTTGTAAATCCAGGGATAGATTATACAAGTGGTATTTTTCTTCAATAGAGTATCGCATTTTAGTATTATAATCTCCACTTTAATTTGCTAAAACTTTCGTCAAGTGCTTACGTCAGTATAATCCGAAACGAATAAAAAAAAAAAAATTCCTCTAAAAGATTATACAAGTTGGTTTTGATTACTGAATACTATTAAAAACTATCAAAGATAACCTAAGTTTGAATTAATAACATATTTATCAATAGGTTAAATTTGTATGAACAGTTTAATGTTAAAAGCCTTCTAATTATTTTAAAATAAATCTCAAAAAATTTCAAGTCGACACATATAAACCAGCTTTATCATAGTAATCTATTGATAAAAAATCTAAGTAATTCATCAATAGCTCCACATTGTATTCATTTATCAATTATTTTTTAAATTTGAACGCACGACGATTTGCGCGCGAGTCTAGTGCGCCGACGGCGAGAGCGTCATAACATAACCAATCACAGCACGCCGTCGTTGCTTATTTCCTACTCGGTAGCCTCCCCTCTGTTGATCAGCTCACTTGCAAAATGAAAGAATGTTGATTTTACGATTGTGTTCATTTATATTAAGTGTTGAATTTATAAATAAATCTTTGTAATGATGAATGAATTTATAAATAAATCTTTGTAATGATGACTTTTCCGTCTATTAATTATACACTCATAAGCTTCATCAACCTAAAGAGTAACTATCAACGTACTTATGCAATTACTTATGCAATAATCAACTTATTGTGTAGCTTTAACAAGCTAGGTTGATCCACTGAAACAACGTATGAGTGACCGGTAGGTCGATCACGTAACGCTTTATACGTACGCTAGGTAGATCTAAATGTATTTTTTTATATCGAAAAACGACTGTTGAATTGTCCTAACGCGCGTTTGAAACGTTTTGTGATTACCCCTAAGATCTCTAGGCGACCCAGCCGCGGCCCGATTTCTTACAGTCGGTTAACGGGTTTCTTCGGTTTCGGTTAAAACCGGTTTTGCATTCCCTACTTTACGTAACGTATGTAAGAAATAGGGAATGCAATATGCAATTACCGGGCAAAATTCAAAACCGGTAAATTACCGACTTGAGTAGGACAAAACCTATTAACCGGTAAATTACCGGTAATTTTAATTTCGTTTATAAGTAGCGTTATTTGATGTTTATTTATCGTAAAAATAAGCTAAAAGGTAGTATAAAGAGTAAAAGGCGGTTTCATGTTCGGTAAATGTCGTAATAATCATTTTCATTAATATTTAAAACTTGCTCCGTGGTAGGAGGGCTAAAACACAACTGAAGACGTTCCTTAGGGATTAGCAGGCAGGTAGGAATAGGAATTGGTCCCAGTTTTACAGATTACCATTACAACATCAGTAGTATCAGTCCAATACAAAACAGTACCAGTAGTGAATATGGAGTGACGAAGGTTAACGTGAATATTAATATTATGGTGCATTGCCTGTTCCCCTTCACCCATCATTGGCGTCGGCGGGTCACACAGTGCCCTCGGTCATTGTTTTGATTCCTAAATCTACAGATACGCAACCCTACGGATTTACAATCCTAAAAAACAATAATTTACTGAATAAAAAAACAATCAAAATAATACAACACAAACTGATTAGTTGACTACAAGCCCACGTAGTAGTAAAAAAAAGTATTTTACCAAATAGCTGTTTCTAAGGAATGTTCAAAAGACGTAACCAACCATACCGGGAGCGAAAAGATTTAGATAGAGAAAACGGTACTAATAGTAACCGAACATTTTACTAAAGAGCGTTCGGACAAATGGTTTATTAACTTTATCTAGGAAAAGCGTGTACTGTTGCTCATGGGGTTCCAAATTGTGGCATCGGTTTAGCGATTTGGGGTGGCTAGGTCTGTATGTATACTTTCTGTATCCTAGCTCTCCTGCGGGTAACCTAACGTCTAATGCGATCACGCAGACAAACTCCCAGCATAGCCCTCTCCATAGCCCTTTGAGCCTTCTAATGAGGCCGATAGTGCGCGAACACATTTCAGTGTCATATGTCATCACTGGCACCACACATGGGCCAAAGACTCTCGTCTTGAGACACTTCGGAATACTAGACGAAAAGATGTGCCGTAGCTTCCCGAACGAACGCTGCCCAGCTGAGTCGACAGGAGACAGTTTGTCCTACGTATATATAATCGTCTACAACTTTGAGCGTAAAGCGTCCGATTGTAATTGTAATGAGAGTCGGTAATACATGGGCATCAGATGATCTTCGTCTTATCCATGTTAATTCTTAGACCAACCCGCTCAGAGGCTTTATAGTATTCAAGTCCCCCATGGTATACGAAGGTGAGTGATATACTCGCCTTCTCCAGTCCAGTCTTTAAAGCATGCACCAGTGCAGCGGTGAACAGTTTTGGAGAAATAACATCTCCTTGATCGACTCGCTGCAGCGGAATAGGTTTCGCGTTCCAATTCTGGAGTCGGATTTACACAGTGAAGTGGCATTCTCGTTTGATTGATTGATTAAAACTTTATTCATTCCCACAACATACATGGCATTGATAAAATATGAAATTGAAACAATAAAGGTAAAAGAAAATAATAATAATATACATATCTAAAGAAAGCATACAAGAAGTACATTCTAAAGAAGCCATGTGTCGTGGCTGAGAAATGGCGCTGGCTTAGCGAGCCATGCCAGGGCCTTAAATTACAAAATTGAAATATAAAATACTTGGCAACGCTGGAGAAACTGTAGTACAGCCCAGGTTTCGATTGAATCGTAGTCCAGAAACGCTAAGCAAAAGGGCAGATTATACTCCGCAGCCTTCTATATAACTTGATGGGTGGTCTTATTTTATCTTATCTAGGTGAGGGCCCTTTCGGATACACTTCGACCCAGTGGGATCTTTTGTGCATTTGACGTCTCATTTATGACTACTCCCGAATTGCTCCATCATTTCTACAAACTGCATGATACAGCTCAGCGGAAGTACCTTAAAATCCTTTGGTTGCGGATAGCCGTTATCAAAGTAATTAATTATTTTTCTGGCAAGGGCATGACATTCACACAGTAAGTGTTCCATAGTATCATCCTCCTCACCACACATTCTACAGTCTAAACTATCCGATAGTCCCATCTTGGCCAAGAGATTCTTGACTAGAGGTGTGCGCCGATGGCAAAATCATCGGCGGCGGCGTCCGGTGGGATTTTGATCGGCGGCGGCGGCGTGATCGGCGTGAAATCGGCGTGGAATTTTTTTCCCGGAGTATCGAAAAATAACTATATATAGCGTAATATCTCATTTATGACACATTTTCTGAAATGTAATTGTACCAAAAATACTAAAAAAAAATATCAAGCAAGAATCTTAATAATCTTCTTTGTTTTCTTGAGCTCTGCCTCTATTTCTCTTTCCTTCGACGCAGCCAACCATTATCATCTTCTCCAAGCTGGACTGGTCTCGGCGAGCCACGTAGTCCATGAATGTCATCATTCTCTGGAAGCATGTATTTGAAAGCTGGGTGTTAATACGAAGGCTCCTTGAGTATCGGCGTTGTATACATGAGATGCCCGACATTCTACGCCAGCACATGATGATGATGATGATCTGTCCGACCTTTTTCGGCCTTGGCGACCACTCCGACTCCTATCTAGCGTTAGTCCATTAACGGGAGCGGTCAGATGCGCAGGATATTTTAAGGCCAGCACATAGATGCATTTAAAATGTGACAAATGCATCTATTTTTGATTTCACGCGCGGCTTCCATGTCCATGTTTCAGAGGCATAGAGAAAAATAGAGAAGATGAGGGTGCACGAAGTCAGTCTTTGGTGTTGCGGTGGATATTGCTGTTCCTCCATATCTTTTCCAAGCGCGATCTTCTGATGACCTTTTTCGTACAGTTTCCGTCGTTGAAGATCTGTGAGCCCAAGTAACAATGTCTTGTATCAAGTCCAGCTGGTTGATTACGTAAAGCACGCGCGTCAGGTAGATCTAAATGTCAACTTTTGTGTTGGAAAATTACAGTTGAATTGTCCTAAAGCTCGTTCAAAACGTTACGTATTTTCCCCTCAGGTCTCGCATTTCCCATGCCCTCTGCATCAACCCATCTCTACCTATAAACATCAGCTTCGTTTTTTCCTGTTGATGTGGAGGGGCAATATTGTGCACTGATCAATTTGACTTTCTTTAGAAGTGTAGCTAGCTTAGCCTCATTGACTCCTTTTATGGTCGTGTGTGTCATTCAGCCATGTCTTCCAGCCGGACACGAGATTTGGACGGTAGGGGTTTTGCACTTAAAAGGACAGATGTTCAGGTATACCCATTTCCCCAAGCACTTCAAACATTTTTCGCCAATTTATGTAGTTTCGTGTAATCGATGAAGCATAAGGCCATGTGTATGTTAAATTCTGTGCTCTTCTGAATTAACTGCCTGATATTTAGGATCTGCTCTATTCTGCCACTACCCTTAACTGCATGCTTGCTCTATTGTGATTTTTTTGCTTATGTAGTACTCCAAATGTTTGTTCAGAATGTGCAATAGAACTTTACCAGCATGGGATATAAAAGAGATAGTTCGATAGTTGTCATATTTACGGGAAGAGTCTTTCTTATGTAGTGGGATAACAGTGGAATCTGCCCTTTGTTGTATACCCAGAGGAATTAGGAAACAGATTTCTTCATGGAATGAGTTAAAAATATTTTGTTACCGGAATTAGACCCAGTCGATTATAAAATTAGGTCACGTGCTCAAGGATGGACGTGCTAGAGAAAGGAATTCACATTTACTTATCGTCGGCTACAGTCGCAAACCTTTTCACTCAATCGACGACCGGTTGTCTAGTGGGTAGTGACCCTGCCTACGAAGCTGAAGGTCCTGGGTTCGAATCCCGGTAAGGGCAAATATTTGTGTGATGAGCATGTATATTTGTTTCTGAGTCATGGATGTTTTCTATGTATTTAAGTATTTCTATCTATTAAATATATCATCGTCTAGTACCCATAACACAAGCCTTAATGAGCTTACTATGGGACTAGGTCGATTTGTGTAAGATTGTCCCCTAATATTTATTATTATTATTCAATCTGAGCCAATTTTACAGGATGTCCAAAAACTAATATTAAAAAACTAGTATTCACGGTTACATCACAACAAAAAATACGAAAAAAGTAAGATTTGCAGTAGTAGTACCTAAAAAAGTCATCATATCCGCTTAAAAAATACGCTTTGAATTTTTTTAATAAGTAGCATGTCTTGTTTTTTATTTTCAATTTTTTTGATGATATTGACTTTTGAGTTGTATAAAAGAGTCAAAGCATGATTTGAAAAATGGAATTAGGTTTGTGACTAGACTTTTAGAATGTTCGCACTAATGTTATAATTATGCATGTATATAGCACGAATGTAAACCACGTGAGGGCATTCATTTCGTTTGAACGTGTCCCGCTGCAGAATTGCCGATTTTTATTTTATTGCGAAGCGAATTAAATCAAACTCTTCAATGTAGAACATTACAGAGTTGACATGTGCTGTAAAGAGTCCTTGTTCGGCGTTAGAATTAAAATGAGTTAAATAAATTGCATATAATAATTAACACTGTTCCAACAAAAACGAAATTACGCCACGCCGATTTCACGCCGGTCAATTTGATCGGCGGCGGCGGCGTGGAAAAATCGTCGGCGGCGGCGGCGCGGCGGCGCGGCGCACATGTCTATTCTTGACCCCGAAGTGACCTGTCAACACCCCAAATATAATTCTGAGTTGCTTTCTGCTGGATTTCCAGAGCTTTTGGTCAAGCCCGAGTCCACTCCTTCTATAAGCTGGCTTAGATTGCCTTAAGCCAGCCTCATTCCTCCACTCATGTTGGTGTTTGGTTTTGGCGTAGGCTTCAAAGGCCGTTATCATGGTTCCGCGCGTTCCATGGCGAGAGTACCACAAATTGTTCTGGACCTACAATAGTACATTACTACAGAGGCCGGGAAGTAAGGGGTTGCCGGCCGAGTACATAGCCGATCATAGCGAGGCCGGATAGTTATGAGGCTGGCAACCCCTTTTTACGCCGAGGTATGTATAGTGCTTTTCTCAAAAATGCAATGAAATAAATAAATTAAACTCCAAGAAATCAAACTTTAATTTTCATGGCTGAATGCCGTGATGCTGTGCCACAAATTGTGGAAGGTGACACTTCGAAGCCCATTATGAATAACACAACGTCAATATATAATTTCATGTTCGAGAAAAGTAATTTGTAGACCCCCTTCTTGCTTTAAGCTCATCTGCTTTTTCGTTGCCGATGAAGCCCTCGTGCCCTGGTATCCAAGCTAGTTGGTTATCTATAGTGCTAAAGCCTCTTCGGAAACTGGCTTGTTCGGGAGGCTGGAAGTCATCTAACCTGCGCACGAGACGATTTGTAATTACTCTCGAAAACAGCTTTTACACACGGCTCAGAAGTGAGATGGGTCGGTGTTTCTTAAGCAGGGTGTTGTCACCATTTTTAAAGAAAAGCACCAGCACACCTCTGTTCGATGCCTTTGCCGTTCACTCTTTCACTAAGACAAAGAGAGGTATTTCCTTGTTTTTAAAATGAAATGATTAGTATACCTATTACCTACAAACTACATATGTTAAATAAGGCGCTCTCTGTCGTACTTATCCAAGCAGGTCATTATTCATATTTTATAGAACGGAACCGTGTTTGTATTTTAAGAAGCTTCTGCAAACGATATTGTATTAATTTGGTACTATAACGCTAACCAGTTAATCAATTGACATTTTACATGTCAAAAGGAGGGTATTGATTGAGATATAATCATGACGATCAAGTATTAATAATGGTAAAAAAATATTATTTTACTAATAATTAATGTTTAGGTAAATTACCGGTTTTGATTTAAATTTACTGGTTTTATACCGGCCTTATACTCAGAAAATTGACCGGTTAACCGGTATGCATTCCCTAGTAAGAAATATGCATCGAAATTCTATAATTTCAATAACTCCGGATTTTTAGTATTAATTAATTAAAAAAGTCCTCTTCCGCTTCGATGAACAACAATTTTTTTTGGTAATTCGATCTTTTAGTGTTAGGCTCTAATCGGAATTTGAAAGATTCTTGAGTACCTAACTTTCGGAGTTTATCTCCTACCTACACCCTAATTTTACTACCTAAGTAGTAGTACTTAGAAAGATAACTAATACTAATAACCCTGTATATATACTTTCTGTATCTACTTCATATTAGTAACATCAGATATGACATCGCGACTAGTAAATAAGTACCTACAAATAAAATTGAAGCTAATTTAAGTTTAATACTAAATAACCCTATATCTTTCTTTATTGGTAAAATAAAATAGATAATTGCAACCGAAAAACCACTAGTAACTAAATATAAAGTAAAATCAAGTACTAAAAGTTTGTACCTACAAGTTTGAGCGTACGCACGGCACGGCCTTGGAGAAGTACTCGGCTGCCAGCACGCTGCACACGAATCGCGCGCGAAAGATTTAAATTGCGGATAATAACTGATAAGCTAATGCAATTAAGAGCTATTGATGAATCCGTTAGAATTTGTGTTTATATATTCTTCGATAGAACTGAAATGAATTACGCAGACTTGAGAATTTATGAGATTTCTTTTATGGTAAGGAGAATGGTTTCAAGATATAATTCCTAATAAAAAAAAAGACTATTGATAAATCTGTTAGAAATTTGTGCTGCAATATATTTATTTAGTTTTGAATACACTATAGTAGCCACTAGTCACTTGAATATTCTTTCAGGAGATTTATATATTTTTTAATCGTTAACTTTTTTGCTGACTTAATCTCTTGACGAAACTATTAGAAAACGATAAGTAAGGTTTGAATAATCAAATACGATGCATTATAGGAAAAAACAATAACTTGTATAATCTTTGCAAAGTTTTACAAGTGTTCCTTACAAAAAAGTTAATTATTCGTAAACCAATATCAAAAACTGTTAGAAATTATTTTTCGCTGTTAGTACTTAAGGTACTCTCGCTGACAACAAAAAAAAATCAAACTTGGGAGTTATGTTAGTTTGACGACACATTACAGTGTTCGCGTACCGGACTATGTACTGCACAAATTATTCTAAGAAGCCGGTCACCCGCCGATCGCTGCGTAATCTTATAGTTGTATTTTGAACTTTAAGATCTATATGTTAAGGTCGACTTTTAAATATATTATTTCAAAATGTAGCAAAATATCTACTGGAATGTAATGATACGTTCATTCACTGGACGAATATACTGGGTCACAATATTATTGAAATAATTATGTTCATCGTGCTGTCGTGAGAGCACAGAACGTAGTCCTCTCGTCTCAGCGGAGCGATTACGACTGACTCCGCCCGCGAACGGCAACAAAAGATATACAGAACCGCGCGAAACACGCGACGGGAGAAAGGGTATCGCGCTAAATAAAAAAGGCCTAAACGCCAAATACGTTTCACCTCAATAAGTCTGAAAAGGGACTACATAAAAATACCCCGCTAGTACTTTCATTAGGTAATGTGAAAAGCTATTATACACTCAACTTTTACTTAATTTATATGCACGGGAACCTCACACTATTGAAATTGAGTAAAAGTAAGACATGTTTTGGCGGTTCTTTTCTATCGAGGCAATTTTGGTTTTGTATGGTTTTGTTCAGACGATTCAATTGCAAATATGATGTAGTTTTGGTATGTTCTTTTTCCTGGCATTCGCTTTAGTTTGTCATAGGTAAATATTCAATCTAAGAACCCCGATTTCGCGGAGCGCCCCCTCTTAACGGCTTTATACTCTTAAGAGTAGCGTTCAGTTTTGAATAAAGTCGAATCGGCTAGCAGCAAAATATAAGTTTTCAAAATTCCTAGTATTTTCATAGATACCTATATACTAGTTTTTGTGGCAGCGTGACCAACCAACCGGTATGTACCGATTTGTATGTAGGGATCTAGTAATCTCCGGAACTTTCAACAAAAAAATCCTTCACCAGTGAATAGAATTCGGCTTCGCTTACTTTGTTTGTAGGTAATACGCAGTCGGAGCCGCTCGAGCAGCTAGTTGAACAAGCGAGCGAAGCGAACGAAGTTCTCCATTTCATCTTGGGCTAATATTATTTGGATGTTCGGCTGTTCTGCTCTAGAATTCGCATTTCTCAACCTATTGTGAAATGCTACGCCTCAAATTTTGTGAGCAGGTTCAATCATTTTATAATTATTTTTGTCACGTCAGTTTTCCGGAAAGGAAAAAAAAAACCGGCCAAGTGAGAGTCGGACTCGCGCAGAAGCGTTCCGTACCATTATCTATAAAAGCGGCAAAAAATCATGTCTGTTGTATGGGAGCCCCACTCCGACTCGCACTTGGCCGGTTTTTTAGTATTTGTTGTTATAGCGGCAACAGAAATACATCATCTGTGAAAATTTCAACTGTCTAACTATCACGGTTCATGAGATACAGCCTGGTGACAGACGGACAGACAGACAGACAGACAGCAGAGCCTTAGTAATAGGGTCCCGTTTTTTTTTACCCTCTGGGTACGAAACCCTAAAAACTTCTACGGTTCACAGAGCCACTACTCATGAATAATTTGTATCTAAAATAGTACTCGGTGCAAAGAAATGATCGTTCAAAATAGTGAGAAAAACATAAATGTCAAATAAATTCAACAATTCAAGTAAACTGATAAATATGAACGAGTGATCTATTCAATTCAATCGCCGCGCAACTGGCGATGAGACACGTGCGCGTGCGCAGAATACGGCGTTGCTCGTATCAGTTACGAGGCTAGGGTTGCCACTTTTAATACTAGTCGCTCTGTGAATTGAAGAAATCGCGAGCCTGTCTTTAAAAAAAAATATATAAAAAAGTCACTCGACAATAAATTCTATATAATTTCGTTAATTATTTGAATTTTTTGTGACTTTTTGATATATTTTTTGTGAGTTGAAATTTTCACAGCTGATTATTTCTGATACTTATTATCAATCTGATTATCAAATACTAAAAAAAAACCGGCAAGTGCGAGACGGAGTGGGGCTCTCATACCACAGACATGATTTTTTTGCCGTTTTTATAGATAACGGTACGGAACCCTTCTGCGCGAGTCCGACTTGCACTTAGCCGGTTTTTTTTTAATCTAGTGCTCACAAAATTTTACGAGAATCGGTTGAGTAATGCGAGCGAGGAGAACAGCGGGACAGACACCGGACACTATACACTGGACAGACAGACGATTTTCGACCCAAGCTGAAGCATAGAACTTCGTTCGCTTCGCTCGCTCGTTCTATTAGTGGCTCTGTGAGTGTGAGACAAGTGTCTCCATCAAAACGCATTTTTTTTATTTCAATGGACTGAATCAAATAAATCCATATAATTATCGAACCTACTTACTGAATTTCACGAGAATCGTTTGAGAATTGTGACCTGTCGAGGAGAACAGCTGCACATCCGGACAGACATACGAAAGCATGTTGGCCCAAGCCGAAACATTCGCTTGGCTCGCTCGTTCAATTATTCATTATCCTCCTAGCGTTTTCCCGGTTGTAGGCAGGTACAGGAGTCCGGTGTCCGCTCTGGCACCTAATCCCAAGATTTGGCGTAGGCACTAGTTTTAGGAAAGCCACTGCCATCTGACCTTCCAACTCAGAAAGAAAACTAGACTTCGTTAACGCACTTCTAATAATATTAACAAAAAAGATCTTTGGTTGGTGAAGGAGTGATTAATACTCCTGTTACGTTCATTTCACCCGTGTTAAATAATAAGAGCTTGAAGTGTCAAAATAGTACATTACGTACCTAGGGCGGTGAATTCGTGAATGCCCCAGATCGCAGGTGTTTGTGGCTCGAACCGAAGGTGAGGGCCATAAATATGCGATCTCGGGCTTTACGAATTACCGCCCGTGGTGCGTACACAATTTTACATCTTCTCCTGGGTGGAAGGGAGATTTGCCGCTGCGCCCGTAGGCAGTAAATCTCACTTACCGCCCGGAGTGACGAATGTAATTTACAGTACATGTGGTGCTACTTTCCCGCACTAGTGCGGAAAAGAGCACTTTTCGTGCATATGTCGAAACTTTAAAGAGCCATATTTACAGTAAAACGTTGTATGATACACGTGCGAATAGGTATTTATCACCACTCGTTGCGAATTTCCTATTTTCGGCACTTGTATCGTAAATAACTATTTTGGTACAAGCTTAGGTATATTGCCAACTGTACTTTTCTGTATACCGTCATCAACAACTCATTGAGACGATTGAACGTGCCCAAACTCAACGGGGTTATGTACGTCGGTAAAGTACTAAATTCCCATGGTCACCTTCTGTCTCCATCATCAGATGGTACCATTATATTGAAATTATCATCCAAACTATACATATATCCAATCAGCTCACCAGGGAAGTGGGTATTTAACAACATTTGCACACTTGCAACCTAACAAACGAAGTCAAGTTAAATAAAAGCTAGTAAAAAGTAAGTGGCGTCTCGCCATCAAACTTAATAGTTTGGCGAGTGTATATTTGTAATTTATCATGTAACTTGTATTTGGAAATAAATAAATAAATAAAAAAAAATTACGTCAGTGTCAACCCTGCCGAATTCCACACCTCAAATGAATCACTCGATACAATCGATTTGTTTTGCCTCTACACATTCGGACAATCGTTCATTCGCATAACGCAGCTGTCATGTCAGCGCAATCACTATTTGTTTGTGCGGACGTGCCACAAGATCATTGAATGCCACTATAGCACAGTCGCCTGTGGATATTCAGATCAGTGAAATGCCAATCGTTTGCCGTTGCGAAATTGTTTTTTTATACTCGTCGACTTTAATGTTTAAGTTAAGACTTCGTACACCAAACTGAAATCACACACTTTTTACTATGGAGGTCCCAACTCAACATTTTACAACTGTTGAGACAACCAAAATGAATTCGACCAATCACGTGGCGCCTTTACTGAACTAAAATGTATTTGACCAATACAACACCGTCATTTGAAAGTCAATAGGTAAAAGACATCAACGCACAAAAAAGAAAAAGCCGTTGGTTGCACTTCGTTTCAGCAGGGCTTAGATTTTCAATAGATACCAAGTTTGTTTAATTAGTTCAGTTGCCAGGTAGAAAAAGTATTGTATACAATAGTTATATAATTAGCTTTTTAAGTCTCGTACCTTAATTAGGCCACTCGGCAAGCTTCGTGGCATAAACGTGGTACTCGACTGAAAAAGCATACATTATTATAACGGTTGCATAAAATACTATTATGTGTATGTTTGGGTCGGTATCAAAATGTAAGTCTTAAAATTCTTAAATGTCGCAGTTTTGAACAAGTTAACAACAACAACCTTGTTGTGTATTGTAACCTTCTTAAAGTGGCATGAATAGTGGCTGGCCAATCATCATCATCGTCATATCAGCCGAAAGACGTCCACTGCTGGACATAGGCCTCCCGAAAGAGTGCCAAAGTGACCGGTCCTGCGCCACCCGCATCCAGCAGACTCCCGCGACCCTTACCTGCCAGGTCGATCACGTAACGCATTGTTCGCGTGTCAGGTAGATCTAAATGTCACTTTTTATATGGCAAAATGACAGTTGAATTGTCCTAACGCGCGTACAAAACGTTACGTGATTACCTCTCTGGATAGCATTAAGAGGCTGACAAGACCCTAATTTGGTGAAATTGATGTTATTTAAGCAGTTTTTTAAGAAAAACTATTTGTTCTAACACATCAAATAAAATATATGTTAATATTCACCATATTTCAAAGACCGTATATCAAGGGCTCGATACATAATATTTAAGGAAATTGGCTCGATGGAAAATAATTGCACAGATTGGTCTTAAAATTAGATTAAACGGTCCTATGTCTTTATTTTTTTGACGTATGGGTCTGCAATTAAAAACATGAAGTCAACATATTCATACCTAAACCGCTAGCGAGTCAAATTTCACAAATAATCCACAGTTTTTTTAATTTTAATATATATGTACTATCTTCAAAAACCGGGCCGCCCAGTAATACTCGCTCTCGTTTACTCCGATACAAATAGACAGTATGTGCGCCCTATCCCAAATCCTCAAGGGCATTTTGGTGTTGACAGCGTCTTAAAGCCTGCTGTACACACTGGGTCAACGTTGGCGCGTGAGCAGAAGGCAGCTATGCGTTAGAGGGAGAGGGATAACTCGATCTCTTTCGTTTACATAGCTGCCTCCTGCTCACGCGCCAACGTTGGCCCAATGTGTACAGCCGGCATAAGGTAAAGGTCAAAGTCCTCGAGGTTGCACTATAATAGTGTATGACACCCTTTATGTCAAAGTGACATTCGAATCAAGACTCTTATTTCGAATACGGGTGTAGAACTCGAAAGACTCGAAAATTATCATTACTCTAAAAGAAAGAGGGCAAAAAAACGTGCCTAGAGACGAAAGTCCCATTCAGATATCTCAAAGAATTACGAAGCTACAAGCGTTTTAATATTGTTAGAGCGAGAAAAAGCTCGCAGTTAGTGACGTCAGAATCTGCGAGCGACAAAGTAAATGACGATCGTTTCATATGAAGTTGCGTTTTGCGGAAAAGGGACAGAACATACCCCTAAAAGTTTGGACACTTATAACTTTGTGATTATTTAACCTCTTGCGTTGCTTTTATCTCCATTTAGTCAAATTTTTAATCCTTTTTCGAGATCATACGATATTATTAATTTTTTTAATTAGTATTTTTTTTTTTTTTTTTTTATGATATAGGAGGCAAACGAGCAGACGGATCACCTGATGGTAAGCGATTACCGCCGCCCATGGACACTTGCAACACCAGAGGTGTTGTGAGTGCGTTGCCGGCCTTTAAGATGGGAGTACGCTCTTTTCTTGAAGGTTTGAAGGTCGTATCGGTCCGGAAATACCGCAGGCGACAATCCATTCCACAGTTTAGCTGTGCGAGGCAGGAAGTTTCTGGAGAAGCGCACAGTTGAGGACTGCCAACCATCTAAGTGGTGAGGATGGTAATGTTGTCGCGTTGGACGATGGCGAAAAGAAGCGGCAGGGATTAATCCGAACAATTCCTCGGAGCACTCCCCGTTATACATGCGATAGAAAATGCAGAGAGAGGCCACATCTCTACGCAGCGCCAAGGGGTCAAGCCGATCCGAAATATGCTCGCTGTCGACAATTCGAGTTGCTCGTCGTTAGATGCGATCCAGAGGGAGAAGCTGGTATTGGGGTGCCCCTGCCCATAGATGAGAACAGTATTTCATGTGTGGGCGGACCTGCGACTTATAAAGCTGCAGGCGGTGGGCCGGTGTGAAATACTGTCTCGATCTATTGAGCACACCGAGCTTTTTTGAGGCTAATTTGGCCTTAACTTAATGGCCGCGGAACTGGACTTACCAGACTGGACTTACTAAACCCTTACAAGTATTTAACCCATTGCTTTGACATAAAGTACTCATGTCATACACTAGTGCAACGTCATGGACTAGGACCTTTAAATGACATAGCCTCCTAAGACCCCTTGTACTAAATTTAGAACAAATTTCGAAATTTACTTTGTACTTTTACTGAATGTCAAAAGGTTCCTAATTCAAAACCACTAAAGCGTACCGGGGTCTCAAGAGGATAAAACAGGATTAATTTTTAAAAGTTCTACAACATCGGAGTTTCGAGCCCTTTAATTATTTCATGGAAATCATTTTTCAATTAACTAAGTATTTTTAGACAAGCATCAGTACTTAGAAAAAAATATCAATTAAAATTTAACGATATTTTGACGAGTTTAGAATAAACTACTACCAATATTCCACCTATGAAGCTAATAGACTAATAACATTCATTCACCGTCTGTTAGTCTGACTTCAAAGCCTCACCGTTCAATATTACCTCTGTAAACAAGTAAACAATAAACAAAACAGTTAAAGTAAACGGAATGCACTTAGCAATATTACCGAGCTAACAAAGATATTCGGCCTCGCCTGGGAACAAACCTCGGACCGTTATTCCCTTCCCGACTTCATATTTCAGGTTCAGAGGTCGTTTGAATTGAAATCTTTGCTTAAATGAACTTAAACTGCGTCTTTAGAGATGGTACGATCACGACTTTTCTCATTTGTGGTCGGGAAATAATTAAAGTTTGTTTAACAGCTGGGTCGCGCCCCCGATGGTGTGTACGAAAACCTATTCTTATTAAGGGGCTCCCATACGCCAATGACCTTCGATCTGAATACCTTTGTTTTCTAATGTTTTTTGTAGCTTATTATATTAAAAACAACGGCTTTAAGCAATATAATACTTAAAAGTTCATTGTTTTCGAGATATTTGGCATCAAAGTTGAACAATTATAGACCAAAAAACTGGTTTTCTGGCCATAACTTTTGTGTTAATTAGTTTAAAATGAAAACCCTAGACACTTTTTTAGAGACGTCATAGACGAACCCAAATATGTAGATTTCGTATATGTTAGATCTTTCACGTCAATAGAGATACGAAATAAGTGTTTTTTCAACAATGTTTAAAAAAATCATACAAAATTAAGTATTCATTTCTTTCAAAATCCGGTAGACAAAAATGGAGATAAAAGATTGAAGAACCGATAGCCGTTGGACTAATAATTCTATCTGTAGTGCAAAAGTAGGAGGTACGATTCACAACTCAAAAATCGATGAAAACCTCGGGTAGTCCCTTAACAGGAAATTGAATGGATAGCCCATTTCCACCTTGAAGGCAAATTGCAAACGTTGTGATTTATTGTATCCTACACATACAATTAATCACCAATGTTTGCAATGGGTCTGGGGGAGATTACCTCCTGTATTCAAACTTACGAATTCAAATTCATACATAGAATCATACATATATTCAAGTCTTTATTAGGGGGTAGGCAGAACACTTGCAACTTATGTCCCAGTGCTAGTTTTAGCCTAAATGTGGGTATAAGCATCGAGACAAACCAAACGGTTTAACGATGCTATTTTGATTTATTTAATAAATTTTTGTATACGTTTCTATCTCTATAAAAAAAAAGATCGACAAAATGTGATATCCCCCAGGGGAAAAAAACGGTTAGGTTGTTAGGTGATCTGCGACCCTACAGCGCGCGAGCCGAGCGAGCGAAGCGAGCGTGACGCGGTAGCGTCCGGCGAACGAACATTATCATTTTTTCCTAGTTGAATATAAAATAATTCCCCTGGGTGATCGGGGTCAGGTGATAACGTGGATAACGTGAAAATCAATGTGTGCGAATCGAGAAAGTTCAATTCAATATAGAGCCTCCGTGTAGTCTTATTACGAATATTACGATACATTTAACGTAATGAGATACACAAGAAATATAACAAAAAAATGTCCTAGTACAACATACATTAAAATGTACATAATAATTAGCATTATCTACTACCAATACACCGTAGCATTCCGACAGGCAGGCATGCTCGTTATTCTAAACACAAAACATCAACAGGAAAACATGTGAGTAAGGTACGCGTATAGACGCCGCTCGTGCACAGTACAAGTATTTAATCAGTATTTTGAGATAGAAGAGAAGAGATAGTTTTCACAGGACTGCCCAACGAAAATAAGTATGTTTCTCGGACATGTCGATGCAAACTATGAATGAATCTATAGTTTTTTACCATTTTTCTATTAGATCTACCCATAATCGTTGATTCATGACATGAGATAAGAAAATCCTTCTAATTTGTGAAAATTTGGTATCCTGAGTTTTACGCGGCAATACATTTTTGAAAATCTTATGTATGTACACAGAAACAAACATATTTTTAAAAGGAAATGCGGCATACATAATAGAAACACTCGAAATAATAATGAACTTGTAGCCAATTATAGCAGACTCCATAAAATAAGTAATACGTTCATAGGTCAGTGTGTACATTATTATAGTAAGGTTCCGATAGACATCCAAACATTGCGTCTGGATACATTTAAAATTTAAATATAAGATTTTAAAAAAAATGTGAAAAGGGATACTATGACATAGAATATCAGAATACCTTGAAGATAGGAACCCGTGGAAATAAATTGTATATATTTAACTAGCCACCCGCTCGGCTTCGCACGGGTACTATATTATACATATAAACCTTCCTCTTGAATCACTCTATCTATTAAAAAACCGCATCAAAATCCGTTGCGTAGTTTTAAAGATCTAAGCATACATAGGGACAGACAGCGGGAAGCGACTTTGTTTTATACTATGTAGTGATAGTGATAATTTAATTTTGTAATTAGTTAACGAATATGAAATTAAATGGGTAAGGCCGTTATTTCTTGTTCCTGATTAAGCAGTTTAAATCGTCTACATTTTAATCAATTCCAGTGTGTTACGAATATTAGTAATCCATTAATATGGCTAATTGGCGTAACACACTGGAAGTGATTAAAATGTAGACGATTTAAACTGCTTAATCAGGAACAAGAAATAACGGCCTTACCCAAATGTACCTATGTAATTTGTTTATTATTGACGCCATAAAGAGATTGTAAAAACCAAATATAACAATAAATGATATGAAAATGTACCTTAATTAATTATACACCAGACAAAGATAAAATATACAGACAGCACAAGGTTAATTTGCTACGGACCCATGCCCATATTCTAGTTATGAATGGTATAAATGCATAAGCAAATCAAATTAACACGGCACGCGACCATAGACTACGCCCATATAGGTACAAGCTGTTTTTGCTTTTCTAACTGGCATGGCATTCTATAGGTTAACAACTCCAAGAAAATGACAACGAGCTTCAGTTATGACCACCAACATGAGCTCATTGTACACATTCACAAGCAACTGTTACTCGCGTCCGCAGGAGCTACCTACCACAACCCATGGTCGGCCTTATCACGCGATAACTGACAAGATAGAGCGGCCGTCTCGTTCTATCGAACGGTGTCAGCCAGTGGCGGACGCTCTACCTTGTCACTTATCGCGTGATAAGGCCGACCATGATACGGGGCTGCACGTGTCCCAGAGTGACAAACTTTAAAGGCGAAATAAAGGATGCCATAAGATTAAATAAAAAATGCATTGAGCCGACCCCCGTAACGACTGTGAAGTTAAAGTACTGTCTGTTTGAACTGTGGGGTCAGCAGTCCTCCCTCCACCTAAGGTCTGCGGTAATGGGCCAGGTCTCCCACGCCGCGCTCAAGGCGAGTATGGAAATAATTAATGTAATTCCGTGTCGTTTTGGCGACAAAGCTTAACCGGCCAGGCCCGGGGTACATGGTTAAGGTCTACGCGTGCGATTACAGTAAAGAGAGGATGGTTAACTCTTGCACTGCGCGACCCAGCGAACGAA
Organism: Epinotia ramella; assembly: GCA_947578815.1. NCBI lineage: Eukaryota > Metazoa > Arthropoda > Insecta > Lepidoptera > Tortricidae > Epinotia > Epinotia ramella. The sequence goes on along the minus strand of OX388220.1, from coordinate 19,183,315 downwards.
AAAACCATATAATGCAAGCTCCATACAAATTTCTACCCAAACACGGTATGCGCATGTTGGAACTAAACGGCTGCCTGGCATCGTTTTGACACCCCGCCCCCATCGTCGCATAATGGCAATGGCACCCATTCTGTGGGGCCATTTTGCGGCGCTACTTAGACTTCTATGGTTTTTTCGTTCGCTAGCGCGACCCTTTTCCTTGTGCCTCGCGGACGTACCAAGTCATTCGTATTGGCTTGACACCGCCGCGTCATATGCCGCGCCATATGCCCAACGTTGGCGCGTAAGCAGGAGGCAGCTATGTAAACGAAAGAGATCGAGTTATAGCCCTCTTCCTCTAACGCATAGCTGCCTTCTGCTCACGCACCAACGTTGGCCCAGTGTGTACAGCAGGCTATATATCGCGCCGGGTTCGTACTGTGCCTCCGCCTTAGTGGACGGGTTTATGCACATATTTTTCATGGCCAAGAAATTTCAAATTGTCTTAAAAATATTTTTTGTTGAATAATTTTATTGAATTTTAGTATAATGTTTATCACATCGGAGAGAAAAGGAAGATAGGAGTTCGTCGGGGACACATATACATATAAACGCTTGTTATCGTGACAATATACAATACAAGGCGTGAAACCTTTAAATTTCCTTGACTGTGCAGTAGAAACAGGTGAAAGTATTATCTGTAGTATTATCTGTGTGTGTAGTATCTGTATTATTAGCTATAATTTTGGAAGTGAGTGCGCAATAATCGTGATCTTCGTTTTTGCTTCACGTATGTCGGGTAAAAAGGTTGTATAAACTATTAAACTTCCTTGAATACTAACTACCTGACCCCCTAGCACACTAGGTTTTATGTCCGACATAACGCATTTGTCCCTCTTGCACTCGCATATTGGCCAGAATGGGACGAATGCTTTATGTCCGACATAAAACTTAGCGTACTAGCCCCTCAGGTTGCCAAAAATAGTGGACCGTTCGGCCGTTTTTGTTTGTCTGCCTTTTTAACAACCGACGCAAAAAGAAGGGTGTTATAAGTTTGACGTGACTGTATATCTGTGTATGTCTGTGGCATCGTAGCTGCTAAACGAGTGGACCGATTTTATGCTGTTTTTTTATCCAAAAGCTGACGTTATAGAGATGGTCTTTAGCTACGTTTCAACAAATTCGGTTCAGCCGGTTTTGAGATGTTGAACATTGAAATGAAAATGTCGGGGGTTTTTCAACATTTCGAACTTTCTATGCTGTTCATTATGAAAACATTGATTTTTTTTTTAATATAATGATTTATTCAGAAACTAAGTCTTAAAAAACACATCAGTAACTTAGATATGGCTATGTGAGTAATACTGTAATAGACTTATAGTTGCATACACTTTTATAAAGTTACTAGCTTCTGCCCGCGACTCCGTCCGCGTGGAACTCGTTTATATCGTAGCTCCATACAGACTTTCACCCCCCACTTCATCCCCCTGGGGGATGATTTCCGGGATAAAAACTATCCTATGTCCTTCCCCAGGACTAAAACTATCTCTATACCAAATTGCATCCAAATCGGTTCAGTTCGGTTTAAACGTGAAGAGGTAACAGACAGAGAGACACACTTTCGCATTTATAATATTAGTATGGACTATGGATAGATATGAAAAAAAAACTATCAATGTTAATGTTTCAGTAAGATATATACATATAACATCTTACGTAATGGACCGTGAGCTCGCAAAACAATCTTTGATGCTCATTCTTATCCTTTTAACCATTACTTACTTCTTTGTGTGTTTGCGGCTTTTGGCAGAGCGATAACAACACACATAACCTTTTTCTAGCTCACAATCAAATGAAAGCTCACCGCCATATGTCACTTTCGTTTACTTACGTAATAGTCTATTATTTGTGCCAAAGGGCCTGTCTAATGTGCACTTTTACTTTTGGTAAAATTTTGAATTGTAAAAGTGCCATTTATATTATTTGGTGTACCCCTACATACAAATTTAAATTTTACAGGCTATAACCTATAGTAGGTGACCGTTCCTTTTACTTATTACGCATTATTACATTTAGGAAAAGGATCCCCCGGTTACCGCGTGCGTTATTTGAAGCTAGAACGCTCATTGGACCAAATGATCCATGCTCAGAAAGCTCCACCGAAGCAATTGTAACCTTCATCTAACCAAAGTTGTGACGAATGCTTTCTTTGTTCTTCACCAGTGACTGGCTAACCGCACCTTAAGAAACTCAACCGTGACGTGACGACACTCCGTCCATATCGCACAAATATTCAACTCATTGACGAGCGAGCGAAGCGAACAAAGTTTCAACATCCGGCTGTTCTCTACGGGTCGCATTTCTCAACCGATTGTCGTGAGATTTTGTGAGCAGTTTCGTTAATTATACCTATAGGTAAATAAGTTTTTTTTTTGAAGTGAAAACTTCTTTAGCGGCGCTGTGCACTTTTTGGGACGGGGAAAAATTGTTAAACTCGCCACAGGTCACGTGACCGTAAGATTCGACAGATTAAAAATTCGTAAGACGGACACGTGACCTGATCGAAAAACTGTTACAATGTCATTGAGTTTTCACTTATGCCGGCACTCCCAGAGTGCAACCCGGTCTTTTTTTTTACATAAAGACAGACTCGAGTATTCTACAATCAGCGTAATTCGTCCCATTCGTTTTTCGTTTATTTCTTACTAGTTTCTGCCCGCGACTCCGTCCGCGTGGAACTCGTTTATATCGTAGCTTCATACAAACTTTCACCCCCCACTTAATCCCCTTGGGGGATGATTTCCGGGATAAAAACTATCCTATGTCCTTCTTCATGACTCAAACTATCTCTATACCAAATTTCATCCAAATCGGTTCAGCGGTTTAAGCGTGAAGAGGTAACAGACAGACAGACAGACAGACACACTTTCGCATTTATAATATTAGTATATGGATGTCCGTCTCATTCTGTGTTCGTCACTCTTTCTTTATTCGTCTCGATCGCTATATGCCCCTATCTTCTTAGTCCAATTATGTAGCCTGTCTCTTTCTTAATAAGTCTTTTTCGTTTTTCGTCACGGTCTTCCTAGGACTATGTCTTTGTTTGTGTCTCTCGTTTTTGGTATCATTCGCACTTTATCTTTAGTCACTTTCGTTATTCGTCTCACTCTTTTTTTGTCTTTAGTGGTAACTCGTTCCGTTCTTTTTTGGGCACGTTCGCTAATCGTCCGGTACTACGTAGGTCTTAGTTGCTATTCATATCTCCTCCGGATCGGAATTGATAAACAAATTGAAGTTTAGGGGACATATACAGAACGGAAAAAAAAGAGGGCCCTGAAGGGTCTGGGACTTAGATACTTAAGATAGCTAATTTTTCTCAAGATAAACATTATTTCACTGGAAATTCGAGCGGAATTATCATTGAGTGGCCAGTAATATTAAGGACGCAGATTGTATAACAAGAGTCAGACCTCGTTAACATTTTCAAGCAAATGAACTGTCTGTTATTTTAAATGTCAAACTACTATGAAATTACACGAAATTATGACGATCACTAGGTCAATAAGATATAACAAAAAAAAAAATTAAGATTGACGGAAAAAGATAGTTACTAATAGCGACCGAGACGCAAAACGAATGTAACGAACTTAGAATTAGACTGAAAATGAATGAGACTAATCACGAATGTGACCAATAACGAATGCATGAAAAAAAATGAGACGAATAAGTGAATGAGACCAAAATCGAAAGGAAATAATTAAGAATGAGTCATAGGAAGACAGGCTACATAATTGGACTGAAGACGATAGGGACATATAGCGATCGAGACGAATAAAGAATGAGTGACGAACACAGAACGAGACGGACATAAGAAATGAACGAAAAACGAATGGGACGAATTACGCTGATACCAGTAATATTAGTATAGAAAATACAATGGATGAGTAACTATCGTGAGATACGAAGATACGAACTATGTTACCTATTAAATTAAGTATTTAACCTATCAATCGGTTGCTTCTAGCGAAGCGCACAAAAACAAAACACAACGCTTCCAATGATCCGTGGAACACAATGGCCGGCCTTGCCTTGAGGCCGTCGAGTACCTACCTCGTTTAAAGTTAACCATCTTGGGCAGAAAAGCAATTAAAACATCAAAGGCTCATTTGATATTGATTTTGTGGAATTCATTTTGTACTATCATTTTGATACAGTAAGATGTGCACAAGTTTCGTTTACTGTCGAACGTAATAGTGTCACGTAGGCTTTAGAAGACGCTTTTACGATTGTATGTATGTATGTAAATACTTTAAAAATACAGACAGAATAAGTTAAATCGGTACAAAGACGAATTTATTCCTGTAAGGGGCCTCTTCCAGTTAAACTTGTATTTCTAAAAGAAACTAAAATCACTTTTAGAAATAGATTCTTCTCTATTAAGGGGCTAACCGAGGTTTTCATCGATTTTTGACGAGTTTTGAATCGTATCTCCTACTTTTGCACTACAGATAGAATTATAAGTCAAACGGCTATCGGTTCTTCAGTCTTTTATCTCCATTATAGTCTACCCGATTTTGAAAGAAATGAATACTTCATTTTATATGATTTTTTAAAACATTGTCTAAAAAAACACTTATTTCGTATCTCTATTGACGTGAAAGATCTAACATACTTATACGAAATCTACATATTTGGGTTCGTCTATGACGTCTCTAAAAACGTGTCTAGGGTTTTCATTTTAAACTAATTAACACAAAAGTTATGGCCAGAAAACCAGTTTTTTGGCCTGAAATTGTTCAACTTTGATGCCAATATCTCGAAAACAATTAACTTTGAAGTAAATATCGGATACTATATTGCTTAAAGCCGTTGTTCTTAATACAATAAGCTACAAAAAACATTAGAAAACTAAGGGATTCAGATCGAAGGTCATTGGCGTATGGGAGCCCCTTAATTAATTCATTATAATAGACCACGTATAACGGTTACGAAACGCACTAATTAGGCACCTACAACATTTTTTAAACCAGATGAGTAGTTCTGGAGATTAACCCCCAACATACAAACACAGCCCTACAAACCGACACATATCGCATTCACAAACTTTACCTCTTTATTTTCTACTATTAATATAGAAGTGATGAAGGTCAATGATGTCAGTCAATGAACAATAGAACTCGAATATCATATCAAAATTACATCACAAGTTATCAGCAACAACAACTCAGCTTAAGACGCTGTCAACACCAAAACGCCCTTGAGGATTTTGGATAGCGCGCACACTGTCTATTTGTATCGGAGTAAACGAGAGCGAGTGTTACTGGGCGGCCCGGTTTTTGAAGATAATATTACATAAATATTGAAATAAAAATAAGGGTGGATTATTTGTAAAATATGACTCGCTGGCGGTTGAGGTATGAATATGTTGACTTCATGTTTTTAATTGCAGACTCATACGTCAAAAAAATAAAGACAGAACCGTTTAATGTGATTTTAAGACCAATCTTTGCATTTATTTTCCATCGAGCCGATTTCGTCCAATTATGTATCGAGCCCGTCCACGGTCTTTGAAATATGGTGAATATTAACATATATTTTATTTGATGTGCTAGAACAAACAGTGTTTCTTAAAAAACTGCTTAAATAACATCAATTTCACTAAATTAGGTCTTGTCAGCCTCTTAACAAATATTCGATTGCATTCATCAGTTAGAAGCTCAGTTCCTGGTCATCAGATACCGATGAGAGCTTAATGAAGGCGGTACTTTTACATCAATTAGTTACATAAGTATGCCATTGTTTAAGAAGGGGCATTTCCGACCATTACGACGTCGCAGTGTAGCGGTGGCCAGTATGGGCATCGACCAATAGCGTAGTGTGTCCAAATAGCATGGTTATTTTAGGAGGGAAGTATACCTTTGGAATACTACGTACTTGTCCATACAAAAAGAGAAGACGTTTTTCCACTTAATATTTTCCAATCATTGAGATTGGAAAATATTTAGAAGGAATGGTTTTAGTAGGTACGTTATTGACACAATGAAAGACTAGGTTTATAGGTTTTTTCTTTTTTAAAAATATGCTACAACTTAAGATTTGTAGGCAACTAAATTTTTTTTTTGTTTTCAAAAAACAAAAACAACTTAGAAAAGTTGAAAAACCCCCGAAATTTTCATATCAAAGTGTAATATCTCAAAAACGGCTGAACAGATTTTTATGAAACATGGCTAAGAACACTCGGGATCACATCAGCTTTCGAATAAAAAAAGCCGCATTCAAATCGGTTCATTCGTTTGGAAGCTACGATACCGCAGACAGATACACAGATACACAGACACGTTAAACTTATAACACCCCTCTCTTTGAGTCGGGGGTTAAAAAGCGAAACCTACAAACCTAGATATTAATATGCTGAAGCGATCGACTCAAAATCAAAGTGATTTGTTAATATTTAGTTATTGGAAAACGTTTTCTCCCGAAATGGAAATTTCATATAAAAAGTACCTATTGTCAGTCGCGAGCTGCTCGCACTTCCCTCTAGATACGAGTACAGTGGTGCAGTGGCAGATCCGGTTTTATTAGGAACGGAGTTTAGGACTACAGGGGTAGTAAGTAGAAGTCCGTGATCTCTGACTACCCCACGAGTAACAGGCGTGTTAATGTCTTACTGTCATACCAATTAAGTTTCTCGTATTCTCAAAATTTGAGAAAACATGTCAGGTAAACACATTAGGGTCAGCGAAGATGGAAACAACAGCACAATAGCGCTGTGTCCAAGAGTTAAACACGTGACTAGTGAAAAGTTGAACAGACCGGAAGTAATTTTACCCTTAATTAATCAGCTTTATATGCAGTATCGCGGGAGTCCGCTGGATGCGGGTGGCGCAAGACCGGTCACTTTGGCACTCTTTGGGGGAGGCCAATGTCCAGCAGTTGATGTCTTTCGGTTGATATGATGATGATGATGATACGCAGCATAATAATAATAAAGCCTTTTATTGCCAGTTTTTAAGATTTACAAAATTACACTTTTCTTATTTCTTGCTAACTAATTATCTGGGCAGCCTATTTTTGGGCGAAGGCCTCCTCCAATTTATGCCATTCTTTTCTTTCTCTGGCTAGTTTGCACCAGGTTGGTCCTGCGACCTGAACTATGTCGTCGCTCCATCTTCGTCGTGGGCGGCCACGTCTTCACGAGGCCACCAGTGGAGCATACTCAGTAAAAATCATATTTTGCGTAAAATATGATTTTTATTGTATCGATTGTCTTTTCTGTAATGTATTTTTTTTCCATTTTACGATACTGTCTCTAAGTTTACTGTGAGTGGCACTGGTATTGTTAGCGCTTTAATGAGTGTTATTCTGAGACAATTACAGTTCCAATTGACACCAGATTATGTTATAATCTCTTCAATTGCTCTTAGCTAACAGTATCTATTATGCAATTATTTTTAAACAAAGTTTTTTTTTTATACAACGACGGTGGCAAACAAGCGTACGGCCCATCTGATGGTAAGCGGACACTGCAGCCTATAGACGCATGCAACTAAAAACGAGTAACATGGGCGTTGCCGACCCTTGATATGTTTGAAGATTCACTTGTGTTGAGAGCTGAAGGAACAAATTCCTTAGGCATTCATTAAACCAATACGTATCGCGGCGAATCTTGATCCCCGACAGCTGTCATCTCCGTACAATTTATAATCTTAAAACGTAAAAATGTACTGAGATGACAGCTGTATAGACAAACAAATTAATCTCAGCGCGCAAACTTGCACTTAAAAAAAAAAGATAAATCAAGATGCCATCCAGACGTAAAAAAATATCATCGTCCAGATTTACTGTCGGGCACTGGGACGTTTACCTTATCTAGCAAGTTAGCAAAGAGAAACTCACCATCATAAGAATCGGGTATGTACAGCGGCTTGCCCACCAGTTTCCCCTTCTTGCCGGCCAGCGGCACGGCCTCCACCCGCCGGTGTGCCTCGAGCACCCGGTACAGCAGCACCGGCCGCTCCCCCCCCTCGAACCGCACCACCCGCGGCAGCGAGAACTTATCCACAAACTCCTTCAACGTCATCACTTCACTGCAGTCCTCTTCGGGCTCTGCCGACCCATTCCTCCTCCCCAGCAGGAAATTATCCGCCCATTCTGGAGCCGGCCTCCTCTCCAAATAGTCCGGCCGTCTCTCGCTGCTCCTAGGCTTGTATCTTGGCGGCCGATCCCGCCTCACTAACGCCTCGTTCGCCTCAGCCAACCATCTCGTCACCAGCCTCTCTCGTTCGACGTCGAGGTAGCGAGGTTTGGAGGCGTCGCAAGCGAAGCGGGCCGCGTCGAAGCAGTATTGCGGGGGCGGGGGCCGGATCCGAGGGGGGAAGAAGCGCGGCGGGACGTAGGGGGGGTGCGGGGCGTAGGCGGGGGGCGTCCGCGGCGCGGAGCCTTCCACTGACGCCGTCCGGAACATGCTCTCAGGCCATTGATGCGACGCGTTTCACCTGCAAGAGAAATGGTTGAAATTAGGGAAATCCATGACTACGAGGCTCCTTAATAGAGTTCGGTTTTGAGGTATCTCGACGGGTCTGCCGTCTACTAAACCGGATCAGGACAGGAGTCAGAAATTGTGCAGATGGGGATGGCGTGAGTCAGCGGAATGCCAGTGTGGCTGTACAGATCAGACGGTACACCATATCATCTTCGAGTGTCCTATCACTAAAAGCGAGAAAACGGCTGATTTCAAGACTCTCGATGGATGCAGTGCTTACCTTAAATCTATTTTAACATCATAAAAATGTAAGTAGAGAAAACTGTAAGCCAATAAATAAACTACAGACTTCTTCTTTGTCACAGTGGGAAGCTCACGTGCCGAAGTAACGACGGGAATATTGTCGATCAGATAACATTTACGCAATTTATGACGTCACGATTTATGATTGTGATCGACATTATCGAAAGACAAAAACTAGACGACAAACAGCTACGAAAGGATGGAGGACACATTTTGTTAGATTTTTTTGCTGGCTAAGGCGACTCGACAGGTTTTAATCTTACCAAGGGAAGGGCCTGATTGACAATGAGAACAGTAGGTATTAATCTTGAGAACCGGTCGGCAAATGACGGGATTAATAGGCATATTTAAAGTTTTTTTGTTTTTACTACGACTTCAAATATCGTTCAGTGCAAAAAAATCGGACAAGTGCCAGTCGGACTTGCCCACCGAGCGAGGGTTCCGTACTTAATTACAAATGTATAGTTTTCAGATGTTTCCCTGTACTTGCACTACTTAAATTGTCCAGGGTCCACTGTACACTCGAGGTCAAACAGATGTATACAGAACAAGGTACAAAAGTCGAAATGTCAGTCAATTTGTCATGTCAGTTCGTGGCCCAGTCTTGTCATGGTAGGGTGGTGTCACACAATTTCCCTCGCGTCGTTTAACATGTTTTAGGCACTTCGAATAGCAAAGAATTTATGCCCTAAAAACGGACTTCCATTTTGTACTTGGCCATACATTTTCACATATACTTCCCACTTCACCACATGAACTGCTTATCGGCAGCAAAAAGCCAAGACGCTTTATATGGGCCGATGATATTTGAGGAGTTCCGTCGATACCACAGGAATCCCACTCCACTCCACTTCAAAATGTGTAATTTAAAATACGTTAAGATTTTTTTGCGGAATCTGTGAACAGTTCACAGATTCCGAAAAAAAATCTAAACGTAACCTGCATAAATAAAATGGTCCTTAGAGCACCTCCTTCCTTCTACATATTAAAGTCGATTAAAAATGGTGGTCATGTCTCTAGCTGTAATCACAACAACAACGCAATGCGCCAAAGTTAAGATGCCAACTATAGCCTCTTAGCTTGGGCGCATTCGACTTGTGCGCACATCTAGGTACGCATGCTGATGCGTAGATGTTCGCACGGTGATATGAGGTGTCGACATGCGTCTGACACACGTTATTTAGTGTCTACATGAACTGGACTATGTACTTGGAATGAGACCTCCCGTATTGCGCATGCGTGCGAGTGTCCGAGGCAAACATCGGCAAGTACAGTCGCCATCAGATATATCAAAGCGGTTAAAGTGCTCACAAATACGCATATTAACGATGTTTGTAATAGGCTAAGATCTGTGCTAGGCAAATTCTACCAATTAAGTCGAATATTAAGTAAAAAAACACTAATGGTCGTATATTACGCCCTTGCTGACTCACTTATTAGCTATGGTCTAGTCGTATACGGGCGAACATTCTTAACATATATTAGAGATATACGAAATTTACAAACAAGGCTGATTAAATTCTTAGTTAGTAAAAAGGTTAAGAAAGATTGTGAAAAAGATTATGATAAAATATTTCCCTTATGTACAATATTACCGATAGATAAGAAAGTCACATACCTCTTAGGTTTAGAACATTATTACAGTGAAAAGTACAAAGTATTCATTAACAATAAATATAATACTAAGAGTGTAAGAGAGAAAAAGATTGTACAGCCGAAAATGAAAAATTATTATGGCAAAAGAAGTTCAAAGTACCTAGTACCTAAAATATTCAATAAAATTAGTTTACTAAGAGAAAGTCCAAAATTAAGTAAATCTATGATAAAAACTAGACTAAAGGAATGTCTTCTCAACTTGTCATGATTGTATGTGTGTGTGTGTGTGTGTGTGTGTGTGTGTGTGTGTGTGTGTGTGTGTGTATGTGTATATATGCGCGTGCATGTGTGATGACTCCAGAAGCCATTCTCGATTCATCATATATGTATGTGTGTATATGTATGCATATATATATAATTTCTTTGGTATGGGGCCCACGATATTGTTACCTAATTTATCTTATAAGATGAGTTTAATAGGCTAAGTTGTATTAAAATGTAGCGCGTCTCGCCATCAAACGTAACAGTTTGGCGAGAATATAAATGTATAGTATGTAAGTTTTCATTTGAATAAAAAAAAAAAAAAAAAAAAAAAAAAAAATATCTGAACATGAACACGTATTGTCGAGGCATTAGGAAGTGATCAGGTATTTGTTAGCACTTTGGCCGCTCCGTTATATCTGATGGCGACTGTACCTAGATCAGTGACTAAAGCGCTTGGCTATTCCATAAAAAAATCATAACATAAAACAAAAGAATGTTAGAGGGGCAACACTGCGAGAATAGTATTATGAGTGAGGCTTCTCGATGGAGCAGGGGTTTTGGAGATATCGGAGTCGAATTTTGGTAAAAACTCAACTTCTTGGCCAACAGAAAGTTAGATGTTGATGGAACTTTTGTTTGCACCAACTACTTATTTGTTATTTATACTAAACGGGACTTAATCGCGTATAATTAACTTATTTTATTTACCTCACTGAGGTCTCCCGACGTTTCGGATGTGAGGTCTCCCTGCCGAACAGGGCACAGGACCTTTGTGATCCTGAATTTTTAGAGAGCGAGATGTCGCATATTCAGAAGGTCCTTAGGTGGAATGGGTATAAGTTAGACGGACGGCAACCCAGACGGAAGTCTAGAGGAAAACATCCTGATGTTCCAAGGCAACCAGCTTTTATGCCCTACGTTAAGGGAGTAACGGACAAAGTTGGTTCAATACTGCGGAGGTATTCCATTAATACCATATACATGCCGTTATCCAAGGTCGTGGGACATTTAAGATCACCAAAGGATGTTATCCCCTTTCAATCACCGGGAGTTTATAAGATTGACTGCAGTTGTGGAAGTTCCTACATTGGCGAGACCAAGCGAACCATCGCGGAAAGGGTCAAGGAACATATTGCGGCTGTCAAAAATCGGCAGGTGAATAAGTCTGCGATAGCCGAGCATTTGTTGGAGTCAGGACCAAACCACTGGATTGAGCTTCATAAACCGAAAGTCCTGTCTACGGAACGTCATTTCTTCAGGAGAAAAATACGTGAAGCCCTTGAAATCAGAAAACATCGTAATTTCAACCGGGACGACGGTTTTAAGATTTCATCTTCGTGGAATCCTATCATAAGTAAATGCCAGCGTCAAAAAACATCGTCCGTTATATCACCGGATATTATTAGTGTTGTGTGTCGGCCGGGTGACAACCCTAGTGTACAAGTGGTCAATAAAGACCAAATGCGGGTAGTTCGGAAAACTCGCGCAGCAAGATGTTGATACCCGCTCAAGCCAGTTGTCCCGTGACCATGGATGTTGCAACACATCCGAAACGTCGGGAGACCTCAGTGAGGTAAATAAAATAAGTTAATTATACGCGATTAAGTCCCGTTTAGTATAAATAATGTGTGAGAATCATGAAAGTATAAATCAATATACTTGTTTGTTTAAAAGGCATTACAAACCCTATTTGAGTAATTAATTTGATGTTTAATATGTCAGAGTAAAAATCTAAGTAATAACATAGCACACGATAACGTCCATGGTAACTCAATTTAGGGTATTCGGATACATAGACAAAGAACATGTTATGTTTGTCATCTTATTAATCTAAGTCAAGGTCTGTGTAAAAACCTAGTAGGTACTATCATTCAAGTAATCGAACTATTACATTTTATTACAAGCAAAAAAAAACCTGTAATAAGAATCGTAGTAAAAACTCTGAAGGTGTTTAAACTATACTCACGTCAATAAGAACGGGGTTCTGTCATTGAATTTATGAGAATTGCTAAGTTTGTAAACACACTGGAATCCGATTGGTCGTGAGAATATTCGTGTTCATAAAGTAGATTGCAATCGCGTTGATTGTGAAGAGGAAACTAAGTACCTACATCTATAAATCGATCATGAGAAGTAACACTAAAACTATATAATAATGGGCGATTTTAACATGTATTCAACTAGTGATAATATCAATAATTACTTGGAATATTTTAGAGTTTTTTGTGGAGTTGATCAGAAGAATCATGTATCAAATTGTAATGGTCGGCAACTAGATTTGGTGTTATGTTGTGAGGACATGTCGGGCGCAGTGTCAGTGGAGGCGGCGGACGAGGCGTTGGTGCCTGTGGACGCGTACCACCCGCCGCTCGCGGTGAGCCTCCGTCGCTGTCGCGCTGCGCCGCCGTTGCCCGCGCCATGTACCTCTTGTTCCCAAGGGAACCAGATGCCAAACGAATTCGAAACGGCACGGCAGTGGAACTTTTCTAAGGCTAATTTTAATGCAATGTATTATTTACTAACTGCTATAGATTGGAATCCTTTATATAGTTTATGTGACCCAGAGGAAGCGATAAACTATTTTTATGCCATCTTTAATCGGGTTCTAGATGACTCGGTACCTAAAAAGCGTCCAAAAGTGGGTAGTAATGTTAGATATAGTTATCCTAAATGGTATACGAGAGAAATAATTCAAAACATACAATTAAAGGCGAAACTTCACAAGTTATTTAAATCGAGTGGATCGGGTGACGATTACGTAGCCTTTTCGGAGTCCAGGGCCAAAGTTAAAGCAATGATAAGCGCGGCACACGAGCAGTATCAGGAGCGTATACAGAATGAACTTTCTAAAGACCCAAAGTCTTTTTGGAACTACGTCAGATCCAAGCGGGGAACGGTAAGTCGAAAGCGCATAACAAAAAACGGAAATAGTTTATCTGATTCGGAATGTGCAGAGGAATTTGCAGAATATTTTCAGTCGGTTTACGGGAGCTCGCCGGCGAAGCTCGACGTGGCGGAGGCGGTGGAACGCGGCGGCGCGGACGCCGCGCGCGTGGCGCTACCGCGGCTGGCACTGCGCGACGTGCGCGCCGCACTCACCGCGCTTAAACCAAAGCGCTCAGCGGGGCCAGACGGCATTCCTGCTTTTATTGTTAAAGATTGTGGTACAGTCTTGGCGGAACCACTCCTGCATATATTTAACTTGTGTTTGGAAACTTCACATTTTCCGGAACGGTGGAAAACCACACGGGTGATACCGATACCTAAAGGCAACGCCGGGTCTGAGGTAAACGGTTTTAGACCGGTCGCGATTGTCTCCACGCCGGCAAAGGTATTTGAGTCGGCAGTGCAGCGGAGCATTCAGGAGCAGGTCTCGGCCCAACTGTCCGACGCACAGCACGGGTTCCGAAAGGGGCGCAGCACGACGAGCAATCTGCTCAACACCATGGCATATGTAGTCCCTCATGTAGACAGAGGAGTGCAAGTTGACGTAGCGTACTTTGACTTCAAAAAAGCATTCGATTTGGTGAACAATGACGTCTTGTTGGCAAAGATGGCGGCAGTTGGCTGCACTCCTCAGTTGCTTAAATTTTTTGCAAGCTACATGAGGGACCGACGGCAATACGTTGAGTATGCAAATTACAAGTCCCAGCCGTATTTTACGAGGACCGGCGTAAGTCAGGGAAGTAACTTGGGGCCGTTAGAATTTTTAATAATGATTAACGACCTACCAGAAGTAGTTAAGGACGCCAAATGTATTTTATTCGCGGACGACCTCAAGTTGCTCCTGGCAATCGAGGATGAGGGAGACTGCGAGCGCCTCCAGCGTGATATACAGAGAGTGGTGGAGTGGAGCCAAAGAAACAAGTTACAATTTAATGTAGAAAAATGCGCTACCATCACCTTCACCCGGGCAAAAACGCCACTCAGCTACAACTATGGGGTAGCAGGAGCGCAGTTAGCTAGAGTGGACTCCGTGAAAGACCTAGGGGTACTCTTAAATAGGGACTTGAACTTCAGGGACCATATAGTTGGCATTTGTAAAAAAGCATTTAGAATCCTCGGTTTCGTACTTCGGCGGGCAGCGTGCTTTAAAAACATTCAAGCCGTTTCAGCGCTGTATAATGCTCTTGTGAGAAGCCAACTAGAGTGCAATGCTGCAGTATGGGGACCACACGAGAAAAAGTATATCCTCATGGTAGAAAGGATACAGAATAAGTTTACCAGGTATCTGTACTGGAAACGGTATGGAATCTACCCTTTCTATCCTTTGATGTATCCTACAGACTTCGTCATAGGCATGGTAGGGTACAATAGATTGGAAACGCGTAGGGATATGTCACTAGCATGCTACCTAGTCCGAGTTCTACGGGGTCTTATCTGCAACCCGGGTATATTGCAGCAGTTAGGTTTGGGTGTGCCGGACGGGTACGCGGGGCGGCGGCGGCGGCCGCGGCTGCTGGTGGAGCCGAGCGGCAGAACCAACTTGCTTCGTAAAGCGCCTCTCAGTCGAGCCGTACACACACTAAACCTAGTTGCTGACCAAACTGATATTTTTCATTGTTCAATGTCCGAATTTGTTAAAGTGTGTCTGTGTGTCTTGTGCAAGTATAATAATTAGGTTAAATCAATTAAGTATTTAAGGCGCTATTGCATTAGGTTAACCTGTAAAAATAGTTGCTATATTGAAATAAAATAAATAAAATAAATAAATAAAATAAAATAAACAAACTGAAAAATAGGATAAAAGAGTGACTTGAAATAAATGTACTTCAGGAGTTATGGTTCTATAATTGATTCTATAACTATGTGTTCAGTCGGGAACCAAAGGATTTGGAGATGTAGCCCAACGTCTGTTGATCTCAAACTACGAATAAGTAAAAAGCGTCTCATATTCAAGAAATCCTTGACAGTTAGTGCAAATATCACTTTTATAAGCCCTGATAGGTCTAACTATATAGGTGACGTACAAACTTAGATATTTAGGTGCTTTAAAGAATGTGGCACACTTAAAATCATGGCCAGTGACCTTAGCTGGATCCCTAAAAAATCTAATACGCTACGCAGCCAATTTAAACGAGGCTCAACGAACAGGTGTGAGTCATGTCGTTTATGTAAATAGATCATACGTGGCCAGTGTTGTGATCGTGTGCGTGTGCGCAGCTGACGATAATGACTAGGAGCACAGATTGGATTACGAAATAGTAAAGCGTTGATCTGAAAGAGCTTGCTTTATCCATTGTTGAGATTTCCTAGGATTCATGATAGACGGTTAAGGGGCTCCACGCGCTTTTTGGCTAGTTTTGACGAGGTTTGAGTGGATATTCCTCCGTCAAAACTATAGATATATTTATGGTAAAAACAGTTATCGGTTCTTCAATTCTTTATCTACATTTGCACGAGAGTTTTCTTGAAAATAATGAATAGTTATTTTTTTATGATTTATTCAAACATGGTCCAAAAAAGCTCTCTTTTCGATATTAGTATGTTATTTATGCACTTTTATATATGAAATCTACATATAACTGTTCCTTATTGACTTCTTTAAAAACCTAAGAGAGATATTTATTTTTAACTCATTTTTACAAAAGTTACGTCCAAAAAAGGGTTTTTTGGCCAGAAATTGCCAAAGTTTGGTGCCATATATCCCGAAAACTGTGAGTTTTGATGTAAATATAGGATACTAGTTTGGTAAACCACGTTGTTCTTAATACGATACGCTATAAAAAACACGAAAAAACCGACAGTTACAGATCGAAGGTCATTGGGAGCTAGGAGCCCCTTAACGGTCCATTTGAGACATGGATTTCACACAGTGAATATGAATATTCCCGATTTCTAAAGCGAATATCTGTAACGAGGGGATCCGGCGCCGACGGACCGAAGTAGTAGACATAGGACGATGTGTCGGAACTTTGAAATGAGCCTGCGCCGGACACGTATTGTGTCGCCCAGAGGCATCTCTAGGCCATGTAGCGCCCGTGTGCAAACATTACTGTAGCGCCCCCTAGGAAGCGCGCGCGCCGAGTGGGGCTCCGCAGCGGGCGGCGCTCGGCGCCCCCTAGGACCGCTGCGCCCGTGTGCAACGCACACCCTGCACCATAGGTAAAGACGCCTGGTGTCGCCGAAACGACGGGAGATGGAGTCAACGCGTTCTAGAATGGTACGGTAGACCCCCGGCAACATGGCCGGACGACATAAAAAAATTCGCAGGGCGAGCTGCGGCAAATCGGGCTGAATGGAAGAAAATTTGAGAGGCGTATACCCAACCGTGGGCGCATACACGCTGAAGAAGAAGAAGGCGAATATTCCCAGCTCGGGAATATTCCTAAATATTTCCCATACAAATCGAGAACTTTCGGGAATATTGCCGGGAAGGCGCGTCTCTCTCTACTCGTATCCTAAGTGATTTCAATGAGGTTTCCGCGCTCATGCTGACGTCCTGACACTTGATGTGCTTACGCAAGGGAGACTGGCATGCATCAAGATTATTCCGATTTAAATACATCAATAACACGTTCTATAATTGGGACTCGTGCTACGCCATGGTACAGTCGCCATCAGATAAATCGGAGCGGCCATAATGCTCACAAATATCTGCACACGTCTCTATTGTTGAGGCATCGCCGTCTTAAACGTGTTTTTGTGTTATGTTTATGAGTTTTGTATATTGTTATGTATTTGTCTGCAAGGTATTTCTAAATATGGGCCTTGTTGCCTGACTCAAATAAATAAATAAAATTAGAGTCGAGATCTCCAATATCTACACAGACATCCTTTCAAAAATATCTACACATACGTCTTTATCTTATGTCACTTGTCAGTAACAATAAATACTGTGTACCTACTCATTAGTACCAAACTTATCTAAAAGCACCGTTTTTTTTTTTTGTTTTTTTTTTTTTTATAATGCACAAATACATTAAACGTCAAGAAGTTAATATTAGATTAAATTTAATTAATTCTAATTTATTTATGTTGACAAAGCCAGTCAAAGAGTTAAATTATTTCAAAAATTCATTCCATCCTTTAATATGTATTTGTGTAATCCCATCACGTTTTAATCTGCTTCTATTGTAAAGATAACCATAAAACTATTGATCTACACACAACAATAGACTTATCATCTCGACATACCACGCAAACAAAGGTTCTTTATCTTGCACGTGCAAGGTCCTTTTATGTGCAAGCTTGTGCATTTTCATTTTAATGTATTAGATTTCCTGTTCTATATGAATAGTATTCGGTAGACGGGTTCATGACCTCATTTGTAAGTCGAATCAATTTTTTACGTTAACGTATGGAGCTGTCTAAAAAAGGTTTGGTCGAGCGACATAGTCGTCATTTGCTTTTGAATGGAGATCGCCCGTACCTATTTTTTCTATTGAAATCTATTGAATTATTAGGTTTGGAGGATTATAAAAAACAGAAGCCTAGTGGTTTACAATGCTGTATAGCTTGTTAGTAAAGGGTTGTATACAAACTTATGTACACCGTGATTAAAGAGCTGTGTTACCAAAAGGGTTTTATGTACGGTGTCTTTTAACAAGCCCAAATATTCGAGGTCCAAATAGAATTACAGATGATAATACTAAAAAACAAACTTTAAGGCAACTTCCGCTCGCGAGAATGCGCTGTGCTCAGCGGAAGGCGAGGCAGTCGACTATAATTATCAACACAACGAATCCTCAAGTCACTAAAAGGTTGGCGACATGCTTGTGTTTCTTCAGGAGCCACTAGCGTCCATAGGTGTTCGCTGACCATTCGCTGGCGATATGATTGCCACCACTTTACTGTACTTAATAATTAACCACTTAGAAAAGTTGGAAAACCCCCGACATTTCATCATTCAATATCTCAAAAGTGGCTGAACCGATTTTGTTGAAACGTAGCCAAGAACCATCTCGATCACGTCAGCTTTCGTACAAGAAACCGCATTACAATCTGTCCATTCGTTTAGGAGCTATACGATGGCACAGATACAAAGACACGTCAAACTTATAACCCCTATTTTTGCGTTAATTAAATAGGTACCCAGCGAAAGCAGCAAAAAATATAAATTAACTAGCTACTGAAAAGTCAGAAAAATATCGATCAATAATTATGTCTTTATTTTGGTTCATTAACTGGCTCTATAATATTCAAGATAAATCATACAAAAAAAGATGATGCATGCTTCATTTAAATCTACGACGAATTGAGAACCTCCTCATTTATTGAAGTCGGTAAAAAACAGGTACACACAGGAACTGGGTCGATTTGTGTAAATTGCCTCCTTAAATGTATTTTATTTACAAAGTGCGGGCTAAGTTTTCTGATCTTACATTAAAACCTTATAGTCACATGTATAACATGTATTACGTACCTGTCTCAATTTACGATCGCGCGGCGCCTTATTCGGCCAATGAATTCGCGACATCAACGCGGTATATGGTTTTCGTGAGTTCGTTTACATGTCTGTGCGTCGTTAGCTCCTAAACTGCGTGGGTTGCGACGGCGTGTCTGACATGTATTGTCCACAGTTGCCTTTTTGAGTGCGGAGGCATTCCCTAATAGTTTCATCATTGCTTTGACATTTAAGTGTTGAAAAAAGGTTGGCTGTGTGAATCAGAAGTCGCCATTCATTGATGTGATGTGTAAGCCAACTGATGCATGTTTCTAGCAATATTATAGTAGTAGAGGTGTAATGACGTAACGTGTCGTACGCGCGGTGGGACAGTTTAACTGTCATTTGTCCATATAAAAATTTGACGTTTAGATCTACCTAACGTGCGTACAATGCGTGACGTGATCGACCCGCAGAAATAAAATTCGACTGTGATGCTATTTTGTGACACATATTACATCGAGCGTGTATCATTGCGAGTTAAAACCAGGCTGAGACTAAAACGTTTTTGAAGTGAAAACTTCTTTAGCGGCGCTGAGCACTTTTTGGGATGGGGAAAAATTGTTAAATACGCGACAGATTTTTGTGACGTCAGATGTGAAGGAGGTCACAAACTTTTATATTTTGCTGCTAGCCGATTCGACTTCATTCAAAACTGAACGCTATTCGTAAGACTATAAAGCCGTTAAACACTTTTTGCAATAGCTATTTGTAATTTTGTTCACGCGTCCTTCACCGTTTTGCTATTGAGCAAATTCGAATAGTTCGAATTTGGACGTTATTCCTAAAGAGATAAAGCTTTGAAAAATATTTACCACCGGCAAAAACAAATTGATATTTTGTTCACCGCCGCCGTCCGCTGCTCTTGCAAATTCGACTAGTTCGAATTTGGACGTTATTCCTAAAGGGATAAAGCTTTGAAAAATAATTGGCAATGGCAAAAACAAATTGGTATTTTGTTCGCCGCCGGCGGCGGGCGAGCCGGCCCGTCGCACCCAACGCGCCCGCGGCCCGTCCGCCTAAATAATTGATAATTGTTTATAAATTTGCGCCAAATTCATTTTTAGGGACACCGTAAGATGTCACGTGACCTGATCGAAAAATTGTTACAATGTTATTGAGTTTTCACTTCTGCCGGCACTCCCGGAGTGCAACCCGGTCTTTTTTTTAAGTCGTTGATACAGAAGGCTAGTCTTAGGCTAGGCCAAGCTCTAACTCAGGACACGAATACGAAATGCATCAATTCCAAAAATGTGAAAATAGACACGGTTAAAATAAATATTATATACGGTCACAAAACAAGGCCAATCAATGTCCTCATCGATGGTCGGGAACTATTGGCGACTTCTGTTACCAGCTACTTCTAACCCCCTGGGATGTTCTTGGCTTTTTTCCTCGCGGTTGTGTGAGACCTGCCAGAACAACAACCTGATATGTCTCTCGATTATAGGAGACCAGACCGAACGTTCCCAACCATTACCAACTTCTCCAAGTTGTCCACGTGAAAATTGCAATGAAAGTAACTGTAAAAAAAAAATTGCCCACGTACAGACGTGCCCATCCTTATGAAACCACCTAATGCATGTTTCTTGCAGCTTTTAGTGCGTGGAATGTTTTTGTAACACTCTCGTTCATGATTCGTGACCGATAATGCAAATCAGCTCCAATCATCTCTGCCCTACCACAACATTCTCACCTCCGATACCCTAACCTAATATTAGCAACAATTGAACACAAACAACATGTAATACTTGAGCTACGCAACCTTAAGATCATATCAATAGCGTGTAAAAACTTAAAAATCCAAGGACTTTCATACAATTACAATTGCGTGTGGGAACTGGCCATTAGGTATAATTGTTTATTGTTTCGCTACTGTTTAAACAATCGTTACATTGCGAAGTAGGAAGCGTGACCCTAAAAGACGTCTGAGAATTTGATAAGTTCATTTTCGGTTTGGCATGACCCTGAGCGGGCCCTTGTCAAGACGGCTTGTGATTGGTCGAAACGCGCGTGTGACACAGCTTATTTTAATTAGGGTTGAACATTTTTTAATACGTGCTGAAACGTGTGTTATTTAATCTACAAGTATTACTTACTGCTCCGATTCATATTTACGATTTTCAGTGATGCGGCTACGTGGGTATAGGTATCTACTAATAAAGACTCTTTGATCAGCTAACCAGGGGTTCCTAAAGTGTGGGCCGCGGCGCCCTGGGGCGCCGTGGGACGCTGCTGTTTGTCAATGTATAATTTTAAAAATCTGTTAAAAAAACATCTACAGTGCACGTAAAAGCTGATACAAATCGATAAAAAAGTATCCTGATAAAGTTATGCCCAATGTTACATCTGTCTCTCTGTCTGTTAACTCTTCACGCTTAAACCGCTGAACAGATTTAGATGAAATTTGGTAAAGAGATAGTTTGAGTCCCGGAAATCATCTCCTAACCTAAGGGGGTGAAATGGGGGGCGAAAGTTTGTATGGAGCTACGATATAAACGAGTTCCACGCGGACAGAGTCGCGGGCAGGAGCTAGTTGTTAATAAAAGGATAATTCACACTAGATATTATGTTCCTTGGCCATCACGTACCGGCGCCGACGCCTATGTAGAAAAAGTTTTCTCACTATGTTTGGCTAATGAGCGCCGCAAGTATCATCTTCAAGTTATGTAAATCCCTTGGACACCGAAGTGCCCATTTGGGCATGCCACGTCAGACTCGCATGAGTTGTAGGCTCGAATCGTCGCGGAATGGGCCCGCCGACCTCAGCCCTCGGTGCGGTTCAAACAATAAGCGATTAGCGATTTCAACTTTAACCCTTAACACATTCACTGCTTCACGCGCTACGCTCGTAGCCGATCCCGTGGTTGTCCTCGTATGTAGCGGAAAGCGACAACGGCGTAGGCGCCCGCTAGGCGGGTTCCTGGCATTGAAAGTGTTAACCAGGCAGAGAGTACCTCAATTGTTCATTGGTTTTGCCTTATCATAGAGAGCTAAAGTACGAAATAATGTGGTCCAAAGCGTAATCACGTAACGTTTCGAACGCGCGTTAGGAGGATATAGGAGATGGTCTGTTGGAACTCTCATATACAATACACGTCTGGATGGCATCTAACTGTTCGCAGACAATCAACGACAAAGGAAAGGTCGAATATATATTTTTTGATGACGCCGACCCTAGAAATTATGCGTTTGCCTTGTTGTGACAGGAGTGGCTGGCTAACCCTAACTTGCTCTAAAATACTGCATTGCATGGGTGGCAGTAGAGTTGGCAAGTTGTGTGTAAGTAGACGTAAGAAGTTTAGGTTTCGCTTTTCGTAAGTAGCGTTGGGTCGAATAAATTAGCAAAATGATTTTCAAACAGCTCGCTAATCGCTCCCGCTACCGCTCATAACTCGCGTCCTCTGACCAGTCGTCCTTTAGCCTTCCTATTCGGGCGCGATGACACCTGATCCGTATATAAGGCAGATTTCACATTAACCTGTTGCATCGAGCATACAAATCAGCTGTCATTTGTCACGGCCGTTTAGGCTGCGGTTTGGTGTGGGCGGCTTATTTAGTTAATGTACTGTTAATTTAGTTAATTAGGTAGTTTGTACAAGTTGGCACGTTTCATGCTATTGATAAGATCAATGCCAACTTAGAATAATGTAGGTGTACTTAAGTGATTATAAGGTACGAGTAAACGTCAGAGTGCTCGACGCCGCTGCGGGATGGGCACTTATGTCAAAGTGAGATGGCTTAAGGGGATGCCTTGATTCGAGTCGAACACGCCCCCTAGACAAAGACACGCTTATGCCTTCCGCGCACTAGAAAAAGAGATGTAACACTCTTCGGGAATGGCTTTTTTGGACAAATTTCGATAAATACCTAACTTAGTGAAGGTTTATTAAAATTTCATAAAGTGAGATTTTAGATGAGATAAAATAGTATCGTATTTACTTGATTGTGTCGTAAAATAATGTATCGTTTGAGTAGGCTGAGTAAAAAAAGGAAAATAGAGACACAACTTTGGATTTTTTTTCTATCGAGGAAATTTTAAGCAATCATGTATCCATAAAATCAGATGAACAATCATGTAGTCAGGAATCATATATCTGAAAGTCAGACCTTATTGTTTCTTAATCTAGTCAGAACGGCGTTTCACAGCACTTTCCATTGCACCGCCGACAACCATACAAAACGTCTTTTGACATTCGCAGGCTAACCGCGTGATATTTTAAGAAGTTTATATTACGAGAACAATATTTCTTTGCTATTCCGCTAAAAAAACGTGCTGGTCTATCAGTGAAGATAAGATGCAACTATTTGCGTATAAACATGCAAAAAATTACAGCAAACCACCACCAATATTAACAAAAACCTCGACACGTGTTTCGCCTCTCTACGAGGCATCATCAGGAGTTGCTGGCAGGAGATGTTGCTTGCGCCACGTCCACTGAGCAAATGAGCCGCCCGGAGTCGTCCGCCATATTTATATTCTGTCCCCCCATACTACCATTCATGCGTGAAAGAGATGGAAGAACACGTAGTAACGGTGATGACGCAACATTCAATTGTTCGTTAATAATAACGCCTCTATTGTTGTACCTAATTATTTCTAGTTGTTCTAGAACACTTAAACGCAATCCTTTTTCGCAAACATGCAAGATGTTGTAAGAATGATTGTCAGACAACGCATGGTTATTCTCCAATAAATGTTTTGCAAAATTAGACTTGTCCGGGTGATTATGCCGGTACGACGCAACATGTTCTTTATACCTAGTGCTAAAACTACGGCCTGTTTGTCCCACATAAACTTTATTGCAATTAAATATATTATTGAATTGCAATAAAGTTTATGTGGGACAAACAGGCCGTAGTTTTAGCACTAGGTATAAAGAACATGTTGCGTCGTACCGGCATAATCACCCGGACAAGTCTAATTTTGCAAAACATTTATTGGAGAATAACCATGCGTTGTCTGACAATCATTCTTACAACATCTTGCATGTTTGCGAAAAAGGATTGCGTTTAAGTGTTCTAGAACAACTAGAAATAATTAGGTACAACAATAGAGGCGTTATTATTAACGAACAATTGAATGTTGCGTCATCACCGTTACTACGTGTTCTTCCATCTCTTTCACGCATGAATGGTAGTATGGGGGGACAGAATATAAATATGGCGGACGGCTCCGGGCGGCTCATTTGCTCAGTGGACGTGGCGCAAGCAACATCTCCTGCCAGCAACTCCTGATGATGCCTCGTAGAGAGGCGAAACACGTGTCGAGGTTTTTGTTAATATTGGTGGTGGTTTGCTGTAATTTTTTGCATGTTTATACGCAAATAGTTGCATCTTATCTTCACTGATAGACCAGCACGTTTTTTTAGCGGAATAGCAAAGAAATATTGTTCTCGTAATATATCATGGACTTCCGCAAAGTAACGCCTGATTCAATAAATTATTTAAGAAGTTTAGTTAGTTATTAGTTTGGCACGTGATGCTTTGGGAAAACGATTAATCTCAAATTATCCTAGTTTAAAGTTTATTCTAGGAAAGGGGGAATTTCGCGCAAATGAAAAACCAGTTTATGAAAGTGTGTTACATAAGTTTCTTAAAATATCTCGCCGTTAGCCTTAGAATGTCAAACACGTTTTGTATGGTCGCCGAACCACCCCTCTTGGTTCGAATTTAACCCATATCGTTTTGACTTAAAGTGCCCATGCCATATACTAGTACAGCGTGGAGCATACGCACGTTTACTTTTCGTATTTTATAATTCAGCTAGTGAATTATAAAATGCACACCCGCAGAGGCGTCTCTAGCCCATGACGCGCCCGGGTGCAATTATTACCGTAGCGCCCTCTAGCACCCCCCCTAGCGCGCGCTAGCGCCAGACTCGAGGCGAGTGGAGCCCTGTGAGTGGCGCTCGGCGCCCCCTAGGACCATGCGCCCGGGTGCAACTCACCCCCTGCACTATAGGTAAAGCCGCCCCTCCCGCGAATTACAGAGACCCAGCACGGCTGTCATAGGACGGCCCGCGAGATTATCCGTCTCTTTCTAATCACTCTAATTAGAAAGAGACAGCCAGTCTTTCTCGCCGCGACGCATCTCGCGGGCCGTGTTGTGATAGCCGTGTGGGTGGAGCCGCGAGATAAACTATAGCCTATGTCCAACCGGGAGCTCCATTCTATGCAGGGACTGATTTCGGTTACGGTTTTACCGGTATGAAACCGGTATTCCATTACGGTATCGTAATGGTGTAAAAGTTACGCGCGCCGCGCCAACATAACGGTACCGTAACCGATTTGGAATATCGGTTAGGTACCGTTACCGATTTAAAGGTAACCGAAACCTTTGTAATACCGATTCAAGACTGGTATTCAAAAGGTTACCGAAAAAAAAATTGAACTTACACTTAGAGCCTTATCACACTTGCGATTTCCAAGCGTATTTTGTATGAAGGCGATCACGCAGCGTGTTCGCCGCGACTGATAATTGTATAGAAAACACGCTCGCAAATCGCAAGTGTGATAAGGCTCTTACACTCACAACTTCTTCCAATAGGAACGAACGAACGAATCAGAAAGTATCAGAACAGAACCGACAAAACTGAAAGACAAAACGGCAGCGCCGGTGGCTTGGCAACGACGCCAAAATCGAAGTATCTGTAACCTTCAAAAAGCGGTTTCGGTACCGAAAAAAATAAAGGTTACCGTTATATTTCGATAGCGAAATATAAAGGTTCCGCTACCGAAACCGCTATTTGAAAACCGACATGACGTCATATCGGTTATAAAACATATCGGTATTTTTCGGTTATGCAGTCCCTGATTCTATGTGATGATAGAATTTTGAAATCTGATGAGTATGAGTAGTTCCGGTGATTACAACCCACATACAAACTTACACCCTTACATTTTCAAAGACTTCGTCTTTATACCAGTATACAGAATGGACCTTCAGGCTGGGCCATACTACTATTCTAAAAGCGAAAACGTGGCTGTCTGTCTGTCTGTCTGTTACCTCTTCACGCTTAAATCGCTGAACCGATTGAGATGAGCTTTGGTATGGAGACAGTTAAGTGGCAGTGCGCGGGGCACATAGCACTTAGAACCGATGGCCGTTGGGGCGGAAAGGTTCTCGAGTGGCGACCACGTACCGGAAGGCGCGGCGTGGGTAGGCCCCCACAAGGTGGACTGTGTAAAGGTTGCGGGAGTCCGCTGGATGCGGGTGGACCAGGACCGGTCACTTTGGCACTCTTTGGGGGAGGCCTATGTCCAGCAGTGGACGTCTTTCGGCTGATATGATGATGATGTTTGAATCCCGGGGAAGGACATAGGATAGCTTTTATCCCGGAAATCATACGCGAACGGGGGGTGAAAGTTTGTATGGAGCTACGATACTCGTATAAACGAGTTCCACGCGGACGGAGTCGGGGGCAGAAGCTAGTAGGCTATATGTTAGTCCGTGGCTTCGTTTTGGTACTCAGTAATACGCGGATGGATCCATTCAGGCAGCTTTAGGTTTCTTCAGCCGTCAACACGGCGAATCCTCAAACATATCAAGGGTCGGCAACGCCCATGTTACTCCTTTGGAGTTGCATGCGTCTATAGGCTGCGGTGTCCGCTTACCATCAGGCGGGCCGTACGCTTGTTTGCGTACGTTTGTTTGTTCTAAATCGACCTAGTCCCAAACTAAGCAAAGCTTGTACTATGGGTACTAGACGACGATAAACATACTTAAATAGATAAATATATACTTAAATACATAGAAAACATCCATGACTCAGGAACAAATATTCGTGCGTCACACAAATAAATGCCCTTACCGGGATTCGAACCCAGGACCTCTTGCTTCGTATGTCAATACCAACTAGGCTAAAGCTCGCTCCACACTATGGGACATCATACAGGACGCGGTTATGCGGTAGAACGAGACGTAAATATGTCTTACTCCCTTTAACGCAGTTGCGTCCTGCATAATGGGCCATGATGGCCCATAGTGTGGAGCGGGCTTTAAGCGGTCGTCAAACTAGGTTTATAATCCTATATGCACGGTAATAAGTACCATCCAGTTATCATGTGCCCGTGGTCATATTAAAGCTATCAATTTGGTCTACGTGAGACTGCAGAGCTGGGCAATAATCAAGGATAGGACAAACGCCCGTCATTTTGAAAACTTAACCCTGTTCTGTACAGTAGATTCCTTATATTAATAAAAAAAAATAGGTACTAAATAAGAATAAGAATAGTTTATTCGTGACAATACAAAACAAAGGACAAAAGTAATGTTTTATAAATTTATTTTAAGTACCATAAAACCATAATTTATATGTTTCCAGTGACAAATTATTCAAATGACGATGATTAAGGCGATAAATCACTTTCGCCAATGGAAAAGAATGACCACAATTTTTTCCAAATTTTAAAATAAAAATTAATTAATAATTATTTAATTTTAATTTTAAATATAATTAAGAAGTCTCTACTGTACAGAACAGGGTTAATTTTTCAAAATGACGGGCGTTTGTCCTATCCTTGGCAATAATAATCGGCTTTCGAGCAGTGAAACTAACATAAGCAGTATGAAGAGTTACACATACCTACAGTAGCTGCCGCAGTCGCCCCGTCCGCGTATTAGAAAGGAAGAAAATAAAGATAGATAGATAAATCATTTATTTGGCATTTTGCAACAAAAATAAAAAAAATACAGAATAAAAGAAACAGGAAAAAAAACAACGATAAAAGAACAAGTAAAACAATTGTGGTACGGAAACAGAATTATAAATTAAATTTAAGGCATACTTGTGCGTTGCAATACTGCCAAAAAGGTACTAGCTCAGTTTTGCTTTGCTCGTGTGAGCGTAAAGGAGAAAGAAAGACGTCCA
Source organism: Epinotia ramella (assembly GCA_947578815.1). Lineage (NCBI taxonomy): Eukaryota > Metazoa > Arthropoda > Insecta > Lepidoptera > Tortricidae > Epinotia > Epinotia ramella. The sequence continues at coordinate 19,155,433 of OX388220.1, read as the reverse complement.
CTGCTGGACATAGGCCTTCCCCAAAGAGTGCCACAACGACCGGTCTTGCACCTGCATCCAGCGGACTCCTGCGACCTTTACCAGGGGCCGTAGACAAGGTAACAAACGACAAGCGCTAACGCCAATAGAAAACTAATAAAATGTATGGGAATGACAGATGCCGACGAAACACTTTTCGTTAACATCTGTCATTCCCATACATTTTATTAGTTTTCTATTGGCGTTAGCGCTCGTCGATTGTAACCTTGTCTACGCCCCCAGGTCATTAGTCCACCTTTTGGGGGACGCTCACGCTGCTCGTTCCGAGCTGCGTTTTACGTGCACATACAGGCTGATAATGACGATGATGATAGATTGAGTCCTCGTACTTGTCATAATACATGTACTGTGGCCAGACGGATATCACATGTAATGGCGATCAGAAGCGACTGCAGTTTTTGCGAAAGATCTCACGCGTCGGACTCGCGTCCAAGGTGACAGTTTTTGCCTGCCAAGTGGCGGCTGTATTGATTTTAAACGTTTGCTTTAATAAAATGGCTCCTAATGTTTTTTGTACGATCGATACAGATCTGGCCACTTATTCTGAAGGAGTGTTGAAGGAGGGGGGGGGTTTGTGGGGGGCATTTTTTTTAAAAGGAGTCTCACTCCGGAGTGCAACCCGGTCTTTTTTTGCAACTCATCCTAGTATTATAAAGAGAAAAAGTCGGAAAGGTAGGTTGTAGTTTTCGAAAATTCCGTCACCTGTATCTAGAATGGACTCTAAGTGCAAGGCCTGAGTGGACGCCCCGCTCAGAGCGGAGCGTGCAGCGTCCATATAAAACAAATGCAATTTATATGGACGCTCGACGCCCCGCTCTGAGCGGGGCGTCCACTCAGGCCTTGCACTAAGGACGGACAAAGGGTATATTTTATACCGTAGCTACGCAGCGATCTTTGTAAGCAATATCCGCGAGCTGGGCGAGCAGAAAATTGAAATTAAAATTCGATTTCAATTTCAAACCAATCTGAATATTACATCGATTTTTGACAAGTATTGAATCGTATCTCCTACTTTTGCACTACAGATAGAATTATAAGTCAAACGGCTATCGGTTCTTCAATCTTTTATCTCCATATTTCTCTACCGGATTTTGCAAGAAATGAATACTTAATTTTGTATGATTTTTTTAAACATTGTCTAAAAAAACACTTACTTCGTATCTCTCGAAATCTACATATTTGGGTTCGTCTGTGACGTCTCTAAAAACTGGTCCAGGGTTTTCATTTTAAACCAATTAAAACAAAAGTTATGGCCAGAAAACCAGTTTTTTGGCCTAATATTGTTCAACTTTGATGCCAAATATCTCGAAAACAATGAACTTTGAAGTAAATATGGGATACTATATTGCTTAAAGTCGTTGTTGTTAATATAATAAGCTACAAAAAACATTAGAAAACTAAGGGATTCAGATCGAAGGTCATTGGCGTATGGGAGCCCCTTAACCAAGATGGTTTGTATATGATTACAACGCTTTAATGCGCGTCCGTCCATCCGAGATCATCTTGTATTGAAGGGTAGATCTGTAACCAGGGACCGGAACCGCTTAACCTTACACGGGTTTTTAAGCGGGTTTTCTTAACGCTTGTTTTGAGAAACCATATCATTCCGGTTAAGCTTATTAAGGGTTAATTGCATGAACGGTTAAGCCGATCGTTTGAGTTAATTCAAGTTAACTCAAATCCCAATGAAAACCCTGTTTAAGGGTTATAGCGGTAAGCGGTTCCGGACTGAGCGTAAACTAAATGTATCTTAATCGACATAGTTATTCAGTTCATTTTGGCTTGAAATGGCCGCGCCGTTCATTTGAATTAATTCAAATTAACTCGAAACCCTATCAAAACCCTTTCCAGGGTTTTTAACTTATAGAGCATTAAACGTAATCGATATTGGTCCTAAGCGTTATACAGATACGATTCAATTTTTAAATGAGGATCGCCGAATCGAGCTAGCCACCTGCCGCGCCTCACTGCGCAGGCGGCGGTGGTGTCTGTCAAAGCTTTTAAAAAGGCACCGCTACTATTTTTGCGTCACACAAATTTACTACAAGCTGCCTTAGGAAGAGATGCCATAATCGCCTGAACATATTGCACCTGTTTCGGCAATTTGTTTGTTTACCTATGAAGTTCGTTACTTTCATTGCGAATAGCAAACTGATGCACATAGTAATCGTGTCTCGACCGTCTCGTCTTGATGCGAAAAAAGTAACTTTGACCTTGACCTTTGTTACATCGACACGCGCGCGCCAACTAAACCTTGTGCCGGCTGTACACACTGGGCCAACGTTGGCGCGGAGCAGAATTACTATGAAGAAGAAGAAGAAGAAGAAGAAGCAAACTTTATGCGTTTGTTGCGTGCGTGCTCTATGCGTTAGAGGAAAAGGGCTTTATTTCGTTCTCATGCGTTTGCATAGCTGCATCCTGCTCACGCGCCAACGTTGGCCCAATGTGTACAGCCGGCAGACATTTATTAAGTTGGTCTTGTTGGTTTGGGTGGGGGTGGTTGGATATATGCCCACTTATGCGTGAGAGTTTTTGTAATTCATTAATTTCATTATATTGACTACTGCAGTATTCTTTTTCATATTTAACCATATGGCCGGCAGAAGGCCGGTTACACGACTCTATTATAAAGCGGCCAAGTGCGTGTCTGACCACGCACAACGAAGGGTTCCGTGCCTATTAAAAAGGTCGTATCGTTACTGAAATCGAATGGCACTTACGTCCTTTTCTTTAACGAAGGCAGTTTTTTAGAAATATCTCGATAACCTTTCAACCGATCTTGTTCAAAACAATCTTTGCTGAAAGAATGTAATAAGCCCTATATCCATGTTTTTTTTCATATTTTTAAAATACACGGTTCAAAAATTAGAGGGGGGGGACGACACAATTTTAGTGACTTTCGGGGCGATTATCTCCGACTCTATTCACTTAATCAAAGAAATTGCTGAGAAACCTTATATTTATTTTGAAAGGCCTATCGATTGATGTGCCACACGTGGCCTTGTAATGAAAAAAAAATTTTTTTGACCTTCAGTTTAATGTATGGAGTGCTCCTAAAAAAAATTTTTCTTGGAATTTAATTACAAAACTGTAAATATTCTACTGTTTTATCGGCGTGATTGATTTATATACCTATGCCGAATCACGGCTTTCTAGTATTAAGGGCCACTGAGCTAAGCTTAAGCCGCAGACGGACGGAGAAATGGACAGACGGACATGGCGAAAATATAAGGGTTCCTTGTTGACTAGGGAACCCTTAAAAAAAATTGAACTGTTATTATTAAAAAAATGCCCTATTACGTAAAGCAACATTGATAACTCACAAATCCAGTGCAACTACATTTGAAATTAATAAATCTACTTCGTTTATTATTATTTGACCAACTGTATTCATATTAAACACATCACATCACCATACCTTCAAGTTCAGTCGCAGTCGGATAAAAAAAAATAACAACTCTAGCACAGTCTGGTTTCTGGCTTGTATGCTGCTGGCTCAGATTATTTTTGCGACTTTGCCCACTAAAAATTAAACGTACTACGTATTATGTTTTCAGATTCAGATTCAGATTCAGATTTTTTATTGGTAAATACATTTACATGTCATAACATCAAATTATTTCAATGCTGATTATTAAATCAAAATTGCTGAGAAACCTTATTATATTTATTTTATTTTGAAAGGCCTATCGATGGATGTGCCACACGTGGGCTTGCAATAAAAGAAAATGATTTTCAGTTTTATGTATGGACTGCACCCCTAACAATTTTTTTTTTTACACATTTCATTACAAAACTATGTAGCGGCTAACAAAATACGTATCATCAAATTTTTATTCAAATACACCTTATAGTATTCGAGTAAAATGCCTGTCACATACGGACGGACAGACAGATAGACAGACAGACATGACGTATCCATAAGGGTTGCGTTTTTTGCCATTTGGCTACGGAACCCTAAAAAACATACAAACGAGGACAATGTTTTTTTGGCCTGTTTAATGATTTCTGATATATTACCAGATTTAAAAAAAAGGTTTTGCCTAGTGGCTATTTAGGCATGTTTCACGGTTTTAACTATTTGATTAAGTACCTACTTATTTGAATTCTCCGCTCTAAACCGTACCGTTCTTACCCCACCCAACATACCTACCTTATGTAAAATTATTGGAACTGTAAAAGGCCTCCACAAAAATATCCAAGACGTGTTTATTTTTAATACTACGACGGTGGCAAACAAGCATACGGCCTGTCTGATGGTACGAAAACACCGTAGCCTATGGACGCTGGCGACTTCACAAGAATCACAATCAGAGGGGCTACCGCGATACGAAAACGAATTTGGTTCGTGTATCGCCCTCTCTGTTGCACTTGCCAGTTCGAGCGACAGAGAAGGAGATACTCGAACGAAGTTCGTTTTCACTTCGCGGTAGCCCCTCAGGTTGCCGGCCCTTTATTGATATTTAGGCTCCCGTAGCCAAATGGCAAAAAACGGAACCCTTATGGATTCGTCATGTCTGTCTGTCTGTCTGTCCGTCCGTATGTCACAGGCATTTTACTCGAATAGGGCTTATTAAATTCTTTCAGCGAAAATTGTTTTGAACAAGGTCGGTTAAAATGTTTGTGAGATATATCTAAAAAACTGCCTTCCTTAAAGAAAAGGACGTAAGTACCATAAAATTTCAGTAACGATACGACCTTTTTAATAGGCACGGAACCCTCGTTGTGCGTGGTCCGACACGCACTTGGCCGCTTTTTTACTCGCTCGTCACCGGCCCCAGGAAGGGGTAAAGAAGTGTGCCAGCGTCATACCAGTAAGTAAGCGGTTAAATTAAGCCAATAAAAACCCTTTCATAACCCCTACAAAAACCCTTAAAAACCCCTTCAAATAACCCTATCAAAACCCTAACCCAAAACCTTGAGGTTATTTAGGCTTAACTCTGTTGAAGGGCTTAACCCGTATATAAGTTAAGCTGAGGATACGGTAACCCAAACAAGCGATTAATCCTCGAACGGCTTAAGCCTTTCGAACGGATTAAGCCAAAGAACGGGTTTTCCGGTCCCTGTCTGTAACACAATTTTATACTAAACTAGCTTCTGCCCGCGACTCCTTCCGCGTGTAACTCGTTATATATACAAACTTTCACCCCCATTTCACCCTCTTAGGGGATAATTTCCGGGACAAAAAGTAACCTTCCCCGGGACTCAAACTATCTCTACATTTAAATTAAAGGTATGTGAGTATGTATGGCATACGCATTATGCCATACATTATACAGTTTTTTTACTATGTATCTACATTCGCCATAATTCATAGATAAACTACCATCAATATTTCTCCTTAATGGGAGATCAATATTCTTGCCCCAGGTCAATGTACTGATGCAAAAACTTCCACATTTAATAGAACAAAATAATTTAAAAAATATTGTGTTTTTTGTCAAAGTCGATACCCCAGCTAATCAACCTTCGATGATCAAGCTATTCCTACACTATTACTCAATCTCAAATGAACTGTATTACTTAATTCTAAAGTGTATATTCATTTGACCGCATAACTTGGAAGATTAATAGACTAGTACTACGTACAATCTAATATTGATCTTAAAATATGTTATCATAAGGACTATATTTGATTGACTGCAGCTAAAACAGGTTACAATTGCAAATCATAATTTCGTTGACGTAACACTCAGAACGATACGTAATTAATACTCGAGAATCTCTCAATTAAAATTGGATCATAAGCCAATGGTTTAAGATTGATTTTGGGTAAAATGTGATTGGAGTCAGAACACAACAGGTGTGATAATCAAACTGTATGCAATTATCAGTAGAGCTACATAACTAAAACTAGACTTATTTATAAACAAGGCTTATAGCAAAAACCGGACCACGCAACAAAATACCGTATTTTCATAGAAAATAAGGAAAGGCAGTGTTTCAAAGATAACTCGGAAACCTTTGGACCTATCTTGTCCAAAACAGTTGTAGTTGAAAGTATCTAAGGAGCTCTATAATGTCTCTAACTTTTTCATATCTTTTGACTCACGGTTCGGAAATGCCCTTGAGGATTTTGGATAGCGCGCACACTGTCTATTTGTATCAGAGTAAACAAGAGCGAGTGTTACTGGGCGGCCCGGTTTTTGAAGATAGTAGGTACATAAATATTGAAATAAAAAAACCGGCCAAGAGCGTGTCGGGCCACGCTCAGTGTAGGGTTCCGTAGTTTTTGTAATTTTTTTCAAAAACTATTCAACCTATCAAGTTCAAAATAATTTTCCTAGATAGTTTTTATAAAGTTCTACTTGTGAGATTTTTTTCATATTTTTAAAACTTATGGTTCAAAAGTTGGGGGGACACACATTTTTTTTTACTTCTGGAGCGATTATCTCCGAAAATATTAACATTATCAAAAAATGATTTTAGCAAACCCCTATTCATTTTTAAATACCTATCCAACAATATATCACACGTTAGGGTTGAAATGAAAAAAAAGAACACTCCCCACGTTACGTATAGGGGAGGTACCTACACTAATAAAATTAAATAAAAACACTTTTTATTTTACCACTTTGTCGGCGTGATTGATATACATATTAGTACCAAATTTCAGCTTTCTAGTGCTAACTGCTAACGGTTACTGAGATTATCCGCGGACGGACGGACAGACAAAGCGAAACTATAAGGGTGGATTATTTGAGAAATATGACTCGTTAGCGGTTTAGGTATGAATATGTTGACTTCATGTTTTGATTGCAGACCCATACGTCAAAAAATAAAGACATAGAACCGTTTAATGTGATTTTAAGACCAATCTTCGCAATTATTTTCTATCGAGCCGATTTCGTCCAATTATGTATCGAGCCCGTCCACGGTCTTTGAAATATGGTGAATATTTTCCTTAAAAAACTGCTTAAATAACATCAATTTCACCAAATTAGGTCTTGTCAGCCTCTTAAAGCAGCCCTTAAATCTGGTGGCTGATGACTTCACAACATATACCCGTCGTATTTGGGTAAGTACCTGTATTAGAATAAGCAGGAGTACCTGGTTGGTTGACCACTGAGTCAGTCAACACAGTCGACATTAATAATAGATTGTTCAAGTCATCATCATCATCATCATCATCATCATCATCATCATCATCATCATCATCATCATCATCATATCAGCCGAAAGACGTCCACTGCTGGACATAGGCCTCCCCCAAACAGTGCCAAAGTGACCGGTCCCGCGCCACCCGCATCCAGCGGACTCCCGCAACCTTTACCAGGTCATCAGTCCAACTTGTGGGGGACCTACCCACGCCGCGCCCTCCGGTACGTGGTCGCCACTCGAGAACCTTTCCGCCCCAATGGCCATCGGTTCTACGTGCTATGTGCCCTGCCCACCTTGGTCTGTTCAAGTAGCTCCCAGAAATTATGAATGAAATATTATCATTCTTAAGTTTGTGGTTATGGATAATTCTCTTTCCTTCTAAGGTCTTCCTCCGGGGGTCAAAGTTGCACCACGTCCGTAGGAATACCCACAGCTACCCTACACGTGACCCCAGGGCGGTGCTAAAAGTGCAACCACCTGGCAATCGTACTGTCTTTTCGAAGATCTCATGGCTCTAAATACACTGATTTGCCATACGATAAATAAATAAAATTTCCTCTTAAATATTTTTAAAGCGGAATTATTTACCACATTCGGGGAACAGCAATGCGTTCAACAATGCTATTTACTAAGGAATAAACTAAATGAAAACGTATCAACATTGTTTTAAGTTTGAAATTGGAATACATCGATTTGGACTTGATACGTTATTGAATTAAAGATAATAGTGTCCGCATTGTGCACGCACGTGCCGAGGAAATTCCAGCCTTAGTTAGTCAGAAACATTTTCTACTAATCAATCAGGTGTTTGAGAAATACTTATACTATGCTTATACGACTTTATTACATCGCTCAATAGTGACTAGAAGTTTCTTCTACCTGTGAATTAGGAATGTTACGGAGGTGGTTTTATCGGAACCGGACTTTTTAATTTAAATTTATCGTTGTCGGAACCGAAAATAAAAACGGACTCCGAGTAGCGAGTACAGGCCTTCTTGAATTTTAGCGTAAGACAGGTAATTTCATATTCAAATAATGGCGCTTGCTGCGAAGCCCGATGCCCATTCGCTGCATTTAGCTCCGATATAACTCCAATTAAAATTTTCAGTCGGAGGCGGCGGTATGTATTAGGTGTAAAATAAATCGGAAGTTCCGATTAATCAGAATCGGGTGGGGAAGGGCCACAACATCCCTACTACGAATATTAAGACGATACCAAGTACTTATACAAAAGTTGTCTGTCTATATAGCAATACACGGTATATGCCCATATCCTTCCGTAAAACAGGCGCTATAATTTAATACGCTTGACAAGTCATTTTTTTTTGCTCAGCTCTTGAATGGCCTTTCTTTATTGGCAGCGCGTGCAAAAGTTAATATTAAGTATTACATTATTTATAACAAATGGATTGTGCAAGCGCTTGGCCGAGGCTTCACGTGACCTGAAGGCTGGCTTTTACCTCGCCCAGAGGATCAGCATTGCCATTCAACGTGGCAACGCTGCCAGCCTTCGGGGCACACTACCGCCTGGCAGAGACCTGGGGCAGATATTTTACCTTTAGTTTTAGTTTTATTCGTTTTTTTCTTTTTTACAAATGTTATATTATACCTACATGTTATTATAGTATATGTAGTCATATAAAAACTTTATTTAACATCACATTTTACACATAGTACAAATTAGACTTAAAACGTAAACAATATCGTACGAGGCATTACCATTGTGTGCTGCTAAAAAGGGGCTAGACTTAGCATGTCGCAGAACTTGTTCACCAACGCGTTGCGTCATCAGTTCATCACATACTAAGATTGCTAATCTAGCGATACGATTACAATGGCGCATCACATTGTTTTACAACTAGCATTGCGCATCACAACAGCCCCGTACGTCTCCGAGCGTATCCATGTGCCGGTTCCCAAAGAAGAAGACTTGACGTAACAGCTCCCACGATGAGCATTGTTCATAGCCTAATTTAGGGTTTTTGCGCGGGTAATGAAAGTGTTTTATGGTATCCTATGATTTCCTGGTGACCTGGTATGTGTAGCAGCTAATTCAATTTTAGCTCTACCGCAAAGAAACTGTTTTCGAGTGAATTCAGTTCACATTTAGAGTCTGTTGTATAAAACCGTCTCTGATGCGGGTGTAGACTCAAAAATTATTGTTACTCCAAAAGAAAGAAGGCAAAAAAATATGCATAGTGACGAAAATCCCATTCAGATATCTCAAAGAATTACGAAGCTACAATCGTCTTATCTTAATATTGCTTTTTAGAGAGAGAAAACGCAAACGGTGTGTGACGTCACATTACAGGATGCTGCCGGGGGCCGCGTCGACGGCGGTGCCGACCACGATGCAGCGCGGCACGTTGCCGTCTTCTGTGACGTCACATTCTTCCAGCGTCATCGTTTCAATATGAAGTTGCGTTTTGCGAAGAAGGGACAGAACACACCCCTTCTTAAAACTTTGGACACTTATAACTTCGTGATTATTTAACCTTTTGCGTTGATTTTTTCTCCATTTGACTACATTTTTTATCGTTTTTCGAGAAAATATGACATTATTGATTATTTTATTTAGTGTCTACGCCATAATTGTAATAAGTACCGTCCGTTAAATGGGAAATGTGTCTGTTTTCTATGGGATGACAGCTGCCGTGCCGGCGCCATTTAAGTGTGGTTGGTGCAACCCACCCTTAAACTTAATAGTTACCAAGCTTAGATATAAGTTCCAATATACCATTCCTCGAGACGGCAACATTTAACCAAGATGTTGATACAATTATTATTGCTTTTTGACGGTTAGCTTTTACTTAATGTAGCTGTAATATTGATATCCCATCAGACATATTTAGTCTCATCACACGTGGTAACCTTATTTCCGGTTTCTTTAATACACGATAGCAAGTCTAAAGATCACAAGTGACAATAGCGCTATCTGGACCAATGGTTTATAGTTAGTATCGAAACGCCATTCAAAGAAGTTAACCAGAACCCCTGAAAGTAAGAAGATGGTCTCACGTTGATGAGAACATCTGACACAATCGATATGATACAGAGAAAGAATATAATGGAAAAATAAACCATCTTCGTCTGTAGCCCCCGACAGGATGAATGGGGAATGTAATGCAAAAATACACAGCTGCCGTCACTGTCCTCGTAGCTCAGTTGGTAGAGCAGTCTAGCGTTAATAGAAAGGTCGCAGGTTCGAATCCTGTCGGGGGCTACAGACGAAGATGGTTTAGTTTTCCATTATATTCTTTATCTGTATTACGATTATAAAATGATCGGGGTAACTTCCTCGTTAAAAATAACACTAAAACAAAAAATATTTAATTAAAATAATTTGTTTCGTGTTAACTGACACTTTCTCACTCCCATACTTGCCAGAAAGAGACGGATAATTGTCACCGTTATCAAACTGTTCAGATTTAATTAGCTCTGTAATTCATTCCTTGATCACTCCTAAAGAAACATCACCTGCGGAGAACACAATAGCCGCACACGGGCGAGCGTGACACTTTCCACGTTCTTACGCAACCACACAATCCGCGGAAAAACGCTCTAAGAATACCGGCTTTAACTATACATAATACCTTTCGTAGAATCCCAGTGTTGCGCTTACCATGAAGCGGTCATAGGTTAGTTACATGGGATAAAATAGGATAGGAAATTGGGTAAGGCTTAGCAATTGTTATAGGTACTGTACTGGTAGAAAGATTACTTGCTTACTTTTACTGTGTGTGTAGGAGGTATCGGGATTTACCTGAAAGAAATAAAATGTGTTAAAATCTTTGGTGAAAAAAAACATACGGCAACATCTCTCGACAGATAACACGATTCTGTCCAAGACTTTACAAAATCGTAACGATTTATTTATACACGTACATTTGAGTGGGAGCTTCATTACACAATACAATCAGATTTTTACCAAAAATAAGACATTATGCCCATCAGCTGCATATTTTGCAAGGATCTGCGATTTCCGAAAACGACTTAGAGGTCAATCTGCCACTTACATTTAGCATCACAATTTGGTATTAGTATGCGCGCTCTCGTCCTGAGAGTTTAGCTTCGGGCTCATTCTTTACGCGCTCACGCGCCTCACCCCACCCGTCACAATAGACCTCTACGAGGTTACTACGAATCGCGGCGTCAAAATATATTTTCATCACACTTGCTCGAAAAGGGCTTCATAACGCGCAGCCATACAGAGCTGTAATAGCCTGAGTTACGCCCACGGGCGTAATGGTTTTCTTCGTAAATTGTATCTGTTACTCATGCGGCAGTTACAAAGCAAAGAGGTTTTATATCAAATACGATGTCTCAAAACGTACTTATAAATAAATTTAAACTTAAAAACTACTTAAACATGTTTAACTGAATTATTTACAGATTTAATATTGTTAGCGGCATTTCTGAACGCGCCTAATGAATATGGGCGTGTTGGCAACACTGGAGGCATCATGGCGGTCGCGCGTCTACAAGAATGTCTAAGGGTCGATGGCTTGTAATTTATTAATGTGAAATATAATTATAATCTGAGTAACCAGTGCTTTTATTGTTAAAAGTTCAGAAGCGAGATCTTAATTATTCATGCCCATAAAGTGTTTGGCCTGACACATCAAGTTTCGTAAGAAATCGCATAGATCATTTTCGTAAGAAATGACGCGACGCTGCGTATGTTCCTTTTATTGCATTGATATCGATAAAAGCACTGAATTTAAAGTACATCGACTAGTAATTGAGTGCATCAAACGCATGGTGATAATTATCTACTAAGACTTGTGACAAAAGAGTCGCAGACTGTTCTTTGGAGAAAGTCGTAAGTTCAGGGAAATAGCTTCAGAAATGGTGTCTGACTGGTAAAATGTAATGTATCAAACATTAAATTCAGGTATGTTTTATTGCTATGGAAAAGTTAGTGATAATAAGTTATTATTCTCACGTAACGTATTGGAATACTAAAAATGGAACTGGAACGTGGTCTTTATAATATATATGAATGGACTAAGGTTCATTGTTCACAGGAAGCGTACGCTTTGCTCGATTCCCTTCTAATCACGAAAAGAAAACGTGAATTGTGTGTCTGTCTGTGTGTTATGTCAATTCTTACTTCATTCCGCTTGACATATTTTAACCATTATGCATGGTGTGTTGGTGTGTTTTGTGTCTAAGTTTCAGATAAGTAATATGATGGAAACTGACTAAACACTGTGTCAGAAATCCATGGATGTTGGTGCAGATCTGTTGGATGTGTGTTAACTGCCATAAAGGCTTGCAGCAGCAGCTGTCAACCAAAAAAAAAATGTTATGTATAGCGGAGACCAGTGAGCCAACAATTGGAGTTGTAAGGGTCTAAGATATTATATATGAAATGCCTATGTCCAGTGTGGAGTGACATGGATACTTGATTTACCCGAGAGTTAGAGTATGTATGAAACATGACAGTTATAATTATGCTAATTATCTGTGCAGATGACACATATAAGTTTTACAGAGGATAAAGTGAACAAGGGTACTACAGTGGTGTTGGTAGTGGTCTAGTGGTACAGTGGTTTCATTAAAATGAAACGGAAGAAAATCTAACTAATCGAGTTGTCTTAAATATATTGCCCAGACTAAGAGATGTCTGAAATACATATGCATATAAACTGATTATGTGTGTTTAAGTGCTGCACACTGCTAGTTTATTGTGTAGGAAAATATAAGGGATCATATCGGTCATGCTTATTTAAATCTAGACATGTGATCACAATTTAGCGGGATACTACAATATCAAACCAATGAGTTATGGTTTGTATGATTGCGTACCAGTTGTGAATGGTGGACTTAATTACTTGTTATAGTTTCAGATAAGTACAGTTCAATTAAAATAAGAGACAGATTTCATGTTGAAATTTATGGCTGTGTGTTGGAGAAGCAAATGTGCCGGTACAAGTGGTAAGACCAAACAAATACCTATTTCATGTATTTGTTTGTCTATGGTGGAACATTCTAATAAAAGTCAACAATAATGATAATATAATAGTAGCTGGTAAAATGGTTGAAAACCTTATTTATTTATTTAATATTTGTCGATGAGAATGAATAAATTCAGTATTACCTGACTGACCTCGATGGTGAGATGATAGTGACTGATATTGTCTCTATGGAAAAGGTGAATTATTGGAAAGGAACTAAACACTATTATTGTTGTGGTGTCACCAAAACACAGTCACAGTATAGTTTTTCAGGCAGTCTGTTAATTGAAACAAATGCTTAATGTTCCTTTGGTTTAATTGATTGTGATTTACTGTTGACCACAAAATATTATTGGTTATGGTATTCATAAATACTGGTAGTATTAATATGTATAATAGTATGTCATTCTAGTTATTTTGGAATGAAAAATGGTATGAAGTATGTAATGTTGAGTAATTGTACTGTATGTGTGGGTTATAGTATGATTACAGGTACAGTTATGATGTGATGTTGATTTATTATGTGATGAGAAGTCATGCATCATGAGGAGGCAATGCTAGAGCCTGTCTCACACAAGTGGAAAGGAAACAATGGAATGGACCTACCTGTTAACAGGATTGGTCAGTATAACTTAGACTATATGGACACAGAAATAAGTAGAGGTGAGAGACAAAAATGGAATAAAAGGTTAGTTCATTTGTCTGGTTTGATAATGATTACTTAAAATGACTGTGTAAGTTGGACTAATATTTGTTAGTGTCAATCTTGACCTGCGACTGAGGACTTGAGGTTGCGGGAGTCCGCTGGATGCGGGTGGCGCAGGACCGGTCGCTTTGGCACTCTTTGGGTAGGTCTGTTTCCAGCAGTGGACGTCTCTCGGCTGATATGATGATGATGAATCTTGACCTAGACCTACCTCTTGGAAGATGGAAATAAAAACCGCTGTCCAAGTTACACGTTTTGTTAGAGAATACAAAGACTTGATGTTGTCCATGGATATTAGTGGACAATTTGTAGACCTAACTGTATTAATTTAAATGTAACCGGGATGTGATTAGATTGACTTGGATTGAATTACACTTATGTGTATTGGTTGACTAATGTGTAGTCCATGGACGTCCAGTGGACAATTTGTAGACCTAACGGTATTCATTTCTGGGTAACCGGGATGTGAGATTGACTTGGATTGATTTACACTTATGTGTATTGATTGACTAATGTGTATATGTATTATGGGATGTTTAGTGAATGTGGCGGCTATGCTGTTTTTAAGACTCCTGGAGTGTCCTATTGGTTTGAGATCCTAAAAGAATCAGTCCATTCTAAATGACATGATCATGGTGGCGTTGGGATATTATCCTGTTTGATTGATAGCGTCAAGTTGGAATGTGTACCACCGTTAGTGGCTGGCAATGCGCATGTGGCATCATGGGCCTTACAAGCGTCCATTGGTTATGGTGTCCGTTCACATTGCGATGAACCATACTTGAATACTTAGCAATTTGTTTCATGGAGTGCTAATTGGAACAATTTGCATTTCGAAGAGCAGATGTCCAAGTCAGTGAATAGTATACATAGCTACAACTATGCACTTTTACGACGTCGAGTTGTGCAACATTATGGTCCTAATACATCATTGTCAGTGGATCTAATTAGTCAGGGCCAAGTTAACTAAGTTAGCTAGTTGCGTTACTTAAACCAAATTATTGTCGCTGGTTTATATTTTCAGATAGACATATGCGGGTATGTCGGTGGTTGGCAAGTCATTGCCTGTGAGCAACCCAGTTGACAAGACTGGAGCAGCAGCATGTGGACGCTGCTGGTACGAGTATGTTGGAAACAGTGTGGCGAGCAATGTTACAGTTGGCAGTGATAATGACGCATCATGCGTGAGATGGTCGAGCATGTTCAAATGATACGTAATCTATAGCCAACGTAGCAAACTGTAAGTCACTGGGAGTATCAAAACTGCAACTGGTGATATTGGGTCACGAAGTTATTACTCATTAGACGATGATGAGTGAGATGGGTGATGGTTATATATTGACGTAATTATATATTTGATCGCGACGTCAATAGACGGTGATATATTACATACATTTTATCAAGACCTCATTGGACGGTGATATTTTATATTTATTTGATCACGACGTTGAAAGATGGTGATGTAACGTAAAATATTTCACCAAACACGACGTCATGTTATCACAGTTTATTTTATTTATTTGATCACGGATATCACGATGTCTGGATTTCTGGATGAGACTAGCACGGGACGGGGAAGAGAGGCTTATGCTCAGCAGTGGGCGATTAATTGCTGAAAATGATGATGATGATGATGATCACGATGTCATTAGATGGTGATGTATCAAATTGACCTAAACACGACGACATGGGAGAATGGTATAGTATTTTATATATTTGATCACACCGTCAATGTATATATTGTCTTAATTTGATCGTGATGTTATATATTTATTTAATTACGACCTTATAGGATGATGATACATAGTATATTGTATCTATTTGATCACGACGCTTAAGAGCGGTGATGTTTGACGTTTGGTCACGACGCCAAAGTGCGGTGATGCTTGATGTTTGGTCACGACGCCACGGTGCGGTGATGTTTGACGTTTGTTCACGACGCCATAGTGCGGTGATGTTTGACGTTTGGTCACGACGCCACAGTGCGGTGATGTTTGTTGTTTGGTCACGACGCCACAGTGCGGTGATGTTTGATGTTTGGTCACGACGCCACAGAGCGGTGATATTTGGTCACGACGCCACAGTGCGGTGATGTTTGACGTTTGGTCACGACGCCACAGTGCGGTGATGTTTGACGTTTGGTCACGACGCCACAGTGCGGTGATGTTTGGTCACGACGCCACAGTGCGGTGATGTTTGACGTTTGGTCACGACGCCACAGTGCGGTGATGTTTGACGTTTGGTCACGACGCCACAGTGCGGTGATGTTTGGTCACGACGCCACAGTGCGGTGATGTATGATGTTTGGTCACGACGCCACAGAGCGGTGATGTTTGATGTTCGGTCACGACGGTGCTTCCCTCATGTGGCTGCAATGTGAGGCTGCTGTCATCCTACAATGGCGTTGCCCGAGATGATGTAAGGTTGACATCGACGGAAGGGTAAAGAAGATAATAAGGGTAAGATAACATTACAATATTTCTCATCGAGATGAGTCGACACAGGTGATGAATATGTACACGTAGTGATAATGATTATTAGCTTATGAAAATATAAAGTCAACATGAAAGTTGAGTATGCTCGTTTCGGATTTAAGGCAAGCTCAAGTCTGTTTGTTGCCTGGATAAAGAGGTAAAACTACAATTTCACTAAATGAATAATAAAGAAGAAAATCACTTTGTATGTCTGTCCTGGATGGCCATGGCCAAAGTAAATAGTTCTTTATGAATTATCACTAGTGTTCGAACACGCAAATGAAAGAAAAGCTATGCTATGTTTTATGAGGAACTTTTAGCCTCAGCCTTAAAGTTTGTTACAGAGATTGAGAGATACAGCGTATTACTTTGGTGGTCGTGGGCCCCACTGGGGAGCTTATGAAAGCGAGACTTTTCTGCTCTCTGGGCCTTGGCGGGTCAGCGGGCGTGATTATGCTGACTAAGACGGAATGAATACGTTGAAAAGGCAGATGCTTCAACACTGAAATCGATTGTGAGTTCGTTCCATGTCTCTTTAGGAAATTTGTAAGATGTATGTTCAGTTAGATACTTTATTTTTGGCCAAAGGAGATCTAAATTTAGGAATGCAATGTACAACATATTCTGCTCATCAGAAGTAGTAATTACAAATAATCCATCAGTTGAGCCATGCTTAACTTAAATGAAATATTTAGTGGTACCAGTATTTTGAGGACATAATAATTATTGTCTTCTTGTAACTTGTGTATTGACAGCTACTAATCATTAGACAAGTAGTTTTCAGTGGGAACTTCCCTGTTTTGGTAGCATCGTTAAAGTAAAGATCTGGTATGGACTAGTGTACTTTACAATCTTGCATATAAGGTGTATTATAGTTTCATTCGCAGAATGAGCGGACAGGTGAAAACTACCGCCTGTAGTGGGAGCGAAGCTTGTGGCAGAGCATGGCGGTGGAGTTCAATGAAGTACGAGTGGAGGTGACCTTCGTGGACGAAGGTTTTGTCAGGCTGGCCGAACTGTTAGCGGCATTTCTGAACGCGCCTAATGAATATGGGCGTGTTGGCAACACTGGAGGCATCATGGCGGTCGCGCGTCTACAAGAATGTCTAAGGGTCGATGGCTTGTAATTTATTAATGTGAAATATAATTATAATCTGAGTAACCAGTGCTTTTATTGTTAAAAATATGTAGTTATTTAGTGTCTATGTAAAATGTTTTTAAGTGTTTTCAAATCGTGGCTGTATACCGAAGGGTCTTTGCCATACGCGCCTCACGTCAAATTCAACAAAATGGACGACTGACATGTTGCAGTTTTTATTACGATTTGTATTCATTTCATCTAAAATGTATTTGTTTCTTCGCAAATGTGATGAAAAACATTGTGTATAACACGGGCGTAAGAATATTGCAAACTCGAGTCATCAAAAGCCCTCCGCCTTCGGGCTTTTGATGGACTCTTGTTCGCAATATTCCACTTACGCCCCTCGTTAAACAATGTACTATTTTGGGTGAGCGCTTAAAACCAGCGGCGCTACCACGAACTTCGAAAGTCGAAGTTCGGGTATTTCCATCTCTATCGCACTCCATGAATCAAGTGACAGGGATGCATGTATTACGAACTTCGACTTTCAAAGTTCGTGGTAGCGCCGCAGTTACAGAATAGTGGGACAGGAATCGAACGCGCGAAACTCAAATTGTATTGACCCCCTGAGCGTCGTTCTGGCGACGGCCGTGGGTGTTGCGATACTTTAAATAATGGTGGCGTAGCTCCCGCCTGATGTCCGCCAGTAATTTATGTGGACAATCACACTGAACACGTTTATTCCACTTTATAGTTATCGTTACAGACATTGCGGATCGCATTAACAAAATTTAACGGACGATTTACTGGAAAATAGCGCTGATAGCTGTCATCCCATAAAAAGGCTTTTTTAATCGTATGGCATACATTATTTTGGCCTTTAATGTTGTCACTCTTTAGTACCACCCAGGGTGTGCAGGGTAGGTCCTGCGGACGCGAGTAACAGTTGTCCCCCCTTTGTCAAGTGAGTGGGCAACTCGACTGTTAGAAGTTCTTAAGCCGCCCGAAGGCTTTTAACTTGGCTTAACGCCTACTGTCATAGACAGCAGCCGGGATCAACTGCTTAGCGTGCCTTCCAAAGCACGAAAGCGCTCATTTATATTAACCACTCAAACATCAGGCGGTCACCCATCCAAAGACTGACCGCTGCCATCTTTGCTTAACCTGCGTTATCGTTTCCGACTCGCAGGCGCCGCGAGGCTATGAGCGCTTCATATAAAAAGGCTTGACAGCGTCGCATATAATCAGTTTAGCTTCTGCCCGCGACTCCGTCCGCGGGGAACTCGTTTATATCGTAGCTCCATACAAATTTTCACCCCCTTAGGGGATGATTTCCGGGATAAAAACTATCCCATGTTCCCGGGACTCACACTATCTCTATTCCAAATTTCGTCTCGGTTCAATTCAGCGGTTTAAGCGTGAAGAGGTAACAGACAGACGACACACTTTCGCATTTATAATATTTGTTTGGATAAAAGACATATATTTAAGGATGCGAGTGAACTTTATACTTACATGTTTGTGTTATTTTTGGTTGCGTTTATTTCGTAAGGCAACGGTCGGAATCAGGTGAATATTCGAAACAATGAGCTGCGCTTGCGCCACCGTGGTTTAACACCGCTCTTGTGTGTTACGTAAGCAGGGGACTGAATATTATAACCACTTAAGGGGCTAGCCGAGGTTTTCATCGATTTTTGACAAGTTTTGAATCGTATCTCCTACTTTTGCACTACAGATAGAATTATAAATCAAACGGCTATCGGTTCTTCAATCTTTTATCTCCATTTTGGTCCACCGGATTTTGAAACAAGTGAATGCTTAATTATGTATGATTTTTTTTAACATTGTCTAAAGAAACACTTGTTTCGTATCTCTATTGACGTGAAACATCTAAAATATACGGAATCTACATATTTGGGTTCGTCTGTGACGTCTCTAAAAACTGGTCCAGGGTTTTCATTTTAAACCAATTAACACAAAAGTTATGGCCCGAAAACCAGTTTTTTTGCCTAAAATTGTTCAACTTGAATGCCAAATATCTCGAAAACAATGAACTTTGAAGTAAATATGGGATACTATATTGTTTAATACTGTTTTTGTTAATATAATAAGCTACAAAAAACATTAGATAACTAAGGGATTCAGATCGAAGGTCATTGGCGTATGGGAGCCCCTTAAGTGACTACGTGGTGTAGAACGTGTCAACGAAATTATTTGACATGATCAAGTTTGTGACGGTACTCGGTAGCAATCGGTAGAACATCTTTAGGTAGAATCAGACGGTTCACTTGAATGAATGTTCACTCCAGTAAATGCTTCAGTTTTCTATCATGTTTTGTTTCACTTTTCGTTCGTCACTTTGAGTGAAAGATGCAAAACGAATCAAGAAAATGAAAGAAAAGTGAACCGTCTGATTCTAACTTTAATACATGTGGCTTTGTGAGCTGTAGAATTTGCAAGCCAGTCTTAAATAAGTAAAACCGGAAGAGCGAGTCGGAACTAAAAGTACAGGGAAAAATCTGAAGGCCGTATCTTTTTTTAGGTTAACTTAGAGACAAGGATTGCGAGGAACAGAGACCAGTGGAAATCCAGGGAGGAGGCTTGTGCCAGTAGTGGGATACTCCAAACGGCTAACAAAAAAAACTTACAGAAAAGACACGCTCGCTAGATGTAGGTACAGCCCACAGAGCCACACTAGTGGTAGTGCAGTTAACACAATATGTATAATACGGGTGTAGACTCGAAAATTAATATTACTCCAAAAGAAAGAAGGCAAATAATATGCCTAGTGACGAAAATCCCATTCCGATATCTCAAAGAATTACGAAGCTACAACCGTTTTTGTAATGCTTGTAAGAGAGAGAAAGCGCTCGCAGACAGTGACGTCACAATCTGCGAGCGCCATAGAATAACAATCGTTTGGAAAAGCGACAGAACATACCCCCTCTTAAATAAATAAATAAATATTAGGGGACAATCTTACACAAATCGACCTAGTCCCATAGTAAGCTCAATAAGGCTTGTGTTATGGGTACTAGACGACGATATATTTAATAGATAGAAATACTTAAATACATAGAAAACATCCATGGCTCAGAAACAAATATTCATGCTCATCACACAAATATTTGCCCTTACCGGGATTCGAAACCAGGACCTTCAGCTTCGTAGGCAGCGTCACTACCCACTAGACTAACCGGTCGTCAAAACTTTGGACACTTATAACCTTGTGATATTTAACCTGTGGCGTTGCTTTTTTCTCCATTTGACTGCATTTTTTATCCTTTTTCGAGAAAATACAACATTATTGATTATGTTATTTAGTGTCTACCGCACAGATATAGATACATATATATATTTTCTTAATATTCACGGACAACCGGCTACAACAACAGACGCGCGCGGAATGTAAGTCGGAGTGCCAACTCGGAGTCCGAATTCTGACACGCGAAGTAGATGCATTTGCGTGATCTATGTATATCTATATCTGTGGTCTACCTACACCCCTTCGTGAACTCGTATCAACTCTTCGAAATAAATAGTCAACATACCTTGGTCATCATGTGAACTTCGAATAACCGTCATCGTCACCTATTGTGAATATTTCTTATGGATCTATGAAGCAACAACAGGAGCGAACTCCCTTAGCGTGTTTTGTCTAATTACAGAACAGGATAGATACGAGTAATTGCACAGTTAGTGACCATTAACAGACGATTAACATGTATCCGATAGCTATTTCCGATTGGGATTATTACCTACCCAGTCCATATAACAATTCATAGTAACTAATCATAGACATTAAATGTTTTATTAAGCAGAAACGTCCGCTAACGAAATTTCAAATTTCGATCATAGTGGAAAATTGATAAATTATTCGCCACGAGCGGGATTTGAACCCACAACCTCTGGAATCCGTCCATCGCTCTGCCAATTGAGCTACCGTGGGTCCGCTAATGGCGACGAATCTTTCAATCCCTTCCACTATTGTATTTACACCTTAGGGAGGCTCGTAGCGACATCTACCGCGAAGTTATTAAAACTTCTGAAACGGCACCAACGTCTCAAGTTACATTGAGAATCGTTAGTAACAATGCGCTACCCCATTTCAACATGAACACTAATCATAGAGTAAATACCTAACCAATTATAAAAATAAATTGTTCATAATAAGTAATTACCTGTTTATTAGGTTACAGTTAGTTATCTAAAACAGTTAAAAGGAAGTTCTTAATGGCATAACAGTAGCAGAGTTAACGGCGTTTTTCTAAATTGATGATTTTGTCAAAACAACTGAAGTGATGCAGAAAAAAATAATGCCCACAACTTTTACATTGTGATTTGAACGCTATTCATTTTAGAATATAATTATGTAAGTTGAAGAACTTCAAGACGTTGGTGAGGTAGGGCACAGCGAAATGTCATCCCGCTCGAATGTGGAGCCCCAACTGGGGCACCACAGCCATAATAACACTACTACTTGCTCTGTAGTAGTGTTGTGTTCCTGGAGGTGAGCAAGGTCGCCAGAGCTCCCGAGGATGCGTTGTGTTGAGAGCGAGGGAATTTGTTCCTCAGCTCTCAACACAGCGAATTTTCAAATATATCAAGTGTCGGCAACGGCCATGTTACTCCTTTGGAGTTGCATGCGTCTATATGCTGCGGTGTCCGCTTACCATCAGGCGGTCCGTACGCTTGTTTGCCACCGTCGATGTATAATAAAAAAAAAGACGAGAGAGATCCTACGATCATATTCCGATATACATACATATTTACCTACTTTATCCATCTACCTTCGCAACGTCAGATGAAGTAGAACTATGCAGTACGAAACGAACTTGATGGTATTATCCCATTCGATTTTCAACCGTAAATTATTCATAAAAAGTTTTTACAGAAGTGTGTTTTTCGGCCACTACTTTATAAGGACCTTATTTGAATGGCGTTAAGATACGTAATCAAGTGAAATAATCTGTCACTGTCAGAGCAATTTTCCAGTGCTGTACCGTAATTTGGCGCGATGGTGCTATTTCGAGCGGAGTTGACGAGAGCACACATAACTGCATACTACTCGTATCTACTTAGCTATAAAGATTTCTGGGCCCATTGTAAACATAAAAAGAATTTGGGTTCTGTTTCCGAATGAACCTTTACAAATTCTGAGGTTTTCCGGAGATAAAAATTTTGAGATTTTTTTCTCTCTGTGCAAGGCCTCTCGAGAGTCCTCTCCTCAAACATTAAGTTATAAAGCATATAGTAAAGTAAAACATGAAATTGCAACAAACAATGCAGTCATATTGGAAATTAAGGCAGGTTATTAACCATAACAGAAGAGGAGAGGTTTTGTTTTTGTAAATTCATGATAAGTCTGAAAGATTTACTGTTTTAATTAATGACGTTTTGGAGAGCCTCTAGTGGCTAAACAAACATACTGAGGTGCCCCACAACCATACACATACAAGGTATGTAACTACTAGGGTTACATACCTTGTATATGTATGGTTAGGTTAGGTTAGGTTAAACAATTAGTCATGTACTCGAAAAATATAACCCTCTATCCAGGTCAATCGGTTAATACGTTTCTGTCAAAAAAAATCTTTTTAGTACAAGCTTTTATTGCCAACTGTTTTCTGTATACCGCCAATCAACTACTCGTGGAGACGATTCTAACGAGCCCAAACGCAACGTGGTTACGTCTGTTAAATTCTGAATTCCCATGGCCACCTTCTGTCTCAATCATCAAATCAGCTCGATGGTACCATAATATTGAATTGTCATCCAAACTATAGCTTAAGGCTGTGCATTGGAAATTATCGCATGCTTTGAAACGCCGTCCTGACTATATTAAGAAACAATAAGGTCTGATTTTCAGATATATGATTCTTGACTATATGATTGTTAATCTGATTTTATCGATACATGATTGCTTAAAATTTCCTCGATAGAAAAAAAATCCAAAGTTGGGTCTGTATTTTCCTTTTTTTACTCAGCCTACTCAAACGATACATTATTATACGACACAATCAAGTTAATATTATAGTATTTTATCTCATCTAAAATCTCATTTTATGAAATTTTAATAAAACGTCTCTAAGTTAGGTATTTATCGAAATTTGTCCAAAAAAGCCATTCCCGAAGAGTGTTACATCTCTTTTCTTCGTGCGCGGAACGCATCAGCGTGTCTCTGTCTAGAGGGCGTGTTCGACTCAAATCAAGGCATCGCCTTAACCCAAAATTACAGGTCAATCGGTTGAAGATATCTGCTTTAAAATTGAGTTGCTAGATTCCACCCGAACAAACATACTTATAGTTACATATTGCAAGTTAAATAAGAGCTAGTAATAAAAATATTCTCTTCGACAATCGGTAGTAGTTAACTAGAGCTTTAAACTGCAGAACGGTTAGGGAATTACACGCCGGAGGCACCGTAACTACTCGTTTTTTTTTTCATTGCATCCTCTCACACCTATTTATTTACTTACTTCGGTTCACTGAACTCGGCCTACCCGGTATTATGCAGATCAAATACTCGCTTTGTCGAGTTGCATATTTGGAAACATTTTTAAAAATAGGACAAATATGGTGGAGATGCTGGGATACCAACTAGGAAAGTATAATTAAGCATTTAGTGATTAAACTTAACATACGGTTATGATAACTTCTTATTGCATGTTAAAAGTTGTCTGCATGGTATATTCATGCTTAATAATGTGACGTTGTCAGCGCTGGTTGCCAAATAGTTTTTTTTAAGTAGCCTCTGCTGTGCTCTCACATCGATGACAACGGACTTAATTATCAGCTAAAACTAGTGACTCTGAGCTGCATATCTCGACAAAAAATCCCACATATCGAACTTGCTCACAGAATTTCACGAGAATCAGTTAAGAAATGCAACCCGTCGATAACAGCCGGAAAGCCGGACATACAAACGCATTTATGCCCAAGCTGAAACGGAGTTCAATAAAATCCAATTTATATTTCAACATAGCACGACATTCTACCTTTTCTAGCAACAGATCATTAAACCATTTGGTCTGTCCGGGACTTAAACTGGCTGAATGTGCGGACGCAATTTAAGAAAAAAAACAACCGTTAGTGTGGACCGGGTCTAACTGAGTGTGTATTTTCTCCAATTTACCTCACTTAGGGCGCCAATGAATGGCTTAAGTTCATTCAGAAATCTGACACCTTGGTTTTTAAATTGCGTAAAAATACGTTTGCCGTGACATTGTGGTTGCTCAATCGATTTCAAAAACTTACCGGCGTAACCAAGGGTTATGTTACAAAATTACCTATACAAAAAATTATAACATTAAGTGTTACCTTGGAGTCTACTCTCCCCTAAATCTAAGCACACGAAGATAAAGAGCTAGGGTTTTTTGTGTATATTAGACAAAAAAGACCGGGTTGCACTCCGGGAGTGCCGGCAGAAGTGAAAACTCAATAACATTGTAACAGTTTTTCGATCAGGTCACGTGACATTGACATCTTACGGTGTCACCCTAAAAATGAATTTGACGCAAATTTATAAACAATTATCAATTATTTAGGCGGACGGGCCGCGGGCGCGTTGGGTGCGGTGGGCCGCCGGCTCGCCCGTCGGCGCGCCGACGGGCGGCGGCAAACACAATACCAATTTGTTTTTGCCATTGCCAAATATTTTTCAAAGCTTTGTCTCTTTAGGAATAACGTCTAAATTCGAACTATTCGAATTTGCAAGAACAGCAGACGGCGGTGGCGACCAAAATATCAATTGGTTTTTGCCGTTGGTAAATATTTTTCTAAGCTTTATCTATTTAGGAATAACGCCCAAATTCGAACTATTCGAATATTCTCAATAGCAAAACGGTGAAGGACGCGACGGTTAAAATTACAAATTTATTTGCGGAATATGCTATTGCAAAAAGTGTTTAACGGCTTTATACTCTTACGAATGGTTTACTAATATGTGGCCGAAAATTATGTGGCAATTATTGACTTCCCAAACAACTTATCCCATAGTTTCATTTGGCAAACTTTTAGGTAGCATACCAATGGTTCGTATATATAACATGTCCCAAATGATTGTTTTAGCAAAATGGTAGTTGGCAAAATATTTAGTTGGTCATGTTTTAAAAAGACTTTATTTGTTATGTCGAATGTTTTGATTGGCATGTATATTTTTTCCATATTATTGTGATACATATTACTAACATACCCTAACCATGTAGTTAATATTATTACATTGATAAAAATACCTCTTTTGTGATAGCGGTTTAAAATAAACGGGTCCATATTGGCTCATATAAACTTGATGTGTCGATTTTTTCTTGTAATACCGCTTTGTAATCATAATCATCACTCTTCATAATTTTTTACTTCCTACCTTTTATGTTCCTACACTTCTGTAACTATTATCGGAACTCATAACGGACAGTTTTCATAAAATGTTTCTTCACAATCTCATTACTAAGAACAGACTTGAACTCATAATTTGGGTTTTCATAACAGTTTACTTCATAATGGACCTAAGGTACTATATCATAATTTTGTTAGTCCTAATATCATAAATCATAACTAAGAATATAACTAGTTAAGTAATTTTTTTTTGCAAACAAGTTTTTCAGCTCTTTTATAAAAAAAAATAACCTCGAAGACGAAAGCGGGAGCGAAGCTCCCGCTTCCGTCTTCTAACCTATCCGCGATCCGAGTCGGTTTTGCCACTAAGTCCCTGTTCCCTACTGCTACATGAACTTATTCACCACTATCTTGGTATTAGTTGATCTCAGAGAGAAGTTTATTAATACAAAATTTAGGAATAACTACTAGTATGTATATAAATAAATGTGATATTAAACTATATTGCTAAAAACCACTATGATATAAAAGTTTATAAACATAGATAGTAGTAACAGAGATCCTTATGTTGAATAACATTATGAATATATGTAGGGGTGAATGTGTACAGGTCTTATATGAACCATGAAGGGCGAATGTCGAAGGAATTAATAAGGTAGAATGACTATGATTGATGCGGATTTTGTTTTATGAAAAAACAGTAGAATAGAAAACGATCTAGAACATGGCGGATGAGAGCCGGAAAGGATTAGGTTTTTTCTCTGATGTAAAAGTTACGGAATAAAAACATGAAGATTTGAGCTGGGTTTACTTTTTAAACACTATATTTGGGGGCTCGTCCGGGATATTTGTGGTGAAAGACGGTTACGTATCGGCGTATGGGTGACGAGGTGGTCACCGCGTGCGGCGTGATTTCAAATTATATAACGACGGTAACGACGAAGACGGCTTAAGAGCAACAGCTAGGACAAACGACGACGGGTTCTGGACGACGACGATCAGATGTCAGGTGAATCGGAGGACGACTATCACGAAGCACCGGTGGCAGTACCGGTGAACAATATGATGTACATGGACGATGTTATACAGAAGTTCAGCGGCCAAGATGAAGCATATTCGATCTCAAAGTTTACTCAAGACATAGACGACAATTCAGACATATATCAATGGACTGAGATACAGAAACTTATCGTTGCAAGACGCAGTCTGACAGGCACAGCAGCATTGTGGCTTAAAGCTGAGCGGGCTTACAAGTCTTGGAAGACCTTAAAACAAGCTCTTCACAAAGAGTTTCCGGATACTCTTGACAGCAAAACCGTTCATGAGATCATGGCGGCAAGGAAGAAGAAAAAGGACGAAAGTTGCCTTGATTACCTACTTACTATGAGGGAGTTGGGTAAGCGAGGCAAGATGCCAGATTACGTCGCTGTAAAGTATATTGTGGACGGGATTCAGGACGTGGAGACCAACAAGATGATGCTGTACGGAGTAACTTCATATTCAGAGCTGAAAGAGAAACTTAAAATCTACGAGGCCATTAAAGACAAAATGAAACCTACACTGTCTAATCGCTACAGTGAGACACGGAACCGACAAAGGTCAGCTGATAATGTACCTAATAAGAAGTGCTATAGCTGTGGAGGGAACAATCATTTATCTAATGGATGTCCACACAGGCAGCAAGGGGTAAAGTGCTTTAGGTGTAACCAGTTTGGGCATATTTCATCGCAGTGTTCGTCGGGAGTACCTAACCTGAACGACAAAGGTGAAAATAGTAACAGATGGCCGAAGCAGATGTGTATTCACGCGAATGAATTGAATGACTCTACAGTACCGAACGAGTTTAATCAACAAGGAATGAAACAGCTGTGCGGATGCGATCACGCAGCTGGCTGCTCATCACTGAGTGACCGGAATGGAACGAGCGGAGAACGACAAGTGAATGGAGGCAACTTTATGACATTGACAGATCGCGAGCGCGGTATGAACAACATGGCGGATACGGCAGACTCTATGAACGTCAATCTCAACAAAATAGTTTCGAGTCAAAAGCCGATGAAGATGATAAACGTATTTGGACAAGAAATTAATTCTTTGGTTGATTCCGGCAGTGATCTGAATTTGATTTCCGAAGACTGTTACTCGTCGTTGTGTGCTCCAAAGTTGATTCGCAATGAGGTAGCGTTGACGGGTTTTGGTGCAGCGCGTGTTAAATCGTCGGGCTCCGTGTTGACAAACATTGTGATCGACGATGAGTGTTTTGAAAACATTACGTTTCATGTGGTGCCTAAGGACGTTATGCCGTTTGCCATTATTTTAGGTCACGATTTTCTATGCAATGTAACTCTCGTGATGGATGGCGGCCGTTTGCTCTTGTTGAAACCTGACAAAAACTGGTTTCGGTATTTTATGTGTGGCATGGCTATGTCTTCTGCTGTTGTAGGGTTTATAGAGGATCCAGTTTTGAGGAAAGAGGTGGAGCGACTAGTAGATAGTTACCGGCCAGAGAAGACGCGTGAAGCTCCGATACAGTTGCGTATCGTAGTAAAGGATGACGTGCCCGTGGCTCAGCGCCCTCGGCGCCTAGCTATCGCAGAACAAAAGGAGGTGGAGCAGCAAACGAAGCAGTGGCTAGAGGATGGAATTATACGGGTAAGTTTTTCAGAATATGCAAGCCCTATTGTATTAGTTAAAAAGAAAGATGGTAGTACTAGGATTTGTGTCGACTACAGACGGCTTAATGAAAAGATAATGAAGGATGAGTTTCCATTGCCGATTATAGAAGATCATATTGACAAGTTGGTCAATGCCAAGGTTTTTAGTACATTAGACTTAAAAAATGGGTACTTCCATTTAGGTGTGCATGAGGATTCAATTAAATATACAAGCTTCGTGACGCATCATGGCCAGTTTGAGTTCCTGAAGGCTCCATTTGGAATTTCTGTATGTCCAAAGGTCTTTACCCGATTTATAACAATGATATTCCGTGATCTAATCGAACAGCGACATATTCTGGTGTTTATTGATGACATAATTATAATTTCAGATAGCGAAGCCCAAGCAGTAGAAAGATTAAGGGGAGTATTGGTGCGAGCATCACAATATGGACTTGAAATTAATTGGAAGAAGACGCGACTCATACAGAGAAGTGTGGAATACCTTGGTCATGTCATTGAAAATGGAACAGTGAAGCCTTCTCCAGATAAAACAAATGCCGTAATAGGATATCCACAGCCCACCACATTAAAGCAGTTGCACAGTTTCATTGGACTTACATCATACTTCAGAAAATTCATACAGGATTATGCTTCTATAGCCAGACCGCTGACTGAATTGTTAAAGGAAAATGTTCCATTTGTGTTTGATGACTCACATAAGAAAGCATTTGAAGAATTGAAGTTGATGCTAACAAGCAACCCTGTGCTGAACATATTCAACCCAGAGCTAGAAACAGAACTACATACTGATGCGTCACTGCATGCTTATGCTGCTGTGCTCATGCAGCGAAACCCGGAAGATGGTCAATTGCATCCAGTTCATTACATGAGTAAGAAAACCACTGATCCAGAAAAAAAATATACAGGTTATGAGCTTGAGGCATTGGCCATAATAGAGGGGCTTAAGAAGTTCAGACCGTACTTGTTGGGTATGGATTTTAAGATAATTACTGATTGTCAAGCCTTTGAGATGACCCTGAAGAAAAGGGACCTGTCGGTTCGAGTTGCCAGATGGGTATTGGCTTTAACTGAGTATACATATGTTATGGAGCACCGGACTGGATCACGAATGCGGCACGTGGATGCACTGAGTCGTATACCTCATGTTGGTTTGATCACTCGAGAACTACATGACCAGATAAGAAGAGCTCAGGAATTAGATGAAGGTCTAGGGGCCATTCGTGAAATACTCAAGGAGAGATCATACCGTGATTACTATGTTGAAAGCGGAGTACTGTACAAAGGGATGCAACTTGTTATTCCAAAGGGGATGGAGACGGATGTCATTAAAAAGGTACACGCTAATGGCCATTTCGGTAAAAAGAAGATGTTGAAGGCTATATCTAAAGATTATCACATTCCAGACTTAACTAAGAAGATTGACGAATTTATTGTGACTTGCATTCCATGTCTGCTGGCTACTAGTAAAGCAGGAAAGCAGGAAGGATTTCTAAATTGTTTGGAGAAGGATATTGTGCCCATGCATACTTTGCACATTGATCACATAGGTCCACTATCGCAGACAAAAAAACTGTACAACTATATACTGACAGTGGTCGACGGATTCACCAAGTTTGTTTGGATATTTCCTACCAAAGGAACAACGGCGAAGGAAACTTTAGATAAGCTGCGCATTCACCAGCAAGCATATGGTAACCCTGCTAGAATCATCAGTGATAAAGGAGCTGCGTTTACTAGCAATGATTTCAAAGAATATTGTGCTATGGAAGACATTCAGCATACTACTATTACCACAGGTATTGCAAGGGCAAACGGACAGGTGGAACGAGTACATCGGACG
The DNA here is from genome assembly GCA_947578815.1 of Epinotia ramella. Classification (NCBI taxonomy): domain Eukaryota; kingdom Metazoa; phylum Arthropoda; class Insecta; order Lepidoptera; family Tortricidae; genus Epinotia; species Epinotia ramella. Next base: position 19,125,220 of record OX388220.1, on the reverse strand, counting down.
GTCATTTCAGTGCTTACTAAACTGTGTGTTTCTGATCCAGGACAATGGTATAAGCATGTTGGCAGGCTGCAGATTGCATTGAATAGCACATACCAAAGAAGCATAAACACTACTCCTTTTGAGCTTATGGTAGGCACCAAGATGCGCACTAAGGATGACACAGCCTTGTATGATTTGTTACTGCAGGAGGATCGGGACACCTACATGGAAACAAGAGACCAAATGAGGTTGTCGGCAAAGGCGCAGATTTTAAAAGTGCAGCAGGAGAATATACGCACATTTAATCAAAAGCGGAAGCCTAGCTTAAGCTATACGATCGGAGATTTAGTAGCTATCAAGAGGACGCAGTATGGGGTCTGTCTGAAACTGAAACCTAGGTTTCTGGGGCCATATCGAGTCATTGCGGTGAATGGAAACGACCGGTACGACGTCGAAAAGGTAAATTCTTCTTCTGAGGGGCCCAATCACACTTCAACAGCTGCAGATTTCATGAAACCATGGCCCACATTCATGTAAGTCAATCTTTGCTATAATTATGGATATGCCTTGTCGGTTTTCTGTAGGAGTTTATGGCTGCCATACCATTACCCACTACAAACTACTAGTATGAGGATAGAGGTTCAACACTACTGGTTGGTTATATTTTAATGTTTAATTATTTTAAGTATAAACAGCTCAATTGTCTGTTTCATTTGTATTATGATTCATAATATTATCTTGTGTCAACATAAACAATGGGTCTTAACTTTGATGTCGAATGTTACATTTTAGTGTTGCAAGGCGTTGTTACCACTGTGGACATATTATGTTTACTAATTGAAAATGCTATATGAGTTACTTTACTTGTAAGTTTGGCAGTGTTTTGTTTGTTTCTTGTTGTAGTTTTTTTAGTTGGTATCATGCTGGAGGCCAGCATGGCTGCAGGATGGCCGAATGTAGGGGTGAATGTGTACAGGTCTTATATGAACCATGAAGGGCGAATGTCGAAGGAATTAATAAGGTAGAATGACTATGATTGATGCGGATTTTGTTTTATGAAAAAACAGTAGAATAGAAAACGATCTAGAACATGGCGGATGAGAGCCGGAAAGGATTAGGTTTTTTCTCTGATGTAAAAGTTACGGAATAAAAACATGAAGATTTGAGCTGGGTTTACTTTTTAAACACTATATATATAGACATTTCCAATCCATTTCCATTTCCATTTCAATTTTTTTCCAACCGATCTTACTTATAACTTAAATTATACATTAAAAAATCAAGAAGTAGTAAACTACATTAAACCTTTACCGAATGTAAAGTTGTGTCAATAAATTCTGATTAAAAAACTACTACGTAGTATTATTTGTCAAATATAAATTATGCGAAGTTAAAATTTGGTCAAAGGTTATTTGACAATAAATAGTAAGCTCAAATAAAACATTTGCCTATTAACTATTTTCCGAAATGATTCTTGGTAAAATGAATATCTGCAAAATATGATTGTGATCAAAGAAAAAGTATGCTAAGTAACATTATGCCAAGCATTGGTTTGCCAACTAAAAATGTTGCAATCAGTTGGTTGGGAAGTGAAATTAGGCGAAAAGTATTTCGGCCAGATGGCAGTACACCCTTACGAATAGCGTTCAGTTTTTAATGAAGTCGAATCGACTAGCAGCAAAAAGTGACCTCCTTCACATCTGACGTCACAAAACTCTGTCGCGTATTTAACAATTTTTCCCCATCCCAAAAAGTGCTCAGCGCCGCTAAAGAAGTTTTCACTTCAAAAAAACAAATATTATAGTGCCTTTTCATTGTTACTCACTTTAAATAGATAACTCAAAAACACGTAAAATTAATTAAACAAATGAAGAACCTCGACTAACGATGAAGGCGCCCTTATTTTATTTTATATCAATTATTTGCGCAAGCGTTCCCGCCGTTCCCCGTATTCATCAGTCCAACAGTCGCGCGTGCGCAGACCAAGCACGCACGTGCTCCGGGCTGTTTACCTGTTGCCCAACGTTTCCGCAAGCCATAACTGTAGCCAAACAAAAAAAAAAACGGGTGACCCGCGCCGACCTCACGCCCGAACTTGACAAAGCCTGCAGCGATGGGATACCGCCGGCACGCAATCGAATTTACACCTTATGCAATCGGGCTAGAATTTAGATTTGAACGCGTGAACTGTTATTTATGCGGCCTGGGTATTTATGAGTGCGGTTCCGTAGTGGTTTAGTTAGACGTCTATGACGTAATTTTAATTTTATGGCTGTGGGCGAAACTGGATAGGTATGATGAAGCGAGAGGAAGGGTGTCGTTGTCTCCTTCTCGTGTCTGGAGATCAATTTGCTCTATCTGTCAAGACGCTTGCGGTTCTTTTTAATCCATTAATGAATATTTAGATGATTAACAGACCTAGGTATATTATGTTAACCGCTTCATAGTTTTGTAATTAATTTACTAAAAAAAAATTGATTCAGGGGTGCACTCCATACATAAAACTGAAAGTCAAAAAATTTTTATTCATTGCAAGCCCACGTGTGGCACATCAATCGATAGGCCTTTGAAAATAAATGTAAGGTTTCTCAGCAATTTTATTGATTAAGTAAGAGATAATCGCCTCGAAAGTCACTAAAATTGTGTCCCCCCCCCCCTCTAATTTTTGAACCGTGTATTTTTAATAATATGAAAAAAAAACAGGCTCATAGGGCTTATTTAATTCTTTCAGCGTAAATTGTTTCGAACAAGATCGGTTCACAGGTTTTTTAGATATTTCTAAAAAACTGCCTTCCTTAAAGAAAAGGACGTAAGTGCCATAAGATTTTAGTAACGATACGACCTTTTTTATAGGCACGGAACCCTCGTTGTGCGTGGTCCGACACGCACTTGGCCGCTTTATTTTTATGGATGCATGAATTTAATTTAATTGTGAATGTTATGTAATGTAATGTAACATTGACATTTTAACTTGTAGTACACACAGCAACACACCTAACTAACCATACCGTGAAAACCTAGAACCTTATTACAGCGCACTTAAGGTCAGATTAGATTTCCGATGGTCACTTAGCTGTGTTGTCGACTGTACCTAATCGTATTGTTTGTATTTTTTTTTACATGCCAACATGGCAGAACATTTAAGCACCTTAAATGTAAGATCAATCTATCTAGCACTTGCGTTCTTACTAATAAAAAAACTGGCCAAGAGCGTGTCGGGCCACGCTCAGTGTAGGGTTCCGTAGTTTTTGTAATTTTTTTCAAAAACGATTCAACCTATCTAGTTTAAAATAATTTTCCTAGAAAGTTTTTATAAAGTTCTAGTTTTGAGATTTTTTCCTATTTTTAAAACTTATGATTCAAAAGTTAGAGGGGGGGACACATTTTTTTTTACTTCTGGAGCGATTATCTCCGAAAATATTAACATTATCAAAAAAATATTTTAGCAAACCCCTATTCATTTTTAAGTACCTATCTAACAATATATCACACGTTAGGGTTGAAATGAAAAAAAAAACACTCCCCACGTTACGTATAGGGGAATTACCCTAATAATAATAAAAAAAACACTTTTTATTTTACCACTTTGTCGGCGTGATTGATATACATATTAGTACCAAATTTCAGCTTTCTAGTGCTAACGGTTACTGAGATTATCCGCGGACGGACGGACAGACAAAGCGAAACTATAAGGGTTCCTAGTCGACTACGGAACCCTAAAAATGAGAATCTATCTAGACTACTTAAATTGAATATTTACCATAAATTTAGATGAAAAGACAACCCAATGTAACTCACTCAAATAATAGCCAATTAAATATTCGATAGAAAAACCGCGAGAGGAAGAATTCCTATGCGCAGAAGATAATTGATGGGGTTAGGCATTACTACGCGGATTCTATGACAAATTACTAGACCAATAGTCAACAGTCTTGCTAATCCGCTAAATACCAGGTCAACAAACGAGAGAGCAAAGCGAACGAAGTTCTGCATTTTAGTTTGGGCAAAAATGCTTTCGTCGGTTTGTCCAGCTGTTCTCCAGGTCGCATGTGGGTCGCATCATAGATCGATCTCGGGGGTAATTTAAATTCTTAATTGATTTATTATTTAATCGTATGGCATATATTATTTTTGGCCTTTAAAGTGTCACTCTTTAGTACCACCCAGGGGCCACGTGCAGGGTTGTGGTGGGTAGCTCCTGCGGACGCGAGTAACAGTTGTCCCCCCTTTGTCAAGTGAGTGGGCAACTCGACTGTTAGAAGTTCTTAAGCCGCCCGAAGGCCTCTAACTCGGCTTAACGACTACTGTCATAGACAGCAGCCGGGATCAACAGCTTAGCGTGCCTTCCAAAGCACGGAAACGCTCATTTATAGTAACCACTCAAACGTCAGGTGGTCACCCATCCAAAGTCTGACCGCTGCCATCTTTGCTTAACCTCCGTTATCGTTTCCGACTCGCAGGCGCCGCTAGGCTATGAGATAATGAGATAATTGATGTTGTCATTTTGAAATCAGTTAAAAATATTACATGAGCACTATGTTTAAGGGGCTGCCCGAGGTTTTCATAGATTTTTGACAAATTTTGAATCGTATCTCCTACAGATAGAATTATAAGTCAAACGGCTATCGGTTCTTCAATCTTTTATCTCCATTTTTGTCTACCGGATTTTGAAAGAAATGAATACCTACTTAATTTGCTGTATGAATTTGCATTTGCTAGAAGAGATCCCTTTTAGGGATAAGTTCGCCTTTGTACTTTGGTCTTTGGTCTTGTGTGACATGTATATTCTTTAACCTGTTATTGTATACAATAAAGTGCTTGCATACATACATACATAATTTTGTATGATTTTTTTAAACATTGTCTAAAAAACACTTATTTCGTATCTCTATTGACGTGAAAGATCGAACATATACGAAGTCTACATATTTGGGTTCGTCTATGACTTTCATTTAAACACAAAATTTAAGGCCAGAAAACCAGTTTTTTGGCCTAAAATAGTTCAACTTTGATGCCAAATATCTCGAAAACAATGAACTTTGAAGTAAATATGGGCTAACTACTATGTATATTGCTCAAAGCCGTTGTTGTTAATATAATAAGCTACAAAAAACATTAGAAAACTAAGGGATTCAGATCGAAGGTCATTGGCGTATGGGAGGGAGCCCCTTAAGTAAATAAATTATTACAAAGTTAAAGACATGCCTACCCACACACTCCCATCGTTAGTCAAGTGATCCATCTAACGTGTACAAGATTTACTAGACTCTAAATTAATGATCTGGTCCGGTTTTTTTTATTTATAGCTCTTCATTTCTGGATGGGACCAGTTCTCACATAACCTGTCAGGAGGTAGGAGTTATTATGAAACGCGATTCTAAAGGCTTTTATTTTCATTGGCAGTTTCTGAAGCTACAAGAGCCTAACCCAAAAAAAAGACCGGGTTGCACTCCGGGAGTGTCAGTAGAAGTAAAAACTTGAATAATTTTAATTTTGCAAAAAAAAACGAAAAAAAAAAATGGCCCCCACAAACACTTCAAAAAAAATTCGGTAATCGGACCATTGAACATGTCCAGATCCTAGACTATAGCAATGAGCGCTGAATGTGTTAGATACCATTGTTTATGTTGATAACAAGTCTAGTAAAAACAATTGGTTCTTCTCTAACATCCTCCTTCACCTTTCCTTTTTATCCTTCTTCTTCACCTTTGGAGTTGCATGCGTCTATAGGCTCCGGTGTCCGCTTACGATCAGGCGGGCCGTACGCTTGTTTGCCACCGTCGTCGTTGTATTAAAAAAAGACCGGGTTGCACTCCGGGAGTGAAACAAAAAACAAAATAAAATTAATATTTAAGGGGGCCTCTCAAACAACAAACTTTTTTATTTTACTGTTTTTATAGATAATGGTACGGGACCCTTCGTGCGCGAGTCCGACTCGCACTTGGGCGGTTTTTTCAAGATACGTCATTATTGATTATTTTATTTAGTACACACCTATTATTAAATTAAACCTGCTCACAAAGTAGTTTCAGGCGATCTCTGTTGGCAGGTCGGGTTGCGGTACGAGTATTATCTACTTTGACGTGAGCTTACTGATGTCGCAGTAGCACAGATTTCCTCACTTGGTATGCCGCCAGCATTACATTTGCGTAGAAGTAATATCAGCACGGCTACCAGAAGACGGGTGTTTCTCGTACTATCTATATCCGTCTCTTTTTTACTAGAACACTTAGAAAGAGAGGTATAGTGCGAGAAAAGTCGAGAGTATATCGCGGCCGTCTCATGATAGACTTGCTGGCATGGAAGCGGAGCGGTTTACTTCCAGTACTGCATTCGTACGAGCCCGCTAGCCAATATCGCCGGTCAACTTGACCCGACTGACAGTTAAAACTGACAGCTTACTGACATGCCTCCGCGCCGACAAATCAAGAAGTCGTGTAGAGTTTGGCCACGGCAAGATAAGCTTAGAAAAGAGCAAATTAAAAAGAAAGCAGCTCCATGTATAACGTGGTAAAATAATAATGATACTTGAAAGAATATTATTTTACAATGCATGTGCTCGAAAAGAGCGTTTTCCAAGCACTAAAATCGTGCGGAAAGTGCCACTTTTTCGCACTAGTAAAAAGCACTAGTGCGAAAAAGTGGCACTTTCCGCACGACACGCAGGTGCAAAGTTTGTCGGATTCTTGAATAAATCATCTTTTCTCAAACATGCAAAGAAATATTGACGTTGTTTTCTTCATAATGGGCTTCAAAGTGTCACGTTTTGGGCGCAGCGAGACGAGAGACCCGTAATGGCATTTCATACAAAATTGGAGGCCTTGGCCGGCAAGACGGTCTTTTTTAATTTCCATTCCACAATTTGTGGCACAGGATCACGGCGTTCAGCCATGCGAATTTAAGTTTAATTTCTAGGAGATTTTTTAATTTATTTCTTTGCATGTTTGAGAAAAGCACTATACATATCTCGGCGTGAAAAGGAGTTGCCAGCCTCATAACTATCCGACCTCACTACGCTCGGCCGTCTATATGTACTCGGCCGGCAACCCCTTCCTTCCCGGCCTCTGTAGTAATGTACTATAGAATAACATTTTAATATGAAATCAACAAAAAAAAACGCTATTATTAATTAATGTTTTTCAAACCCGTATTTTGCCTAGAGTATATAATGCCCCGACAATAGAGACGTGTTCAGATATTTGTAACGCGACTGTACATCTCTATTCTACTGGCAACTGTTCAGCGGATCTCCGAAGCATCGATGGAGCCATCAAACCCGTCCACTCCGCACGTACAGACCGACAAACGGTAAAAAAATCTTTTGTGTGATAAGTAATCGTTTCGTTTGTTTGCTCAGCCGTTGCGCTGCTGTTTTTGTATGTTTGTATAGAATCGGTGAGTACGCAATCGTTAAATAACTCCTTTGAATAAAGGGGGTTCTCTTTTTGGCGCGCATGCGCGAAAACTTTGTAAATTGACCAATCAACTCGTATTACGTATTGCCATAGCTATACGTCTCCTGTCATCCATTTTAAAACTGACATTTTATGGGTTAAAATCTACCAAATGATCCTACATTTTTCTTAGAACGTTAGAAGTCCATATTAATATTTTTTTTTTCAATGAAACTGACATATTTTACATTATATATTACAGAATAGACTTCAAACGGCAAGTAACTCTTCAAAGTTATTTATTTGCGAAGTTTTTCGGAGTCAAATAAAACGGCTTTTAGTAGGTACTTAAGTATGTTGTAGCCCTTTTTAGGGTTCCGCACCCAAAGGGTAAGACTATACTATTACTAAGACTCCGCTGTCCGTCCGTCTGTCACCAAGCTGTGTCTCAATACCGTGATAGTTAGACAGTTAAAATTTCACAGATGATGCATTTCTGTTGCCGCTATAACAACAAATACAAAAAAAATTAACAAAATAAATATTATTTATGGGGGCACCCATACAACAAACGTGATTGTTTTGCCGTTTTTATAGACAATGGTACGGAACCCTTCGTGGTATTAATGATAATGGTACATAATGGCTTATGTACCATTATCATTAATACCACGAAGGTGATGACGTATGACACCGAAACTTAGAAAGCTCAAAGTCACCCAAAGGGCAATTGAGAGGGCTTTGAAGTTTCTCTGCGTGATCGCATCAGAATAGTCCTCCTAATTGCTAAACTTAAGTGGCACTTTGCGGGGCACATTGCACATAGAACCGATGGCCGTTGGGGCGGAAAGGTTCTCGAGTGGCGACCACGTACCGGAAGACGAAGCGTGGGTACACCTCCGATAAGGTGACTGATGACCTGGTAAAGGTCGCGGGAGTCCGCTGGATGCGGGTGGCGCAGGACCGGACATTGTGGCACTCTTTGGGGGAGGCCTATGTCCAGCAGTGGACGTCTTTCGGCTGATATGATGAACATACATATTGTATCACTGTCGCCAATTTGATCCCAGCGGGGCAATACGCTGGGATCAAATTGGCGGTTCCTTTCCGTAGTAGGTAGTTTAAAATGTAAATTTTAACCATATTGGCAAACAGCTGACAAGTTAGCTACAGCGGTACAATGAACATACCAAACGCATCTGCTGAACCATTACTATATAACCAACTTATCATACCCCGAATCAAGCAATATGAAGCCTTATATCAATGCAGGAACGCCTTTAACGAGTGCCAGCTAAAGAGGTCCTCCCGTAAAGGTCAGAGCAGATGTCAGAAGGCCTTGCTTGCAATAGAAATAGGCTGTGTGCAACTGCCCTACGCATGAAATTGCTCGTGTACGGACAATTGGTGTCTTATACCCTTAATTACATGGTTCATTTTTGTTTGCCCATAGCAGTAGCAACTTTTGACAACGAGAAACAAAATACGATCGCAGATTGTTTGGAAGCTGGTATCTGTTCAAATTGTACATTTTATTTTGAGCTTTATTGTTAAATCAATAGAGTTGACGATACGAGAACTTACAGAGAAGCAACAGTGTAGTGTGTTTAATGTGTGTTGCAGATGTTTCATTGTATCGCACGCACGTGCTATATGGAAAAAAATACTAAAGGTTTTGACACAATGGTTTTATCTTACTCTTTTTGGTGGGAGTTGTTTACTGATTTCGTTACGTTACGCTGCATCAAGGTTTATCTTTTTAACCCACGACATAATGGAGGTTATTTCAGATAGACGTTTCAAACAATTTAACTAAATATAAAGGACCATGCGTCAAAATGGTCTAAAAACCAACAGCGGCCAGTTAGATAATTAAATTATCATTGCATTAACTAGTATTGTTCTCGCAGGAAAATCCGCGGAATAAAATATAGCCTATGTTTTAGTTTGTTAACCTTTTATATAAGGTGCTAACAAATTAGGTACCAATACTTGTAGAGCTGATAATACTCGTCTCTAGGAGTAGAGTTAAGTATGAAACATTTAAAAGTGTGTACCACTTTTTGGAGATAATTAGGGATACAACGTTACTGCGTAAAAACACCCTGTTAATGAGATAGTCAACAATCAATCATTGACGTATGTCACAAACGACGATGTTCACTTGACAGATAGTGTTTAAACATCTCGTCAGTTAAATGCACAGGCTGATTATGTTTGGTCGAAATTTTAATTTATTTATTTTGTACCGGAAATTAAAACAAAAATATCATATGAAAAGTTTTCTTAATTTCTATTTAAAGTCAATGGTTTTGATGTAATGTAACACCTCTTAAAATATTGGTACTTAATTTGTTAGCACCTTATATATCATTTTAAATTATTATTGTGTAAGATTACTATTTTATTGTAAATTACCGTTTGACATGTAAAAGTGCCCTTGTAGCCTATTTGCAGAATAAATAATTGATTTGATTTGATTTGATTATGATCACTCGGAAAGTTTTTTCTAAACACATTTTTTTTATCGTATAAGTGGCTACTATCTCACAAATATTTCTCATAAAGAACTCGAACAAGTGTCGTAGCTGAAACCGGCACACTGTCACGACACCATAATTTTCTTGCCATTATCCCATTTACTTGGGGTCGGCGCAGCATGTCTTTTTCTTTCATACCTCCCTCTCACTCGTCACTTACCTCCTCCTCATATCGTCTCTCACACAGTCCATCCACCTTTCCCTCGGCCTGCCTCGTCTCTTCCATCCTTCCACGTTCAAACCTAGTAATACTCTTTTGATCACATGACTGTCGTCCCTCCGCATTACAAGCCCATACCACGCAAGGCGATGGGATCTTAATAGTCCGCAGAGTTTCGTTCTCATTTTAAAACTACGTGTTGGATTGCGACGAAACTTTGCATATACAATGACATGAGGTATATCTATGTCTGTAATTAGTTCATATGGTTCCAGTTCATAAAACAAACAAAATACAGCAAAAACAAGTTTTGTATGAAAAACTTATATTCGCTGTATTTTTTTTACTATGGTATCTGAAGCTACATAAACTAATTACAGACCTGGATATACCTCATGTCATTGTACATGCAAAGTTTCGTTACAATCCTAAACGTAGTTTTTAAATGAGAGCGTAACTACATTTGTATGGAGAATCGAGCTCACTGCGGACTCTTAACTTATCGATGATAGGTGCCACTTTCATGCTTCCTCCGCTGTAGTCATTTCTTATTCTGTCCATCCTAGTCACACCACACATCCATCTCAACATTCTCATCTCCGTAACATGCAGTCTCGTTTCTGTAACACACGCCACACGCCACGACAAATCATCCTCCCAACGTTATTCCCGGTTGTGCCCCAAATGAGCCCGGGCTGCGGTTTGACACCTAATCCTAAGATTTGGTATAGACACTATAGTTTTACGAAAGCGACTGCCATCTGACCCTCCAACCCAGAGGGAAAACTAGACCTTATTGGGATTAGACCAGTTTCTTCACGATGTTTTCCTTCACCGAAAAGTACATAAGTTATGAAAAGCTCATTGGTGCGAGCCGGGATTCGAACCCACGACCACCGCTTGACAGCCGCATGCCTGAACCACTAGGCTACCGCAGCTAACTACACCGCTACGACAGTTATAAAATATTTAATAACAACTAAAACTACTAATTGGGCAACCGCTTTCATGCCGTGTAAGGTCGTCCGTCGACCTTTATTGCAGGACGCACTCGTAATTAAGTAACCGTACAACGTTCAAGTAACTGTATCATCTTTATATTGTACAGTTTATATTCGTGAACGTTGAAGCTTGATAAAGGAAGACTGGCTTCTGCGACAGGTCTCTATTCAACAGGTTTTAGTGATTTTACAAAACAACCATCCTCCTAGAGTTATTCCCGGTTGTGCCCTAAAGGAGCCCGGGGTCCGCTTTGACACCTAATCCCAAGATTTGGCATAGGCACTAGTTTTACGAAAGCGGCTGCCATCTGACCTTCCAACCCAAAAGGAAAACTATACCTTATTAAGATTAGACCGGTTTCCTCACGATGTTTTCCTTCACTGAAAAGCTGACGGTAAATATTCCGTCCATAAGTTCCGACAAACTCATTGGCACAGCCGGGGTTCGAACCCACGACCGGCTCTTGACAGCCGCATGCCTGAACCACTAGGCTACCGTAGCTTTTTTACACAACAACCATACCTAAGAAATATCCCGACAGACAAGACTTTCGAAAAAACCCCGACCCAAATCGGTTCATCCATTAAGTGGCACTGTAAATTAAATTTAATCTTTGCCAACCCTTTCAGGAAACACAGGCGTAAATATATCTCATTGAACGAGCGAGCGAAGCAAACGTAGAAATTCGTTTCAGCTTGTGGTATGTCAGTTTGTCCGGCTGTTCATAAGCACGTAAGGTTTGACTGTATTAAGTGCTAATATTGAAATAAATAAATAAATTATGTACCTATTTGATTTAAATTATGTTCTCTTCTACAGGTCGCTTTCAACAGATTCTCGTGAAATTTTGTGAGCGTTCAATCATTAAAAATATGTGTTTCTTATTGTTTAACTATAGTTTAAACATGTGGACGTGACAACAGGCAAAAATATGTAGACGTTGTTTGTCAATGCGTTAATAACAAAAAAGTATTAAATTTACTGAGTCTCATGGTCACCCTAATTCCTAATTAAACTGTCACTTTAAGCTACAGACCAAGTCTTGTCGAATAGGGTGACCATAAGGTTGGTGTTTTTGCTTTTTAAAATTATTATCAATAAAGTTACAGTTAAATACTGCGATAGAATCAAAAAAATCTGTTTACGACTTAGGTCACCCTGTATTTTTTTCGAAAAAAGGTAGGCTCGCGAGTACTACAGCTAACAAAGCTACTAGTGATAGCTGTAGCTGTATTGTGTATAAAAAAGTTGTTAGCGATAGGCTAGCGACCTATCACTGCAACATAACATTTTTCTTCTAGAAATCCCTTTTGGAAACAGATGATATATATCTCCCGACGAAGCACTTGACTTGAGTCTCGCTCTTGGTAACATTTCTCGGAAACTAATTGCGGACTATTACTGTAATGTTAAACGGGACACGGATGAAAGTGGTGTTTATATTTAAACACGTTTTTATCAAGCATGTCGCAATCTGAACGAGATAACACATTATGCAATTAAAAATTGCACTGAGGTTTAAGGAAATACTTTAAAGTGCATGTATACATTTATTTGGGTTTTATTCGAATTTGAAATTACCCAATAAGCGCAAGTTTTTGACACCTACTCTAGTGGGAGTCCTTTGCATAGTCTTTGGTGGGCTAGTACTGATATTCCAAGATGGCCGCCTGTTGGAAGACTTCTATCTTCTAGGAGGCCAGACTAATATACGTAGTAACAGTACGTCAATGCAATGGGGTATTTGACAACGCTGAAAATAAATTGTTTTTTCACTAGCAACAGATAAACATTGCGAAAATACTCGGAAAGCGTCAATCTTTAATTTATTAATGCTATTGTGCGATTTTTAAATGAATGTTAACTAACAATAAGGACGTTGTTTGATTGTGACGTCACAAGCAAGTAATCCCTACAAATTCCATATTAAAGCAGTGTTCTTGACGTTCCATAAAGAGAAGCTGATTTGACTTTTGTCAAATACCGTAGTAGGGGACAATCTTAGTGAACCCATGAGGCTTGTGTTGCGGGTTGGGAGAAGATGACGTCATATTTGATTGATATTATAGAAATAGAACACATTCAAGACTCAGAAACAAATATTCATGCAAATATTAGCCATAGGATTTATGTAGGTAATAGTAAGATTATCCTCCAATATTTATTATTAATTTAATAGGGAATATTCATGACATTTTTTTTTTTTTTTTATCTATTCTATAAGTAATTATATAACCGGAAAAAAATATAACACTTTCACAATATTATTAAATAAGCTAAAAAAAAAAAATTAAAATTACTATCATTTTCGGACGATCAAAACGCCACCATTTTGGCGCGCTCATTTGTGACGTCACCGTGCAGCTTAGTGCACGGCGGTTCTTAAACAAATTAACAACAAAGTGTTTGATTCACACTTTTAATAAATGTGAGTGATTAAAGCTTATAAGATCAACTTATTGTAATGGAAGAGCACACAAAAGCTTATTATAAATATTGTATTGTCCCTATGTGTGAAAATCACATTAAAACTGCAAATATTTTCATATGCCCAAAGGTGCAAATATAAGGATAAAGTGGTGTAAGGCGATGAGGAGAGATAATGTATCGTGCTTGAGTAGTTTATATTGTTGTGAAGATCATTTCGACGTGAGTATTAAATATGTATGTACCTAAAATCTTTTTTATTACGACTCGCGAACAATATAGGTAAACAATAACCTAACCTCAAAATTGTATTATATACTTATTCATAAAACTATTCTGATTCCCAATTTTTTTAGTTATTAATGTTACAAATATTATGATTTTTGTTGATCAACAGCTGACTACGAGTGTTGATTTTGATCAAGAAACGTTTTAGCTAAGTTTCTTTGTTTGCACTGTTGATCGAAGAAAGTTAAAAGAATTTAATCCTTTTTACTGAGTGACCTACACAAATTTATTTTATTTATAAGCCTTGACGAAAACAACCTAGTTTGTTAAAGTTCATAAAGATGTTCTCAACATTTAACATTCCTAATAGGTACCTACATATCTTTGATTATATAATACTAGCTTCTGCTCGCGACTCCGTCCGCGTGGAACTCGTTTATACTATCTCTATACCAAATTTCATCCAAATCGGTTCAGCAGTTTAAACGTGAAGAGGTAACAAACAGACAGACAGACACACTTTCGCATTTATAATTTATTATTAAGTAAGTATATATAAAATATATAATATAACTAGCTTCTGCCCGCGACTCCGTCCGCGTGGAACTCGTTTATATCGTAGCTCCCCCCATATCCCCCAAAGGGATGAAGTGGGGGTGAAAGTTTGTATGGAGCTACGATATAAATGAGTTCCACGCGGACGGAGTCGCGGGCAGAAGTTAGTATATATAATATATAAAGTTATAGTATAGTAAAATAGTATATAGTATGGATAAATATCTACTAGTTTTTTATTCCACTTATTTAACAAAGACACCTATTTGAAGTAGTTTAAAAGTCTAGCTATTTGAGTCGCCAAAATAGGTTATAATTATTTAATTGACCAATCTCACGAGTATAAAAACAAGGAATATGAAAATTTATTGAATATCTGTAACTTATTTACCTTGCAGCTTTTACTCCTCTTAGTTCAGCGGACGTAAAGTCACAAATATTTGCGAAGTATGTATTAAATTTAGTCATCATGAACACATCAATTTTAGGCAGATTATCCGACTGTGCCTTGACAAAACCGCCTTCAGTCATTGTGGCGAGTCTTTTTTCACTTAATAATTACCAAAAAACACTGATTATTTATCATAAACAGCGGCCAAACAATGCGAATAACTTTCAATAATCATACTAACGACCTGCACGGTGACGTCACGTTTCGCTCCGCCAATAGCGTTGCGTTTTGGAAATTTGCGAGGGAATTTGAAAAATAGTACTTTTAAACAATTTATTTTATCAATAGAAACATGATAATTTGAAAAAATAATCATGTGTGTATATTTATTAAGCAATATAGATTACACGTGATTTTTTTTGTCCATTTCTAAATCACATGCATATTCCCTATTATTATACGAAAACATACGACCAGTGAGTCATCCAGCGAAGGAATCTGTCAGTCGCTTCATTCATAAATATCTTGATTTCAAATTCCTAACCAAGTCAGATTTACTTTTTAATAGTACCACGGTGGCAAAAAGCACACAGTCTGCCTCATGGTAGCCAGACACCGTAGCCAATAGACGCCTGCGATTCCAGAAGAGTCCCAAGCCCGTTGCAAACCCTTTATTCATTTGAGGAGTAGGTTGATAGCAAGAGACGGACTCGGGTCCCTCTGCTCTCAACAAAACACATCCTCGAGAGCTCTCGCAACAGTGGCGACCTTATGGCCGCTTTAAATATGCGTTAAAGGGAGTAAGACATATTTATGTCTCGTTCTACCGCATAACCGCGTCCTGTATGATGGGTCAGGATGGCCCATCGAGTAGAGCGGCCATAACTCACCACCAGGAACACAACACACATACCACATATCAATAGTGACTTTCAATAGGTCCTGTGTCTGTATACACATGTGTACTCACCTTAAATACGCACGTATAAAACAATTAACCGTCTGCGCATAAGATCGTGCGACTTTCACTGCTCTCGCGACAATTTGTACCTTTCTTTTGGAACGTATCGCTTCCTCACCGTTGCGCAACTATGTGCTGCTTGATTAAACGTCAAGAAGAGTCAATGAGGCTTCTACTGTATTGTATTACTCAACTCAAGTGACACATACATTATATGAATATTATTAATGCTACAGATGTAAGACAAACGCGGCAGATAATGAACGTAGATGTCTGTCACTGCGCAGATTAATGTGTTAAGGGGCTCCACGCGCTTTTTGGCTAGTTCTGACGAGTTTTGAGTTGATATACCTCCGTGAAAACTATAGATATATTTATGGCACAAACACTTATCGGTTCTTCAATCCTTTATCTACATTTGCACGAGAGTTTTTTTGAAAATAATGAATGGTAATTTTTTTATGATTTATTCAAACATGGTCCAAAAAAGCTCTCTTTTCGATATTAGTATGTTGTTTATGCACTTTTATATATGAAATCTACATATAACTGTTTCTTATTGACGTCTCTAAAAACCCACGAGAGATTTTTATTTTTAACTCATCTTCACAAAAGTTACGTCTAAAAAACGGTTTTTTGGCCTGAAATTTCCTAAGTTTGGTGCCATATATCCCGAAAACTGTGAGTTTTGATGTAAATATGGGATACTATTTCGGTTAACCACGTAGTTGTGAATACGATAAGCCATAAAAAACACCATAAAACCGACAGTTACAGATCGAAGGTCATTGGGAGCTAGGAGCCCCTTAACAGTTCGATTCAAAACAGAATATAGATTATTGCAAGATTAAGCTATACAATTATGATTTTTCATCTCAGAATAAGTAATTCCTCGTTATTCGAAACCGGACTAAGATCGTTATTATTTGGACTGGGAAATGGGTTATTCTGGGAACCCTAGTTAGGACGGGTTTCATCGACAACAGTTGACGGGCCGATTAACGTTAAATATGGCGCCGGCAGCTGGCGTCCCATAGATAACTGTCAAATATCCAAAAATCCCAACCCTAACCCATCCAGCACTTTATTTAATTTGTATCCATTTTGTTTTATTAAACATCCCAACCGTTTCGCGTTTTTCACATGTCTCTCATCCCATTGTGCTTGTGTTACTTATTTTACTAGTATATTAATTATTTATGTATTTTGTGTATACGTTTGTATCGGCGGTATGTTGTGTTGCGTTCCGTGGGTCACGTACGGTGCTGTCTGAAAATCAGCGCTGTAGGTGTCTGTCTGACACCTCGGCATAATGCTGAGACAGCGACCGATTCACTGCCGCGAAGACACACACATTATGTGTAAATTGTATTGTATTTGTACTCCCTTTGTCTCTGTGTGTCTTTTGCGTAGTGAATAAATGTCTTCTTTCTTTCTTTCTTTCTTTAAATAAATGAATTTTATTCTGCACGTCTAGGTGCGTGCAGAATGCCGTAATGGCACTTTTACAAGTCAAAATTCTACCAGGGTTTCTGAAAAAGAAGACCACTGTTAAACACTCAAACTCAAGTCAGTAATTTTTGCCAAAAAAAAAGGTTGTAATAACAATGATATTAGTTAAAAATGAGTTAGTTATTAAAATAAGAGTAAACTTGAATATGAATACGAGAACTAAAAAAAAGATTTTAACGGACAGATTTTTACGCTTGTTAACGGTTTGAAACGACCGGCCATTAAACTAGTCTAGTGCTCACAAGACCTATTCGCTTACCCGTACGATATATTTTTTCCGACGCAGCATTTATCACATTGATTTGCACCAACTTACAATTACAGACCGATCAACGTCAAATATAACGCCGGCAGCTGTCATCTCTCATCTCTCACTTAGGTACCTATAATATATCTGAATTAAAAAAAGATCTGCCAGTATCAAACTAAGCATCACGAATGATCTCAGCTTCCCATGAACGAAAAAACATGAAACTTTATTTATTAGTACATTATTAATCTAGCTTCCGCTTAGGATAGTTTTTTATCCGACTGCGACGGTATTATATTTTCCGAAACATTTGACCTCATAAAAAAATTCATTTCTTCTTCTCGAAATTCTAGCTGCTATATCTGTCAACTGTCAGTGACGTCAAAATGGCGGGCTTGCTATTACTATCCAACATTAATAATTATGATCCGGTGTGTGATAGACCTTTACAAAACGCATACTAAACGATAGATCATAAAAAAATCATCGATTCTGATATGGGAACTCATATGCGCTTAATTCGTATTCAGGTGTAATTTAAATAAATGTATCTACAAAATAACGTCAAACGTCAAAAGTCTGAATCTTCCTTTTTTTATGGCATGGCATAGCCCTGTTCTCGCATTCAGCCATAAAGCCTATTTGAGTTTCTGCAAGATTACACGCTGAGTATTTGTCACGATACACTGGTTTGTCAGTATTTTATATTTAGCAGCAATAAACAGTATGTATTAAATCAGTATGGAACACGCCTTTTATAAACTTTCATTATCAATCGCGTCAGTATTTAGGCGGTATTATAACTTCGGACCTCGCGCCTTCAAGTTGGCATTCAGCGAATGTAGAGACACAGAAATTGGCCAACATACAGGAGAATACTTTTATCATAAAGCCTGCAACACACATTTTATTAAGTTGGCGATGGCGGGAACATACACAAGATTTGGCAGAATGTGATAGTGCGATCTGAAAAATTGCAATATAACAAAAAAACATATTACTTACTTTAATATTTTTAATAAAAAGGGACTGGGACTCGCGCGCGTTATGGTTATAGAACTTACCTACCTAGTGGTTAGGTCTAGTTTGGAAAATATAAATTGGCCGTCTGTTGTCTAATTAAAAACGCGTGAAGTTCGGGATCCTCCAAAAGAGGAAACCCCTCGCACCAGTGTGGACAAGGAGGGAAATCCACAACGGTGTCAAGAAAGCGTAAGACACGCAAGAGTCAGTGTGGTACTGCAGAACCGGTCGGTTGTGGTCTGCGGGTCTCCACACCGAGCAAGGCGCTTTACGTGTCGCGCCTGCATCACACTGCCACCGCTGAAGAAGTGACGCAGTATGTTCGCCAGGAAACCGGCTACTCGCTGAGGGTGTTCCAGTTGCATTCGCGCCACTACGTGCACTTCAGCTCGTTTGTAGTGCGCGTGCCGCGGCCGCTCCAGGAGACCATCGCGTGTGCTGATTTCTGGCCGAAAGGTGTCGTGTTTCGTCGGTTCCGGGGCAACCTACCAAATCCAACACCCGAGATGTCGGAACAACGGGGCCACGCCGTTTCGCCGTCAAAATAAATATTGTTCGGTTCATGACGCATTGGTGTAAACTGTAATGTTATGTAACCTGTTTTTCAATAAATAAATAAATAAATAAATAAATGAAAAGAGATCTATTGTTCCGCGTAAACACTTACCGGTCAATGGGTACTCGAAAGGATTATCTATTATAAATTCCTAAACGCATCTTTACGTGAGAGTCGGAGTGACTCAAGTCCATTCCAGTCACCACGTTTTTTTTTTCAAAATTCAGTTCCTAGACGTGTCCCTCACTTACAAACTGACAAAGGAACAGGTCAAGTTAAATAAAATCTCGTAAAAAACGCCTGAGAAACGGTCCAGTAAACCCGCCCCGAAGGATAAAAGGAATCCTACAACCACTAACCTAGACCGCCTCGCTGATACCCTTCGGTATTCCTTTATAATTGGTTTTTAATGTATTTTTAATGCCAACGTCCATTATCCATAAAACCGAACGATAGGACATGCATGAGCATGCAGCACTAAACGGCATGTAAAATAATAAAATAAAGTGTAATCAAAATTCTCAAAACGCATGAAGTTTTATGGAGCCACTCTTGGTACACAAGGTTTTTTTACAAACCAAGCTGGCACAATGGAACGTATGGAGTCCCGTCTATAGTGCTTAGTATCGTTTTTGTTTTATGCAATACATTCCAATAGATATATGTATACACATAAAATACGCACTACCAAGCCCTGGTATCTCTAAGTAGTTTCAGCTTTCGCTCTATATTTCCGTTCATAATTATTGAAATTGTTTGCATAGAGTAAGGTAAACATCCCAATGACA
Source organism: Epinotia ramella (assembly GCA_947578815.1). Lineage (NCBI taxonomy): Eukaryota > Metazoa > Arthropoda > Insecta > Lepidoptera > Tortricidae > Epinotia > Epinotia ramella. Next base: position 19,105,454 of record OX388220.1, on the reverse strand, counting down.
CACTCCAATGCCTAATAGTTGAATTACAAGCACTGGGAAGTTTACTTTATAAAGAAACTAGCTTTTGCTCGCAACTTCGTCGGCGTGCAACTCAGTTATACCGTACCGTACCTCTGCACAAACTTCCGCCCCCTATTTCACCCGCTTAGGGGGATGATTTCCGGGACAAAAAGTATCCTATGTCCTTCTACACCACATCTCAACATCTCCGTATCAAATTTCATCTCAATCGGTCCAACGGATTAAGCTTGAAAAGGTTACGTTAAGGGACACGTGTTAAGGGACAGACAGAGTTACTTCCGCATATAGACAGGTCATACTTAGAATATTTGTTTTGTATGGTGGATACTTTATTTCAACTCAAGCCAGTCGGCTTGTAGCTTTGTTGCAACGGCAAAACGATCTAATGTTAGCCTTGATTAATCAGCAAAATAAAGTATGTAATGCAAGAAAAGGTGGACACGTTAATCTGTTAAAGTATGGCTCAAAAACAATGTAATTCCACGTATCATCCTTCGAAAGGGATTTTATTTCTAAAGTGGTACAAGCAATAGTTCTCTGGTTTATAGGTGCCATATCATAACACACATTTTAACTTGAACTTTGAAATAGAAAAACATTTATTTGTGACACACACAGAATGACAAACAGTGAATAAAAGGCGACTGGCGATAACTACACACACAATGGCAATAAACAAAAGACAATAAAAATAAGAAGTGAAACAATTACAAAAAGAAAACAGGAAAAATAAAAGAGATATGGCAAGGCTTAATGGCTTTGGGGCAAAGTATTTGTCTTCCGTTGTATTACAATACTGTATACTGACATCAATTTGTAATGTGACAAGTATGTCTCAGATTGACCCGCGCGTCTTAAGTCTTCAAAATACATAACCACAATTTTGTAAATTCGAATGAGGGCAAATTAACCAGTTTGACAAAGTTCTAAATCTGACAAAATTCAAGGCGAAACATCGATCATTGATATTATTCTGCGTTGTATGAAGTAAAACTAGTCCGAATAATTTATAGTCATCAACATTTCCATCATTAGGCGGTGTGTTTAAATGATCTAATGTTAATTACCTACGACTATCTTGTTTGATAAAACTTTACGAGTATCGGCGTTTCTTGCATGCCAAATTAACCAGTTTCTATTGGGGAAGTTATGTAAAGTTTAATAATTTTTTTATTTTATAATTTTGTAACTTTTTTATGATTGCAAGGACACATGCAACCTCAAGTGTTCCTTCGTGGCTCTGCGCCGTAAAACTCACGAGTCTGTCTTTTTTAGGGTTCCGTACCTTAATAATAAAAAAAAGGAACCCTTTATTCCTATAGATCACTTTGTTGTACATCTGTCAGTCAAGACCCTTTATCTCGGGACCGCGTGGAGGTATCGAGTTGAAATTATAACCATATACTCAGGTCTACAATATCTTGAAGCTGTTAAAAATTCAGACAAGTTAACGTAAAAATAAGATACAGCCGTTTATGCCGCATAAAAGGTATATTTCGACACTCTCAAGGAAATCAAAATTTATAGGGTGCATGCCGTGGACCTAGAACTATGTGGCAAGTAATATCTTCTTGTACTACCAGTACATGAAAAAATCTGAAAACTATACATTTGTCATTAAATCGTAAAAAATAAAGTATATAAATAAAGAAATTTTGTATTAAGCAGTTACGCTGCTAACGAAATTGTACATTTTTAAATAAGGGAAAATTTGAAAAATTTAATCCGGCTCGGAGCATTAATTTTTTCAATTTTTCCTTTATTTAAAAATGTATTTAAATAAAGACTTTATTTTTTACGATTTAATGACAAATCAGGTTCATTTGCCTCTTTGCCCGACTACGGCAGAGCCGAAAGGACGGAAGGAAACGCAAAGAGCGGGGTGTTACAAGTTTAACGTGTCTGTCCGTGTATCTGTGTATCTGTCTGTGGTATCGTGGCTCCCAAACGGATGGACCGATTTGAATGCGATTTTTTTTGTGTCATAGATAATTTTATCCCGAGTGTTCTTAGCCATGTTTCATGAAAATCTGTTCAGCCGTTTTTGAGATATTGGACTTTTAGCAGTCTATGTTTGTTATGCGTGTTCCACCGTAGCGTTTATGATACTGAACTGATTTTGATAGATGAGGTGTCAGGGGACCCTATTACTAAGACTCCGCTTTCCGTCCGTCTGCTGGCTGTATCTTATGAACCGTGATAGTTAGGCAGTTGAAATTTTCACAGATGTATTTCTGTTGTGCTATAACAACAAATATTACATTGTGTGATTCCCGTCAGTCCAGATTGAGAGTTCAACTTAATGTAAACTTCACATGAGCATTTATTTACGTATTTACATATAATAGCCTCGTTATAATTATGTTAATATGGTGTCCATAGATAACGGGACCCGTGAAGCCTCACCATTTGTGGTCCCCTATTGCTATAAGAATAAGGTTTATTAATGATCGGTTAAGGTATATCTTCGTTTTGTCACTTGTAACACACGGGTAGCGGGTAGTACATACTCGGCAATTATTTTAATAGGCTAGGGAATACTAGAGTATATCTATAAGTCCTATATATATCTATAAGTACGAGTTCAAGTTTGGAACATAGCGAAGTTAAGCATTAAAATGATATGCTCAACGATTGCCTATTGCTTTTTAGTCTATTATAAGTAGCTACTGGCATTTTTTGCATGATACATAATCTACCTACAACCATCTCCGAAGTTTTAATGAAAGAAGTTCTAAGAATCTCCGACTTAGAATTCTGAAACCTGCCAATTGTATTAAACAATAGCACCTGCTACCGAAAATCATAAATCTATCATCATCATCATCATATCAGCCGAAAGACGTCCACTGCTGGACATAGGCCTCCCCCAAAGAGTGCCAAAGTGACCGGTCCCGGTCGGTAAATCTATACTAATATTATAAACGCGAAAGTAACTCCGCCTCTCTGTTACCTTTTCACACTCAAACCTCCGACCGATTTAGATGAAATTTGCCATGGATATAGTTTGAGACCCTGGGATAAGACATAAAATAGTTATTATCCCGAAAATCATCCCTTAAGGGGTTAAAAGGGGGGTGTAAGTTTGGGGGAGCGATATTTAAGTCGACGACTGAAATACTTAAGAGCAACTATTCTCTAAGGCGATTAACGAGATCTACGCGGACAAAATCGCGGGCTCACGCAAGTTTTAAATAAAATTTAAAATTTCAAAACCGCTCCGAGCTGAATTCAACCACCGCAGCGATTGAAAAAACACACAAATCTCGCGACTCGCAAAGATAAATCTAACAAGTTAATGTCGGTGCAATAATTGAAACAATAAAAGCACTTCAATTAAGCGCGTGATCGCATCGAGGCAGGCGCAGTCTGCGCGCACGCAAGCCCCGATTACTGCATTCAACCGTGTGTTGTCCTTTTCTCGCAGTTACAAATGTCAAAGTGACAGATAAGGGCAAATGAATTTTAACGGTACGGTTTTTTACAAGCTTTTATTTACCTTGACCTGTTCTTTTGTTAGTTTGTTAGTGAGGGACAAATCTTCGAACTGAATTTTGGACCATTTAACCTCAACCGATAGAGCTGAAACTTTGGGAATAAGTAGTTTCCCAACATAGCCCTCTCCATAGAGCCCTTTGGGTGACTTTGAGCCTTGCTATGAGGCCCATAGTAAGCGACCACGTTTCAGTGCCATATGTCATCACTGACAACGCACACTGGTCAAAGACTCTCGTCTTGAGACACTGCGGAATATTGGACGAAAAGATGTGCCGTAGCTTCCCGAACGCTGCCCAGCCGAGTCGGATTCGACGATCGACCTCTTTCTCGAAGTTGGACCTACCTAACTGGATAGTCTGTCCTGTCCTAGGTATACATAATCGTCTATACAACTGCGTGATCGCATCAGAAATGAGGCTATCCGCAGCAGAACCAAGGTAACCGATATAGCCCTCCGAATCGCTAAACTAAGTGGCAGTGGGCGGGGCACATAGCACGTAGAACCGATGGCCGTTGGGGCGGAAAGGATCTCGAGTAGCGACCACGTACCGGAAGGCGCGGCGTGGGTAGGCCCCCCGCAAGGTGGACTGATGACCTGGTAAAGGTTGCTGGAGTCCGCTGGATGCCGGTGGCGCAGGACCGGTCACTTTGGCACTCTTTGGGGGAGGCCTATGTCCAGCAGTGGACGTCTTTCGGCTGATATGATGATGATGATGAAGAATAGTTTGGATGAGAATTCAATATAATGGTACCATCGAGCTGACATGGTGGAGACAGAGGCTGGCCATGGGAATTCAGTACTTAACCGACGTAACTCCGTTGAGGTTGGGCTCGTTAGAATCATCTTAATGAGGAGTTGATGACGTGATATTTAAAGAAAAGTACAGTTGGAAATGAAAGCTTGTACCAAAATATATTTTTTTTGACTTATTGTATTTTAGCTACGAGTAAAATAGGTTAGAAAAACGATTATGAACAAGAGTTGAGTTTAAGCTGGTACGGACTACGGCTTAGTGCTAGGAGCGTAGCGTGGCGGTGAGTGAGTTAGGTACAGGTCGACACACGTTATCAGTGAGGTCGTTTATGTTGATATGTATGTTGATGTGTAAAGCATATGCAAATATGTGCATAATAAGCTCACATTCGTTGGATTTTTTTGGTAGTTTAGGAGTTGATATGGCTACCTGGCTACCTTCTGTCTACACCATCAGATCAGCTCTGTGGTGCCATACAATTGCATTGCCACCGAATTCCATCAGTATGCCAGCGGCACTACCACGAACTTCGAATGTCGAAGTTCGTAATACATGCATCCCTGTCACATGAGTAAGGGAGTGCGATAAAGATGGAAATACCCGAACTTCGACTTTCGAAGTTCGTGGTAGCGCCGCTGATTTCAGCTTAATCGGTTTTCGTTGTTTCTGAAAAATGCTCTTGTGAATTTTGAAGACAACTTACACACATATGAACAGAGGAAGTTAAATAATAGCTTGTAAAAATAACCGTGTATCCGTTTTTGTACGACGAGAAACGAATCAAATTTTGGAAGTTATCGCACCTCTGAAGCCAGGTTTAACTGGTCGATCGGGTAAGCTTTGAGGACATCAGGTCCTGGTTCAAAATGATCCGGGCACGCAGCCTGCGCGTAAATCAAGCCGTCACCCCAACACTGCGCCCATTATTCCATTCCGCTGCTTATCTATTTAGCTCTAAAGCCTACTCCACCGTGGTCCTGCGTACAAGTACGTACACTCAAATTATAATATTGCGAAGGTGTTGGGTTTCTACGCCGAAAGGCTTATTATCTACTACAAAGCGACCAAGGTGCGTCGGTCCACAAAGACTCTTCAGAGATCTTGGAGAGGCTTATAGATGCCACCGGTAGCCGGAGAGCTGGCACTAACCTTGCACAAAAATAAACTTTGCTATGCAGCGAGGTAATGCTGCCAGCATCTTCGGCAGCAATAAATATCTGTGGCACTGTACCGTGTTTACATCAGCTCCGTAGAAAAAAATAAAATTAAAACAGCAAAGTGCGCATAATCAGCGCGATAACTGCAAATAAAAACAGTATACATTACAGTCCGGTGCACTGTAATGTATACTGTTTTTACTCTCACTTATTGTGGACAAGAACGGAAGTTACAGGAGAAGAATAAAAATGTGAGAATAAACCTGTAAACGATAATAGTACTCGAGTGACAGTTACGATTGCCAAGCGACCAATAAAACTCCCCAAGTGTCAAGCATCGGCCATATGGCCAAAGCCTAAGCAGAGCAAAAAGCGCTCTGGACGCGGCGCGGGCGCAGATCTGCATAATGCGCGTGGAGGAATGCGCCGCGGGGCGGGCCGGCTGCGTGGACACATGCCGGCTGATTGTCCGGGCTGGCGTTCTTACACTCATCTCACAAGTTACGAGTACGTAGGTACTTGTGTGTAGTGAGGCTAAGGCCTTTCCACTAAATAAAACGTTCGTTTAATAATAATAATAAGGTGCAGTGGGCATTCGCTTAAGAACCCCAGGGAAGGCGACAACACCTTTTTGCCCTAGGACGAGCCAAATGTAGCGAGGCGAGAGAGGGGGCCTCTGGTACGCAGGATTTCTCCAGGAAAAAAAAAAAACGTTTGCAATTTGTCCGTGCTGGCATTCTTATAATACAACCAAGACACATGTTACGAGTAACAACGCGAGAATTTTCGACCCAACTTTTAGCTTTCATGATTATACTAATATAGCAGTTTATACTCATATCCCAGAGCAGATTTTCTTTGTACCATTAGAGAAGCTGAAACACCCCTGACATTTTCATTTCAAAGTTCGATATCTCAAAACCGGCTGAACCGATTTTGTTGAAACGTCGCTAAGAACCATCTCGATCTCGTCAGCTTTCGGACAAAAAAAACGCATTAAGGGGCTCTACGCGCTATTTGGCTAGTTTTGACAAGTTTTGAGTTGATATTCCTCCGTAAAAACTATAGATATATTTATGGCATAAACACTTATCGATTCTTCAATCCTTTGTCTACATTGCACGAGAGTTTTTTTGAAAATTCAGATTCACATTTATTTATTGGTAAAAATGTTATTACAGGTCAATAGGTACACAATTTCAAATATACATTTGATACATACTACAACCTATGTTAGGTTAAAATAAAATTCGTCAGCAAATTTGGATAAAATAACAATTAAAATTTAAATAGCAATTACAATTATTCATTACAAAAATTAAGGACAATAATCGTAACATAAGAAAATAATTAATTTGTATTTATAGCGTAAAACAACTTGTCAGGTAGGTCCTTGGAGAAACTCATCAATACTGTAGCATGCTTGCTGTTCAAGGAATGCTTTCAATTTTTTGTTGAATACAATATCACTCTCAACTGACTTTATTTCAAGTGGGATATAAATAATATTTATTTTTTTATGATTTATTCAAACATGGTCCAAAAAAGCTCTATTTACATACTAATATGTAGTATGTTGTTTATGCACTTGTATATATATATGAAATCTACATATAACTGTCCCTTATTGACGTCTCTAACAACCCACGAGAGATTTTTATTTTGAACTAATTTTCACAAAAGTTACGTCCAAAAAAACTGGTTTATTCGCCTGAAATTGCCAAAGTTTGGTGCCATGTATCCCGAAAACTGTGGGTTTTGAAGTAAATATGATTTCGGTAAACCTCGTTGTTGTTAATTTAATACGATAAGCCATAAAAAACACGAAAAAACCGACAGTTAAAGGTCGAAGGTCATTGGGAGTCAGGAGCCCCTTAAAATCGGTCCACGTCGGGTGTTAAAAATTGGGCATACCAGCCATTTAAACGGGTCTACTCTACGAGATCCCAGCTACGCAAGAATTAATCAACCATCAACATAAACTTGTACAGATGTTACGCAACAAACTGCCTTTCCTCCAGCCTGAATAACCCAATTTCCTGAACGAGCCACGCGCGCCGTTACCCGTTAACAGTTCATTTACAGGCCATAAAGCCAGTAATAGAAGAAGGAAGTGCGGGCACCGTTGTTTTCCCCCACAATGTAGCCGCGGCGAGGAGCTTGATTATCTACTTGCAACTATATAGCTTTTTAACAGTTTTCAAATAAGGAGGAGGTTCTCAATTCGACGGATTTTTATGTAAGTTCCCCGATTACTCGAAGACGGCTAGACCGATTTGGAAAATTATTTTTTTATACTCGTCGAGCTTAATGTTTGTATTAAGACTTCGTACACCAAACTTAAATCACATACTTTTTACTATGGAGCTCCCAACTCAACATTTCATAACTGTTGAGACAACTAAAATGAAATAGACCAATCACATGGCGCCTTTACTGAACTATAATGTATTTGACCAATAGGACGCCGTCATGAGAAAGTCAAAAGGTAATAGACATCAACGCACAAAAAAGAAAAACCCGTTGGTTGCACTTCGTTTCAGCAGGGCTTAGATTTTCAATAGGTAGTTACCAAGTTTGTTTAATTAATTCAGTTGACTCTTAGAAAAAGTATTGTATACAATAATTATATAATTAGCTTTTTAAGTCTCGTACCTTAATTAGGCCACTCAGCAAGCTTCGTGGCCTAAACGTGGTACTCGACTGAAAAAGCATACATTATATATAACGATTGCATAAAATACTATTTTGTTTGAAAGGGCATCCTTCCCTGGTGGTCCCCAGGATCTGATGATGGGCTCCTGAAGAAATTGAGGGATTTTTTCAAATATGACGAAGTATGAATTGAAGTCGGTTAAACTTTGTGTTGAAAGTAAATTATAACGGAGCATTTCGCATAACCCAAGTGTTTTAGATATTGTTCAGACGTAACCACCATACCAAAAAACGATTAACGAATTAGTATACACGTAGCCGAGCCACGGGCAAAAGGTTGTCTATACTAATCTATACTAACATTATAGATAGATAGATGTCATTTATTTGGCATTTTGCAACAAAATAAATATAAAAAAAAAGAAAAAAAAAGAAACAAAAAAAACAACGATAAAAGAACAAGTAAAACAATTGTGGTACGGAAACAGAATTATAAATTAAATTTAAGGCATACTTGTGCGTTGCAATAATGCCAAAAAGGTACTAGCTCAGTTTTGCTTTGCTCGTGTGAGCAAGCACTGATATTCTGCCAGTACCTCGGGTCACGATGCAGGTGAAATATTACAAGAAAAAATAATATTAAATAAATAAAGCTTGCAAATAATATCGAATAAATAAAATAGATCTGTTTGATAGGTGAGTAATAAAAATGACAAAATATAAGGTGTAACTATGTGTATACAACATGTCCCAAAACTCAACGATAAGCCGGCACCAGAGGATGGAGCTGCTTATTTTTTGAAGTCGAATAAGGTTCTGGAGATTACCCAAAACATACAAACTTAAAAAAAAGCTACAATCTCAGACTCCCTCTTTATAAAATGCTTAAATTAAAATTTAAAAGATTTCTCTTGGACAAGCAAGTGGCAGGAATTCCTTATGGCTATTTGGTTGCAGATTTTGTAATATAGGCGTGCTTCTAAGGGACATCACACATCTCACCACACGCTTTTTCATAATATACAACGTGTCCCAAAACTCAACGATAAGCCGGCACCAGAGGATGGAGCTACTTATGATTAGTCGAGAAAAAATAAGGAAAAAAATATATCTCAATTATTTTAGAAATTACAGAAAAAAAATTAAATTCATCTAAAATCGACATCCCTAATGGTATTTTTAACGACCATGTCTACAAATATTCAAATATTACTGTTTTTTTTTTTGTTTTTGGAAACTTAAGTAGCCCTGCTATCTAACACAGTTCTTAAAAATACCAAAATACATGTAGTTTTTACACAAAAAATAATCAAAATTCATTTTGTCCCTACAATTTTGAAAGATTTTTTCTTACAGTCCACTTTCAATCATCATGGTGTAAAAAAATAATATCGACACCACTATGGCAATTATTTTCAAAAGTTGACGCAACTAACCAAGATTCCAAAATGGTATAATACTTTGGGAAACCTAGTCATAACAAAAAACAACGAATTTTTAAACAAGAATCGACATTATTTAATGTTGGCGGTAATCACTTTTACTGTACCCAAAAAAGGATTTTTGTTGTTGAAAAATGTTGAATAAATGCAAAGAAATGGTACAATTTATTTTCATTTTCTTTAATTCATTTACTACATTATTAATACTACAGTAAATGTTCAAATTGCCTGCCACCGGCATTAATACAGACATGACATCGCCTTAGAAATGATCGTTTTATCCGTCGTGCATATCTTCTACCATTGATATGATCCGCAGCTTGTGTGATTTTTTGGCGAAGCTCGTCCAATGTTGCCTAATTGTGATTGTTGTGATTGTTGTTGTTGTTGTGAATTTGTTGGTTTTGAGTAGACTTTGTCTTTAAGACAGCCCCAGTAGAAGAAGTCCAGGGGGTTCAGGTCGGGCGAACGGGGTGGCCACAAGATAGGACCAAGTCGCCCGATCCAACGCCCTGGATACTCTTGGTTTAAGTATTCTCGCACTGCACGGGCATAGTGAACTGGGCAACCATCATTTTGAAACCACATGTTTTGTAAATCACGTAAAGGCACGTCTTCTAATAATTCAGGCAAGTCGTTTTGTAAAAAGTTCAAATAGCCATCACCATTAAGGTTTCCTTGTAACTCAAAGGGTCCAATTACATTTCCATTTAAGATGCCCGTCCATAAGTTAACCTTGAATTGATACTGAGATTTGTCTTCTCTCATCAGGTGCGGATTTTCAATGCTCCAACTATGTAAGTTGTGTAGATTTGAATAGCCATCTTTCTTGCAGGTTGATTCATCCGACCATAGAACTTTGTCTAAGAATTGGGGATCTTCCCTGTGCTTTTGTAGCATCGCACGGCAAAATGCGACCCGATGTGGATAGTCCCGCGGTAGTAACGTCTGCACACGCCTGTAGTGATATGGGTGAAGTCTGTGACGTTTTAGAATTCGATGTGCAGAACTTTTTGGTATTCCCGTAGCTAGTTCTATGGCACGTACCGAGGTAGTTGAATCGTTTTCTATTTCATTGAGAACTTCTTCATCGCGTTCCAATCTAGGTCTTCCAGTGTGTCTCCTGTCAAATGGTAAACGACGTTCCGCAAAGGCTTGATGTACATTAATAAACACTCGATAATCCGGATGTCTTTGAACATTTGGGTACCTTTCTCGATACAATCTGCTAGCAGCGTTAGCATTGCATCGGCATTCTCCATAAATGAGATGCAATTAGCGTATTCCAACGGTGTGTACGGTAGCGGCATGATTAACGCTAAACAATCCAGAATACGGAAAAAGTCCAATACACAAAACACAATCACAGTCCAAAATAATGCCAGGTCAGTACAGTTTGCAGATCACCAGTCCAAAAAGCAAAGCCAAGAGTTGTTAGTATGAGAGCCACATCAATTAATACGGAACGGTGCACAGCGAACAAAGGATCAGAGTGTACTGACTTGAAAATTGTATTAACTACCCACATTTTCCATTGAAATTTTAAAACTTGCAACAACAACCCTTTTCAAAAGTGATTAATATCAACATTTAAAAATGTCGGTTCTTGTTTAAAAATTCGTTGTTTTTTGTTGTGACTAGGTTTCCCAAAGTATTATACCATTTTGGAATCTTGGTTAGTTGCGTCAACTTTTGAAAATAATTGCCATAGATCGATACTATTTTTTTACACCATGATGATTGAAAGTGGACTGTAAGAAAAAATCTTTCAAAATTGTAGGGACAAAATTAATTTTGATTATTTTTTGTGTAAAAACTACATGTATTTTGGTATTTTTAAGAACTGTGTTAGATAGCAGGGCTACTTACGTTTCCAAAAACAAAAAAAAAACAGTAATATTTGAATATTTGTAGACATGGTCGTTAAAAATACCATTAGGGATGTCGATTTTCGATGAATTTCATTTTTTTTCTGTAATTTCTAAAATAATTGAGATATATTTTTTTCCTTATTTTTTCTCGACTAATCATAAGCAGCTCCATCCTCTGGTGCCGGCTTATCGTTGAGTTTTGGGACACGTTGTATATTATGAAAAAGCGTGTGGTGAGATGTGTGATGTCCCTTAGAAGCACGCCTATATTACAAAATCTGCAACCAAATAGCCATAAGGAATTCCTGCCACTTGCTTGTCCAAGAGAAATCTTTTAAATTTTAATTTAAGCATTTTATAAAGAGGGAGTCTGAGATTGTAGCTTTTTATTAAGTTTGTATGTTTTGGGTAATCTCCAGAACCTTATTCGACTTCAAAAAATCTTTCACCAGCGTGTAGAATGGAATCTCTGGGTAGTTAACATTCACGCTTGAACTGCTAAATAGCACCAGTTACAGGTAGTTTGAGATCTGGGAATGGACACTTTTTTATCCCAGACGTCTATCATGAGACGGCTGCGCCATACTCTCGATTTTTCTCTCACTATCCGTCTCTCTCTTATTAGAACACTTAGAACAAGAGGTATAGTGCATGAAAAATCGAGAGTATGTCGCAGTAGTATGATGTAAAATGGGGGTAGAACTTTGTAAGGCAAAGTAAAATTACTTATAATGGATACCACGCGTGTCGCATCGCATAGCAAACATCCCTTACTCTACGCGGACAAAGCCACGGACAAAAACTGATAATTATATAAAACCGACACGACCAAAGCACCTGAACAGAAGCTAGCTCATGAATAAACCACAAAGTGGTAACTGCTCTCGATCACCGCCGCTTATAACTACACTTATTAGTTAAAAATAACCGTAGCGGTTAACCTGCTTAGTTATAAACGTTTACAAATAACCAACGTATGTTAAGGCGCCGTAGGTTCATGGTCTTCTCTCCCTCTCACTGAGCATAAGCGTGAGCGAGATGGAAGTGCGTGCTCGGAAGCGCGGATATCTTGTTTTTTAATTTTAATTTTTTGGCCGTGTAAATAAATAAAAATGTATTCACTGATTTCCCTCGAACTTGATATTGCCAATTTTTAGAAGCAATTTTAATTCCGATAGCTTCTGTGCATAATTTGTTACGAATATTTTTAGTGTATTTTTGTGTATTTTTTTTAATTTTTGGTCATGATTTTTTTCTATCGAGCGAAATTTGCTTAATCATGTTTCAAATCACTGATCTCGCTGCAAAAAAGCCTCAAGTTTTTATTTGAAACCATATTATTGTAAACAGACGCATTATATTGTTTCAAAAACTCTGTTCGCTTAACTTCGCTGAACCTACGGCGCCTTAAAGGCGCAAACTCGGTGTTTAAATACATCAAGAATATGGTGTAGTACAATCGTATTGATTAAGTTTTATAAGTTAAATTAAAGCGCCCGTAGGCTACATAAAAAAATATATAGCGCGTTTTTCACAAATGCCACCAATTTGTTACTTGCTAAGAAGTTTAAGAACCAACCTAGACGTAGGTAATGGACGAGCGAGCGAAGCAGAAGTATAATGTTGACTGGTAATTTTTTATAATCCATAAAGTATGAGTATGAGCAGACCTTTAAAACGTTATGAAAAAAAGCGATATTATAACGATATATTTCGTGACTGTTGAACAATTACGTTATAACATAATCAGTATTCTCCGTAACGATGTAAATATCGTAACAGAATGAGTATCATAAAATTATAAAATACGGTTGAATAACGTTATAATATCGTTTTAAAATGCGAGCCGCGCGAGTGACATCGCACGAGTAGGCGATACTGAATGCGTGGCTACCAAGTCTTTTATATATTGGGTTAGATTTATAACGTTATAATGGATAACGATAAAAATATCCAACAGACGCGTCAAATATCGTTTTGAGTATAACGCTTTTTAGGAAAAATAACGTTAAACGATAGCGCTATACGAAAATAGCGGTATTTAAAGTATGAGTATGAGAAGTTCTCCGTTTTAGCTCGGGCAAAAATCGGCGTATGTTCGGCTGTTCTCCTCGACACGTCGCATTTCCCAACCGATTTTTGTGCAGTTTTGGGAGCAGGTTCAATAAATATATAGATATTTTTTGGCGACCCACATATTCTAAATTATTTTTATACTCGTCGACCTTAATGTTTGTATTAAGACTTCGTACACCAAACTTAAATCACATACTTTTTACTATGGAGCTCCCAACTCAACATTTCATACCTAACTGTTGAGACAACTAAAATGAAATTGACCAATCACGTGGCGCCTTTCCTGAACTATAATGTATTTGACCAATAGGACGCCGTCATGAAAAAGTCAAAAGGTAATAGACATCAACGCACAAAAAAAAAAAGCCGTTGGTTGCACTTCGTTTTCAATAGATACCAAGTTTGTTTAATTAGTTCAGTTGACTCGTAGAAAAAGTATTGTATACAATAATTATATAATTAGCTTTTTAAGTCTCGTACCTTAATTAGGCCACTCAGCAAGCTTCGTGGCCTAAACGTGGTACTCGACTGAAAAAGCATAGGTACATTATATATAACGATTGCATAAAATCCACTTTAAGGTATGGGATACTTTTCTGGGGAAATTCAACAAATAAGGAAAACGTATTTAAGGCTCAAAAAAAGTGTTTAAGGTCGATATGTGGCATTAAGCGATATGACACCTGCAAACCGTATTTTATAAAATTAAAAATACTTACATTACCTTGTTTGTATATTTACGAAATGGTCAATTTTGTAAACACTAATCGCCATCAGTTTAATAAATTTAAAAGTATGCGTCTCCAGAACAAATTAAAATCACAGTCAAGTAACACAGCACTACTACAAAAAAGCATACTAGGGATGTCGCACAAAATATATAATAAGCTTCCACAGCACATCCTTGCAAACAATGGAAATGAAGTAGATTTTAACAGGAGTTTGAAGTTATTTCTTACGGAAAAAGCATATTATACGGTAACAGAATTTTTGACTGATGTATTTGATAAATATTGACATATCCTACACTCTTTCTTATTGTTATATCTCTTTTGACCTATTTAATTTAATTTAATTTAATGAATCAATTTATATTTCATGACATGTATTAAAATTACTATCTATTACTTTAACTCAACTTTACTTACTTAAAAGTAAAAACTTTTTTTATGTCAACACAATACTTGTTTTGACCAATATATTTGTACGCCGACAGGCATCACATAGTGATACGAAAGCTATACCTTGTACCTACATACCTATGTTGAACAAATAAATCTTTGAATCTTGAATCTTGAAAAAAATACTATTTTTTTTTTACTGCTAAGAGACAGGTTCGCGATTTCTACCGCTCAGAGAACCACTAGTTTATAATGTTAGTTATGAACTTAATTATAATTAGGTATTTATGCTTTCAAAATTTGAGCTCCAAACTGCACATAATCAGGGTTGCCTTTTCCTTGACTTGTACGAAACGCGTTGATGTCGTTTCGTTGACGGTTTGTCGTAAGTTTACCATACCTACCTCTGACCCCGTATAATGGTCGGCCTTATCACGCGATAAGTGACAAGATAGGAGCGTCGTCTCGTTCTATCGAACGGTGTCAGCCAGTGACGGACGCTCTATCTTGTCACTTCTCGTGTGATAAGGCCGACGATGATACGGGGTCAGATGTGATGTATTTTACCAACTGACAGACGACGTCGGGCATAAGTACTCGGCCACAAAGTCCAAACACTAGCAGAACGTGCAAATCGGTTGTCATAATAATTAGTAAATACTCCAGATAAAATACGCTGTAGAACATAACATACATTATAACAGCGTGATTTTTATTTATTTTATTGTAAAACGTTATTCTAAGATTTATTTAAGAAACCTCCAAACTTTCCACCTGGACGTAATTATATAGATTTAAATGAAGCATTCATTGCCTTTTTTGTATGTTTTATTTGGAATATTATACATGGAGCATATATAAATTAACCTATTTAGGTAATTACTTAGTTATTACTTTTTTGATGCCTGATATTTTGTCGGATTTGGCTCTAGGTAATTACTTAAATGATGATATATACTACCTTACACGGAAAAATCTGTAATAATATTTTTATTCCGATTTTGAAATTGTTTCCATACAGTGAAAATAAATTGACTAGACTTTAAACCCCAAAAATAAACTAAAAATAAACGAAATCTTGTAAAAAACAACTTAACTTCCCCACATCTGCCTGCAGACCGCATGCAAACGTTTCCCATAAACAAGGCAATAAAAACATCTCGTTAAAATATGATCCATAAATTCAGCCAGATAAACATTTCCAAAGTGACCACAGATGCGCAAAACGTACACAACCTATTTGCCTTGCGCTGAACGTTGGCGGGAAAAAAAAAAGAACGCAACTCTCCCAGCGAAGGGATCCGTATTGAAAAGTGTGTTATGTGTGTGTATCCTATCGCAATTACTAAATTTCATTACAGTTCATTCCGAACAGTATCGTTTGTCTGAATTTACATTTCGGCCAAAGTCAGTTTACTCGTCGACTACAATTTTTTTGATTATTTTTAAATACTTATCGTAGGTTAGAGTAGTTTTATGATAATCCTGAAAATATCAGTTTCAGAGAAAAACGGCTTTTTGCCGAAATGAAAACTTCGACACACCATACAGTGGTAAATAAAATTTAGTGATTGCGATAGGTAACTGTTATATTATATATATGTGAGATTATTTGAGTTGGCGGAATTGCATCAAAATAGTCCATTCAAAAAGTAAATCTTGCGTCGGTACAGTCACCGGCATCAATGTCTGCCGTAACAAAGCCGGCAAAAATATCTGACACGTCCTTATGGCATTAGACATAGAGTCGTGTCAGATATGTATGCGTGCTATGTTGTGGCAGATGTTATTGCTGGTGACTGTACCAGATCTTATGAGAGTTTCATAAATAGCCGGCTGTTAAATAATCTTACCATATAGGTACTGCATTTTGCGACGCGAATTCAATTCGACCCTTAAGACCGCGGAAGTTGAGTCTCGTAAAATTTCCCGTTAAATCGAAATAAAATACAACAAGAATTGATGACACTTGTAAAAAAGTGTCGTTACCATGTCTTAACGACTGTCGTCTGCACAGCCGCATTGGTTCATTATACCCACTGAAGAAGCATAAACTGTTGTAAAACCTGTGACCCGACTACGGAAAAACAACTCAAAGAAAGCTTATTTTTCATACAAAAGGCGGACTTAATGCCGTAAGCATTCTCTACCGGTCAACCTTTGGGCAAAGCAGGCAAATTGTGGGCGGTGCAACTACAGATATAAACACACATTTAACATACATTTATAATAAATAACAACAATAGACAAATAAATAAAAATACATACCTACAAATATAAATGCCTACATATATAAATATATATATAATATATATACAGACGAAAATAGAGAACAGAAACACTAAGAATCTACGGCTCTGCTAGCAACCTTATGTCGTCAGGAGGATAATTTCGAATCTATTAAATCGGTTCAGTATCTTAAACGCTACGGTGGAACATTCGTTTATACAAATATATACTGCTAAAACATATCCCTTCCTTTCGGCTCTACCATAGTCGGGCAAAAATTGCGTGAAAGCAAGGGCAAGGAATTCGTGACCTCCTAAAAGCAACTCAATTAGGGTTGTACACTCAAAAAATATTATTAGTCCAATAGAAAGAAGGTAAAAAAATATGCCAAGTGACGAAAATCCCATTCAGATATCTCAAAAAATTACGACGCTACAACCGTTTTAATACTGCTTGTTGGAGAGAGAAAACGCTCGGGGATCGTGACGTCACGATCTGCGAGCGTCATATAAATGACAATCGTTTCGAATATGAAGGTGCGTTTTGCGGGAAAGGCACAAAAGTCTTAAAACTTTGGACACATAACTTTGTGATTATTTAATCACCTGCTTTACTTTTTATTCCATTTACCAAAAAAAAAATCGAAAAAATTCTTCCTATTGAGACAAACCCTAATACTCGTAAATATTTAACAAGTGCAAACCAAAAAAATACGGTTATGCAAAACCATTAAAGGACACATTAAATACTTGTATTATCAATGAATTAAAAAACGCACCGGAAAAGTTGAATTTAGTCACTTGTCACGCGGGGCAATGAACCCGAAACCGGACTTTTGAGACGTTTATTGTCAATAATCACTATGTATTTTTATTGAGACGCCAAAATAAAAGTACGGCGGGGAGACATGTATTGGAAAAATATCGGGTATGGGTTCAGGGGTTCCGTAACTTAAGGGGCTACCCGAGGTTTTAATCGATTTTTGACAAGTTTTGAAACGTATCTACTACTTTTGCACTACAGATAGAATCATAAATCAAACGGCTATCGGTTCTTCAATCTTTTATCTCCATTTTGACAGACCGGATTTTGAAACAAATTAATACTTAATTTTGTATGATTTTTTTAAACATTGTCTAAAAAAACACTTATTTCGCATCTCTATTGACGTGAAAGATCTAACATATACGAAATCTACAAATTTGGGTTCGTCTATGACGTCTCTAAAAACTGGCAGAGGGTTTTAATTTTAAACCAATTAACACAAAAGTTATGGCCAGAAAACCAGTTTTTTGGCCTAAAATTGTTCAACTTTGATGCCAAATATCTCGAAAACAATGAAGTTTGAAGTAAATATGGGATACTATATTGCTTAAAGCCGTTGTTGTTAATATAATAAGCTACAAAAAACATTAGAAAACTAAGGGATTCAGATCGAAGGTCATTGGCGTATGGGAGCCTCTTAAGTAGGCAAGTTCAAATGCTCGACACCTTAATGCCTAAAAGTAGACACCTTTTTTTCACATCAATTTTTAGGGTTCCGTAGGCAACAAGGAACCCTTATAGTTTCGCCATGTCCGTCCGTCTGTCTGTCTGTCTGTCTGTCTGTCCGTCTTCGGCTTAGCTCAGTAACCATTACAACTAGAAAACTGTATTTCGGCATGGGTATATAAATCAATCACGCCGACAAAACAGTACAATAAAATCTTGAAAAAATTTTTTTTATGGTACCTCCCTTAAACCTAAAGCGGGGATGTAATTTTTTTCTCGTTAAACCCATGGGGGGTGTCGTTGGATAGCTCGTTCAAAACTATTATGGGTTTCATAAAACCATTTTTGAAATCAGTGGTTCGTTTGCGAGATATTGGGCTTATAGCCCTAAGTCATGTCGTCCCCCCCCCCTGCCGGCTAAATGGCTACTACTGGGGATGTGAAAAAAATCGTGGTAGCAGTACATATAATGAATTTAAAAGGAAAACTAAAACGGACAAGAAGGCATAAGTAGTATTGTACTTTTGAATTGAGGAATTCCTTAAGTCATCTGTGGTCTTCATCATCAGTTCCACTCCACCAAATTTACGATTTCCGGGTGTAAATACACGAGTTATAATAGAAAATACTAAAATCACTACACGCGTGCCTAATATAATTGAGGAGATCCCTCAATTCCTCATAGATCCCATCATCCAACTGAATTTTTGAAAAAAATGTGATCCACCTGGAAGCATATACTTACAAACAAAAAATACAACTAAATTGAGAACCTCCTCCTTTTTTTTGAAGTCTGTTAAAAATATGCAAATTCTACGTCTCAAAATAACACAGACCAGAACATAAAGCTTACATAAAGGCAGACAACAGGCGGTCTTATCGCTAAGGAGCGATCTCTTCCAGACTACCTTTGGGTAGAGGAGATAATGCAACACATTTTTAGTTCTCCAAAGACCCTCTCCAAAAAGCATCTGACTCGCTCTTTCGTTCGTTATTTTACGCTAATCATCGTTTCACACCTCACGCTGCCACTGTTTAACGGGAATCAATGTTAACACGCCTTCATTGCTGTTGGGACTATAAAAGTAAAATACTGCTTATGACATTTTCTCTCACCGTAAAGAGAGTAAGTTATTGAACTTATTACCTACTATATAGTGGCTATTTGAGTTGGAGAACTCGCGAGCCTGGTCTTACTTTTAATGTATATTTTTTTTAAAAAACGGTGTAGACAATAAAAAAACCGGCCTCTTGGCGACACCCGCGCTTTAAGACACGCTCTTGCGTGTCGGGCCACGCGCAGTGTAGGGTTTCGTAGTTGCCTGTCTGTCTTCGTTACATCGACGTGCGGTGCGGTTGCGTCGGCCGAATTTGTACGAAAATCGGCCTTTCCAAGTACACATTAAGTTGGTCGACTATTACTCGGTTACTACTTATGCCTACTTGTCCGTGATAGTTTTCCTTTTAAATTCATTATATGTATTACTACCACGAATATTTTCACATCCCCAGCACATGCCTTGAACAAAAATTAGGGCTTTAAAGCCCAATATCTCGTAAACTAATCACTGATTTGAAAAATGGTTTTAGAAAACCCATTATATATTTGAACGAGCTATCCAACGATACCCCACACCATGGGTTTAACGAGAAAAAAAATTACAACCCCGCTTTAGGTGTAGGGGAGGTACCCTAAAAAAAAAAATTTTTTCAAGATTTTATTGTACTGTTTTGTCGGCGTGATTGATTTTTATACCCATGCCAAATTATAGTTTTCTAGTAGTAATGGTTACTGAGCTAAGCCGAAGACGGACAGACAGACAGACAGACAGACGGACGGACATGGCGAAACTATAAGGGTTCCTTGTTGACTACGGAACCCTAAACAGGTAGGTACTATATAATTAGAGTTGAGTGACTTAGGTAGAGTGTCGGCCACGAACCGGAAGACGTAGCGTGGGTAGGTCATTGTGGCACTCTTTGGGGGAGGCATATGTCCAGCAGCATATATGATGATGATGAAGATGATGACTTATAATTAATGAACCTGCTCACAAGCTTTCACGAAATTCGACTGACAAATGCGACCTGTAGAACAGCCGGACAGACCGGACATACGAAATAATTTTGGGCAAGCCCAAACGAAGAACTTCGTTCGCTTCGCTCGCTCGTTGGATAACTTGCATTTTATGATTGGTCACAGGTTTGAAAGACTGAGAGATTTAACAGTGATTTAACCTTGTCATAAAGTGGGTGTCACACCGACTAATCAATAATGAATCAACCAGGCTGCGGTGGCGGTCAATAGTAAACTTAACTGTCAAGTTTACTATTGAACGCAGGCCGCGCCCGTCTGTTACAGGCTTAATTCGTCCAATCTATGTCATATCACAGCCACGCCATGCCAGGATTAGGGTGGATATCCACCACAGATAAGCGAAGCTGGACCTACATTATTGGTGGATATGCACCCTTATATATCTGCCTAGCCTCGCTATGTATCCCCGACCCACCACCTAATGATTCAAGTTATAGCTAGAATACTATAATAATAAAAGTAATAAATACTCTTTATTGCACCACGACACGAGAGAAACATCTTACAAAATATTTGCTTAATAAATAACTATATTTGACCTCTCTTCAAAAGAACGTGAATACTCGTACCAATTCGACTGAATTAATTACAAAAATAATTTACATTGAATACAAACTTAACCGACGTCTAATCAGTACCCAAATCGCTTCAAGTGTGCCGATAACATTTGAAGAGTTCCCTCGATTTCTGCAGAATCCCATCACCAGATCCTGACCAGACCCCGTATCGTGGTCGGCCTTATCACACGATAAGTGACAAGATATAGCGTCCGTCACTGGTTAACACACTCCTATCCTGTCACTTATCGCGTGATAAGGCCGACCATGATAGGGCTGATGGTGACCAAGAGATCACTCGAAAAGGTATCCTTTTAAACAGAATAAATCGGTCCATGCGTCTTCGAATAATCGGGGAACATAATTGTACATTTCATAAGTAGGTACATGAAAAATCTGACGTATTGGAACCTTGGAAAAAACATAAATTACGTCAGTAATGAATAATGAAAACATCAAGATAACCCGGCCAAGCTAATTGTGGTTATTAAACTTATTAATAATTCTCCCACCGTTGACAGTAACCAAGTAGCTTACTCAGCAAGAAAGACGTATTTCAATTTGGTCTTAAGGGGCTACCCGAGGTTTTCATCGATTTTTGACAAGTTTTGAATCGTATCTACTACTTTTGCACTACAGATAGAATCATAAATCAAACGGCTATCGGTTCTTCAATCTTTTATCTCCATTTTGACTGACCGGATTTTGAAACAAATTAATACTTAATTTTGTATGATTTTTTTAAACAGTCTAAAAAAACACTTATTTCGCATCTCTATTGACGTGAAAGATCTAACATATACGAAATCTACAAATTTGGGTTCGTCTATGACGTCTCTAAAAACTGGTAGAGGGTTTTAATTTTAAACCAATTAACACAAAAGTTATGGCCAGAAAACCAGTTTTTTGGCCTAAAATTGCTCAACTTTGATGTCAAATATCTCGAAAACAATGAAGTTTGAAGTAAATATGGGATACTATATTGCTTAAAGCCGTTGTTGTTAATATAATAAGCTACAAAAAACATTAGAAAACTAAGGGATTCAGATCGAAGGTCATTGGCGTATGGGAGCCTCTTAAAGTGATATAAGATCTTTTGGGTCAGCCAGATCCGTATCCGACTCAGGTACCTACGTTCCGCGACTACCACTTGATTGGATGTTGGAACATAAACATAATTGCCCATAGAAGTCCTCGTGAGTGTCATTCGCACGGTGTTATAAACAAACTAGCTTCTGCCCGCGACTCCGTCCGCGTGGAACTCGTAGCTTCATAAAAACTTTCACCCCCCCCTTTGACCCCCTTTGGGGGTGATATAGGTTATAGGTGTACGCGGGCTGGATTTCCGCAACTCGACGTATTAATAGCGCCTATTTTGCGGGTGATTTCCGGGATAAAAACTATCCTATTTCCTTCCCCTGGACTCAAACTATCTTTAGGCGCTTTAGGCTTTAGCGGCTTAAGCATGAAGAGGAACAGATAGACAGACAGACATTTACGCATTAATAATATTAGTATAGATTGGACGGTTATTATTATTGTGAAATATGCGAGTCTAAAATCTAACTATTATATGAAGGTATTGCGTTAGTTTTCGCGAAGAATTCAATTAACAATTTACTATTAATGTTTACACATTAAATCCCTGAATCACACGAACATATTGCCAATATTACCTATGCATGCACGACTGCACAGTTTGGCGAATCTTTAGTTTGAGTAATAACTTTATATTTGTTTTTTGTTCGAAAAAAAAAAAAATTTTTTTTTCGTAAATACACATTAACTTTCATATTATTCATAACTCATAACACATGGAAATTATTTTATGCAGTAAGGTTGATATTGGACACTAACCCCCGTGTTCATAAAACTTAACATCTAAATAAAAAAAAATAGAAAAATATTAGGGGACAATCAATCAATCAATCAATCTTTAGATAAAATGTCAATCAATCGCAGCGATGTAGCGGTGTCAATAGGGGCGTAGACACTAAATAAAATAATAAATAATCTCATATTTTCTCGAAAAAGGATAAAAAAGTAGTCAAATGGAGAAAAAATCAACGCAAAAGGTTAAATAATCACAAAGTTAAAAGACACGAATTTAATGGTATTTTAGATAAATCTTTAATGAACGTTTATGAATAAGGCCATTGACAAATTGAATATACCTAACTAAGGGCTCTGTTAGCTTAAGAAATCGCGAATCTGTCATTTTGTAAAAAAAAATGTTTAGGTAAATGGTCAATAATCCATATAATTAACGAAACTGCTCACAAATTATCACGAGACAACTTTTTATTTAATGAAATGTTACGTGTAGTCAAGAATGCCCAGCCGGACATCCCGATATATCTACCGACGAAGCATTGGCCCAAGCCGAAACGGAGAACTGCGTTCGCTTCGCTCGCTCGTCTAATAAATCTACGAGCTGCTTTCAGGTATAGTTTTAAGTCGTATTATCATCGATATTATAGTCATAGCCGAACAGAAACCTTGTCCGAAAAAAAAAGGTCAAAAGTGTAAATTCATTATAATGTAGTTCGCGGTATATTTTCTAGGTGTACGTTGGTACATCGTTACGTTATGGTTAAGATTATTCAACTTGGCCGACTTTTTATAAGACTGTCCTTGGAATTGGAATCTTCTGCCTTGGACGATAAAGTTGCTATTTGAATGTATATTTTAATGCAGTACCTGCGTTTCCTGCGCCCGTTTTAATGAGACCTTAGACGATGCACATCCTGCGATCGTTTGTAGGTCAAAAGCGAATTATATTATATTATATAATAATATAATCAAGACCAACGGAACAGCTCACCTCAACGCTCACCCACAAATATATGTTGACTGACACCGCTATGCGTAGGTAGAGGTCTAGTTTCGTGACGGGTGACCGGCGGGGTGAGCTGCTTTAGCGCGTAGTGAATAATAGCCTATTCTGTAACATGTTTTAAGGCGCCGTAGGTTCAGCGAAAAATATCGTCTCAGGGGGTGCGGCCCCCGCGCGCGCGGGGAGCGCCGGCCGCAGCTCTCCCGCCGTGCGCGCGGAGTGGAAACACACAGTACAGAGTAAACAGTACCGCAACGAAGCGGCTAATTCGTATTCTAGTTTAGACGCGGACTTGCAGTTTTTAGAACTAAAGCAAAAATTGTAGTTACTGCAAAGACCGGAAAGTAAATGGGTTGCCAACCATGTGTGTATTAAAAAATTAAGTCTGTAGGTATAATAAAAATAGAGACGGGCGCTGACGGTATTACACCAGATAAATTCGCCGATAATTTAAAAAGTTGAGAAAAAAGAGAGAAGTGGAGTAGAGTGGTGAGGAAAGGAGTTGAGTGAAGAGGAGAGGAGTTGAGTGAAGAGGAGAGGAGAGGAGTAGAGGAGAGGAGTAGAGTGGAGTTAAGAAAAGAGGACGAATTTCAACTGGGATACTCACAAATTATTGAAATCTCAAGTGATATAAGTACTTTGCTAGGGTGGTTCGCTAAAATTCATTGTGTCTACCTAACACAATGAATATTAGGGAAGAACATTTATAGTACGGCGAAAATTGCCCAATTTTGATAAAAGTCGTGGACACGTCTTCTATATACCTAAAACTGGTGTGGATGTGTTCCTTGTTGTCTCCAGAGTATGAACCTACCGGTTTTAGTTAAGGGAGAGGAGGACAGACATAGCTGTGACGTCACAAAGATGGCGGCCTACGGTCATCGATTTTTGTTCAAATCTCGGGTTCTATTTTTCTGATTGGTTTGTGTGAGGTGTCATTTGAAAGCATTATAAATGTTCTATAATTCATTTTATGAGTTCTGTAACGTACAGTCAACTGTTTGTAAAAAAAATAAAAAAATAGATTACTTTACCTTAGACGTTTGCTTTCTTACCATCATAATTCGAGAAAGAGATACTTTAGCGTGATAAATGTCATTATACAAAATATCAAACATTTTATAAGCTTGCCAATAATATGCAATTTGTCGTCGTTAAATAAAAAAACATGTCATTTATGGCCAATTCCGTAACGCAAGTCCGCGGCAACCGGCATGCTGCGTATGATTGAAATACTACGAAAGTTCAAATTTGGTGTTCCCAAATGAAAGGTATTGTTGTTGTTGTTGTTGTTGTTGTTGCCCTAGGGCACCCCCGTGGTGCTTAAGGTCTGCATAACCTCTCGCCACGCCTTCCTGTGTGTTCCTGTAGTCGAATAAATGAATATTGTGTTTAACTGTATATTTGTACGCGTAGATTAGTATTTATAATCGGCGAATTGAATTATTTTACGCCTAGGAGCAAGATATTTACTAGACGGATGAGCATAATTTATTTTATAAATATGTTTAAACAACACAGCTAACTGACCATACCGTGTTTATATAGAACCTTATTACAATGCACTTAAGGTCAATCAATCAATCATAATTTATTCATCAGAATATATGGTACATAAGGTGTTATTATAACTTATAAATCTTATAATATATACATTGATCCATTATATATTCGGCCGATAGGCATGTGAATATTTCTTGAAACTATTGTCAATTTTTTACAATTTCCATGCAAACAAATTCAAATGTCAATCCTTCTTATATTAGTTCTATTACATTTTACAGTCTTAGCAGTCATTATCGTTATATTCAATTAAATATACAGATACAAAATAGTTTGAATCTATGGCGTCACATAATCCAATTATATAATGTCAAATGGAAACAATTAATGATATATTTACAATAGTCATTAAAATTACAAAGTGCGAAATAATTTAATTACTGTCACATATAATTTAATACCATTCTATATTGCATGCCACTGTCTATTATAAATTAAAACGTATCTTTAAAAAAATCATCTATCGTATAATAAGCCCTATTGATGAGTTCCTCCTTCAATTTTTTTTTAAACTTTTCTATATGTAGTTGTTTGAGTACATCAGGTAAAATGTTGTATATTTTAGAGGACATACCTAGAATACTATTGCGAAGGAGGGCAGTTTTGCCAGGAACAGTGTTAATTCGATATTTATGACGGGAGTTCATGGGCTTCGTTGGAAACATGTTTGGGTTTGACTTAACAAAAACAGCTACTTCATAAATATATAAACTAGCCAGTGTCAATATCTTGAGCTCTTTGAAATACGGCTTACAGCTGTCAGTCTTTTTAATGTTACTGATTGCTCGTATGCATTTTTTTTGAGCTATAAACACATTTTTTTTATTTGTGGAGTTGCCCCAAAATATAATTCCGTAGCGAAGTATTGATCCTATATATCCATGATAGGCTAGTAATGCAGTTTTCCGATCTGATAATTTAGAAATTCTACTGAGAGCAAAAACAAATTTATTTATCTTTGTATTCAATGTTTCGGTATGTATTTTCCAGTTTAATTGGTTATCAATGTCTAAGCCTAGAAATTTAGCTACATTTGTGTGTTCAATACATTCGTCATTATATTTTATGTCAAGATTAATTGAATTTAATTTTGATTGATGAAATTGCATAATTTGTGTTTTTTCGATGTTAATTTTTAGTCTATTTATTTGCAACCAGTCAATAATAGTCTTGAGCGTATTATTTATTTCTTTATTATATGATATTAGACTTTCTGACTTAATGAGAACAGTACTATCATCTGCAAATAGAATCATTGGATGTTGAACGTTTTTTGGCAAGTCGTTTATATAAATAAGGAAGAGCAACGGACCCAAAATGCTGCCTTGTGGAACACCACGTATCAATGGTCTAAATTTCGAATAATAAGCTACCTCCTCTTTTGTGTTTTTACAAAGTCTTTTAATTTCGGTACATTGCATTCTATTGCATAGATATGATTTTAATAAATCTAGGGCATTTCCTCGAATGCCATACCGTTCTAGCTTTTCCAGTAAACGGGTATGATCTACGAAATCGAAAGCCTTTGATAAATCCATGTATAGCGCACAGATTGGTATTCGTTTATCTACATTTTCAGTAACAGTCTTAGTTAGTTGGTAAATGGCTGTAGTCGTCGATTTGTTTTTTCTAAATCCATTTTCTCTTTTGCCAATATGTGTTCTCGCTCGATAAAGTCGTAAATCTGGTTAAATATAATTCGCTCCGCAATTTTCGAAAACACTGATAGTAGGGCTATGGGTCTATAATTTTCTAGCTTTTTCTTGTCCTTTTTCTTGAATAAAGGCTTGACTACAGCTATTTTCAATTTGTCCGGGAATACTCCTTTTTCCAGCATAAGATTATAAATAAATGCCAACGGAACAGATAATACCTCGGCACACTGTTTTATTACTTTGGTTGTAATTTCGTCAATTCCTGTGCTTTTAGTGTTTTTCAGCAGCTTTATTATTTTGCTGACATCGGTAACGGTAACAGGACGCAAAAAGATGGATTTCAGATGATTAGGAGGTAATTTTATATTATTGTTTGGAGATAGGTTACAATCAAATTTAGTTACGTCCATGTAGTAATTATTAAAAGCATCAGCAATTTTAATTGGGTCGCTTATAATTGCGTTGTTTACGGTAACAATTTTTGTAATTGACTTCAATGGTTTATTTTCATTTTTATTATTAATTATTTGCCAAGCAGCACGATTTTTGTTACTCGAGTTTTTTATATGTTGTCTGTTTTGTACTTGCTGTGTCATTTGAATGATTATTTTCAATCTAAATGAATATGCTTTGAGCTCTGCTTTACTCAGCGCACTAGGTCTGAGTCTGTGACGCCACAACATTTCTCTTTTCTTTTTACAGCATGTCTTGATTCCTTTAGACACCCACTGTGGTTTTCTTTTATTAGAAAGCTTGACTACTTTGAGAGGAAAGCATTGCTCATACATTAGACTGAAAAAGTCATCAAAACTGTTGAAAGCGTCATTTGGATTTACACTTTCATAGACATCTGTGAAAGAAAAGCTGTAAAGATAATTTTTAAATTTCCGATGGTCAGTTAGCTGTGTTGTCGACTGTACATCATAGTGTCCAAAAATCAATTATAGTACGTTTAATATGCTTTCAAATGACGCCTCACACAAAGCAATCAGTAAAATAGAACCCGAGATTTGAACAAAAATCGATGACCGTAGGCCGCCAACTTTGTGACGTCACAGCTATGTCCGTCCCCCTCTCCTTTAACTAAAACCGGTAGATTCGTACTCTGGAGACAACAAGGAACACATCCATACCAGTTTTAGGCATATAGAAGAGATGTCCATGAAAATCGTGAAGGAGACGACTTTTTGCGATTTTGCCACCGTACTATTAGTATAAATAAATAAAAACTTGTTTGTCATACCTTCTTCATCGATAAATGTTTAAGAATCATCAGCGACAGTCAATAAGAACAGCAGCTGGTATTACCCAGTACAGGATATATTATCTGGTGTATGTGTGTGTGTGTGTGTGTGTGTGTGTGTATGTATGTGAGTGAGTGTGCGTGCGTGTATATATATATATATGTGTGTGTGTGTGTGTGTGTGTGTGTGTGTGAGATAAACAGAGAGAGAGAGAGAGAGAGAGTGTGTGTAAGTGGGTGAGTGTTTGATAAAGAGACTGAGACAGGTAAGGTAGGTAGAAAGTAAACTACCATTTTCTACTATTTTGTTTAATTAGGTACATTATATGTTTTATACAAGTTTTTGGTATTTCACTGTACCAATGATTCGTCACCTTTCGTTGTAGATGTCGATCGATTAGAAGACGCTCCTCTAATTGGCATTCCTCGCGCTTGCCGTGAGTCCACTAATTCTGGCAGTAAATGATCAATGTAAACCTATAACAATAAATATTCAATCCATAAATATATAGTGTAGTAGTAGTAGTACTTATGAGTACTATGGTAAGTAAAAGACTATGTCATGTAATATAACTTACACGTCTTTTGTCGCGAATTGGAGACAGAATCGTTTTCATTATTTTTTTCGACATCGTCGCAATCGTATTGTAGCAAAAATCTGGAAATAATAAATAAATAAGATTTCGTTACACACTATCTCTCTCTTTCTCTCTCGCCATATAAGATAGATAAATACTATCTCTCTCTCTTCGTCTTCCTCGATCAAACCATCCCCCGAACCCACTAAAATATACAGTGTTGTCACATGTTCAGCAAATCCGTTTTTTCAAGATTTCGCGATCACAATGCCATCTACCGGGTCCAACTGTTTTTTTTTTCAAACCATCCAGGGACCCACTTAAATATCTATACACAGTTTCATCCAAATCGGTCCAACCATTCGTCATTTCAATTGTGATCACGACGCCATCTACCGGGGGTCCAACTGTCTTTGTAAACCATCCATGCACCCACTCTCAAATATTTAAACAAAGTTTCATCCAAATCGGACCAGCCGTTCCTCCCCATACCACTCCATTCCTCTCCTCTCTGCTGAGAGTGTGACTGTCACGCGAGTTTCGGTTGCGCCACGCTCACGTACTGACTACGATACGACTAAAATAATTATTACTTAATCATTCGATGGGAACACGGTTTCGTTATTTTCTTTGTAGCGGTCCAACAAACTAAAAGAAAATGATTACATTCAAAATGAATAATTCGGTATGATATTTACAGTTCCTACTTATTTAATGAAAAAATCACTATTCATATAATTTCTTCGGAATATAGCGAACTACAACAGCGTCACACAGCCACTAAATAAGGTACCTACACTACTGCATTTATTATTTATCTGTGATTTCACTTACCGTTTCGGATTTGTTCTTCGGGCAATCGCTCTGCAATTCATAATATGACTCCTTCTCCTTTTTTTAGTTTTATTCTTTTTATTCCCCATTATAGGGAGCACGCAGAGTATATTTTTTGTAAGAAATGCACATGGCCGTACGGATTCGGGAGCACGAGTCGCGCGACACAGGTCCGTCCCCGAACGCAGCTCGCTGAGCACTGAACGGGTGGCGGCCGGCGGTCGGGCACGAGTAGAATCGCAATTATCGATATTTTCGAATTATTATTTTTGATTACTTTTATTAAAAAAAATGTATTCACTGATTACCATCTAAAATACAAATACGCAATTTCTGATGCAAGTTTCATGTTGGAAGCTAATTTTAATAAAATCTAATATCATTTTAAAGAGTGTGATTAGAGGTATGTTGGCGATTTTTTTCTATCGAGCGAAAGTTGCTTAATCATGTTTCGACTCACTGATCTCGCTGCAGAAAAGCCTCAAAATTACTATTCGTCTTTTTTTGAAACCATATTATTATAAACAGATGCATTATATTGTTTCAAAAACTGACTTCGCTGAACCTACGGCGCCTTAAGCTCACCTCAACGCTCACCCACATTAATGTAATATAATATTGTCATTGCCATGCCCTAACAGGGCCCATGTGGAACTGTATTCTTTATGTAAGATCTTTAATACCATGGTTGCAATAAAAATAATTATGATTATGATTATATGTTGACACCGCGATGCGTAGTAACTAAGCGTAAGTTTCGTGACGGGTGACCGGCGGGGTGAGCCGCTCTAAATAGCGCGTAGCCAATAACAGCCCTGGGCTATTATTCGGAACGCGTTTGTTCGCATCACCTCACCCGTCATCTAGACCTCTTCCGACGTTTAGTTACTACGAATCGCGACGTCAACTTATATTTGTGAGTGAGCGTTGAGGTGAGCTTAAAACAAGTTACGGAATAGCGGGGCTGTTTACGCTTAGTGAGTTAGTGAGTCGCGGGCAGAAGCTAGTGTTTCTATACATTCTATATATATCGTAACTAGCTTCCGCCCGCGACTTCGTCTGCGTGGACCCCGGATAAAAACTACCCTATATTTTAATCCAGGCTATAAACTATCTTCGTGCAAAATTTCATCCAAATCGGTTGAGCTGTTTATGCGTGATTGAGTAACAAAAATCTAAACATCCAAACATCTAAACTTTCGCATTTATAATATTACATAGGAGGATTTCAATACAATCAAAGATAGCAAGACATTACAATACAAGACACTTGCCCCTGTATGTCGACGACATCTTTAATTGAAAGACAACAGCAAATAAACTTCCATTTGTTATTCGCATCGTTAACGTAACAGATAATTTATTCGTATCGATCGTTCATAATCTTCATGGCTTACCCAATTCGCGATTGTAGTATCGTAATTTCTTCATACCTTGTTACATAACTACACAAATTATGCATTTAAAACACCCCTGACAACAAAATTACCTAAGAAACATCTCGACAGACAAATCTTTCTTTTAAAACCATACTCAACCTTTTTTCTACGAGGACCGGGAAGACATTTTAGCTAGGTAAGATACCTTATATGGTTTTTAAGTTTTTTAACCCCCGCCGCAAAGAGAGGGGTGTTATAAGTTTAACGTGTCTGTGGTATCGTAGCTCCCAAACGGATGGACCGATTTGAATGCGGTTTTTTTTGTGTCATAGATAATTTTATTCCGAGTGTTCTTAGCTAAGTTTCATGAAAATCTGTTCAGCCGTTTCTGAGATACTGGACTTTGAAATGAAAAAGTCGGGGGTTTTTCAACTTTTCACTTGCAAAAGCTCGGCGGGCTGCAGGTTGAGTATTTAAAATAACCCGCACTCAAACCATGTCATCCTTTTAGGAGCTCCGATGCCACAGGCAGACACACAGATAGGTACACGTGTAATCTTATACTCGTTACACCCCACGTTTCGTTTAAGGGGTTTAAAAACAGCTAGGCAAGTAAGTACCCATTCAAATATCTAATCAACAGAATTGATAGTTTGCAAACTACAACTGACAGTACCTTTGGTTTTCCATTAAATTTGATGTCAATGCTAACAAAGCATCTATTGCTAAATCGTAAAATTATTATCGTTTTAGAATCCTCGGTTTACGATCCTACGTCCGCCTACATTGTGAGCAAAATTAGCAATAAAATGAAATTATTGTAACTAGTTAGTTATAAAACAGTTATTTGTACGTACAGTCACCATACATGTACAGCCGAATACATCAATATACATGTATGTACGTTCCCAAAGGTAAAAATATCTGAGCAAATGCCATTAACAGTAAAGTCGTGTTCATATATTTTGACCAATTTGTCCATGCACATATGTCCGAACTCTGCTTTACCTACAAATTATAGATGCTACTGACTATGAGTATCATCTATCATAGACGATAGACATGTTACTGACGATTCATTTAGGAATTTACATCTTTAAATGTCCTATACCGTAAAATGGGGTGAGTATTATGAATGGGGAGAGAAGGGATGAAAGGGGGGTGAGATGGGATTTTAAGGCTACTGCTACAAGAATAATGTATTCCAATTTAAAATGGAGCTATAGTAATACTCATAATAAAAAAAATCGATCAAACAATCTTCCAAAATCACCTTTGTATGAAATCCCATCTCACCCCAATTACGAGGGACTACGGGGTGACGTGGGATTTCCTGTTTATCGTCAAAGTTGAACTACCCTAAATGGACCTACACAAAATAAAATAAAAACTAAAATACAAACGTTCGGAACACTTATTAATCTTATTATATACACCATTCAGTTTGCATATGTCAAACTAAAATGTTATCGAGGTATGAATGTCAGTTTTGCCCCTACTCAACCCAATTTACGATAGGGATTGTTTTTACTTTATTATCCTCTTTGCTGGATTTTCATGTTGCCTAAATAATGTCAATTTAAAGAACTTAGCTTAATTTCCAGACATTCATTTTATTAAGATCGCATTAAAATACACCATTGTGCTCGACAAGTTCGTCGTGATGAGAATTGAATACCTACATATTTCTTTGTGTTCAATTTGGTTCCATTTATCAACGTCTATTACGCGATGTCCAAATAAATGATTGCGGGCAATAAGGAAGCCAACTAAAGTGCAACCGCAAACGATATGCAAGACAAAAACACCTTCGCTATAACCACTATACCTACGTACCTAAGTAATTTGGGCTAGGCCATAAATTGTGTTCAAACATTGTTTCAAAGTATCTTCGGTCATTTCAGTCGGGCGTATTGCATCGAAGTACTCCATTTATAAAGCAACTCGTCGCAACCGTCCAAGGCAAAAGTCCCACAATATTCTCTACCATATTTGGCGAGTAAGTTTAGTCAGTTGGCAGGACTGCCTGTGAAGCTGGCGG
Source organism: Epinotia ramella (assembly GCA_947578815.1). Taxonomy (NCBI): domain Eukaryota; kingdom Metazoa; phylum Arthropoda; class Insecta; order Lepidoptera; family Tortricidae; genus Epinotia; species Epinotia ramella. The sequence goes on along the minus strand of OX388220.1, from coordinate 19,072,354 downwards.
TACCGGGTTCCCCAGTAAGGCCACTTTTGTGATGAGCGCGAATATTTATTTATGTTAGTAATCAGGCTTTGCATCCCCTATTTATGATATAACTTTCGCATTTCACGTGGCAAAGCTCATCATCATATCAGCCGCAAGACGTCCACTGCTGGACATAGGCCTCCCCCGAAGAGTGCCACAATGTCCGGTCCTGCGCCACCCGCATCCAGCGGACTCACGCGACCGTTACCAGGTCATCAGTCCACGTTGTGGGGGGTCTAGCAATCCCAACGTGCAATGTGCGTGACAAATTTTCTCTCTGCAAAAAATCCAACCCTGCCAGACAAACTCATGTAACCATGTGCTTCAGACAAGTAAACTCAAAGTCAAAAGTATGTATACCATACGAATTTGGACTAGTATCTTATGTAAAGGTTGATCACCACCGACACAGGTACTGAAAACCAGGTCCCATGTTAACTAGCAGCGTGGCAATGCACGCGATTTAGCTTCTAACGGCTAGAGGCTTACAACCTGAAATGGTGTAAACATCACAGTGTCAGTCTGGGTCTCAGAAGTAGCTACAAGTAACAGTAGCGAAATAGTTGATCTAAACACGACTCTATCCTCTAGAGAATAAGGTTCGTGCATGTCTGCTTGGCTGGTATATGGAGATATGTCCAGTACAACAGGTATAGACTTCGGGCTTTACTTTTTGCCTCGTTGGTAAGCTCAGCTTCATTGCATAAGTTAGCTTATTGACAGGGCATTAATCCTATTTGACAGGCAAGTGTTTTGACAGCATAGTGCGGTCGTTCTGACAGTTGTCAACGATCCCTGTAGCAATAGCATTACAGACAGTGAGCATGAACTTGGAATCAATGAATAAGGACAATTTTGACATCCAGTATACTAACTAAGTACAGTAAAGACTATATAACATCCTAACCAGTAAAGTGGTATTTTTACTGGGAATGTACAGTCAAGTGTAAACATATGGGTACACACAACTTACTCATAAATATATAGGTAATGTAATGTCCCATCGCTCTTATGTCAAAGGATTAAAGTTTCGGCAGCGAACGAAAGGACCATAGAAGTCCAAGTAGCGCCGGAAAACGGCCCCACGTAATCGGTGCCATTGCCATTATGCGGGGTGGGGGCAGGGTGTCAAAACGATGCCAGGCAGCAGTTTAGTTCAAACATGCGCATACCGGGTTTTAGGCACGTGTTTGGGTAGAAATTTGTAAGGAGCTCGCACTCTATGGTTTTTTCGTTAGCTGATGGGTTTCGGTACATAGTTCACTCAACTATATCACATATAGTTTACACACGTAGTTTTTTAGTAAACAGGTAAATGCCAAACTTAACAAAACGCTCCAACACGATGCTTCGTTCCAGCATATATCATAAGACCTATAAACTCTATAAAGGCATCGAGGTCAAAATGTCTGCCAAAATAAATCGTTACAATTTTGAGCAATGCTTGCGATTGCGAACTTCAGTGTAATAATTTGGTGATATACTTTCTTCACACATGACTCTACCCATATGTCATGGTAGAGCGGTTCACAGAAGAACGGACACGAAGATAATCTCTCCATTTGTTTCCATATATCATCAGAGCACGCAGCATTGTCTGAGTTATTGTGCTTTGTACGCGATTGGACACGGCGGTGCCGAAACGCGTATCTAATGTTTGTTGGTCAGGGCGAAACCCATTTGAGCTACTTTTGGGTAAATCTTTTTACTTTTTCTAATGCTGCGAAGGACTGTATATTACATTGAAAGTTAGGTTATAGTAAATGTAATGTTTAGTTTTCTACTTTAAGTTTTATCTTGTTTCAGTATTATCTCATTCCAGATAACATAAGATTGTTAACGGACAAATTAGTGTACCTTTTTGACTTAATGTCGATCATTCAGTGCTTCTCAAACATAACAATACTAAAGTTTTTGCTTTTCATAAAAGTTTTCCTTGGCGCATGACGATTAACGCACCATTTCTTTTTATCTTATACTAGCTGCCCGGCCCGGCTTCGCACGGATTACCCGTTTTCCCGTAGTAATGAAGCATTTTCCCGCGGTAAAAAGGGAGCCTATGTTCACCAGGGATAATGTCGGCTTCTAATGGTAAAAGATTTTTTCTAATCGGTCCAGTAGTTTCGGAGCCTATTCAATACAAACAAATAAACAAACAATCAAATCTTTCCTCTTTATAATATTTGTGTAGATGCAGATGGAATAGGCTGTGGAACTGACGTTGAGTCAAAGCAAAAAGCAAATTTGCTGTACAGCAAATTTGCTATACTGCAAATTTGCTATACTGCAAATTTGCTGTACTGCAAATTCTTTTTCCCACCTATACTTATTTGCTTCAAATGACTCAACGTCAGTTCCACAGCCTATTCCATCTGCATCTACACTAATATTATAAAGAGGAAAGATTTGATTGTTTGTTTATTTGTTTGTATTATATATGTTACTAGTGCAGTGCTCCTGCAGTGTACATCCTGATCCTGATGAGGTCCTCATAGCTATTAGCATATTTATATTCATCAGGAGGATGTCGCCAGGATAAGACAGTAATCTAAAGAACGCCCTTCCGGTCAAGATAGTCTGCGCATGCACCAAGAAAACAAGCAAGAACTCTCGGTTTAAACACACCTGGTTCAACCAGCATCCAAGACATGTGCATTGTACATAGGGTTGCCAGGTGTGTCGCGAAAAAATACCGGACAACCCCTGTTAAGGTGCAGGGAACACTTCAATTAAACACAGAGATCAAGCAATGACTAACTCTGTTTATTCATCACCACCAAATCAGGGTAGACATGGATTCGCACGTAATACAACTAGGTACCCACATGAATAATATGACAACCCCAACCGGGGGGGGGTGTATGCTATGCTGCTATATAGTAAGACTAGGTCGCAAAAAAAACACATTGTTCTGTTCGGTATGACCATTTATTTTTTACCCGACAGGCCTCGAAAATACCGGACACCTGGCAACCCTAATTGTACACCATTTTCGACCTTATCTCTTAAACAACTAATGGCTTTGTGAGGTGTAACATCGCGAGTCTGCTTAAAAAAACAAAGTTCCAATATCTGAATTATTATCGAACTTGCGCGGCTATCACAAGACGGCGCGCGAGTTCTCTCGATTTTTCTCGCACTATACCTCCCTTTCTAAGTTTTCTAACAAGAGAGAGACGGATAGTGCGAGAAAAATCGAGAGCTCGCGCGCCGTCGTGGTAGCCGCGCTGCTCACAAAATTTCACGAAAATCGGTTGAGATAGCGACCGGGAGAACAGCCGTACATACATACGAATGAATTTTGTACCTGTACAGTCGGCATAATAGTTGTAGCACCCAAATATTTCGGAACACGTATTTATTACTGTAAGAATGAAGTGTTACGATATATTTGCAGAGATGTACAAAATACCTACTTTAAAAAAGTATTTACATACAAAATGCAAATACTTTTCTAATTTAGTATTTCAAATGCAAAATACAAAATACTTTTGCTTTTTGTGTTTAAATACTAAATGCAAAATAGGTATTTACAAAATACTTTATTCAAATAAAATACTTTCAAAAAGTAATCGAAACAAATTCGAAGCCAATCTCGTTAAAAAACGAAACGTAACGTCATGCTTCACAGATAATAACGTTCATTTTGTTTTACCTGTAATTTTGCACATAGACTTTCAAAGTTGCAGCGCCTCTAGTGGCCATTTGCCGAATCGCTGACCCATTCACTTGAAAATTTGAGTGGTAAAGGTAATACTTTCAAAACATTAGCAGTAAAAAAGTATTTCAAATAAAATACAAAATACTTTAAAAAAAATATTTAAGTACAAAATACGTATTTTGTCTTGTATATTTGCATTTTAAATACAAGTATTTCAAATAAGTCAGAACTCTGTATATTTGGCTACTCTGGCTGCTACTAACGATATATTGCTGACCGCACATACTCGAAGGTCGAATCTTCGAAAGCAAAAGCGAACGGAAACAGAAGCCTCGTTAATCAATCAAGGAGTAATCATCGCGTCGAATTACTGCATTACGTGATTTCGGTACATGTTCGCTGGCTAACGTGCACCCGACACGCAACCACACCTTTTCGCTATTTATTTATATCCAGCACGCCTATCACAGGACTGGGCTGTTATTCCCTACGCGCTAATGCGGCTCACCTGGGGACCGATTTTTGACTTTCGAGCCCTCGACTCTTTCACTCGAAAACGGTCAAAAACGATGAAATGCTATTTTTGAAATCCGAGCGGTAGAAAATTGAAAAACGAGTGGTGTTAACCAGTAACCACTCGTATTCAATTCTATCGGTAGAAAATTTTGACACTTCACTTGTTAATTTTTGACTGACTATTAATTTAAAAGATATATATTTAAATGAAATATATTGATTCGATGCTAAGTGATTGGCTGGTGTACGATTATATTTATTTTCTTGCCGAATTTTGTGGTGGAAAACCAAGATCGTTAGTGTATTGGCGGGAAAATAAGCGTTTCGTATACTATTCCTCACTACTTACTTTTGATTTTTTTCCTGTTCTGAAACGCATAATATATTTAAAATTAATCAATTTACTATATTATACACAACTTCCAAATAAAGTGAAAATACAAATTTGAAAAACCGGTAATTACATGTCTACTTTTTGCATACAATGAAACGCGAAAGTATCGATGCCAATTACTAGCTTTCGACTTCAAAAATAGCTATTATTGGGTTCATGCAAAAATAATAGTGACAAATTTTCGTGTGCGAATATTTTCTACCGCTCGCTTTTGAATTCGAGCGCTTGAAAGTCAAAAATCGATCCCCAGACCTAGACCTCTACCTACGCTTAGTTATAGTCCAGGCAATGAACTGACAACTTGTATGGAAAAAATGACAATTTTGGAAATAATTTATACTAGCTTATTTTTTATGTATAACGGATATATTATAAATTAAATAGTTACCCAGCGACAAAATCCGACAAAATTTCAGACATCGAATAAATGATAAAAAATTATAAAGCTTCTAAAAAGTCAGTAAAAATATTAATAAATGTTTTTGTCTTTATTTTGGTTCATTTACATTTGCTCTATAATATTCAAGATAAATCGTTCAAAAAAAGATAATGCTTGCTTCATTTAAATCTACATAATTACTTCCGGGTGGAAAGTTTGTCGGATTCTTGACTAAATCATCTTAGAATAACATTTTCAAATGAAATCAACAAAAAAAACGCTATTATAAATTAATGTTTTTCAAAACCGTATTTTGCCTGGAGTAGTAGTAGGTTCTTGTCAACACCAAAATGGCCTTGAGGATTTTGGATAGCGCGCACACTGTCTATTTGTATCGGAGTAAACGAGAGCGAGTGTTACTGGGCGGCCCGGTTTTTGAAGATAGTACATAAATATTGAAATAAAAAAAGGGTGGATTATTTGTGAAATATGACTCGCTAGCGGTTTAGGTATGAATATGATGACTTCATGATTTTAATTGCAGACCCATACGTCAAAAAAATAAAGCCATAGAACCGTTTAATGTGATTTTAAGACCAATCTTTGCAATTATTTTCTATCGAGCCGATTTCGTCAAATTATGTATCGAGCCCGTCTACGGTCTTTGAAATATGGTAAATATTAACATATATTTTATTTGATGTGCTAGAACAAATAGTTTTTCTTAAAAAACTGCTTAAATAACATCAATTTCACCAAATTAGTACACACTGGGACGTTGGCGCGTGAGCAGAAGGCAGTATGCATTAGAGGGAGAGGGCTATAACTCGATCTCTTTCGTTTACATAGCTGCCTCCTGCTCACGCGCCAACGTTGGCCCAATGTGTACAGCCGGCATTTTACGAATCCTCTGTTTAGATATGCCGAACGAGCCTAAACGTGGCCCTTTCTATCGCATGCAGCGCTAACATACCTGGGCCAGTGGGCCAGATGTACTTGTAGCGGCGGGACCAAATCACGGAGTGAGTCGCCTGTGACTCAATTCAATCGTTTCGAGTGTTGTTCACAAACGCTATGATTCGGGAATCACGTTTTTGTTTCGTGTTTGATATGCTTGAGTCTGGATTCAATGCAACGGTGCTGCTATTACTATTATATTCAAAGGTAAGTAAAGTACATAACCTTATAAGTAGTTGATAGACCTATTATCGGTTTCCGCTGAATACTAATGAACAATAGGTTTCACCTTACTTGAATTTACATCCCAGACAACAATTTCTGCCCGATGACGTAAATTATGACGTGAATTTTTGGTGATTTTTTTCAATTTTACGTCTTATGGAAATAAATGACGTCAAAAATCACGTCGAAAGTTTTCGTATATCGGCTAACGTCTGAAAATGACGTCACTAATCACGTTGTTAATTATTCTGTTCCGTCATAAGTCTGATAATGACGTTGCTAATCACGTCGTAATTTGTCCTATTTCGTCAGTGGTTTAAAGATGACGTTGTAAAACACGTCGAAAATTTTCGTATGTCGGCATACGCCTAAAAGTGACGTGGCTGATCACGTTATAAATTATTGTGTTTCGTCAGAGGTCTGATAATAACGTTGCAAATCACGTCTTAATTTGTCCTGTTTCGTCAGTGGTTTAAAGATGACGTTGTAAAACACGTCGAAAGTTTTCGTATGTTGGCATACGCCTAAAAGTGACGTCGCTGATCACGTTATAAATTATTGTGTTTCGTCAGAGGTCTGATAATAACGTTGCAAATCACGTCTTAATATGTCGTGTTTCGTCAGTGGTTTAAAGATGACGTTGTAAAACACGTCGAAAGTTTTCGTATGTTGGCATACGCCTAAAAGTGACGTCGCTGATCACGTTATAAATTATTGTGTTTCATCAGAGGTCTGATAATGACGTTGCAAATCACGTCGTAATGTTTCGTGTTTCGTCAGTGGTTTAAAGGTGACGTTGTAAAACGCGTTGAAAGTTTCCGTATGTCGGCATACGCCTAAAAGTGACGTCGCTGATCACGTTATAAATTATTGTGTTTCGTCAGAGGTCTGATAATAACGTTGCAAATCACGTCTTAATATGTCGTGTTTCGTCAGTGGTTTAAAGATGACGTTGTAAAACAGGTCGAAAGTTTTCGTATGTTGGCATACGCCTAAAAGTGACGTCGCTGATCACGTTATAAATTATTGTGTTTCGTCAGAGGTCTGATAATGACGTTGCAAATCACGTCGTAATGTGTCGTATTTCGTCAGTGGTTTAAAGGTGACGTTGTAAAACGCGTTGAAAGTTTTCGTACGTCGGCATACGCCTAAAAGTGACGTCGCTGATTACGTTATAAATTATTGCGTTTCGTCAGAGGTCTGATAATGACGTTGCAAATCACGTCGTAATATATCGTGTTTCATTAGTGGTTTAAATACGACGTTGTAAAACACGTCGAAAGTTTTCGTATGTTGGCATACGCCTAAAAGTGACGTCGCTAATCACGTTATAAAGTATTGTGTTTCGTCATAGGTTCCGATGATGACGTTGCAAATCACGTCGTAGTATGTCGTGTTTCGTCAATGGTTTAAAGGCGAGGTTGTAAAGCGCGTCGAAAGTTTTCGTACATATGTTGGCATACGCCTAAATTTGACTTCACTGATCACGTAATCAATTATTGTGTTTCGTGAGAGGTCTGATAATGACGTTGCTAATCACGTCGTAATATGTCATGTTTCGTCAGTGGTTTAAGAGTCCGTATACAGCCGTTTGCTGAATTCGCTAGAATTATTGAGGTCATATCTCATGAAATATTCGTTTTCCTACAGATTTTATTGTGTAATATGAAATATCATTTCAATTCAAGTCAAATAAGTGGAAATGTTGTTTACATTTAGCTCTCAATTTACCATATTTTGGCTCAGTCCAACAGCTGTTTTCTCAATTTTCGCTCGGCGACGTGTAAAATGACAGATTTGAAGAATGAATTGATTTCAAACCGACATAAAACAAATAAATATATATTGGATTGATAGTCTTCTTAGGATTAAGTGGAAATCATTTTATAAGTTACATATTAAATTGTTGAGTAAAACCGTATTTCCATCCAACAACTTATATGAAATCATTATAAAAAACTCCAGTTCAAGCGCTATTCGAAAAAATAAAAAAATATTTATGTGTAGAAGTTGTGGCATAAAAAATATTTCAAATCACCCTAAAATTCGTAATAAAACACCGTGCACGGCGCTCGATGCGGCAGTCACCGCCAAGCGGTTTGAGAGAGCGGTCACGTCGCTCGTCGATTTCAAGGTCACGTAGCTATGGGCGCTTGGGCTAGCGGGAATTATAGCGCGACGAGGCAGTCTTGATTGATCATTTGGTAAGTGATGCTTTTTCTTGCTTTTGACTTTTTATATGAAATTGCATTTGTACTATCTAATGGAAATATGTTCATTGTACTACTAACATTTTTGACCTATGTTCCATAAAAGGAGGTTCTTATTCTTAATTAGTCTTCATGTTTTATCTATATATACATATAGCGATAATTCTAAAAGTACTTACGTCATTGAATTTTCATCATCATCAGCCTATATATACGTCCCACTGCTGGGCACAGACGTCCTCTCCTGAATTTGTTATTTTGCAGTTTCTTAATTTTGACAGCCGTTTGTAATATTTCCGATTTTCGGAATCTTATTCCTATTGCCTTTATCTGTGTGATATAAACTGCTTCCTGCAGTGTCGGTGCTACTTTTGTGGCCTTTTTAATCATTTCTGGTTTTAACCATATTTATTTATTTATGCAATTTTATCTAACATCTGCTTCGATGACAGGTCTCAACATATCTGTCAGTAATAATTGGTCCTATTTGAAAAATTACTCCAACGGTAGTTTAATTTTATGGGTACCTATCAGCTTTCTTTTTAAAGGATAAAGCTAAAATCACCGGTTTCCTCACAATAAAAATAACGCAATTTCTGCTTCTTCTTCTGCACCTTTGTTAGTAATTTCTGCAGTGTCATTCCACTACTTGTATAGAACTCACGCTTAAAGAGCATACCGTTTTGCATCTTGTAAGTCATTTATGACCTAATAGTGATAATATGCAAATATTATGAAATTGATGATACAACTATATAAGGTGCTAACAAATTAGGTACCAATAATTATAGAGCTGATAGTACTCGTCTCTAGGAGTAGATTTAAGTATGAAACATGTTTTTTTTTTTTTTTTTTTTTTTTTCTTTATTGAAACTTGAAAATATAAAATTGTACCGTAAATACATTATTTCGCCAAACTGCCGGGCAGTTTGTTGGCGATGAGCTCGCTCGGTTTATTACAAAAGTGGGTATGTACATAGAAATTAAACTGCACTACCAGCCCGACGTAGCCCATTAAAACAAAAAATCATACAAAAAGTTATCTTAATTTCTATTTAAAGTTAATTGTTTTGATGTAATGTAACACCTCTTAAAATATTGGTACTTAATTTGTTAGCACCTTATATATAAAGATTAATATGAAGTTATGTCATCTTTCACTTTAGTTGTGGACGGACGGTGCAACATGTTTTATCTCCGTATTTTTTTAACCGCCCATCTTTTCCTTGCTCAAATTCTTATTATTCATGTCGCTAAAGTAGTATACTATAATACAATATTTATCAATTGATTGGTTTTATTATTTTAGATTCAAGTATGGCGCCTAGGAAGACAAACCGTTCATTTGGTACAGTAAAAAGAAAAAGAAAATGCTTTCGTATGTCTGTCCTGATTTCCGGCTGTTCTCCTCTAGAGGTGGCGTTTCTCAACCGATTCTCGTGAAATTTGGCGAGCAGGTTCGGTAATTATATAGAACTTTTTGTCGAGCCCGTTTTTGGATTTTTTTCAAAATGGCGGAGTTATGCAAAAAGACACTCGCGAGGTCTACAGCTCACAGAGCCACTTGTAAATAATATAAATAACCTAAGTTTTAATATGAGTAAAGATAAATAATAATAAATATTGGGGTCAATCTTACACAAATCGACCTAGTCCCAAACTAAGCAAAGCTTGAACTATGGGTACTAAACGACGATATACATACTTATATAGATAAATAAATACTTAAATACATTAAGAACCGATATCCATGACTCAGAAATAAATAAATGCCCATACCAGGATTCGAACCCAGAACTTCCAGTTCGTAGGCAGGATCACTACCAACTAGGCTAAAGCGGTCGTCAAACAAGCAAGTACTTACTTAAATTAATTTGTAGTAATTACATAAATACATTATAATGAACGATACAGTTCTAAGTTACCTGATATTTTATTTAAATACGTATAGGTAGGTACATATAAATATTAAGAAACGAAAAAGTCAGATAAAACGGTTCAGGCGCCGTAGGTTCCGCGAAGTTAAGCGAACAGAGTTTTTGAAACAATATAATGCGTCTGTTTATAATAATATGGTTTCAAAAAAACACGTTTAGTAATCTAGAGGCTTTTCACGAATCACGAATAAAATATTCGTAACAACTTCTAGAAATCGGCAATATTATGTTTGAGAGAACTAAGTGATTACTTTTTTATTTATTTAAACGGCCAAAAAAAAACATGATATCCGCGCTTCCGAGCACGCACTTCCACCTCGCTCACGCTTATGCTCAGTGAGAGGGAGAGAAGACCATGAACCTACGGCGCCTTAAAGTATCAAAACTACTCTACGCCGACCTAGCCGCCTCGCTCGATCCCCACTACCAATACCTGCGCTGGCGCGCTCGGAGACGGGTAATGATACCTACAATCGAACTTTTTCCGGGCCGATACGGACTCTTAAAAGTGACGTTGTAAAACGCGTCGAAAGTTTTCGTATGTCGGCATACGCCTAAAAGTGACGTCGCTGATCACGTTATAAAATATTGTGTATCGTCAGAGGTCTGATGTTGACGTTGCAAATAACGTCGTAATATATCGTGTTTCATCAGTGGTTGAAAGATGACGTTGTAAAACGCGGCGAAAGTTTCCGTATGTCGGCATACGCCTAAAAGTGACGTCGCTGATGACATTCATAGACCGTGGGCCCACTCCCAATACACCTACGTCTCATGACAACATGATAGAATGCATGGCAGCAAGTCGAGAAAGTTGTGCTGATCAAGGAAAAAAAAAAAAAAAAAATTAGATTTTCACTTCCGGTCAAAATTTGTATGGGGATATTTACGTCATGTCACAACAGTACGAGACGTGTAGCATCCTTTAGCCCTTTATTCGTAGAGAGAGAAAACCTAAGCCGGCCAGTCCTGAAATGGCCGGAAGAACCTACTTGGCAGACGGCGGCGTCAGAGTTGCCAACTGTGGGGTGTTGGGAGTGGGCCCACGGTCTATCAGGGGTTTAAAGATGACTTTGTAAAATACGTCGACAGTTTTCGTGTGTGTATACATTTTACGAGGGCCTGAACTATAGGATACCCTGAGGGGCTACCGTGAAACGAAAACGAACTTCGTTCGTGTATCTCCCTCTCTGTTCCTCGAATTAGCAAGTGCGACAAAGACGGAGATACACGAACGAAGTTAGTTTTCGTTTTGCGGTAGGACCTCTGTGTTTTAGGCAGTAGTAAAGATCAGTATAACTATTTTAAACACACTTGCAAATACGTTTAAATACAGTACAAAACTTAAACAATTACACAAAGTACTTTGCCGTTCCCTTAATTCAACCATTGAAAGTGCGGCGTTTTTAACGCGCGCTAGCAATTTTTCCCGTTCCGACCAATCACACGTCATAATCGCTATCTCTGATTGGTCGAAAGCTCGCGGTTGTTAATTCGCGCCAGTCACATTGTTCTGTGAATCTGGCTTTAGTCGTTTCCGGAGTCACTTTAGTGTTTAATAACTGTGTAAAACTATAACCTGTATACCCTCAAGTGTATAAAAAATAGTATGGAAAACTAAGAACAAATATTTTATAATTATTATATTACTCATTAGCAAACAGAAGCTGAATATAAAATTTACAAACACCGTTTTTTTTTCTCGTCATAAAACCTGTTCGAACTCGTCGCAGCCATTGTTGCATCATACTTAGGGATGTCCCACGTTTACTTGATGGGCTAGGTGTCAGTCGATATTCGATAGTAAAAAAAATACATTGCTTTGAAATTTAACCGCCAAACTCGCACACATTTCTAATTAAAACGAAGAGATCGCTGCTAATAATAGTGTTAGGTAACTTTTGCGTTTAAACATATCGACGCTGGAAACTTTACAAGCGATATTTTTGGTGATATTGAGTTACATACACGTTAGAATCGGCAGATTTTTCTGTATCGAATGGGCTGGCGGTCTCGTGTCCGATCTCCGTGATCCCTTCGGCGATTTAGCAGATCACGACCATTGTTTTCTACTAAACGACTTCGTTTTTGACAATTTTGTGCAAAATGGAGATTAGATTAAATGTTTTTTCGCGAAAATGAACCACAAGAGCTTTTTACTTTTATTTGTAAGAACAGATTAAACTTAACTTATGTAGATAATTTGGTTTACTTAGTTGCAAATAACCTTTCACTTGTTGGTTAACCGCTTTTAACAGATTATTGGTTGTTAGACAACTTTACCGTTCTGTTTTATTATGAATCAAGTAAGCATGGTAATAGGTATATACAGGTATATTTATGACACATAAATTATTTTTATTGTTGGTACCTAACAATGTATTTCGACCTCAGAGCATAGAATCACTATCACTATCACTACATAGTATAAAACAAAGTCGCTTCCCGCTGTCTGTCCCTAATATGTATCTTTAAAACTACGCAACGGATTTTGATGCGGTTTTTTTTTTAATAGATAGTGATTCAAGAGGAAGGTTTATTTATATGTATATTATAGTACCCGTGCGAAGCCGGGGCGGGTCGCTAGTACTACTTATATTCATACATCTGTGATTTCGACACTCTCAAGGGAATGATCCTATAAGGGTTCCGTTTTTACCGATTGAGGTACGGAACACTAAAAACCTATAGCCTTAGATTTAAAATGAATAAAGGAAATCCTTACTAATATTATAAATTCGAAAGTGTGTTTGATTCTCCTTTTTAGGGTTCCGTAGCCAAATAGCAAAAAACAGAACCCTTATGGATTCGTCATGTCTGTATGTCTGTCCGTCCGTATGTCACAGACATTTTACTCGAAAACTATAAGGTGTATTTGAATAAAATTTTGAAGAGGTGTATTTTGTTTGCCGCTACACTTTTGTTATTAAATTACAAAAAAAAAATTTTTATGGGTGCACTCCATACATAAAACTGAAAGTCAAAAAAACTTTTTTCATTGCAAGCCCACGTGTGGCACATCAATCGATAGGCCTTTCGAAATAAATATAAGGTTTCTCAGCAATTTTTTTGATTAAGTGAATGAAGTCAGAGATAATCGCCACAAAAGTCACTAAAATTGTGTCCCCCCCCCTCTCATTTTTGAACCGTGTATTTTAAAAATATGAAAAAAATCATGGACATTAGGGCTTATTAAATTCTTTCAGCGAAAATTGTTTTGAACAAGATCGGTTCAAAGGTTTTCGAGATATTTCTAAAAAAACTGCCTTCCTTAAAGAAAAGGACGTAAGTGCCGTAAGATTTCAGTAACGATACGACCTTTTTAATAGGCACGGAACCCTTCGTTGTGCGTGGTCCGACACGCACTTGGCTGCTTTTTTTGTGTGTGGAGAATAGTTCTAGTTAGAGTGACATAGGCTACTTTTTGCCGGGATAAAACATATTATTCCCGTGGGAAGATCCATTATGATGTTAGTTCCCCTTGACCACGCGGGTAAAGCCGCGGGTAACAGCTAGTAATAATAATAATAATTCATGAAATCATAATTAACCCGAATTAACTTTTTTTTGTCTGTATTTTTACCTGTGTCTTGTGTACAATAAAGTATTTACATACATACATACATACATAATAAAAACAAGTAGCATAAAAAGTCACATCTACACAGAGCAAATTATTATTTTAAACCTAAACCCAGTTTTAAAGTTTCGTTTCGTAGTATTTGGTGGATAAATATTATACAAAATACTTACTAGTACGACCGTTAATCGAGCGTTAATATCGATATCGAATTAGGTATCGTTTTTCGCATTCTCATCTCACGCACTAGTCGCGACTCGCACACTCGCAGTCGGAAGTTCCATAATTTCGTTTGTTTCGTTGTTTTTGACCGGAAAACTGGTGAGTATGCCGATAATAATTTAGTTATTAAACGCAATCAATTAAAACATCAAGTACTGGGTAAGTGAGTCTTGTCTTTTGTGAAGTGTTGTAACATTTGTCTATATGTATATGTAAATTATTTCAGGTTGTGTGTGCTCGAATAATTGTGCGGTTTATTTTGTTGTATTATGGACGATAAAAACACTTATACCGTCGCGGAAGGAGATGACGAAGAAAACAAGAAGCATTTTGGCCAAGATTTAAACAAACTACTCAATGATTAAACACGAAGCACCAGACGATCAAACATGGCAGTTAATAACCCTTAATTGAGAGAAAATTTATGAAACAGGTAGTGTAAGACTTTTGTGACCGTTTCGTTGAAGATCCCGCATAGTTTTTTTACCATAACCTAGTTGCGTTGGGAGGACCCGAATCGTGTTTTTTTATTCATTTTATATCTTCAAGCCAATGTTTCATCAAATTCACCCTAATATGTGCTGTTTGTCTTTGCAGCGGATTTAATGACTGCCCGTATAAAGGCAAAACAAGCGGAGTCAACAAGTGATTTGAATGATTACGATGATATCAAAAAACGAGACAAAGAAGCCAATTCGAGTAATTGACTATGACGCTTCATTGTCATCTGAACCTGAAGAAAGTGCCCTGGACTTGTGTATGATTGGTGAGTTATTTTTTTTTTGACAGTTAATATAATTATCACTATTATCAGAAACAAGGCATAAGAAAGGTTCCAATAATCAATCCACCGATAGTTTTCCTTACCTGCAGTTACATTTTGACAGATTACCTGTAGAAAATGTGTCAAAATGTAACTGTTGATAAGGAAAACTATCGGTGGATTGATTATTGGAACCGGCCATTAATCTAAATAAGAACCTACTACCAAAAACAAAAGAACTAAATTAATATAAAAACTTAAAGTACATTGACGATCGCTTAAGCCTAGTTGGTAGTGACCCTGCCTACGAAGCAAGAGGTCCTGAGTTCGAATCCCGGTAAGGGCATTTATTTGTGTGACGAGCACGAATATTTGTTCCTGAGTCATGGATGTTTTCTATGTATTTAAGTATTTATTTATCTATATAAGTATGTTTATCGTCGTCTAGTACCCATAGTACAAGCTTGGCCTAGTTTGGGACTAGGTCGATTTGTGTAAGATTGTGTCCCCTAATATATTTACAATTAATTGCTTCTAACTAAAATTTAATTAAAACTAAAATAAATCTAAAAAGTAGTGCCCTCGCGGCATGGTGCCGAAGATGCTGGCATCATTTCCTCGCTCTATAGCAATACTAATGCATTGTGCAAGGTAGCTGGTAGCTCTTTGGTGGCCAGTCGTTTTGGTTAGTGAGTTAGTTTGAGTTATATATATTAGGTAGGGTCGGGTAAGACTAACATAGTTTATTAGACGGGGTACTTTGTAGTATATATTAAAGTCCATATTATGGAAACTTGTAGTCTTGCCCCGGTGACTGTCATACCCCGGCTTACCTTTATCAATTTACTATTGGCGACCCTATATGTATAAGTATGTTTCTCCATTGCTAGTTCCCATAGCTCAAAGAGCTTTAGTTGCTTTATTTGGGACAATAATCTTTATAATATTCTTTTAATACTGTTTAAAAGAATATTAGGTTTACTTAAATTAAATTAAAAATGGTTAATAATAAAGTGTCTCCTAATGTTGTATAGATAATAGTACGGAACCCTTCGTGCGCGAGTCCGACTCTCACTTGTCTGGTTTTATTTAAAACTCTAATCAGGCAATTTATAAAAGACTTGTGTATCTCAGTGGTCCCAATTAGTGGGACTATGGCTGTAAGTTACATTTAATTTTCAGGTAATGTAGCAGGGAGCTGTAAAAAAAAAAATAAGTTAAATGAAATATCACAAAATGACTAAAACATTGAAGGTAAAATATAAAATATTTATTCAAAGCAATATTCATTTTTTATACAACGACGGTGGCAAACAAGTGTACGGCCCGCCTGATGGCCTGATGGCTTGGTCTGATGCTGCAGCCAGGATGTCAGGCATTGAAAAATAATAGGAGATATTATGTCTGGATTAAAATCAAGTATTTTATTTATTATAGTTGATTTGTGGGCCGCTTATGGCCGGTTATGCCGCTTCGACCAGCAAGTGATCTATTGTGGCAGCCCTTTTTTTAAAGGATTATTTGTAGCTTTTCAGTTTATTTTGAAGTCTGTACTTTTTTATTTTTTTTATCTAAATTAAATTCATGTTTGTTTGTAGGTCATCAGCATAAAGTTATGCATTTTTTGACAACTCTGGTAGAACAGAACAACCAAATATTTACCTGGATTAGAAGCCAAAATGAAACTGATGAAATTATGAGAATAAAAGAACCTATAAAGCTTCCTGTAGCTGCCTATTCGTGATGAAAATGAATTTACGTCACACCTGGCCATAATGTGAGTTTTATCGCACGCTACGCGTACGGTAAAACTCGCATTACGGCCAGTTGAAGACGTAAAATTGTGTACTCACCACGAGCAGTAAAAAAGAAAGCCCTCTATCGCATATTTACATCCCTCGCCTGCGGCTCGGGTCACAAATACCTGCGATTTCGGGCTTTCTTTCTTTTACAGCCCTTGGTAAGTAATGTACTATATCAACACTGGAAGAATATCTCAATAATGATGTAAATTTTGGAGAAATTGTAAGTCTCTACTACTACTATGTAGGTACAGTCATCGTCATAATATAAGTTAACATTCATAGTTATCAAATTGTTCATTACAAATTACAATTAAATTGGCGTACCAAACTATTTGAGCACTTTGGCTGTTACCTTATAATGTATATTATATTCAAATAATATTTGTAAACGGCTCGAACGATTTCGATGAAATTTGAAAGATAAAAGTTTGTGTGTATAATGAGACATAGCATTTTGAAATCAATATGTTTGTTTTTAGCATTTATAGTACATATATATTTTTCTTGTAGGGCAACTTGATGTCTTTCTGTGGGAATTCTCCAACCAGCTTGGTGAATCAAATTATGAGACACTTGATTAGTAACGAACTTACATCCAAGTTTAGTTTAGTGGCAAGAAAGGAAAGCGTCCCTTTGAACAAATTAGTACTGATACGTAAGTATAAGAATTACATGACACATGAGGCAATTTGGCACTCTTTGGGGGAGGCCTATGTCCAGCAGTGGACGTCTTTCGGGTGACATGTGTACCCAGCTTTACCAACATTGACGGCCATCCACCTTCTATGATATGTATAAACAGATTTTAAAAATAAGAAATATTTATATTTTAATGGTGACTTAGCAGAATATCTAAAATCTAATGTTATACTTAAGTTCGATTTGCATACACAAAAACACAAAGTCGAAATGCATAACGTACGAAATTCATAACATCTTTTATCATAACATAAGTTTATAATATATACGGTTTTATTTCATCATGTTTATAATCTATACTGCTGTCTCTCTGTATAAGGTTCTAAATATGTACATGAAGTCAAATTATATATTTTTTTTAAATATACGGTCTAAATTCATCATTTTTATAATTACCAATTATTTTTTATGCTTTTGTTGTTTCAGGAACTGTAAAGAAACACTTGAAATTACCTGCTGAAACATTTATTGAAAATGATATGAAAGTGTGGCTCAAACACGCTCCACAACGGCTGAAAACGAGTTCTATGAAAAAACTGAATAGCTCTTCTAACAAAGACAATTTTAATAATTATATTGGTTTCTTACGAGTGTGTACCTACAATGTCAAGTAAAAAAGTGTTAAGTAAAAGCCAAATTTATAGAAGAATAGCTCAATCTTATAGACTGCAAAATGAAAGAATTCCTTGTCAGCAGCATTTTGATATACACTTCGAGTTGAACACAGACCAGCATGTAATTCAGCTACCACACTTCTGATACTGAAACAGTAAATATAAGTACCTACCCCTCACGATTGTAAAAGCAATCTGCAGTCCTCTATTGATCATCTCGAAAGCTTTCCTAATTTGACGCCACTTAGTTATTCAACAAATAATACGGAGATTTTAATACACGATGCGACCATGGTTCCTAATGCAAAAGATGATCAACAGGATTTGACATTGGGCGAGTGCAACTTTATTTGTAATTCTAAAGCTGATAGTTATTGTATGATCCAAAACAAGACTGTTAATTTATATATTTTTTTTAAATATTGCGGGTAACATTATGGTGTATATAGCTTTTAAAAAATAAGAGGATTTTTATAAAAAGCCTTGCCCTTCCTCAAATTTCAATATATTTTTGGTTGACGAACTCTCACAATGTTTTTGCATAGTTCCTGTTAAATAAATTTATTGTAAATAAATGTGTGAGCATACCCTTCTATAAAAAAATGGTTATTTTACCGTTAGCTCACATTTGTGATTTTGTGAGCTATTTGTGTTATAGGACTGTACAACCTGACCTGTGTGTGTGTTGTGTCCTGTTTATAGTAGGGGAGGCCGAGCGGGGGATTTTCCCGAGCGTCGTTGAGAGCTTATAGATTTTGAAAAGTAGGTAGGAAGAAAAAAAAATTATGATACCCTTAATGCCGCCACCCCCACCGTTGAAAGGGTCTCATAATATGATTGTTTCTCTGCCTATCAGCTACTTTTCAAAGTCTATAAGGTCTCAACGACCCTCGAGAAAACTTCCATTTCCCTCGCTTGGCCTTCTCTACTATTATTAAGGGCTAAAATCGCAAAGCCAGTTCTGATTTTTTAATTTTGTTAAATTCAGTGCTTGCTGTGTTATATGTGAAAAAATCTTGTTATAGATACTTCCCTACTGTCACTGTAAATTACGTTTCGCTTGCCATTAAATATTATTTCTGAAATTACACGCAGATTTCTTATATGTATACATTAAAAAAAAAATGGTTCTAGATTATTTTTTGAGTTAATAAAGATTTTCATGGCATACATTTTTGTTTTGTTTCAGATACAATTAGGTCTTTGGGAACATGTCCACTAACGACTGAAAATTCTAGCACGAAAGTTACGCGAGGTCACTATTAGTCACCATTTGGTCATTAGGCCATTTGTCATTAGGCATGGCGTCACGTTTACTGTGACGTCTGCTGGCGCTTTTCAATGACGTCGGTGGATGTGTTTCCAATGACGTCTACAGACGTCATCGGGGATTCATGACGTCGATAGACGTCTATACTATGATGTCGACAGACGTCTACCCGATGACGTCTATAGACGTCTTACTAGTGGCGTCACGTGACGTCAACTAACGACGTCGTGTGACGTCCATTAATGACGTTATCCCAGCGTCATCACAAAGACGTCATGCGACGTGACCTAACGACGTCGTGTGACGTCCATTAACGACGTCATGCGACGTGAACTAACCACGTCGTGTGACGTCCTTTAATGACGTTATCCCAGCGTCATCCTAACGACGTCTTGCGACGTGAACTAACCACGTCGTGTGACGTCCATTAATGACGTTGTCCCAGTGGCATCCCAATGACGTCATGCGACGTGAACTAACGACGTCGTGTGACGTCCATTAAAGACGTTGTACCAAC
Source organism: Epinotia ramella (assembly GCA_947578815.1). Taxonomy (NCBI): domain Eukaryota; kingdom Metazoa; phylum Arthropoda; class Insecta; order Lepidoptera; family Tortricidae; genus Epinotia; species Epinotia ramella. The sequence continues at coordinate 19,052,584 of OX388220.1, read as the reverse complement.
GTCATCGCAACAACGTCATGCGACGTGAATTAACGACGTCGTGTGACGTCTAATAAACACGTGATATATAAGGACCAGTAGACGTCGCCGTGACACGTATACTGGACGTGCAAAATCACGTCATCATATGTATCAAAACGACGTCAAGTGGTGACGTCAATAATGACGATAAATTTGTGACATCGCCACGTGAAACATGACGTCAGTACTTACGTCTAAAAGACGTGAACTATGACAACCTGTCGACGTCTTAAATCACGTCAACATATGTATCAAAATGACGTCAAGTGGTGACGTCAATAATGACGATAAATTTGCGACATCGCCACGTGAAACATGACGTGAACTATGACGACGTCTCAACGTCTTCCTACGACGTCGGACGTCACGTCACTATACGGATCAAAATGACGTCAAGTGGTGACGTCAATAATGACGATAAATTTGTGACATCGTCACGTGAAACATGACGTTTGAAATCACGTGATGTGACGTCTAAAATGCCCAATAATTCACGTCAATAATGACGTGACCTTGTTGTCTGGGATTGGTATAACAATATTTTTATGAAATAAAATGTTTTGAATTAACAAGCATTTATTTAACTTGACCCGTTTGTTAGTGTGGGATATCTTGGAACTGAATTTTGAACCAGTGAGCCTGCACCGATTGAGCTGAAATAGTTTGGATAACAATTCAATATTATGACACCACACCAAGCTGATCTGATGATGGAGACAGAAGGTGGCCATGGGAATTCAGTACTTAACCGACGTAACCCCGTTGAGTTTGGGTTCGTTAGAAACGTCTTAACGAGTAGTTGATGACGGTATACAGAAAAGTACAGTTGGCAATAAAAGCTTGTCAAAAATGATTTTGATGACAGAAATGTATTCTAATTTTAAGGCGAACACTGTGATAAAAGGACATGAAGTGTCAAGTTAATCTATCAAGTAATGACCATACAACACTGATTCCAGTTCGATGTTTACGTCCATACTGTCAAGTATTAGCTTCACTTATCTGTCACCATGCGTGAGTTAAAAATATAATATTGAATTTCAATTACATATATGCAAGTCATAAAGTGCATCAGAAATGAGGCTGTCCGCAGCAGAACCAAGGTAACCGATGTGGCCCTCCGGATCGCTAAACTTAAGTGGCAGTGGGCGGGGCACATAGCACGAGAACCGATGGCCGTTGGGGCGGAAAGGTTCTCGAGTGGCGACCACGTACCGGAAGGCGCGGCGTGGGTAGGCCCCCGACAAGGTGGACTGATGACCTGGTAAAGGTTGCGGGAGTCCGCTGGATGCGGGTGGCGCAGGACCGGTCGCTTTGGCACTCTTTGGGGGAGGCCTATGTCCAGCAGTGGACGTCTTTCGGCTGATATGATGATGATGATGATGATATGCAAGTTTGGTTGCCATACTTACCATATCGGACATTTTTGCCTGATATAGCGTGGTATTCATGACTAAGCGGGCCCGTTGACAACGAGTAAGTCGGATCAGTAGCTTGACTGCTGTTTTATCACGCAAACAGTTGTTTGTTTTAAAAAAAAAACCGACTTCAAAATAAAGGAGGTTCTCAATTCGGTTATATATATATATATTTTTTCAATTATGTACTTAAAAGTACAAAAGTAGGTCACAGATTCTGATAAGATTCCGTTGAAATAGCAACTAATGAAGTGCCAAAGGTGATCCTTGTGGAATCGACGGAAGTCCTCAAATATTATCGGGCCACATACAGCGACTGGGTTTTTTTTCTCTAATAATAAACGCATTTGCTCTCGGATTCAGTTCATGTGGTAAATTGCAAAAGAAATGTGGAAATACTAGAAATGTTCTCGTGGCTTGGCGGAGTAAATTGAGTCGGTTAAAACTTTGTTTTTAAAGTAAATTATTAAATTTATTTATTTACTTAAACTTAATTTTACAAATGGCCAGTTTAATGCCAAATGGCATTCGCTACCAGCTAACTATTGGGCTAAACAGAGTTACAAAAGGTGCAAAGAAAAAACTATGATATTTCCTGTTCGCACGTACAACGTTTTACTGTACATAATACATATGGCTCTTGAAAGTTTCGACATATGCACGGAAAGTGCTCTTTCCGCACTAGTGCGGGAAAGTAATATGTACTGTAACATTTACTATAGGTACCTAGGGCGGTGAATTCGTAAATAGCCCAGATCGCAGGTGTTTGTGGCCCGAACCGAAGGTGAGGGCCATAAATATGCGATCTGGGGCTTTACGAATTACCGCCCGTGGTGAGTACACAATTTTACGTCTTCATCTGGCCACAATGCGAGTTTTACCGTACGCGCAGCGTGCAGTAAAACTCGCATTATGGCCAAGGTGTGACGTAAAAATATTAAATGTATTTTATTTGTCACCGGACTAAATAGGTAATATTGCCGACCGAGATGTAGTATCTATGTTATATTAAGTAAAAACATTTCAAATAGAGTCTAGTTTTATTTAGGAGTCCTAGGGTGTTTTCATACATCTAAACAGAGTTCATATATACCTAATTTATCGTGAGGAAAGTGCAGAAAGTCGAGAACTTGATTTTCGACTCTACTTTTTATGCATTAACACGTTCGGCGGCGGTACCCAAATCATGGTATGTACTCCAATGACAATTTTACGGTGATGGCCGTTACCGCCGCCGAACGTGTTAAGGTTCAAAGGTCTGACTTCACTAGTCTACCTATAACAGAACGGAGTCGGAATAGTGGAACACTTCCATGCGTGTATATCACAGCCAATAATGGAACTGCCTTCCAAAACTTGCAACAGTCTTCAACTGCGGAGCTGACCGGAGCCAAGGTTTCGTGACGCACATCCAAATGGCATTAGCCTATTTCGCGCTGCAAAAACGATTAACCTTACCAACTAAGCAGAAAATACAGCCATCATTTCGGTACTTGGCAGGCAAAAACGACAACGTATTCCCACGAATAGGTAGATATGTGTGCTAACCCTAATGCATTTCCTTTTATAAACGTTCGATTCTCAATTCCAATAAGAATTCATTTTGTTGGAATTTAGTGATCGCGGTAATAAGGATAGGTGTACCACGATAAAGTTATGGTTAGATGTTTTGTAATCGACTCGGATTACCTGTCAGAGTTGGTTAGGAACCAGTTTTGCTTGATCAAGGTAATGTATTGTTGGGAGTTGGGCTTATTAGAATGTTGGCTGCACCGACTCTGCTATTATCTTTCGAATATTGTCAATGTGATCATTGTGTGCATATAACGTATTAATTTACTAATGATTACCTACTTATTATAAGTATAAGTAACTTGTGACTTAGTTATAAGGTGTTCTTAAAAGTCAATTGAAGAGGATTAACGTTTATGTTTATTTGCCAGTTGTTTAGTTGAGCAATCCTGGAGGCTGCGTGGTTCAATAACTCGTGCTAGCCGCGTTCGGTCCACCTTTTCTTCGCCACATTCCGTCCCCGGGCCAAGGCCGGAGAGATTGCTTATTGAATCAAAAAGCAAGCCATAAATTAGGCGTTTCAAAACAATCACCGCAAACAAATGAAGTATCAAACATTTAAATTGCATTTCTCAATTTATTGTTGACAAATGTTAGCAGAGAATGCGACTTGCAAAAGTTGCCTACTTAGCCCTTTAGGGGAGAAGTTAACTAGTAAACTAGCTTATAGAGGCTCGGCCCTTCGCAACTCGGCCGCGTAAACTCACCTTTATACTCGCTTGCATTTATCCGAACAGCTAAATGGAAATGAAACACTGTTATGTCAATTGAAACTTTTGTTATCACGGCAAACGTTAAGCACAGATGCACTGTTTCCGAACGCACGGCGAGATATTCGTGTGTAAGAATGGACGTAGGTCCACGCTGCGCAACGGCCCGGGCACTACTGAGGCTGGCTGCGTCGGCGCAGCGTCGCGGGGCGCGAAACCCGCCCGGCGGGTCGCCCGCGCCGCGCACCCAACGGATGGTCCGGTTTGTTTCGTTACCTTTATTGTTTTGTCAAACGAATAATCCTACTTTTACGCCAAATTATGCAACGACATAACTCAACTTTTATGAATATTAGATAGACTGAACAATAAAATTCCCTTTTCATTTATCGCCTCCGTAATAGGTTAGGTTGGTACGGTGGTGCAACGAGCAGGTTTTATTGAATCGTAATGCTATTGAAATTTTATGGTTCACCTATTTCGAACCGTTGAAATTATGATTTTGCGGTTAGTCATCTACCAAACGCCTCCTAACTTGTCTAAGTATTCAGCACTCATACATCCTCTCGATTTTTATCGCGCTATACCTCTTCTTCTAAGTGTTCTAATAAGAGAGAGACGAATAGTGCGAGAAAAATCGAGAGAGCTCGCGCGCCGTCGTGCCGTCGTGCCGTGCAGTACGTACTAAAATCTAAAAAGATTACCTTCCCTTCTTTGGAAGACGGGTAAAAACGTATTGACTGAGTACGAGCAATGACGAGATGGAAATTAATACTGTGGGGTACTCTGCCGTTTACTGACCCGTGTAGAGGCCTACCAGGGCCTTTATTCGACAGTGCCAGTATACCAATCACGCATGCCTTGGCGATGGCGATGTATTGCCAACCAGGTTTTAGCTCGAACTCGTGCATTACAGAACGTATATGTAAGGGAAACGCAACTTGGCAATATAGTCGTTTTCTGTGACTCTTTGTTTGCAACCAGGAATTCTGCACACCTATATGTTTTATAAAGCTGCTCATGTTTTTGGGGTTTTAATTTGCACTTAGAAAGAAACTAAGGGCCTTTAGCAACTTATAGAACTAAATCACATGTGTGCTTTTAATGTAACGACCGGTTTAACCATATGGGTAGTGAAGTGACCCTGCCTACGAAGCTCACGGTTCTGGGTTCGAATCCCGGTAAGGGCAAATATTTGTGTGATGAGTATGAATATTTATTTCGCAGTTGTGGATGTTTTCTATGTATTGAAGTATTTATATTTATTCAAATAAAAATATATTGTCGTCTAGTACCCATAACACAAGCCTAAATGAGCTGGGCGTAGTTCGATTTGTGTAAGATGTCCCCTTCATCATCATCATCATCATCAATCAGCCGAAAGACGTCCACTGCTGGACATAGGCTTCCCCCAAAGAGTGCCAAAGTGACCGGTCCTGCGCCACCCGCATCCAGCGGTGCAGATGTCCCCTTAATCTATAAATACTTTTTGATAAAAAAAAATATATAAACACGATTGGATACTAGAAGCGCTCTGGAAATGTTATGTAGGTAAGTATTTGAATATTTCGTCAGATGTATTGTCAGAATCGTGAAAGACCTCTTGATTTGCAGCAATTTGCCATTAGGGCTGTGAAGAATAATATGATTTAAAACTACACTGTAAAGCAAAAGTGATCATCATAAAAAGGGCCGTTATTTCTCATTACGTTACCTAATGAATGCCAAGTTAATTGTTTCATACCTAACAGTGAAAGTCTAATTAGTCAAACCAAACAACTATTGCATCAACGTTAGTTAATATCTATATCATCCACTAATATTTTATGCTACAAATGTTTCGTCTGAAAGGAAACACACGATTCGATTGTGCAACCATTCCTTTTGCTAATTAAGAGTTTAATAAAAAGTTCGAATCGTTCCTTAGTATTGCACGGATTTACGTAATGTATATACGTTTTGTTTACGCGTTGGTTATGACTCGCTGTTTTTACATTCTCATTCACATAATACAATGAGTAGAGACACAGCTATAAGACGGAAAGAGACAGAAAACACAGGCTTTTATCCATAGACTATAATTGAACGAATGAAATGAATGTAATCATAGAGACGTATATTCGTCATATCAGCCGAAAGACGTCCACTGCTGGACATAGGCCTCCCCCAAAGAGTGCCAAAGTGACCGGTCCCGCGCCACCCGCATCCAGCGGACTCGCGCAACCTTTACCAGGTCATCAGTCCACCTTGTGGGGGGCCTACCCACGCCGCGCCTTCCGGTACGTGGCCGCCACTCGAGAACCTTTCCGCCCCAACGGCCATCGGTTCTACGTGCTATCTGCCCTGCCCACTGCCACTTAAGTTTAGCAATTCGGAGGGCTATATCGGTTACCTTGGTTCTGCTGCGGATAGCCTCATTTCTGATGCGATCACGCAGAAAAACTCCGAACATGGCCCTCTCCATTGCCCTTTGGGTGACTTTGAGCCTTCTTATGAGGCCCATAGTAAGCGACCACGTTTCAGTACCACATGACATGTCATCCCTGGCAACACACACTGGTCAAAGACTCTCGTCTTGAGACACTGCGGAATATTGGACGAAAAGATGTGCCGTAGCTTCCCGAATGCTGCCCAGATGATGTGATTACTTACAGTTTGAGCTATAACGTTAAATACATACCTATGTATGTACCTATGTACATATAGATTGACAATTTCATCCCATAAGGAGTAGGCAGAGCACATGAAACGAATGTTCCAGTGCCAGCATAAATGTGGGTATATCAAATCGACCAAATGTGATATCGCAGTGGTAGGTTGCCCATCGCCCACAACACACTTCAACCCTGCTCCCTTAGTCGATTTTACGACACCCACGGGAAGAAAGGGGGTGGTGTATGACATATATACTCGTGATCTTTGTTTACTTCTACCTACATGCTCGGCGTTTATGCTCGAAGTCGACACAGTGGCGGAGCACCCATACAAGCCGATTGCCTAAAATCTATTTTTTCCCTTCACTGCCTCGAAAAGCCGTCTTTTATCCTTTAAAACCAGTGGGCAAAAACGCATTTTATCCACTAGTGGGGAAAGTTATTTGACCTTGGACCGTGTTTAAGTAGCTTTTGACAGATAACAAAACGTAAGACGGTCATAACATAATACAAAAAAATCACATATGAGGTATTTCTGTTGCCGCTATAACAACAAATGCTAAAAAACAGAATAAAATAAATATTTAAGAACTTTTAAAAAATTGCTTGTTGCCTTCATCAGGCGCTCAAAATGTATGGCAAAACTAAAATCCGACTCGCACTTGACCAAAATTCTACTTGATATTACTAAGTTAAAAAAATATTATTATAGTTGTTTTGCATGTTGCACTTTCCTCGCTACAGGGAGGTGAAAAGTTTTGTGTTACACACACACGGGTGCATATGTATTTTACTTCTCTTGTGTTGAAACACTCGCTACGCTCTGGATTCTAATTTAGAACCATGAGCGAAGCGAGTCAACTATAGAATCCATTCGCTTTAAACACGAGCGTGTTTCAATTCCACACTCGCGGGTAAAATACGACTTTGCACCCTTGTATAACAAATAACCATTATGCAAGCCCTATAGTTATCTACTCTAAACTCTTTCATAACTTTTTTTATTGTGGGTTGCCCATCGAAAAAACAGACAATTTGAGATTTTCTTTCTTTTCTTTCCAGCGGTGAAAGAGAAGGAAATACTTCGAATCCAGCACGTTTCCGTAGGAGATGCTGCTCTCCTGCTGATTACGATTCTTAAGAGAAAACGTGAGATAATTGAGAAATAGGTATTTATAAATAGTAGATTACTGCAGAGGCCGTGAAGTAAGGGATTGCTGGACGAGATTGGGGTAGACGGCCGAGTCGTAGACGAGGCCGGATGCAACGAGTCCAGCAATCCCTGTTCCGGCCGAGGATTGTATAGTACTTTTCTCAAACCATGTGGGGAAATATTAAAATTAAAATAAATACAAGGTAATCAATTAAATAATAGGTAATTTGCGCCTTTTTTATTTTTTAAACATGCCATTTGAACAAGCCGTTCGAGCACCATGTTTAACCGCACATAAGTATATTTTTTTATTTTATTTTTATTTTTTTATTGTAGCAAGTATGCTTACAGTCTAGTTAGTGGTGGTTGGCAGTATGTAATTTTTCCTTTGTCAGTTTAATATTAGTAAGCAAATTTAAAAAGTTAGAGTAGCGGACAATAATGGTTTTACTTAGGGTTTTCATACATTACTTCTTGGCGTAAGGCCAAGAAGTAACGTAGGGAGCCATAAACAAGAAACTTCATGTCTTCATTTCGTGATATTAACGCGTACATTTCCGAGCATGTTTGAGAAAATAAATGTATTGCTGTCGCACCAACCTCAAGCCTCCCGCAGAGCGCGATAGAGGCAACTGCAGCTTGGACCGAAAATACCTATTAAAAGTACATAAAATCAACGTTTCGTAGTCCCCTGATTTCTTCTCAAAAACTTGACCTATTTAACTATTTCTTTTATTAAAAATCAAAGAAAGGCTTTGGCCGTGTTTCCATGTTTTCCGGCTTTTTTAATAAATTTTTGTCAAAATTGATTTCTGGATGTTTAACAACGGAAAATCTGTCATTTTTCTTAGGTTTTTGAAGGTTAATATCTCTTATAAGAATAAATTTATGAAAAAAAGGAAAACATAGGAAACATGTCAATAGTAGCCATAGATTTATGGAAAAAAAATACTGCTCTACTGCCATTATCCAGGGAGAAACCAGGGGACTACGTTTCTATGGAAAAACGGCCCTTGTGTTTCCTCTTAATATAGTTGTCGCTGTAAAAAGTGGTTGAAAGTGAGTTCGAGCCGCGAGGGGTTCCGTACCGAGAAATTAAACTCGGGTTGTTTGCCAGATATGTTGAAATTATTTTGACCGCTACACGTAGTGGTTGCATTGCATATGTGGTGTGTTCGTCCTTATTATTACAACAACCCTCTTTGACAGTATTTGAGAGCATTGATTTCATGTAAGTTTATTTATGTCGTTACAGATTGCAGATTATTGAACGTGAGGAGATCAACAACATATGAAAATTCATAGCGCCGGATAAGCGCGTCATATTGCAGAATGTCACCTGCGTGTACATAGGGCACACCGAAATGATCGAGAATAAAGTACTTTAAACTGAGTTACATTAAATCCTTTTTTATCACATACGTACTGGCGACTGACAGTCACGATGCCGTTTTCACAATTAAAAAAAATAACGTCATATTTTTTTAATTCCATTTTCAAATTGACAAGTCGATGGACAAAATGGAGCTCACGCGTGAAAATTTTCGTGCAATTATTTATCACAACTTTCGTCGAGGGTTATCTCCAGATAACTGTCTTAATGAGCTTGTTTCTATATATGAAATTGAAGCACCTAGTCAAACGACAATATATCGTTGGTATGCAGAGTTTCGACGGGGTCGTGCCTCTCTCAGCACCGTACCTTCAACAGGTCGGCCGAAAACAGCGGTGTCGCCTGAAAACGTCGCGGCTGTGGAAAAAATACTAAAAGAAGATAGACATGTGACATACGAGCAGATTCGGGCAACCATAGGCATTGGAATGACTGCAATCCACACTATTCTGCATAGTGAGTTGGGTGTCAGAAAATTGATTTCCCGATGGGTACCCCATAATTTGTCAGAAGAGCAAAAGGCGGCTCGTATTGATTGGTGCCGATCTACTCTAAAACGCTACAATGGAGGAAGGTCAAAACCCGTTTATAATATTGTCTCGGGTGACGAATCCTGGATTTATTCCTATGAGCCTGAAAGAAAGCACCAGTCGGCAGTTTGGGTCTTCGATGACGAGGTCAAACCAACGAAAGTTGTGCGTTCCCGCAGCGTGTCGAAGAAAATGGTGGCTTCGTTCGTCTCAAAAAAAGGACATATTGCCACAATTTCTTTTACAAGAACAAAGAACGGTTACCGCTGATTAGTATATTACAGTTTGTTTGCCAGAGATGCTGGCCGAACTTCGCCGAGGGAACCCCACACGAAGTGTCATCTTACATCACGATAATGCGAGTTCCCACACCGCCCGTAAAACAAATCAATTTTTGAACGAGGAAAACGTTGAGTTGATGTCCCATCCTCCATACAGCCCTGACCTGAGTCCAAATGATTTTTTTACGTTCCCTAGAATTAAAGATTTATTGCGTGGTCAGCGGTTTGAAAACCCAGAAGCCGCCGTGGAAGCCTATAAATCGGCCATTTTGGCAATGTCTAGTTTAAACTGGAATTACTGTTTCAATGACTGGTTTAAAAGAATGCAAAAGTGCATTGATTGTAACGGAGAGTACTTCGAAAAACAAAAATATATAATTTATGTATCAAGTGTACTTAGTTTTTTAAATTCCCGATCATTTCGGTTTGCCCCTCGTAAACGCGGCCTAATAAGGGTGGCTATCTGCCAGCCCCGTTAGTCTGTAGCTTGTTTTAAGCTCACCTCAACGCTCACCTAGATAGCTTGACGCCGCGATTCCTAAGTAACTAAGCGTAGGTAGAGGTCTAGTTTCGTTAGGCCCGACGAGTGGGGTGAGGCGCATGAGCGGTTGAAGAATAACAGCCCAGCCCCGCTATTCCGTAACTTGTTTTAAGCTCACCTCAACGCTCCCCGCAAATATATCTTGACACCGCGATGCGTAGTAACTAAGCGTTGGTAGAGGTCTAGTTTCGCGACGGGTGACCGGCGGGGTGAGCCGCTTTAGCGCGTAGAGACTAACAGCCCTGGGCTGAACTGTGCGAGTTTCTGAGGAGATGAGCGAGGAAATGTATTCGCACGAAGAGATTTGCCTCGTCTTTCTTAATGCGGATTGCTATAAGGAATTGAATTCGCTCCCTCCATCTGCATTTCCTGAGAACTACGATCTAGGTGCCTTCAAAACAAGAGTGAACTGTTACTGAACCAGTGAGCTTCATCTTAGACTCTGGACTCTTACCATCAGGTGAGACTTGGGTCAATCACTGGTACAGTATTTTATAAAACCCCCGACATTTTCATTTCAAAGTCCAATATCTCAAAAACGGCTGGACCGATTTTCATGAAACATGGCTAAGAACACTCGGGATAAAATTATCTATGACACAAAAAAAACCGCATTCAAATCGGACTATCCGTTTGGGAGCTACGATACCACAGACAGATACACACACAGATACACAGACACGTTAAACTTATAACACCCCTCTCTGCGTCGGGGGTTAAAAAATAATAATAATTCCCTCTTTGCAATAGCCCTGTTTCATAATCCACCCATACCTCATCACAATAGACCAGTTCTCTATCCAATTCACACACAATAACCCCAACGCCTGTTGGAACCGGTCCACGGGTATCTACCGATGTACCGGTGATGGATTCTAGCAGGTGTATTGCATCTCATTAAACTTCGTATCCAAAGGGCCCAAGCTCTACGTGTTGGATTGGATCTATATCCCCACGCACGCCTTCCAAATGCCGTCTGCCGTCTGATGCCGCTTTGTCCCGTGAATTTAAACCGGAGATGAATAATAATAATAATAATTAAAAAGCGGCCAAGTGCGTGGCCACGCACAACGAGGGTTCCGTGCCTATTAAAAAGGTCGTATCGTTACTGAAATCTTATGGCACTTACGTCCTTTTCTTTAAGGAAGGCAGTTTTTTAGAAAGATCTCGAAAACCTTTGAACCGATCTTGTTCAAAACAATTTTCGCTGAGAGAATTTAATAAGCACTATGAGCATGATTTTTTTCATAGTTTTAAAATACAGGGTTCAAAAATTAGAGGGGGGGGGACACAATTTTAGTGACTTTCTAGGAGATTAGCTCTGACTCTGTTCACTTAATCAAAAAAATTGCTGAGAAACCTTATATTTATTTTGAAAGGCCTATCGATTGATGTGCCACACGTGGGCTTGCAATGAAAAAAATTTTTTTGACTTTCAGTTTTATGTAAGTAAGTAAGTAAGTAAGTAAATTTTTATTGCAAAAAGTACAGTTAAATACAAACATATTAGGCAAAAATAACTTAAAACTACTGGGTTCTGTACTTATAACTAACATTTTCGAAGTGCCTTAGAATTTTGAAGATCGGTCAGTCAGTGACACAGCAAAAGTTTTATTATGTCTCTTTAATTGTAGTAACTCCAACTTAGTTATATTATACTCATATTATAATCAAATAAGTACCCGAGACGCGCGCTGTAGGGTGATTACAGAAACGCTTGCGCCTGAATAAAAACACTTCTAGGAAACGCCATATTATGATTGTGTCCCGACGCAGGCCCCGTGCCGCTGATTGCCCCGCTTATGCATAAACAACACCTTAAACTTACAGCTTCATAATACGTTTTTCAGCCATTGTGTAGTGCGAATCAACTATCGACCCTCACCGTGTGTTTGTATGTTTTCAATTCGATTTACAGTGAGGGACTAAATAATACCGAACAGTAAGATATAACGAGTTTAGGAAGTAGTTTCGTAAGATCCCAGAGCCCGGTATTCTCACACTAATAATAATCACAACTAATGAATAAAGAAAAAATTAAATCGGAATTGGGATTCTCTTCAAGTGACTTATTCAGTGTTGCCAATGCAAACATTAAGCCTAGCATTCGGTCCGAAATAAATTCAGGGCCATTATGCCCATTATACACCAAGCAATTTGTCACAACAACCTAGAGACTATATACCAAAATACATATTATTTCAAGCAAGGCATCTTATGATATATTTTGCGTACTAGTTGACAGAATCCTCACACTCAGATATAATATATCCAAATATATATTATAGCTGACAATTGAGCCTTCCGATCGTTACAGTAAAATTACACGTTTTTTTCATATTAAGCTAGTTTGGTTCCCGGTTCAGACAGGCGAATATTCAAAAATTATTTGAATCGTATTGATTGAGTATAAAGTAAAATTAATGGCTTCTACAGATTACGTGATTTTACCACAATTATACCCCATTCGACATCGCTATTCGCAGTAATACCGAACAGTAAGAAGACGAATACAAACGTGATGATAAAAAACTAGACATCAATGCGTGACTCAAATCGACTATAAAACGCTATTTTACAGCACTATAACACCTTTAAAATACAAACTATTTAATTAATGCGTGTTAAAATTTCTTTTAACCACCACTACACTGTTTAAAAAACAGGATATACTGAAGAACAAGAAAAGGATGTGCAATAACACCTATATAACGGAAGATCTCACTAAAGAAGCCCTCGAAAAAAGAAAACTACTCTTAGTGGAACTCAAACAAGCGAAAGAAGCAGGCCACCATGCCATGATAAGATATAAAAAGATAATTATAAAAGAGAACAAGGACAAGAGAAGAAGATCGGAATCCACCTCGCCATAACAAGACCCTTCAGTAGCGGACAATGCTGCAAAAATACACAAACCACAAAACAAGGGGAAAATATAAAGAACAACCAGATTGCAAATACTGCGACTCCGTCTAGCTCAAACAAGAATGCGATGGATATAAAAAACCGTCGAATAGATGCATTTCAAGTAATGCGGGAACGTTCCTACTCACTCTCAGACAAAAACACATACCTCAACTAATACACAAACCTCAACGGGAAAAAAAACTAACATTTCAAACAAATAAACAATATTCAAAAACCAAAGGTCCCAATCCGGCCAGTCTCCGTGGGACGTCAGACCAACACCCCCCACAAAAAGATGAAAACATCCTACATATGTGCACACAAAAAACTCAAACACTAAGAGAAGAAAAATAAATAAAAACATTGAAAATATGCACCTATAATGTAAGGTCATTAATCATTATCGTCACCAGAAAGGTTACTGCAGTTAACCCATGCCCTCCAAAAAATCAATTTTGATATACTAGGACTTAGTGAAGTAAGAAAACTGGGTTGCAAAATTGAGGAACACCAAGACTTCATACTATGCTACACAGGAGAAACGAGAGGACTTTATGGAGTGGGTATTAGTCATGGGAGATTTCAATGCGAAGGTAGGACATCCTAAAAAACATGAAAACATAGTAATGGGCAGTTACGGATATGGAAAACGAAACGATAGAGGCGAAAAGTTGATCCAATATGCCTGTGAACAAAATCTTTCCATTATGAATACCTACTTCAAAAAGAAACCAAGCCGCAGGTGGACATGGATATCTCCAGATAATAAAACAAAAAACGAGATAGATTTTATTATGTGCAACAAACCAAAAAATATAACAAACACAGAAGTATTAAACGAGACACCATTTCCATCAGATCACAGACTACTGAGAGCAACTTTTAAACTTCAATCTCCTAAACTCAGCAGAAAGTCCTTCAATCCGTTACCCAAGGCACCTAAAACAGACAGCGAAATATCTGCATATATAGACCGACGACTTTTGACGACCGGTTAGTCTAGTGGGTAGTGACGCTGCCTACGAAGCTGAAGGTCCTGGGTTCGAATCCTGGTAAGGGCAAATATTTGTGTGATGAGCATGAATATTTGTGTCTGAGTCATGGATGTTTTCTATGTATTTAAGTATTTCTATCTATTAAATATATCGTCGTCTTGTACCCATAACACAAGCCTTTATTGAGCTTACTATGGGACTAGGTCGATTTGTGTAAGATTGTCCCCTAATATTTATTGTTATCTCCTTTATTCAATTTTCTTCTTAGACTAGGTTTTTACAATACATATATAAAAAGTAAAATATAAAACTATACATACAAAACATAAATCATTATAAAAACTTAATCAAGGGTACCGCCGCCAGCGAGGCGGGGCCTAAGCTGCCGGCGGTCAGGGCAACAGAGACAGGAATCTCCTGACTATCCGCGCAGTATCCAGGAGTACCGCCTTTTGTATCTGACCCTTGATCCAGCCATCTAGCGAGAGTCTCTTGAGGTGATGGTCGAGACTCTTCACTATTAAGCCGTTCGCCGAAACAACTATCGGGACGATGATCGTCGAATCAACATCCTACATGGCGGTTACCTCGTGAGCTAGGTACTTGCTGGCTTTGTCCTTTTCGGCCTTCAAGAGGTTCTCGTCATGGGGAATGGTGATGTCAACGAGCACTGCCTGGCGTTTCGATCGATCTGTCAGCACGATATCAGGCCTATTGGCAAGAATAGTCCTGTCCGTGATGACAGATCGATCCCAATAGAGCGTGGCACGACCATTTTCGAGAACTGGCGCAGGTGTGTACTTATAGTAAGGCACTTCGGAGACCACAAGACCGTATAGCAGAGCAAGTTGCTGGTGAATAATTCTGGCTACAAGGTTATATCTGTGCAAGTACTCGCCGTTAGCAAGATGACCACAACCGGAGATAATATGCCTGAGTGACTCCCCGGGACGGCGGCATGCCCGACAAATGTCGACCGTACCGTCCTTCAGGATATACCTCCGGTCATTGTTCGTCATGATAACTTCGTCCGCAATTGCACAGACAAAACCTTCGGTTTCCCCGAAGAGATCCCCGAAACGTAGCCAGTTCACCGACGCGAGCAGATCTACATCGGGTCCTGTGAGGGCCTTGTAGAACCGCCCGTGTAGCTCCTTGCTCCTCCACACCGCCTTGCGGTCCTCGGCGCTCATGACTTTAAGTCTGCGCCAGTTCTAGTTTGCCAAGGAGAGCGGGGTGAAGTTTTCGTCTACTGCTACTACGTCGCGATGCATCCCACACTCGTTGTTTAGGAAATAATTCCAGAGACTGCACACCTCGCGGTTGTGGAGGTCTTTGGCATTTATTATTATTATTATTATACGAGTATAGAAAACTTAAGAGTTAAGTTAAATGAACACATAGATATCCCAAAATATGACAACAATGTTCAAACCTACTATGACGAGTTGGAAAATATAATTACAACTAGCCTAAAATCTAAAAACACAACCCAAGCAAATAACAAAAATGCAGGAGTCCTTAAGGACACGACAATAAAGTTAATAAATAGACGATCTGAACTAATGAAGACAAAAAAAAAGAGAAATGAAAACTGAGCTGAAAAAAAAATTCAGAATCACTAATAAGGCCATAAAAGACAACTATAACGCACACAGAAGATCAGCCATAGAGAAAAACTTAAGTAATTCCAGAAGCTACAAGCGAGCAAACAAAGAATTAAACACACATAAAGAATGGATTCAAAAGCTAACTAAAGGACAAGACGAAACAAAAACAAGAAAGGGAATCATTGAACATGCAACAGCATTCTACGAGAAGCTCTACATGAAACCAAAGGAAGACATAGACGCTGAAGACCACATAAACTCTGAGGACACAGGACACGACCAAATAGAACCTATAACTGACAAAGAACTAATCAGACATATAAAGAACATACTCGTAAAACCTGAAAAAAGTCCAGGACCCGATCACATAAATAATGAAGCTATAAAAACAGGGAGCAGCCTTGATTCCATACTTAGTACAACTGTTTAACATGGTTCTAGAAACTGGAAAAGCCCCAATCCAATGGTGTATTTCAGATATAATACTGCTTTACAAAAAAGGAAACCCAGCAGACATCGGGAATTACAGGCCAATAAGCATACTGTCCAGCATCTATAAGCTCTTCACTTCTGTACTATTGAGCCGAATAACACCAGAAATAGACAACAGCCAACCGATTGAACAAGCGGGATTCCGCGCTGGGTTCTCCACCATAGACCACATTCATACACTAGATCAAATACTGCAAAAATACAAAGAGTACAACCATCCGCTATATATAGGTTTTGTAGACTAAATACACGCAGGCATTCGACAGCATAACCCACAGTTCGATTTGGAAAGCACTTACCTCGTGTAAAATAAACACAACATACATAAATATTATTAAAAACATTTACTCACAAAGTACAAGCAGAGTAAGACTAGAAAACAGAGGGAAGGAGATAAATATAGGACGTGGTGTTAGACAAGGTGACCCTCTGTCACCCGAACTGTTTATATCCGTGCTGAAAGAAATATTTAAAAAAATCTACTGGAAAAACAAAGGACTCAAGTTTCAAAACCAACATCTAAGCCACCTCAGATTTGCGGACGATATCGTCATCCTCGCGGAGTCAGCAAGTGATCTAGAACAAATGCTACAAACTCTAGACAGCGAAAGCTAATCAGTAGGACTTCACATTAATCCAAATAAAACTAAAGTCATGACAAATCACGAAAGACAACAAATATGCGTATCGGGAAGGCAGATAGAATATGTAAACGAATATCTTAACTTGGAAAACAAATGTCTTTCAACGCAAATTGCAATGAGGAAGAAGGAGATAGAAGAATCAATTGCAGCAGGAAGAAATTTTGGGCACATATAGAAATTCTAAAAGGAGCCTATCATTTAAAATTAAAAAAAACCGTAATGGATACATGCATTCTACCTAGCCTGACATATGGAAGCCAATCCTGGACATACACAAAGAAAATTATACATAAATTCTCAACATGCCAACGATCCATGGAGAGAAGCTTATTAGAGTCAAGGAGAATACATAAAACCAGAAATCAAGAATTAAGAAAACGTACTAAAATAACAGATGCACTTCACCAAGCACTGTGCCTTAAGTGGAAATGGGCAGGCCATATCGCCAGCTATAAGGAGAAAAGATGGGCACTAGAAGCAACAAAATGGTCAGGGCCAAAAGGCAAAAGAAAGAAAGGTAGACCACGAAGACGTTGGACAGACGACATAACCGAGGTCGCCAGACCTAGTTGGATGCATTTGGCCAAAGATCGGGAAAAATGGCATGAGATGGAGGCTTTTATGGGGCATCCAGATTATGTGATTTTACCCCAATTTGTCAGCCCAACATGTCGAAGTCATAATTGGACGTAGCGTACAGACGTAACAACTGCAACTACAATTTCATTCAGTGTGGCCAGTTAATAGTAAGAAAGCGAAAATTGCCGCATTCAAACGGTCCTGCGAAGCGGGCTGCAAGATTGTTACTAACCGATGAGATAGGGCAAGACAGCACGTCTAACATGGGATATACCTCTTGTTCTAAGTGTCCTAAGAAGAGAGAGACGGATAGTGCGAGAAAAATCGAGAGAGCTCGCGCGCCGTCGCGTGATAGACGTGCTGTCTCACCCTATCTCATCGGTTAGTAACAATCTTGCAGTCCGCTTCGCAGGACCGTTTGAATGCGGCAATTTTCACTTTCTTACTTTTAACTGGCCACACTGAATGAAATTGTAGTTACGAAACACCGGTTTAAAAAAGTGGACAAAATTACAGTGTAAAACCCCATTACCCAAATGGGGTCCATATAAGGAAACATATATATTTGTATAAAACATTAACACAACACAACTTCTTAGATAAGTAAATACTAACAATATGGAATAAATAAAGCTTAAATAAATAAATAATAAATTTGGGGAAAGACTATAACAATAACATTTTTAATATTTTCCTTCAAAATTATCTGACAGAAAACTTGGCTGATCATAAATTATTTCCATGGTCCAAATTGTGCTGGTTGTGATGTGCATGCAATTTGTCAGTACAACTCGTTTACCAGTTGGATCAGCAGCGCAACAGACAATTAGTCAGATTCTGATAAATTGGGGCTGACAAATCATGACATGTAGAGACCCCATCAGTAAAATTATATATTACAGTAATTAAGGTACTTTCCCTCCATGTGGCACAGTCGTGGGACATTCTATATATTATAGCTAAGTCTGTGACGGGCTTAAGAATGAAAGCTCAGAGGGCCTACCGCGAAACGAAAATGAACTTCATTCGTGTATCTCTCTCTCTGTCACTCGAACTGGCAAGTCCGACAGAGACAGAGATACACAAATGAAGTTCGTTTTTGTTTCGCGGCAGGCCCTCAGTAAACATTCAATTATTTTACTTTGAAGGCGGTTGTTGTGACAAATAGATGGGTGTATAGAACACTTTAGGCTTTATTTTTCCATTGGCTACACTGAATAAGTCACTTGAAGAGGAACCCTACCCTATTTTAGTAATCTGTGGAGAAACTCGATTCCGTTATTTAGCGATTTGTAATTTGTATTGTTCAGTTCTGTAAATTCTGTTTATTAGAGTGTGGAAAGGAAATAACTGACTCGGATCCTTCCTTACCCTGCCAGTTATTTATGACTGGTCGGTATTCGTACCTAAACTGTAAATCGAACAGAAACGTAATAGCAGACGGTGAGGGCTGATCCACGCAATGGCTGAAGAACCTATGAAACTGTAAGTTATTATATATTATTGCTGTGCTTAACCATATGGTCCTGTTTATGCAGTGCCGGTTTTAGCACTACCAGCGTCTTGGGCGAGATTTCTAGGGTGGCGTAGGTGGGGCGCCGGTGCCCCTTTGTGTCCGGCGACCTGGGCGGTCGCCCCACCGCGCCCTACCCTAACGCCGCTACTGTGTTTAGTGTGTTTATGGATAATCGGGGTGTGCGTCGGCGCAAGCTTAAACACCAACATGGCGGTTCCTAGTAGTAGTATCTACCGGCATTTACCGATTCCATACTCGCATGGCAGTCTGTGTCTCACGCCCTCGGACGCACCGCTTGTGATTCGGCTATGTGTGGAATTTCTATTATCTACCTATCCAGACAAGCGGCTAAGTACTCCTATAGTCTGTAGAATATCTTTTGACAGATTAAAACTAGGGCCGAGCGAGATGATAGCACACAAATCTCGATGAGTGACAGAAAGGGATATATCATTCGTTGTCCTTGTCATAGTTTCACCTTTTTTATTTGCTACAATTGATTTAGTATGAAGTTGTGGCAAATAAACCATACCTGCCCAAATTAAGTAGGTTGTTTATGTTAAGCCATCAGCCATTTAAAGACCAGTTCTTAATTTAGCTGCATAGGAGCCTTCCCGTCCCTCATTGTGGCAACACATATAGCTTGTCCTGAATATTATAGTTTCATGTATGTAAGCAATCTCTCAGACTTCAATTTTTAAGCATAGATTTTATCCTCAATATGATATTATTCCCACCAACGATTGCAGTACACAACTACACAACTTGTTTATCTGATAGCTTATATATTTAGCTATTTTAATATAAATAATGAAACTGTTCTTTTTGTATGGCCGGCCTGCTTAAACATCAAACCTCTCCAGTACTTAACACCTTGAGTGACTGTAATCATGCCATTAACCAAGAGTTACTACAAATGAAGGGAAATAAAACCTGTGCTGTGAAGAGAATGCTGACAGGTTACTTACTCTTAAAATAAAGGGATTTCCTGAACCTAATAATGAACATTAGGTTCAGGAAATCCCTCTATTTTATACAGTTGTGGAATCTAGAGTTCAAATGATCTTCATCAATTTTTTTGATTATGAAACATCTTCAAGTGAGGGCTCTCTAGACTTATTCTTTTTCACCTTACAGATTTGCCACTGAAAAAGAGGGACCAATATTATCACCTGTAAAGTTTTCGTTTGTAATACAATTATCGGACACACTTGAATATGACGGCCCAGTTTTTGATATTTATGACATTGCAGAAATAAGATTTTCTTTGTATGATGACCATGCTTTCATAAAAGTGAGAAAAACTACATTGGGCAAGGAATTAGGAATAAAATTACTTGTGGTTTGCGAGACGCCTGAATATAACAGTAATTTGGAATGCACAGAAACATGGAGTGAATGGGTAGAGATGGGAATTTCAAAAACAGAAACATGGAGTGAATGGGTAGAGATGGGAATTTCAAAAACTAAATTTTTTGATGTTGAAATTAATGTCATAATGAGTAAGTTAGATTCAATGGCACTGAAACTTTACAAGGATGAGGAATTTACTGATTTCCAACTGAGCACAGCAGAGGGCGGTGTTGCGGTGCACAAAGCACAAATGGCAGGTTACTGTCAAGTTTTTAAAATGATGCTCAGCAGAGAATGGAAAGAGACACATGAGGGTTGTATTAACATGGAAGGAGTCACACTACAGACCCTTCAGCACCTCAAGGACTACATGTACTTGGGAGCCCTGCCTGATCATGGTGATCAGCTGTGTCCATTGCTGTTGATCGCTAGGTGCTATCTCATGGATAATCTCAACGCTGATTGCCTCACAAAACTGACTGAAACAGTTTCATCAGAAGACTTGTATGATGTCCTGGAATTTTCTTTTTTTAATAAATTTCCAGAGTTAACATTTTCAATACTCAAGGCTATGTCGAAAAGTATGGTAGATGATGCTCATAAAAACATGATAGAAAATGAGAAGAGTTGTAAAAAAGAAGCAGCTGGTAAAATCCTTAATCAGAAACAAAGTAATGAAGAAACAAAGCAGAAACAAAGTAATGAAGAAACAAAGCAGAAACAAAGTAATGAAGAAACAAAGCGGCAACATAGTAATGATAATGACCCAACATTCATTCATTTGTTTCCATGAATAGCTTCATCACAGTTGAAACTGTTGAACGTTGCTTTGGAATCCAAGTCCTTTATTATTTAATTTTTATTATATCAGCACGCCTATCACGCGACGCGCGCGAGCTCTCTCGTTTTTTCTCGCACTATCCATCTCTCTCCTGTTAGAACACTTAGAACAGGAGGTATAGTGCGAGAAAAATCTAGAGTATGTCGCGGCCGTCCCATGATAGACGTGGAGTTAATTAGTACCGTAAAATGTATTATACTTAGTATTGTTTTGAATAATGCCAACTTGAACTGAGTACAAATAGGTATTTTAATTTGGGCTAGGTGCCACTATACTTTACATAAATAATATATCTTACTTATCTACATGAATACTACTCATGTTAATTCAGTTTTAGTTATTGCTGCATGTTTAATTAGTATTATTATGGGTCCGGTCAGGCATTTAAATTTTATTAAATAAACTGTTAAAAAAATATCTATGTCACTGCTACCACAATTGTTTTCTCTCAAACTCGAGGGACTTTACCACAAAATGGGTCTCTGAAATAAGTTGATCCTATGTTGACATGATGTACTCCTAGTCCCGGCAGATTTCGGCCACAGCTACTGCGTGGTCGTGTGCTCCGGCTATACATCTATCACGATCTTGATATCTATCACGATAAACGATCTTGAATCCGTTGTCCAGAATGCGAAGTGTCCTTTACGCTGATGATCTGAAGCTTGTGTACGGAGTGGAATGTGCTGCGGACTCTGTATCGTTGCAGGATGATATAGATTCGGTTTACCGGTGGAGCATGGACAGCAGGCTTTGTTTTAATATCGCAAAGTGCTGCGTCTGTACTTTTAGCCGAGCTTGTGTTCCCGTACATTTCCAATAGCTTCTAGGAACTGAGTCAATTAATAGAGTCCATACAGTAAAAGATTTCTGAATGGACATGATGGCCGCAGGACAGGACGCAGTTATGCGATGGATGCTAGTCTTTCTCCCTCTAACGCATAGTTGCAACGTGTATGATGTACCTTGATGGCCCATTGCTTAAGAGGGGGCGTACCGCCAGGGAAAAATCAGAAATCACCCGCGCGCCCCGCACCCGGCGCGCTGATGCGTCTATTGCTGCCCCGCTCCTTCTCGCATAGTATATGCCCCGACAGTCAGATGAAACATGATGAATACCTATAGATAATTATAATAAGTGGAGAGAAAGACAAAATCTGTAAGTACCTATATTTGAAGATATAATTTTCGCTAGTAAGTCAGAGTTTCGAGAGCTATAACTGAAATATGACCTTCCGTTTTTTTACTAAATCACGTAAGGGTTGTAATTTAGCATAATAATGTCTAGTAAAAGGCTAAAGCAAAAAAACAGCTATAATCGAATTTAAACTTTTGTGAGACATATCTAAAATACTACTAATAAATCCACGGTTAAAAAATTTACGTATTAAATGTCACGACAGGCGACATGTTTCGAACTCTTCGGGAGTTCTTCTTCAAAACAAACATCGAAAACACTAATCCTGAAGAAGAACTCCCGAAGAGTTCGAAACATGTCGCCTGTCGTGTCATTTAATATGTGAATTTATTAGTAGCATTAAAAAAAACTGTAATTGATTATGAAAACTTCGATCATTTTTATGAAAGCCAGATTTTCAGGCCACTGTGTGGCGGCCAAATTTTTCAATTCTGACCCCGTGTCATGGTCGGCCTTATCACGCGATAAGTGACAGGATAGAGCGTCCGTCACTGGCTGACACCGTTTGATAGAACGAGACGATGCCCCTATCTTGTCACTTATCGAGTGATAAGGCCGACCATGATACGGGGTCTGATCTCGGATTCGTACTTGGAGACAATGGAGACGCTTTGGCCCTTTAGTTATCAATTTTGAACATACTCGTATTAAAGAAAAACTGCAAAATTGTGTTCACTTTTTTTAATATAAAAATGTCCAACTTCGCAGGCAATAATTCGTGTGTAGACTCGAAAATTATTATAACTCCAAAATAAAGAAGGCAAAAAAATATGCCTAGTGACGAAAATCCCATTCAGATATCTCAAAGAATTACGAAGCTACAACCGTTTTAATATTGCTTGTTAGAGAGAGAAAACGCAAACGGTGTGTGATGTCACATTACAGGATGCTGCCGGCAGGCCGCCTCGACGGCGGCGGCGCCGACCACGATGCGCGCGGCACGTTGTCTTCTGTGACGTCACATTCTTCCAGCGTCATCGTTTCATATGAAGTTGCGTTTTGCGAAAAAGGGACAGAACATATCCCTTCTTAAAACTTTGGACACTTATAACTTTGTGATTATTTAACCTTTTGCGATTATTTTTTCTCCATTTGACTACATTTTTTATCCTTCTTCGAGAAAATATCACATTATTGATTATTTTATTTAGTGTCTACGCCCCTATTGTTGGAATCTAAAAGCGTCACCCGTGATGACTTTAAAGAAAAACAATGTCAATAATTACACGGTTCACCCACGTATTAAACGTCACTACGGGCGACATGTTTCGAACTCTTCGGGAGTTCTTCTTCAGGATTTAGTGTTTTCGCGGCGGTGTCGCTTGAATCACGACAAGATTTAAGCGACACCGCCGCGAAAACACTCACTTTATAGAGTACAAATTACTTTAATTACCCAAGGAATACCACTACCTACATTTTGTTGCTTAAAAAACCACCGGAGCTATAACTGAAATATGGCCTTCCGTTTTTTTACTAAATCACGTAAGGGTTGTAAGCTAGCATAATAATGGCTAGTAAATGCCTGAAGCAAAATAAGCTATAATCAAATTTAAACTTTAGTGAGATGTCTAAAATACTACTTATAAATCCACGGTGAAATTCACGCATTAAATGTCACAACAGGCGACATGTTTCGAACTCTTCGGGAGTTCTTCTTCAAAACAAACATCGAAAACACTAATCCTGAAGAAGAACTCCCGAAGAGTTCGAAACATGTCGCCCGTAGTGATATTTAACACGTGAGTTGAACCGTGTAATTATTAGTATTGTTTCAACACGTCTCACGAAAGTTTAAATTCGAAAAGCAATGTCCGCCATCTTGGAATTCAAAATTGACATCATTTCTATAATCTGCACCCTCGAGAAGCCTGCCAATGTATGTTGTTCTTAAAAAAAAACGCGCATTTTAATTTACAACAAATGTTTCAAAAATTTTAAATAATGCGACCACTTTTTGAAATATTTCTGACTATGAATTTGTATTTAGACCTCTCAGACATCGATTTTGAACATAACCGGATTTATTCTCAACTAGCGATCCGCTCCGGCTTCGCACGGATACTATATTTATTATACTATACATATATAAACCTTCTTCGTGAATCACTCTGATCTATTAAAAAAAACCGCATCAAAATCCGTTTCGTAGTTTTAAAGATCCATAGATACATAGAGACAGACAGCGGGAAGCGACTTTGTTTTATACTATGTATGATAGTGATAGTGATAATCTTTCATAAAGTAAATACACGATCGACAGAAAAATGTTATGTTCGTCTAGTTTTGCATGTTGTACTGCACAAATTATTCTAAGAAGCCGGTCACCGGCCGATCGCTGCGTAATCTTATGGTTGTATTTTGAACTTTAAGATTTACTTGTTAAGGTCGACTTTTAAATATATTATTTCAAAATGTACCAAAATATCTATTGGAATGTAATGAATGATACGTTCATTCACTGGACGAATATACTGGGTCACAATATTATTGAAATAATTATGTTCACCGTGTTGTCGTGAGAGCACAGAACGTAGTCTTCTCGTCTCAGCGGAGCGATTGCGACTGACATAAATATACTTATTATACTCTTTGCGACTGACTCCGCCCGCGAACGGCAACAGAAGATATACCGAACCGCACGAAACACGCGACGGGAGAAAGGGTATCGCGCTAAATAAAAAAGGCCTATACGCCAAATACGTTTCACCTCAATAAGTCTGAAAAGGGACTACATAAAAATATCCCGCTAGTACTTTCATTAGGTAATGTGAAAAGCTATTATACACTCAACTTTTACTTAATTTATATGCACTGGAACCTCACACTATTGAAATTGAGTAAAAATAAGACGTTTTGGCGGTTCTTTTCTATCGAGGCAATTTTGGTTTTGTATGGTTTTTTTCAGACAGTTCGGTTGCAAATATGATGTAGTTTTGGTATGCCATTTTTCCTGGGATTCGCTTAGGTTGTCATAGGTAAATATTCAATCTAAGAACCCCGATTTCGCGGAGCGCCCCCTCTTAAATGTATGGCGTCGCGACAGATAGGCGGCGGCGGAACTCAGCCCGTCAATTTGTCTGTGGCAGGCCTTAGGGGCTACCGCGAACTAACAAGTGCGACATAGTGGGAGATAGACGAAGTTCGTTTTTGTTTCGCGGTTGGCCCTCTGGCTTAATTCGGCCTGTAGGTATGTGGCGGACTTAAGTTCTGGAAGCACGGCGTTCAGCGAAAGCGAAACCAAGGTCCCATCCCAACGTACTAGATTTTTTGACCTTGGCCGTCCGGTGTGCACGGTCTGGCGTAGGCTATAGTCTGAGGACAAGACATAAGGAGACGCTACACGAGCGAAATCGGCAGGACTGCCAAGCAAGGTCACAGGAAATCTAGTTTGGATTTGGCTGGCCGCCGTGGTTCTGACACGTATCCACACGGAGCGAATCACGCGGCGGACTGCAGTCCTGCCGATATCGGCACGTGTAGCGTCTCATTATTATTTTGTCTGTAAGTTCCTTTACACGTATTCAATGTATTTATCATATATAATTTGTATTTCATATAATTCATTATTTTTGTGTGATCCTGGTATTTTAATCCCATAATAATGCATAGTCAGATGCATAATAATAATCTGGATTATAATCAAAATAAGTGTAATATAACTAATTATACGCTATTTGACAAAAGACAAATCAGCTTCTTTTTATGAAACGTCAAAAACGCTCCGTTAGTATGGAATTTGTAGGGACTACAGCTTAGAGTATATGGACTCACAACGTCCTTATTGTTAGTTTTTATGAATTTAAAAATCTTAAAATTGACAACTTAAATGAGAGATTGATAGTTTCCCAGTATTTTCGTCATTTTCATCTGTTGCTAATGAAAAAACAAATTATTTTCACTGTTGTCCAATTTTGCTATTTTGTAAGACCACTTGGAATGGAACGAAGTCAACACAAACACATCAAACTTGACAATCTTGACATTGACACTAGGTTTTTTTTCGTGATTTCGTGTGTTATGTTATGATTGAATATTATTTGTTTTTGTAATATTTCACAAATAAAACGATCACTTACAATGTCTGAAAAGGAAAGTGAAAATGTAAATGAAGACAGTAAAGACACACAGACTGTCGAAAATCCTTTAGACGAAGGCCAAATTAAAGTCAACAACCTGCTGAAAGATCGTTTGCGAAAATACATCAAAAAGTTGGACGGTGAGAGTTTATTATTTACTATTTAACCAATGTATATAGCCAATGAGTGTCACGAATACATTGTAGAATCTATTAAATGGCCCAATCTTTAATCTATAGAAAAACATTTAGACTTGTTAGAACGGTATTCAAGGCCTCCACTTTGATATAAGATTTATTTTATTGTTGAACATCAAGTTCAAGCCATGACGACACTAAGTACTAGAGATGTACCGACTACTCGCCGACTATCTGGCCACATTTATAGTCGTGAATAGTCAGCTACCTCACCGCCGCGCCGATTAGTTGCGAATCCTGAAGAATCTCAAGTGTGTTGCCAACCCTTTAAAAAAATTCAGGATTTGTTGTGTTGATAGCTAGAGACAAATTCGGGTCCCTCGCTCTCAACACATCACATATTCTTTGTTTTAAGTGTGACATTAACAGGGTCATTCACAAATTGTTTGACAGACTTGTCACAACCATGTTCAAACTTTAACGGCCATTCCCAATAATCAGTCCATGGATAGTTTCCCTTACCAGCAGTTACATTTTGACAGATTACCTGTAGAAAATGTGTCAAAATGTAAGGTAAGGAAAACTATCCGTGGATTGATTATTGGGAATAGTAATGCTACTAATCCTTAATCTTCCTTTTTTGTATGGACCAAAAGTTTTTATCTCCTGTATCTGATTCATGTTTTGAGGTGTGCAATAAAGAGTATTTGTAACAACAGGACAGCTATTACATAAATAAGTATTACAACACCTGGAAATTCTTGACTTGTGCACATGGTTGTGACAAGTGACATTAACAATTTTAGAATGATCCATTATTTTATTACAGACACAAACACCAGCATAACTAAAGAGGAAAGCAGAAAAATAGAGATAGAAACATTCAAACAGCTCTACAAGCCCAAAATAGAAGGTGACGAGGACTCCTACAAGAGAATACCTAAGTTTTACTATAAACTTCCCCGAACTGACGAGGTATTGGCCCAGAAGCTGCGAGAAGAGACCCGGGCCCAGTTCCTACAGAAGAAGAGTAAGGAGTTGTTAGATAACAACGAGTTGAAGCATTTGTGGAGTCTGCTGGAGAAGTCAAATGGTAGCTACAGCGCAGGCAACAATGATGAGCTGACGATAGACTATTTCCAGTTCAAGAAGATCAGGGACGAGGCTGGACCCAAGTACAGGTAGGATTGTGAGGGGCTTTCAGAAATAAATCATCTTTAAGTTTTAAGTAAATGTGTCATTTATTATTTAGTTAGGCGGACCATTATGGAGAAGATAAGCCATAGACAAAAAAATATGGCAAATTCTAGGGGAGGCCTTTGCCAAAAGGCAGACTGTCACAAACGAAAGCATCCCGGATGTCAACTACAAATTAGAATAAGTAATATTATGTAAAAGTCAGTAATAAAGGCTCTAGTTATTTATTTTATTTATTTATTGGGCGGATCCACAGGGACGAAGCCGAGCACGGTTCGCCCTAACGTGCGCCGCGCCGGAGCCTATTTGGACGGTTGTTTTGTTCTGCCGCACGCCTCACCCAGCGTTGTCGACTTTTTGACCGAGATTCGGGCCGGACATACAAAAGCATTTTTGCCCTATAAATATCGAACTCGCTCACAAAATTGTACGATAATCTGTTGAGAGACGCGACCTACTAGGGCGGTTTGATAAGTCAGTGACTTAAAGTTAAAAAAAAAAACTTTCACACTTAAATTTTATTTTTCTACATAATCTCCTTTCAACTCGATGCATTTCATCCAACGATGTTCCAGCTTTTGCAAACCCTCCAAAAAATATTTTTTGCCAAACCCTGAAAAATATGCTTCAGTTTCAGCTATGACTTCCTCATTTGATGAAAATCTTTTCCCACCGAGCCATTTCTTCATGTTTGGGAATAGAAAAAAATCACAAGAGGCCAAATCCGGAGAATAAAGTGGGTGGGGCAGTATTTCGTAACGCAATTCTACTAATTTGGCTGTTGCGACTGCTGACGAGTGTGCAGGGGCATTGTCGTGGTGAACAAGGATTTTCTTCTTTGCCAGATGTGGCCGTTTTTTCACAACTTCTGCGTTAAATTTTTCCAACATAATAAGGTCCTAACAATTACACGGTTCAACTCACGTATTCAATGTCACTACGGGCGACATGTTTCGAACTCTTCTGGAGTTCTTCTTCAGGATGAGTGTTTTCGCGGCGGTGTCGCTTGTATCACTGCCCGCGCCCGCTCCGAACGCCGAGCGGCGCGTGACGCACGCGCTTACAGGGCGGGGGGAGGGGGGCAGTCTAGCGCTGGAGTAGTTGTGTGAGATTGCGGCAGGAGGTCATCTCCTCCGAGAGGCGACACGCACGCTGAACTCACTGTGTCCACGGGATTGTCACAACACACTGTCCACTTCGATTTAGGAATGTTAGTTTTCCATGCTGGCGGCAACATCCAGCCACCATCACGATTAAAATTTGGGCGGCGCCCAATCTCAATCGCCTCACGAATCTTGCGTGGCACATAACCTTTCTCCCGTACCAGCAATTTCGCCTTGTCGAAACGAATGAAATGGACGATGGATGGATGTGTCCCGTGGACACAGTGAGTTCAGTGTGCGTGTCGTCTCTCGGAGGAGATGACCTCCTGCCGCAATCTCACACAACTACTCCAGCGAAACAATTGACAAATAAATTGGGACAATAGCCAGGAGAAAGAAGAAGAAATATCGAGCTGTGTGCACGTGCGGCTTCATGGCGATCGCGAGCTCTACTAATGGCCCGTAGGTAAATTCGGCCGAGCCCATTTGGTCCGAAAGCTGATGTGATCGATTACATTTCAATAAAATCGATTTAGCCGGTTTTAGGATATTGAACTTTGAAATGCATGTTGGGAGTTTTTACAAGCTTTCTTTTAACTTTCTATGTATGTACCTAACTAACTGTTCGGGTGGAATCTTGCAACCCAATTTTGAAGCAGATATCTTCAACCGATTGAGCTGAAATTTTGGGTAAAGGTAGGTATATAGTTTGGATTACAATTCAATATTATGGTACCATCAAGCTGATCTGATGATGGAGACAGAAGGTGGTCACGGGAATTGAGTATTTAACTTAGCCGACGTAACCCCTGTTGAGTTAGAATCGTCTCAATGAGTAGTTGATGAGGTATACAGAAAAGTACAGTCGGCAATAAAAGCTTGTACCAAAAATGCAATTTGTGACAGAAACTTATTAATTTTTCATTGTATCGTATCGTTTCTCGTTAAACGGATTCTTGAGCGCTCCTGTACTCATACACGCTGCCGCTACTAATTCACCTTTTTAACCCCCGACGCGAAGAGAGGGGTGGGTGTTATAAGTTTAACGTGCTGTGTATCTGTCTGTGTTATCGTAGCTCCCAAACGGATAGGCCGATTAGAATGCGGTTGTTTTTATTCGAAAGCTGATGTGATCCTGAGTGTTCTTAGCCATGTTTCATGAAAATCTGTTCAGCCGTTTTTGAGATATTGGCCTTTGAACTGAAAATGTCACGCGGTTATTCAACTTTCCTTTCAAGTTGTTAACCTCTAGCCGCCCAGTGAAATTTTCTTCTAATTGGAATGTGTTCGATTATGAATTTTCAACAACTGAGACGGCCTTTTAAAAGGCCTCTGGGCGGCTAGAGAATTGTTAAATATTTTCGTTTGACTAGGCCGTACTTCACGGCGGAGGTGTTCGGGCGCCTGCAGGCGGGCGAGGGCGGCGCGGGGCGCGTGCGCGGCGTCTCGCTCTTCAACTACGTCATGCGCCGCGTGTGGCTGCAACAGACACGTATCGGCCTCTCGCTCTATGACGTCACCGGCCAGGGGTACCTCACCGAACATGTACGTATACACTGCTGGGTAGTTTCCTCGTGATGAAATTCGAGGACCGGTTTAGCTTAGTTGGTAGAGACCCTGCCTACGAAGCTAGAGGTCCGGGGTTCGAATCCCTGTAAGGGCATTTATTTGTGTGAAGAGCACAAATTATTCCTGAGTCATGTATATTTCTATGTGTTTAAGTATTTATTTATGTATATAAGTATGTTTAGCGTCGTCTAGTACTCATAGTACAAGCTTTGCTTAGTTTGGGATTAGGTCGATTTGTGTAAGATTGTCAGCAAATATTTATTTATTTATTTTATAACCGGAAGCAGTATGGCTTTTCGGCCCCCACAAGGGATGGTGCCGATTAAATAGGCTTCGCACCCGACAAACGTTTCACTGAATGCATGGTTTCGCCGGATTTCCGTTTCATCGATTTTTTTGTTACTCAGAAACCATTAACTTTTTAGGTACAGCTAAAAGGTCCTTTAGAACCCATAAGATTATGTCAGGGTTTTTTTATAAAGATAAAGATATTTTATTGCAAAAACAGTATACAAGATCTTAATAACAACTAGAGTTCTAATGTTCCATAGGCATGCAATATTATTAATAGTTTGTTTTGCTTATACAAAAATTATAAAATATTTAACATAAATGTCACAATAAATAAATAAATAAATAAATAAATAAATATTAGGGGACAATCTTACACAAATCGACTTAGTCCCATAGTAAGCTCAATAAAGCTTGTGTTATGGGTACTAGACGACGATATATTTAATAGATAGGAAATACTTAAATACATAGAAAACATCCATGACTCAGAAACAAATATTCATGCTCATCACACAAATATTTGCCCTTACCGGGATTCGAACACAGGACCTTCAGCTTCGTAGGCAGCGTCACTACCCACTAGACTAACCGGTCGTCTAAACCACACAATGTTATTTTAAATGTCAGATTATTATTATTAAATAGCAGTTGTGTCAAAATCAGGCAAATCATTATTATGTCATTCATTTAAAAAGTCCTGAATGGAGTAGTAGCATTTTTCAAGAAGCCAATTTGTTATGACTTTGCCAAATTGATTCTGGGGGCATTCCTTAATATGCGTCGGTAAATTATTGAAAGTTTTAATTGCCATACAATACGAATTATTACTAAAAATATGCGTTTTAGATCGAGGCAAGTATAATTTATCCCTATATCTAGTTGATCTACTAAAGAATTGAGTGTGTTTAGCAAAGTATTCTGGATGTCGTGTTACAAATAGCGCAATCTGCTTTATGTACCTACATGCATGGTAAAGGTAAGACCCCCGTAGCTTGGAATAGAGGTTTACACCAGATAGTGGGTGTTACACACAGCTCTTATGCACTTCTTTTGTGCCAATAATACATTTTTCACGTCTACTGAATTACCCCATATCAATAATCCGTAACTCAACATGGAAGAAACATACCCATGATATGCTGTAAGTGCAACCTCTCTGGAGCTGGTACAGCTTAATCTTAAAACCGTTTCTGAAAAGCTGATTCTGAAAAAAATGGTTTTCGATGAAATAAAAATTCAGCGAAACATATATTCGATAGGACAATTGTCGGTAAAACAAGGTACAGTTAGTTAGTTAGTTATACTGGGCGTTTTCCGCAAGTCGACATCCAGTGTGCCTATTTTGCGTGAATCGGTGAGGTAGCGCTACTCTAACCACCCCAGCTCCTCCAGAAAGTTTGTGAGCGCCTTGGTGTTGCTGACTGCGTCCCGTAGTGTGTCCGGAGACCCTAGGTGCTTTTTCCTGTATACTTCTACCTGCTTACAGTCCACTAGAATGTGTTTGGTTGTTTCTTCTGCTTCCATGCACGCTCTGCACATGGGGCTGTCTGTGATACCCAAGTTGTATAGGTGTCTGTTCAAAGTGTTGTGCCCTGTTATTATTCCCACTATCTTGCGTAGTTGGTTTCTATGTGTCCTCAGTAGTGCGATTGTGAGTTTGTTGTCGCGTTTCGAAAAAATCTCTTTAGTCTGTCTGTATGTGTCTATCTCGTCCCAGTATCTTTGGTGTATAGGTCCAGTTGATTATATATGTAGCTTTGTGGTAGGGGTAAAATTGGCTCCGGTCCATATGCCGTTGTTTCTGAGCCTTTCCTGGCCAGTTCATCCGCTGCATCGTTCCCTCTTGAGCCACTGTGCCCCTTGATTCATTGTATAGTAACGTTGTTTTTATCTGCACACACCTCTGTGAGGTTTTGGTGGCATTCGTGCTGATATGATGCTGTCACTGCTCAGTGCTTGTAGTACCGATTAGCTGTCTGAGAGTATCCGTATGTTTGTGTTCTTGACTTGGCGTCTCTTTATGGCATTGCAGGCTTCAATTATCCCTGCGCATTCAGCCTGGAATACCGTGTTATGTTCACCCAGTGGTTTGGATATGTGTATGTTAAAATCCTCTGAGAACACCACGTCCCGTTCCCGTGTTTGTTAAACAAGGTACAACTCCCCGGGCTACCCAGCGGGTCTCGGTCCTTAGGAAAGTGTAACACCTGCCTCATCTTGGTATGTCTTGTCTTAAAAATGTGCTTGATCCGATTTTATTATGTTTTAATATGTACTGGTTAGACTTGATTTCCGCTAGTCCAAGGTAGGAAGACATCGCTCTCTAGCGATAAGACCGCCTGTTGTTTGACTTGTCTTGATTATGTTATGTACTGTGTTCTCATATTGAGGTATGCAATAAACAGTATGTGTATAACCTGCGTAGGACCTGGAGAGCTACATCGCCGAGCTGGTGCCGTCGCTGGCCGCGCTGGACGGGCTGGACTCCTCGTTCAGTTCGTTCTACGTGTGCACGGCTGCGCGCAAGTTCCTGTTCTTCTTGGATCCGCTGCGAGTGGGCAGAGTGCGCATTCGTGACGTGCTGTCCTGCTCGTTCCTGGATGATCTGCTCGAGGTGAGAGAGACAACAATTCAGTTCTTTCTACGATATACTCTATAAAAACGGCAAAAATGTTGTATGGGAGACCCCTTAAATATTTATTTTATTCTGTTTTTTAGTATTTGTTGCGGTTGAGGTATCTGATTTGACAACTGAATGTTTCGTCAGATAATTTAATTAGTACTTTTAATAACTTGGGCCGTTTACACACGCGTTTTTCCTCCAATGGCGCGCAACTGTTCTGTATCTAAGGGAGTTGTTTACCCGCGAACTTGCGAAGTGTATTGGCGTATACAGTACGATGGTACTGCATACACCAATACACGTGGTAGTGGGGGTGGTAGCTGCAAGAGATTCCCTAGAGATAAGTTCGCCTTTGTACTTTGATCTAACTATTGTGTGACATGTATATTCTTTAACCTGTTATTGTGTACAATAAAGTGTTTACATACATACAGTAGTACCACAAATATAAGTTACATCGGCAATCTCCGTCCACGCCGACGAGTGCTGACAAGCACTGAATGAAATCGAACGTATGACCATTTCAATAAAGAGCTTGTTGCACTATACGTAAGGTACAATATGCAATGACAGATGAACTCGCGCTTTCCCGCTCACAGCGCCAGACAAGATGGCGGGCGCCGGAGCTGCCGGCGTCGCGCGCAAAATTCGGCCAATGGGCGTTGAAGATTTTACCCGGCTGCCTTATGATTGGTTGCAGCTGCGCGAGGAGGACCTGCCGATGGAGCTGCAGGAGCAGAACTGGTTCAGCGCGGCGTCGGCGCTGCGCGTGTACGGGCAGTACCTCAACCTGGACCGCGACCACAACGGGATGCTGAGCATCTCCGAGCTCGCCGGGTGAGATTATTTATTACTAGCTTCTGCCCGCGACTCCGTCCGCGTGGAACTCGTTTATATCGCAGCTCCATACAAACTTTTACCCCCCCATTTCACCCCCTTAGGGGATGATTACGGGGATAAAAACTATCCTATTGTTACTCTCCATCCCTTCAACTATCTCCACTTAAAAAATCACGCCAATTCGTCGCTCCGATTTGCCGTGAAAGACGGACAAACAAACAAACATTTATAATATTAGTATGGATTTATTTATGGAAATTTCGGCGGCCGGAAGGCGCGGCGTGGGTAGGCAAGGTAGCTAGACAAGGTGGACTCACGACCTGGTAAAGGTTGTGGGAGTCCGTTGGATGCGGGTGGCGCAGGACCGGTCACTTCGGCACTCTTTGGGGGAGGCCTATGTCCAGCAGTACGTCTTTCGGCTGATATGATGATGATGACTTATTTATTAAGAGAACATGTAACATTACAGGAGCTATCCTGAGACAGTACGTTTTTAAATAACTAATACTAATCAAAAAACATGAGACACACATTGACACAGAGAGATGAGGATTGAGAGGGCTTCGGGTAGCCACACCATCTCAGTTGCACAAGATAAACCCGTCGGGTTGTTGAGTAGTTGATGACTGCACAAAAGGTACAGTCGGCAATAAAAAGTTGTATTATCAAACAAGTGAAATTAAAAGATTTTTCAAAAAAAACCCAACTGCTTTTTTCAAATTTTATGTCATTCCCACGATTAAGAGGAATCCAACGACGCTTTGGGCTTATAACCACTAAATTGAATTTTACCTCTTTATCAATATTCCCAGAGCTCAAAACTTCTTTATCTCAAAACACCTAAATTGCAGAATGCCTAATTTTTTTTCTTAATACACCGGAACCTTAATATGGCCGAATTTCAAAATAGCTTAGTCTCATAATGCCTAAACTCAAAACACTTTCATGGCAAATCAACATTATGCTTAAAACAACCAAAGCTCAAAATACCTACATTTCGGGAAAGTGTGTTTTACGGGCCTAACTCACCCAGATTAATTTTCCTTTTTCTGCCGCGACGCCGACGGTAATCTTTTGGCACAAACTCTATAGTTAACAATTTTGATACCTATCCTAATTTAATGCTGGCCACTTGAAATTAACCACTTGTGAAAATAAAATTGGCATTTTGCGATTTAGGTGTTTTCAGTGTGAGTTATTTTAATATTTTGTCATTTCTATCATTCGATATTTGCAGGAATTGTGCATTTCAATCTTTAGGTATTCAGAGAATATGACGTTTTAGGTCAAAGTCATAATGAATTTCGTTCATTTTAAGAATGAGACAATTTGAATTTTTAGGTATTATGAGCCCATGGTAATTTGAAAATTAGGGGTATAAGTGAATAAGGTATTATGCAATTTGGTGGTGTCAAAGCCCAACGATACCTCATATGTCGAAATCCGTCAAACGGTTTAGGCTGCAGGGCGTGCCAAAGAATAAGGTCACATACATACATACGCTCGAAAAACGTAACCCTCCTCCTTCGGCAGTCGGGTAAAAAATTTTTTTTGGCAA
The DNA here is from genome assembly GCA_947578815.1 of Epinotia ramella. Classification (NCBI taxonomy): domain Eukaryota; kingdom Metazoa; phylum Arthropoda; class Insecta; order Lepidoptera; family Tortricidae; genus Epinotia; species Epinotia ramella. Next base: position 19,016,776 of record OX388220.1, on the reverse strand, counting down.
AAATGAAAAATGCACCGATAGGAAGCAAAGCTATTGGTGATTTTTCCTCGCTCATCCCCTCGCAACGTCGCACAGCTGTGGTGAATATTCACCCCTACAAACTTTAACATTTTTTCACCTCGTCATTATGAAATGAGTTTCTGCCATTTTTTTTTGTACAAGCTTTTATTGCCAACTGTACCTTTTTTGCAGTCATCAACTACTATGGCTACCTTCCAGCTTTATCATCATACCAGCTTTATGGTTCCACTAGCTTCCTCCCGCGACTTCGTCTGCGTGGACCCGGGATAAAAACTATCCTATATTTTACTACAGGCTATAAACTATTTTCGTGCAAAATTTCATCCAAATCGGTTGAGCCGTTTAAGCGTGATTGAGTAACAAGCATCCACACATCTAGACTTTCGCATTTATAATATTAGTAGGATAATATTGCATTGTCTTCAGAGTTACACAAGTGTACTAAATTTCAACACGATTGGACTTCGGGAAGTTGGTCAAAAACCCGCACATCCTATTATAGTATGGGTTGAACTCACCACAGGCGGTGATTAAGAAAGCGTCTTTAATATACGGCGGTAAGCCCTTGGCATCGGTTCAGTAGTAACCCAAATATTTTGACGACCGCTGCAGCCTAGTTGGTAGTGACCCTACCTATGAAGCAAGAGGTCCTGGGTTCGAATCCCGGTAAGGGCATTTATTTGTGTGATTAATAGAAAAGAATAGAATAGAATGGCATTTATTCAGGCAACAACACATCATAAGTAATAAAAATAAAACACATTAACAAATACATCGAAAAAGTAGATCGGGATGTGGACCTGAAATGGCCTCCACTCAGCAATGCAGTTGGCACGGCTAGCGTGATCAACGGCGCTGGTTTTCTGTGGAGCCAGCGGGGTGTGCGGGACAGCGTACTGTGAGACTTGTGTCAGTAGATACAAATACCTTATATGAAATATTATTATAAAATATATATATATATATATGTTACAACAATAAAAGTACCTATATTATACATACTTATAATTTTATTAATTAGCGGTTAACTAAATTGCGGCTAATAGTTTTTAGGAATGGGAGCTAGTAATGGTGTTTTGGATATCCTACCCTTAGGCAGCAATAACTTGTTGAGCCATTAGGTGTTTTTTCAGTTTGGACTTGAACCCACTAATAGTAATACGAGTATTTGCTCCCGATTCGTGGATGTTTTCTATGTATTTAAGTATTTATTTATCTAGATAAGTATGTTTATCGTCGTCGGGGCCGAGCGAGCGATAGGTTTCTAACGTTCAAGTCGGCGGCGGCGGAGGATCACAGCACGACGCACGTGTGCTCGCGCGCGCGGTGCCGGCCCTCGACTGACTGGCGGCCCGGGGCCGAGCGAGCGATAGGTTTCTAACGCAGTCCCGGCCCACCCCTGCCCGTACGTCTTACATCAAACAAGTTTCCCCCCCGCTCCCAACCCTCGTCCCGAATCTCTCACCATCCTACGGTCACGTGACCTACGCATCTGACGTCACAAAAATCTGTCGAAAGTTTAACAATTTTTCCCCGTCCCAAAAAGTGCTCAGCGCCGCTAAAGAAGTTTTCACTTCAAAAATGTTCCAGCTACGGCTCAGGCACGCTGACCCGCGCGTTCCTCCAGCGAGTTTTCCAGCAGTGCCTGACTTACGACGGTGAAATGGACTATAAGACGTATCTGGAGCTAGTGCTGGCGCTCGAGAACCGCCGCCAGCCCGCCGCGCTGGCCTACCTGTTCCGGCTGCTGGACATCAACTCGCAGGGGTACTTGGACAAGTTCACGCTCAACTACTTCTTTAAGGTGAGTAAAGGCCGAAACACACTGACAGCGGTGGCGGAGCGGCGCGACCGGTACCGCCTCCGCACCGCGCCGCGCCGCTCCGCCACCGCTGTCAGTGCGTTTCGGCCTTCAGAGATTATCGTCATCATCATCACTAACCCCCGACGCGAAGAGAGGTGTGTTATAAGTTTAACGTGTCTGTGTATCTGTCTGTGGTATCGTAGCTCCCAAACAGATGGACCGATTTCAATGCGGTTTTTTTGTGTCAGATAATTTTATCCCGAGTGTTCTTAGCTATGTTTCATGAAAATCTGTTCATCCGTTTTTGAGATATGGACTTCGAAATGAAAATGTCGGGGGTCTTTCAACTTTTCTAATTCCACAATTGGTGGCACAGGATCACGGCGTTCAGCCATGAAAATTATAGTTTGATTTCTTGGAGTTTTATTTATTTATTTCATTGCATGTTTGAGAAAACCACTATACATACCTCGGCGTGAAAAGGGGTTCCCGGCCTCTGTATTAATGTACTATTTCTCAAACATGCAATGAAATAAATTAAAAAAACTCCAAGAAATCAAACTTTCAATTTTCATGGCTGAACGCCGTGATCCTGTGCCACAAATACTATACATACCTCGGTTGCCTGCCCCATAACTGACCGGTTAGCCTAGTGGGTAGTGACGCTGCCTACGAAGCTGAAGGTCCTGGGTTCGAATCCCGGTAAGGGCATTTATTTGTGTGATGAGCATGAATATTTGTTTCTGAGTCATGGAAGTTTTTCTATGTATTTAAGTATTTATAGCTATTATATATATCGTCGTCTAGTACCCATAACACAAGCCTTACTGAGCTTACTGTGGGACTAGGTCGATTTGTGTAAGATTGTCCCTTAATATTTATTTATTTATAACTATCCTATATAACTATGTCTCTGTGTACTCGGCCGGCAACTCCTTACTTCCCGGCCGCTGTAGTAATGTACTGTTTTGTCTGTCAGGCGATTCAAGAGCAGATGGTGGCCCACGGCGCGGAGCCGGTCAACTTCGAGGACGTGAAGGACGAGATCTTCGACATGATCCGCCCGGAGCACCCCGCGCGCATCACCCTGCAGGACCTCATACGGAGGTACACATATAAGTACACCCTTTATCCCAAAAAGCGGTAGGCAGAGCACATGACACTTGTGTTCCAGTACCACTTTTAGCATAAATGTTTTTTTTAATACAACGACGGTGGCAAACAAGCGTACGGCCCGCCTGATGATAAGCGGACACCGCAGCCTATAGACGCGTGCAACTCCAAAGGAGTAACATGGGCGTCGCCGACCCTTGATATGTTTGAGGATTCGCTGTGTTGACAGCTGAAGGAACAAATTCCCTCGCTCTCAACACAACGCATCCTCAAATGTGGGTACAAAAGATTTTCAAAATGCGATATCGCAATGACAGGTTGCTAGTCCATCGCCCACAACACACCTTAACCCTGCTCCCTTTTTACAGCACCCACGCGAAGGGGTGGTGAAATTAACTCGATACCATGCGGGGGATGGGGTGTATGAAATAATGAAAATGTAAAAATAACATATATTTGAAAAGTAATCGATATGATACAGAGAAAGAATATAATGGAAAAATAAACCATCTTCGTCTGTAGCCCCCGACAGGATTCGAACCTGCGACCTTTCTATTAACGCTAGACTGCTCTACCAACTGAGCTACGAGGACAGTGACTTACGCTGTGTATTTTTGAATTACATTCCCGCTAAGACTAGCGCCCTCTGTATCGTGTTATAGACTTGTTTCACAGCCTTGGCACACCTCTAATGGGCGAGCTATACGCTCACTCCATTCTCATCGAACCACATCAGGTAGTATTAAATATTTAATAAAAAAAAGCGGCCAAGTGCGTGCCGGACCACGCACAACGAGGGTTCCATGCCTATTAAAAAGGTCGTATCGTTACTGAAATCTTATGGCACTTACGTCCTTTTATTTAAGGAAGGCAGTTTTTTAGAAATATCTCAAAAACCTTTGAACCGATCTTGTTCAAAACAATTTTCGCTGAGAGAATTTAATAAGCCCTATGAGCATGATTTTTTTCATATTTTTAAAATACACGGTTCAAAAATTAGAGGGGGGGGGGACACAATTTTAGTGACTGAGGAGATTATCTCCGACTCTATTCACTTAATCAAAAAAATTGCTGAGAAACCTTATATTTATTTTGAAAGGCCTATCGATTTATGTGCCACACGTGGGCTTGCAATGAAAAAAAAAATATTGACTTTCAGTTTTATGTATGGGTTGCACCCCTAAAAAAATTGTTTTAGCAATTTAGTTACAAAACTATATAGCGGTTAACAAAATACACCTATTCTGAAAATTTTATTCAAATACACCTTATAGTTTTCGAGTAAAATACCTGTGACATACGGACGGACAGACAGACAGACATGACGAATCTATAAGGGTTCCGTTTTTTGCCATTTGGCTACGGAACCCTAATAATTTGTTTCGTGATAAGGGTATTTATTTGAAAAGTTGCAGAACAAAAGCAATTTTTAGGAGATTAACCGATATTTGCATTAAACGCTCAGAGGTACCTAGTATAGAGCAATCCAGAATGCGCAACATGCGCGTTGCCTTTTGTTTGTATGAAGATAAGGTCTCGACAGCTCCCGAGCATGTACTGTTTGAATGCTCAAATGGGTCGGCAACGCGCACTTGGCATCTCTGGAGTTGCAGAGCAGCCAGATTACCACCGCAAACAAATATATAAATGATTGAATATTTGTAAGGTGGACACTGATGACCTGGTAAAGGGAGTCCGCTGGATGCGGGTGGCAGGACCGGTCACTTTGGCACTCTTTGAGGGAGGCCCATGTCCAGCAGTGGACGTCTTTCGACTGATATGATGATGATGATTTGTATGTTGCAGCGGCCACGGGCACACAGCGGTGTCGATACTACTGGAGCTCCACGGATTCTGGGCCTACGAGAACCGAGAGGCGCTGGCCGCGGCTCCCGAACACTCCTGACACCCTGGTACCGCGGTGCCTTACCGGATGGTGGACGAGAAACGGTTCTACGTCATTTAGAAAGAAATAAAGGAAAAACTGACTGACTACGTAAAAGAAAAACGAAATGAATATGGACTGCAATATGCACAGGAAGGTATTCCACTTGTCGCAAGATATTTGTGCCATGTATATATACCACCCTAAGCATGTCTCGGCATAATGCCGACTCAAGAGTTGAACGCCACCTAGGCCAACTGATACCTATTATCAATAGGACAAAAATATGAGTCAACAAGAACTCCGAGACGCTAGCCGCAGCTCCCGACCACTCCTGGCCCCCTGGTACCGCGGTGCCTTACCGGATGCTGGACGAAACGAGGTCTACGTCATTTAAGTGATCCTTATTCTTATTAGGAAACACCTCTGAGCTGTTACTACGAACGCTATCTCTGTTGCACCTGCTTATTCAAGTGACAGAGGGAGATAAAGCGAGTTTGGACTTTCGATGTTCGTGGTAGCGCCGCTGGGCCCAAGTGAACCGAGAGGCGCTAGTGGCAGCTCCCGAACACTCCTGACGCCCTGGTACCGCGGTCCCTTATCGGATGCTGGACGAGAGAGGTTCTACGTCATTTAGAAAGAAATAAATAAAAAACTGAATGACTATATAAAAGAAAAACAAAACGAATAAGGACCGCTACGCGCTACGGTCGTAGCCGATCCCGCGGTTTTTGTCGTATGTAGCGGGAAGAGACTACGGCGCAGGCTTCCTGGCGGTGAAAGTGTTTAATACACCCGGTTCTTATTAGTGACTTATCTTGTTCCAAGAGGAGTCTGTCAGTCAGTCTGAGTTATCATAGGCTACGGTAACCGGTGACCATCAGGGGGTACGACCCTTGCTTGCTGGCAGACGACCTGGCCCCTATTTCACCAACTTGACAATTGTCACCTGACAATGACAATTCTTTGTACATTGCTGGATCCAACAGTAACCTAGCCTACCTTAACTTCTAGAACAAGCAATGTATGGCGAATTGTCAGTGTCAGGTGACAATTGTCTATTTGGTGAAATAGGGGCCTGGTGTAAAAAAAGAGGCAATTGGGGTTGAAAAGTTGAAATTTTAATAATATGTTTATTGATTCAAAATACGCAAAAGTAACATGTATAAATTCATAAGATAACATGAATAGAAAACGTTTAAAACGAAACGTACAAATTCAAAACATTGTGTTATAAATTGTATAATAATATCATTATTTATATAACATAGCTTAGTTTTATTGTACTTCTCCTTATGTATTATTAATATTGTGTATCACGTAATAAATGTACCTGGACGACCGAGCTCCGCTCGGGCGAAAATATATTGAATCATTGCCTATAATTAGACTTGGTTAAAATCGAATAGGTACCTAACCTTTAGTTGCAAGAACGGGTCCTCCTGATACCGGTAAACTTTACTTACTAGGAGGTCCCAACCTTATATGATACAAAAATTGTGCAGTTTAACATACTAAACATTTTTACAAGCTTTTGTTTAGTTTCACCTGTCCCGATGTCTGTATTGAAATCCTCTTCCCGGTGACCAATTGAGCTGAATATTTGGGTATTTGTAGTTTGGATGACAATTCAATATTATGGTACCATCGAGCTGATCTGATGATGAAGACAGAAGGTGGCCATGGGAATTCAGCACTTAACCGACGTAACCCCGTTGAGTTCAACAAGAAGTTGATGACGGTCTACAGAAAAGTACAGTCTGCAATAAAAGCTTGTACCAAAATAGTACATTACTTACCAAGGGCTGTAAAAGAAAGAAAGCCCGAAATCGCAGGTATTTGAGACCCGAGCCGCAGGCGAGGGTTGTAAATATGCGATAGAGGGCCTTCTTTTTTACTGCCCGTGGTGAGTACACAATTTTACGTCTTCAACTGGCCGTAATGCGAGATTTATTCTTTATTCTTTATTATATTGTAGTCATGTTCATAGTACATTGAGGTGTTACAAGCATAATAGATGGTAGGTACATGACACCCTGTAAAGGGCACTCAATATTTAGCGTTTTTTCGTAGCGTGCGATAAAACTCACATTATGGCCAGGTGTGACGTAAATGAAATTTTAGACAGAAACTAATTCTTTTTCATTGTATCGTATCTCGTTATACGGATTCTTGAGCGCTCCTGTACTCATACACGCTGCCGCGTTCGAGAAAGCCGCTGCGTTGTTCCGCGCGCGTGTCCCCGGGGGACATCTCCGAAGGCGGCCCGTAGCCGCCGCCGGCCGGGGAATTCATTATGTATTTATCCTGGAAAATCGTTAATCAAATGTTAATGAATAAAGTTCCACAGTTATACGCGACTTCGGACTTGAATAAATTATGTCCAATCTGTTATTACGATAACATCATCTAGTTACTGGAAAGTTTCATCAAATCCGTTGAGCAGTGTGACGTTTGGTAGGGAAAAAGGTAGCAAAAGCATAAGATATGGGCTTTAGTGAGAGGAAATATATAGTAACGTTTCAACTACTTCATAGAATCGTATATTAAACGTTTTATATTGTTACTAGCGACCCGCCCCGGCTTCGAACGAGTATTATATTATACATATAAACCTCTTGAATCACTATCTATTAAAAAAAACCGCATCAAAAACCGCTGCGTAGTTTTAAGATCTAGGCATACATAGGGCCAGACAGCGGGAAGCGACTTTGTTTTATACTATGTAGTGATTAAAGAGAAAGGCAGGCACGGGGCCTTTGCCAGAGTCAGTAAGCGTATAAATTAACTACGAAATAACGAATTAAACCACAACAACAACAAATAGACGCCTCTCGCCAAAATGGCGGCAATCGTCGCCTAAAACGTTTTAAAGTTAAATCCACACTGCCACTTTCCATTCAACAAGGGCATGCCTTATAGAGCTGTCATACTCACAAGGAAACATACCCAACTGTCCGGCGCCGATTTCAATGATTTTTATATATGTTATAGAGTAGTCTAAAATAGCCGACACGTAATTGCTTTTAGCTGCCCAATCTCTACCTATCGGGAGATATTGTCCTCCAAAGTACTGAAAAATGGCGAAACCGTCTAACTTTGGAAGAGAGTTTTCTTCAAGCAAACTGCTTGTTAATTACTAGTTTTAATATATGTTGGAGAACATGAAAAAATAATAGACACGTGTTTTGCTATTTTGGCTTAAAACTAAACTTTTACAAAAAAAACACACTTAAAAGATCCATACTTTTCACCGTTTCACTCACTCACTTTGGTTGTTTAGCTAGTTTTTTTTAATCATAAATCTAACTGAACTACACGGTCCTGGATATCTATTTAGTACAGTACTTTGGAGGATAGGTAGAGTTTGGGCAGCTAAAAAAAATTACGTATCGGATATTTTTGTGACTACTCCATAACATATATAAAAATCATTGAAATCGGCGCCGGACAGTTGGGTATGTTTCCTTGTCAGTCTTAGTAAGAATAAGTGTGACAGCAATATGAGGCACGCCCTTGTTGAACGAAAAGAAGGCACAGTGTGGACTAAGCTTTATATCAGCACTAGGAAGCCATCACGTCTGACACCTGACACATAGTAATTAGCTCTGAAGTACGAAGACTAAGTTTAAGGTTGAATACAAATAAGGTTAGATACCTACTTCAATGTGCTAGATTAATGTTTGCATTAGAAATTCAATCCAATATAATCCAACAAAGTTACTACCAAGTCATCATCAAAAAGTTATTCGGGAAAACCAGTCTCGTAAATTAGTATTTTTAGTTAGCGACTTATAATAATACACTATTTATTTCAGGCATCTAAGAACCATAGTAACAAATACCTTATAGACTAACATATATACATACAATACGATTATAAAATTAAAAATAAAAATTAATAAGCTCTGGAGGGCAACTGTTAAAAGTAAATTTAAAAAATTGGCTCATACATAAAGCATTTTATAATTTGAACGAGTTTTATGCATGTTAAGTATTTGGTCTTGTCTATTAACACTACTGTGGTTAGTTTATACTTAACCATAAACGTTTTATAAATCAAAATAAGTATTGCATGCCTGAAACAGGTAACTGTTGGAACTATTTTGTCATCACTACCTACCTATGTACCTATGTAACACAGTTTGCAATAAATAATAATTATTCTTATTCTTAATAATTTAGGCGACGAAACAGCGTGGCTCAGTTTCTACGTCAGGTCCGGTGTAGAATAGAGTTGTAGACTCAAAATGTATCCTCCAAAAGAAAGAAGGCAAAAAATATGCCTAGTGACGAAAATCCCAGTCAGATATCTCACAAAGTTACGAAGTTTGATATTGCTTGTTAGAGAGAGAAAACGCTCGGGCATCGTGACGTGATGAAGGGGCGTTTTGCGGAAAAGGGACATAATATCATATTTTGGAAATAAGTGTGCGTTGGTGTCCAACTTTGTGATTATTTAGCTAATCCTCTGTTCTATTTTTTTCCATTGAACAATATTTCTAATCCTTTTTCAAGAAAAATCATTACTATTGGTTATTTTATTTGGTGTCTACACGCCTATATACACACACGTGTAACAAAAATAACGCAAAACCGTTTAAGGGCATAACAGGTATCGTGTTCTGATAAGAAAAAAACCAAGAGAATTTTTCTTTTGACGCATTTTTTTTTTTACATTTGTATAGAGCGTTGGCCGACTGGAGCGACCTGCTCCATACAAATGTAAAAAAAAATCGCATCAATTTTTATTTCCCATAGTTTTTTCTTATCAGAACACGATACCGTTATGCCCTTAAACGGTTTTGCGTTATTTTTGTTACACCTTGTATATCATATCATATGATCTCGAATACGAAACAAATTATTTACCCCTGGGTATGCTGTCACGGAGGCTTTCCCACCGAGGTTGATGACCCGACCGTCCACTCTCTGCAGCAGATTGAGCCCTCTTTCACCTGGCTCGCCACCTGGAAATGACATAGAATAAACAAAAAATCGTTTTTCTCAAAAATAGTATGAAATGTTCCTATTTTAACAGCTGTGATGATAGTATACGAAAGTGACTCATCCTGGACAATTACTAGAAGTGTCCAGAAAATAGTAACGTCCATGAAGTAAGTATGCAAATCCCATTACATATCATAATATATACTATTTGTTTACTAAAGATAAGCTAAGAGTAAGAAGGCATTGGACCCGATTCTATGTGCACATGGCTTAACTAGCCTAAAACTAAATTGTCTAATTTTTAGACAATAATTTAGGCGGCAGATTAAAAACGACATATTTAGAATAGCATTTAGGCAGCTAAGTAAGTTGTATAGACCGCCTAAAATAAGAAACGTCAGATTCAAATTAGCGCTGTCATTTGATTATGACAGCTGCTCATAGAATAGCAAAGTTTTTTAGCGACACCTAAATACAATTAGGAAGTTTAGAGGCCTTTTTCTTTCCGAGCAGGCGAGTTATGGAAGATGGTGTAGTGTAATATATACTTTCTAGTATGTAGTAGTATGTACTCTCTAGTATATAACTAGTCTATGATGCTAGTATATAATAATAATAAATATTAGGGGAAAATCTTACACAAATCGACCTAGTCCCATAGTAAGCTCAGTAAGGCTTGTGTTATGGGTACTAGACGACGATATATATAATAGATATAAATACTTAAATACATAGCAAACTTCCATAACTCAGAAGCAAATATTCAAGCTCATCACACAAATATTTGCCCTTACCGGGATTTGAACCCAGGACCTTCAGCTTCGTAGGCAGCGTCACTACCCACTAGGCTAACCGGTCGTCTATAAAAGCCCTGTATTGAAACATATATATAGTTGTCTAATAAACGTCGTAGATCAATCATCTCCCACATCACACGGCGACCTTGCCAGGTCACTTAATGCGTAGACACCATTAAACCATGTGCGCTTGCGCGAGCAAAGGATTGCCACAACAAACGGGCGTGTACGTGTACACTTTTACAAAACATTTTTTTTTTTCTCTGAATTTGGAAAGGTTGCTTTTACTCTGGATCATGAGGACCTTATTTCAATGAACAAAAAGGTGTCCGTTATGTTACGTTTGTTCATACATTTAGAATGAACCGTTACGTAAATTATTGTGGGCGGAACCTCAATTATCATCGACCCAAACAAAGTTCTACCGGGGCGAAGGGTTTGTGGGGGGCAATTTTTTTTTTGCAAAATTAGAATTATTCAAGTTTTCACTTCTACCGGCACTCCCGTGCAACCCGGTATTTTTTTTCATAATGTAGATATTAAAGAAAGCTACATGACTGGAAATTTTTGCTTAAATCCGTCCAGTAGTTTTACTCACGTTAGTTCGGGCTTCCTGTTTAGTTTTGAAAACAAACTTATCTAACGCTAAAAGACGGAGTATATTCCATCTCCATCCACCGTCCCCATTTCACGGTGTTAGAGAATAAATTACTTTGATTAAGCCCCTTTACCCCCTTATTTCACCCCTTAAGGGAGCAAATAGATCTACATGTTATAAAAGAAACCTGTTGTCCTGCTTTCATGTTTCTAGCCACAGTTCAATATTAAAAATCACACATTACTTATGTGATCTTTCAACCCCTATCTTAACCCCTTCAAGGGATGAATTAGGAAAAAATCCCTTATAAATGTTTTTGACTGTACATTAGGAGGCCGAAGTTTTAAACGTCTAACTCTAAAAACGACATGTTTCCCATACAGACTTTCGACTCTTTTTTAACCCCCCTAGGGGATGATTTTTTATAGCAAAGATAAATCATTTGTTTTGCTTTTTATTAAGAAACCTTCATACAAAGATTCAAGTCTATAACTATCCAAATGAACGATTTCCATACAACGGTTCTACCCCTATTACCCCCTTAAGGGTTGAATTTCGAAAAATCCTTTCTTAGCACACGTCCACGTACTGTAAAGAATATATGTTCCAAATTCCATGCTTATATCGTTAGCGATTTAGGCAGTGCGCTGTCTGTCAATAGATTAGTAACGCAAGAGTTTTATATATATAGATTAATTTACAACAAAAAAATATGAGAAAAAAGTGTCTATATTTAAGTAAAAACGCTCAAGCTATCTCACTCGTTGATAAATGTTATAGTCTTCTGATACTTTTCAACTTAGTCAGGTTATTTAACCTCCATCCTCTTCGGAGATTCGCTGGGAGAGAGAGAGAGATTCGGAGATTCCATCTATGAAATTGTGTAAGTATAATACGTATAGAGTGCATAAGAGCATGGTTGGATGTACTCACCGTGCATGCCGTAGGGCTGGAAAGCGCGGCGCTCCGTGAGCACGGACAGCCGCACGCTGCGCCGGAGGACGAGCGCGCGCCGCGTGCCGTCCCCGCCCGGCCATTGCCCTGTTACAATATTGGAAAATAGTACATTACTACAGAGGCCGGGAAGTAAAGGGTTGCCGGCCGAGTACATATAGACGGCCGAGCGTAACGAGGCCGGATAATTATGAGACTCCCCTTTTCACGCCGAGGTATGTATAGTGCTTTTCTCAAACGTGCCCCCGGCCGGAGGATTTAGATACAACTTACTATCCAATTTTAATCGAGACGACCAACCGAATCTCCTCCCAAAATTTGAACGGTGAATACTATTTCACCCTATATATATACTAGTACAGTACCTCTGCCGCCCGTCCCCGGCCTCAGCGAGAACTCGGCCACGAGCATGGGGTACCGGCGCTCCACGACCTCCACGTCGGTGATGCGCGTGTTGGTCATGTGCGTGTGCACGCCGCCCACGCCCGCCCAGCCCGGGCCCTGCCGGGAAACACCGCTAGTATCATATCCTTGGATCATGCACCTCCTGGGGGGACAGCTGTTACTTGGGGGACAACTGTTACTTGGGGGGCAACTGTTACTGGGAGGGCAACTGTTACTTGGGGGGCAACTGTTGTTTGGGAGGCAACTGTTACTTGGGGGACAACTGTTACTTGGGGGACAACTTTTACTTGGGGGACAACTGTTACTTGGGGGGGCAACTGTTACTAGAGTAAAGTGAATGAGAGAGAACAAAGCAAACAAATGAAGTGTGCAAACAAATGTAAGATGACTCACAGCTCCACTACCGCCGGCAACGGTTTCATAGTAGCCCCAACTGTCCTCGCCCAGCGTCAGGTTGTTCATGCAACCCTGGGACGCGGCGCACACCTGCAACACACATAGTCCAGTCAATAAACTGACAACTTGTATGAAAAAAAATATAATTATGGAAATAATTTATAACAGCAGATTCTTTCTATATAAATGATATATTATCGATTAAATAGTTACCTAGAGACGAAATTCAAGAATATTTCAACAATTAATAAAAATATAATTAACTAACTACTGAAAAGTCAAAATAAATATTAATAAAAGTTTTTAGCTTTATTATGGTTCATTTACATTTGCTCTACAATATTCAAGATAAATCATACAAAAAAAGACAACGCATGCTTTATTTAAATCTATATAATTACTTCCGGGTGGAAAGTTAGTAGGGTTCTTGAATAAAAAGGATTTTTAAATTACAAAAAACAAAGATTTAGTATACTAGTATGTACTAGTATACTCGTATATATAGGGTGAAATAGTATTCACCGTTCAAATTCTTCTTAATAGTCCAAATTATTTATCACCTCCGTAAGTTCCCATATCGTTATCCCGAACGTCCTGTATTTATTTTTATTTAAGCTTTCACGATTCTCAACCGGGATGATGGTTTTAAGATTTCATCTTCGTGGAATCCAATCATAAGCAAATGACAGCGTCAAAAAACATCGTCCGTTATGAGCGTTTTGTGTCGGCCGGGTGACAACCCTAGTGTACAAGTGCGGTTAGTTCGAATAACCCGCCCGATACCCGCTCAAGCTAGTTGTCCCGTGACCATCCAAACGTCGGGAGAACTCACAGGTAAATAAATAAGTTAATTCAACGCAATCAAGTCCCGTTAGGAAAAACAACATGCTAGTTGTGAAGCATTACCTGGAATGCCTTAAGGACGACGTCGACGATGCGCTGCGAGGTGAGCACGTTGCCGCCCACCACGGCCGCGGCCTCCGACGGGTCCAGGATGGACCCCGGCGGGATCACCACCTTCACTGGGTTCAGGCAGCCCTGTATAACATGCTAGTTGTGAAGCATTACCTGGAATGCCTTAAGGACGACGTCGACGATGCGCTGCGAGGTGAGCACGTTGCCGCCCACCACGGCCGCGGCCTCCGACGGGTCCAGGATGGACCCCGGCGGGATCACCACCTTCACTGGGTTCAGGCAGCCCTGTATAACATGCTAGTTGTGAAGCATTACCTGGAATGCCTTAAGGACGACGTCGACGATGCGCTGCGAGGTGAGCACGTTGCCGCCCACCACGGCCGCGGCCTCCGACGGGTCCAGGATGGACCCCGGCGGGATCACCACCTTCACTGGGTTCAGGCAGCCCTGTATAACATGCTAGTTGTGAAGCATTACCTGGAATGCCTTAAGGACGACGTCGACGATGCGCTGCGAGGTGAGCACGTTGCCGCCCACCACGGCCGCGGCCTCCGACGGGTCCAGGATGGACCCCGGCGGGATCACCACCTTCACTGGGTTCAGGCAGCCCTGTATAACATGCTAGTTGTGAAGCATTACCTGGAATGCCTTAAGGACGACGTCGACGATGCGCTGCGAGGTGAGCACGTTGCCGCCCACCACGGCCGCGGCCTCCGACGGGTCCAGGATGGACCCCGGCGGGATCACCACCTTCACTGGGTTCAGGCAGCCCTGTATAACATGCTAGTTGTGAAGCATTACCTGGAATGCCTTAAGGACGACGTCGACGATGCGCTGCGAGGTGAGCACGTTGCCGCCCACCACGGCCGCGGCCTCCGACGGGTCCAGGATGGACCCCGGCGGGATCACCACCTTCACTGGGTTCAGGCAGCCCTGTATAACATGCTAGTTGTGAAGCATTACCTGGAATGCCTTAAGGACGACGTCGACGATGCGCTGCGAGGTGAGCACGTTGCCGCCCACCACGGCCGCGGCCTCCGACGGGTCCAGGATGGACCCCGGCGGGATCACCACCTTCACTGGGTTCAGGCAGCCCTGTATAACATGCTAGTTGTGAAGCATTACCTGGAATGCCTTAAGGACGACGTCGACGATGCGCTGCGAGGTGAGCACGTTGCCGCCCACCACGGCCGCGGCCTCCGACGGGTCCAGGATGGACCCCGGCGGGATCACCACCTTCACTGGGTTCAGGCAGCCCTGTATAACATGCTAGTTGTGAAGCATTACCTGGAATGCCTTAAGGACGACGTCGACGATGCGCTGCGAGGTGAGCACGTTGCCGCCCACCACGGCCGCGGCCTCCGACGGGTCCAGGATGGACCCCGGCGGGATCACCACCTTCACTGGGTTCAGGCAGCCCTGTATAACATGCTAGTTGTGAAGCATTACCTGGAATGCCTTAAGGACGACGTCGACGATGCGCTGCGAGGTGAGCACGTTGCCGCCCACCACGGCCGCGGCCTCCGACGGGTCCAGGATGGACCCCGGCGGGATCACCACCTTCACTGGGTTCAGGCAGCCCTGTATAACATGCTAGTTGTGAAGCATTACCTGGAATGCCTTAAGGACGACGTCGACGATGCGCTGCGAGGTGAGCACGTTGCCGCCCACCACGGCCGCGGCCTCCGACGGGTCCAGGATGGACCCCGGCGGGATCACCACCTTCACTGGGTTCAGGCAGCCCTGTATAACATGCTAGTTGTGAAGCATTACCTGGAATGCCTTAAGGACGACGTCGACGATGCGCTGCGAGGTGAGCACGTTGCCGCCCACCACGGCCGCGGCCTCCGACGGGTCCAGGATGGACCCCGGCGGGATCACCACCTTCACTGGGTTCAGGCAGCCCTGTATAACATGCTAGTTGTGAAGCATTACCTGGAATGCCTTAAGGACGACGTCGACGATGCGCTGCGAGGTGAGCACGTTGCCGCCCACCACGGCCGCGGCCTCCGACGGGTCCAGGATGGACCCCGGCGGGATCACCACCTTCACTGGGTTCAGGCAGCCCTGTATAACATGCTAGTTTTAGGGTGGGTAGCACCAAACCTGTAAATGTTCCTTAAAATCTGATTGTATGGAAAGTTTGATAAGTTTCTATGGAATGACAGCTGACGGCGCTATATTTAACGTTGATTGGTCTGTGATCGTAAGTTGGTGCAACCCGCCTTCAATGTTAGAGTGGAGCGCTGAGACTTGTGACTCGTTTCAGGGAGCAAAAAGCACCAAAAAAAATATTCATAATATTGAATTTTCTCGAAAAAGTATTAACTATATAGTCAACAATGGAGAAGAAAGTAACACAAGAGAATAAATATAAAATTCTTCTTCTTTTCCGCTAAACGCACCTCCATATGACACGAATGTCATTTAATCGAATTTAAACTGTCGTGAGACATGTTGAAATAATGCGTACGTATTACGCGCGCACACGCAAACACACACACAGACACGCACACACGCACGCACTCAAATTCCTGCACACGCCTGCTCGCATCTGAACTCTGTTTCACATAAGTTCCTTAAAATAAAAATAAAAGTTAATGTATAATTATTTAATTAATAAGTTTATCCAAACCTTAATAACAATTAAAATGTACTATTTTTGGAAGATCGCGATCTCCTGATACAGGTATCTCTATACCTACTAGGAGTCCTCAACCTTACTGTAAACTGAACCCTATTTGTTAAATGAAAATAAACATTTGTATTGTATTGTACCTATAAGAAACTAGCGACCCCCCTCCCCCCCCCCCCCCCCCCCCCCCCCGGCTTCGCACGGGTATTATATTATACATATAAACCTTCCTCTTGAATCACCCTATCTATTTAAAAAAACCGCATCAAAATCCGTTGCGTAGTTTTTAAGGATCTAAGCATACCTTGGCACAGACAGCGGGAAGCGACTTTGTTTTATACTATGTAGTGATAGTGATAGTGATGAAACTAACCTGATTGAGAGGCACATCATGGCCGACCATGCAGCGGAGGCAGTAGATGAGCGCGGACAAGGTGATGGCTCGCGGCGAGTTCAGGTTGCCCCACACCTCCACGCCAGTGCCGCTGCAAGACACATCAATTGTCTGTCAGGATCATCATCATCATATCAGCCAAAAGACGCCCACTGCTGGACATGGGCCTCCCCCAAAGAGTGCCAAAGTGACCGGTTGTGCACCACCCGCGTCCAGCGGACTCCCGCAACCTTTACCAGGTCATCAGTCCACCTTCTCCCCCACAACCACGCCGCGCCTTCCGGTACGTGGTCGCGAGATACCCTTCAGGTTAATCTAACCATGTTTCTTTTCTTAGAAGTAATTATTTTTTACAAACAGTGACAAAATTCAAAAACTCAATATATTTATTCAGCAAATAGGCCAGGAGGGCACTTTTACAAGTCAAAATGTCTATCTATAGACTCTAAATAGTATGAGTCCATTATCCTACTAATATTATAAATGCGAAAGTTTAGATGTTTGTTACTCAATCACGCTTAAACCGCTTAACCGATTTGGATGAAATTTTGCACGAAAATAGTTTATAGCCTGGATTAAAATATAGGATAGTTTTTATCCCGGGTCCACGCAGACGAAGTCGCGGGCGGAAGCTAGTTCATAATATAATTAACTACATCAGAGTTTACATGTCGGATACAATAAGAGAGAGAAAATGTAATCTTATTTCTTAGAGATGTATAAGGTCTCCAAGTAATTATATTTCAATCTCATAGGTACCCACAGAGATGTATGAGGTATCTATGTGTCAAAAACGACGTCTACGAATGAAATATAAATTTCAGTTAGAGAAGTATGTTGCTCCGAGTAGGACTCGAACCTGCGACATTCAGGCCTACGCGGCCTATCGGTCTAGCCAACTGGGCTATCGGAAAAATGGCTCGGTCGACAAATCTTTCAACCAGCTCCTTCTTACATCGGCTTAGAGAGGCGTGTGTAGCAACATCTTACCAAAAGATTTGTCGCCATCAGATTAGCTCGGCGCTAGCAATGATGTAATATAACAAGTTAGATAGGTTATGAGCGCTCCAAATTAGCATACTAAAACTGAGTCAATTGCCCCAACTTCGTGTCGTCAATGGAAACGTATGCAGATTTGGTGGCCATTTTTAAACACGGAATTTCGTATAGACAACGTGTCTACCTCTTTTTAGGGTTCCGTACCCAAAGGGTAAAATGGGACCCTACTAATACTCCGCTGTCCGTCCGTCTGTCTGTCACCAGGCTGTATCTCATGAACCGTGATAGTTAGTCAGATGAAATTTTCACAGATGATGTATTTCTGTTGCCGCTATAACAACAAATACTAAAAAAACAGAATCACAAATGTTATAGAGTGCACATGCATTGAATTGACTGATCATGGTATTATCTTACTCTGTATTTATAGAATCCCTAATAACTGTTCACGGGCAATCAATCTATTTCTTAATAAACTAGATACTATATTAAATAAAATTTGTTATACCAGGAAAAAGATAATACTATGTGGCGATTTCAACATTGATACCCTCAAAAGAAATACGCAATGTAAGGATTTTGAAAATCTCTTACATGGCTATAACTTGAAATTAGGTATATCTCAGCCAACCCGATTGTGTAGTGGAACATGTATCGATAATATTATCCACAATATCAGAGGAAGCAAGACAGAAGTATTGGAACTTGCTCTCTCGGACCACACAGCACAATTACTTAAATGTCCGGTAAAGAAAACTTGTTCTCTCACACATTGGTATATAAAAAAAGTAGATATGTGTGAAGAAAATATTGAGAAATTTATAAATTGTCTGAACAATCTCACTTTTAATGATGTCTTTACTACAAATGACCCAAATGCAGCGTTTAATAGTTTTATTGAATTATTTACATTATTCTACAGCCTGTGTTTCCCAACTAAGAAAGTAAAAATTACCAACACCTGTAAGCCTAAATGGATCACTAAAGGGATCAGACTCTGCTGTAGACGAAAAAGAGAAATGTTGTGGAAATATAGACTGTCATCAGCTCCTGAGAGTAAGGTGTTATTTAAATGTTATTCCAAGAGACTTGCAAAAATAATTAATTTGACACAAAAGGCACAGAATGACCATTATATAAAAACATCCAATAATAAGACAAAAGCAACTTGGAAAGTTATTAATAATTCCAAGGCTAAGCACCCTGTAGAAAACATTGAAAAAGTCACATTGAATGGTAATGTTATAACACACCCAAAACGTATTGCTGAAGCTTTTAATAATTATTTCATTGACCAAATATATCGATTGAATCAGTCTAGTGACAACAATAATTACAACAAAATGAATACAATGACATCTCATAGCAATTCAATGTTTATGCAGCCCACCACTCCGGATGACATAAAATTAATAATACGGTGCCTAAAAAATACGAATAGTGTCGGTTTTGATGGTATACACACTAAAATAATAAAAAGAGCATGTCATGTTATCTCTCCTATACTCAGCTATATTATTAACTTATGTATAGAACATGGCACATTTCCTGAATATCTTAAGATTTCTGTTATAAGACCCCTTCACAAAAAAGATGACAAAAATAACATTGCTAATTATAGGCCCATTGCGTTGTTATCTATATATTCTAAAATAATTGAAAAAGTCTTATACAATAGTTTATACACATACTTCGAAAGTCAAAAATTATTTTCCAAGGAACAAAAAGGATTTCGTAAGGAAAAAACAATAAATATGGCAATATTTGACTTGCTGCAGAGTGTAATAACAAATATGGATAAAAAAGTCCCTGTGTGTGCTTTATACATGGACATGTCTAAAGCATTTGACTTTGTGGATCATAATAGTCTTGTAAACAAATTGTATGCTTATGGAGTACGTGGCAACATCTATAGTCTAATAAAATCCTACTTAAGTAATCGACAACAAATGACACAAATAAAAAGATTGTCCTTAGAAACAAAAACAGAACTAATCTACACCTCTGACCGCAGAGACGTTCTCTACGGAGTGCCTCAGGGAAGTGTATTAGGGCCTCTATTGTTTTTGATTTACATAAACGATTTACCAAGAGCTATCGAACACCCTATGGTTCTTTTCGCGGACGATAGTACAGTGGTATTCGCAGCCAAAAATTTAGAAACATATGAAGCAGACATAAATAAAACATTAGATGTAATTATACAATGGTTGACAATTAATAATTTGAAAATTAATCTGGATAAGACAAATATAATGACATTTAGACAAAAATTGCAGCCAACTAGTTTAAATATAGCTTATAAAGGACATAAAATAAATGAAACTAATGTAAGTCGTTTTTTAGGGCTAAGCATAGACAATAAGTTGACGTGGAAAAACCAAATTGACAGTATATGTAAAAAACTTAGTACATTTTCATATGCCTTATACAATTTAAAAAAAGTGTCCAATCAGGCATCTGTACTAACGGCGTACCACGCATATGTTACTTCCACCTTAAGATATGGTATAATTTTTTGGGGTAATTCTACAAATCGGGAAAATGCATTTAAAGCCCAAAAAAAATGTATGCGGTCAATCTGTGGAATCAAACAGCGTGACTCATGCAAACCACATTTTATTCGGTTAAAAATACTTACTGTACCTTGTCTGTACATATATGAAATAGTAAATTTTGTGATCCAAAATCGAAACCAATTTGGTAAATTTAAAAGTGTTCGCCTACAAAATAAAATAAGAGCAATTTCAAGTAATACAGCATTATTACAAAAAAGCATACTTGGAATGGCCCACAAGATTTTTAATAAACTACCACAGACTATTGTTGGAAAAGTTGAAAATGCTGTTGATATGAAACTATTAAAAGAATTTCTATTAGGGAAAGCTTATTATACGATAAATGAATTTTTAACTGACATATGCACTTAATTAAGAATTACTACATACTATTATACTTTTATATTTTTTTTAATAATTTTGACTACATAATATTACTATTTCTGTAACTGACTGCGAACTTAATTATATATATTTTCAAAAATTTTGAGGACCTACCGAATGTTAATTATTTGTAAAGCATGCTGCATGTAGTCAAGCATGATACAAAAAAAAAAAAAAACAATATTTGTATGCCGAAAGGTACCACATAGTGATACTCATAAAAATGTAATACCTAATCTACCTATGTTGGACAAATAAATCTTTGAATCTTTGAATCTTTGAATCTTCAGAGAAAATTAATATTTAAGGGGCTCCCATACAACAAACGTGGTTTTTTTTGCCGTTTTTATAGATAGTGGTACGGAGCCCTTCGTGTGCGAGTCCGACTCGCACTTGGCCGGTTTTTATATTACATCACAGGGCGGTGCCATAATATTCCGATACCACCGAACTTACACTAAAATATAAAAATAAAAATATTTGCGGACAATCTTACACAAATCGACCTAGTCCCAAACTAAGCAAAGCTCTACTATGGGTACTAGACGACGATAAACATACTTATATAAATACTTAAATACATAAAAAACATCCATGACTCGGGAACAAATAATCGTGCTCATCACACAAATAAATGCCCTTACCGAGATTTGAACCCAGGACCTCTTGCTTCGTAGGCAGGGTCACTACCAACTAGGGTAAAGCGGTCGTCAAACTGCCGCCATCTTGACGATGTCAGACCATCTCGTTGGTCTACCCTGGGCTCACCTACCAATGCATTTGCTTCTCCAGATCATATTTGGTGCACACACGTATAAATACATACATTGCAAGTTAAACATAACTACAACTTAGAAAAGTTGAAGAACCACCGACATTTTCATTTCAAAGTCCAACATCTCAAAAACGGCCAAACGGATTTTCGTGAAACATGGCTAAGAACACTCGGGATAAAATTATCTATGACACAAAAAAAACCGCATTCAAATCGGTCCATCCGTTTCGGAGCTACGACACCACAGACAGATACACAGTTACACCTCTCTTTGCGTCGGGGGTTAAAAAGCTTGTTAAGCCGCGTACCGATAGCCCGTAGCTTGCTACGCGTAGTCGGTTACGCGTGTGTTTACGCGCACATTGGATACCTGGACGGACCGCCACGATCCACTGCCGGCGGCTCGTGCGCGAGCCAGTTCGCGCGGCACGCGTTCCCCTAGAGTGTACGCGTAGCTGCAAGTACGGACATGGTGTTCCAGGACACGCGTAACCGACTACGCGTGCCAATGTACGCGCAATCCGTACGCAGCTTAAGAGGCTCCCATACGCCAATGACCTTCGATCTGAATCCCTTAGTTTTCTAATGTTTTTTGTAGCTTATTATATTAACAACAACGGCTTTAAGCAATATAGTATCTCATATTTACTTCAAACTTCATTGTTTTCGAGATATTTGGCATCAAAGTTGAACAATTTTAGGCCAAAAAACTGGTTTTCTGGCCATAACTTTTGTGTTAATTGGTTTAAAATTAAAACCCTCTGCCAGTTTTTAGAGACGTCATAGACGAACCCAAATTTGTAGATTTCGTATATGTTAGATCTTTCACGTCAATAGAGATGCGAAATAAGTGTTTTTTTAGACAATGTTTAAAAAAATCATACAAAATTAAGTATTAATTTGTTTCAAAATCCGGTCTGTCAAAATGGAGATAAAAGATTGAAGAACCGATAGCCGTTTGATTTATGATTCTATCTGTAGTGCAAAAGTAGTAGATACGATTCAAAACTTGTCAAAAATCGATGAAAACCTCGGGTAGCCCCTTAAAAGACTCACGTGAAATCGCAGAGCGCCGTGCCCGTGTCCCTGTCGAGAGTGACTTTAAGAGCTATGGGCGTGCCGTTGTCCAGGTATTCCACTGCTTGGAGCACCGTTGATCCGGTACTGGCGTATGTCCTGCTGGCTATCTCCTGCAATGTTACACGGAGATGACAAAAATGATAAAAAACCCCAACACTACAATCATAGCGAACCATCTAGACAGACAAGACTTTCGTTAATTGACAATTTAGAAAAGTAGAAAAGCCCCCGACATTTTAATTTCAATATCGCTTTTGTTGAAACGCAGCTAATAACCATCGCGATTACACCAGCTTTCGGACAAAAAAGCCGTATTAAAATCGGTCCAATTTTTAGGAGCTACAAATTTATAACACATCTCATTTTGCGCGGAGGTTAAAATACGCACTTAAATCGGTTCAGCCGTTTAGAAGGTACGATGACACAGATAAACATGTTAAACTTATAAGTTACTAGCTGATGCCCGCGGCTTCGCCCGCGTGGTTATAGGAAAATGTAACATATTGAATTTTCCCGTGGGAATTAGATGTTTTCCCGCTGGAAAAAGTAGCCTATGTCACTCTCCAGCTTCTAAACTATCTCCATACCAAAAATCAGATCAATACGACGCTCCGTTGCGAGGTGAAAGAAGGACAAACATACAAACACACACACTTTCGCATTTATAATATTAGTAAGGATAGCACCCCTCGTTTGCGCTGGGGGTTGAGAAAATGGGTAATTTCACGCAAATGGAAAGCCAATTTATGAAATTGTGTTACATGAGTTTCTTAAATCACGCCGTTAGCCTGCGAATGTCAAAAAACGTTTTGTATGGTCGTCGAACCACCTTAACTCTTAGCTACCGTCGACGAAGTCCCGCAGAGCGGGGCTCCTATCAAGCACTTAACATTTTGACCCGCGTAGCGAGTCCCTTCTCTCGCCAGAGGATACCCAATATGATAATAATATACCCAATATAACTGCTGTATCACTTGTTTCGTAGACTTACGCCAGATAATAAATCGATCTAAGTTATATAGGCTTCCTATCATCGTGAATATGTCTAGAAGATGTTGAGGATAAACACGTTATCTAAGCCTCAAAAACCTTAACGTAATTTTTATTGCAGCAGTCAATTTTCTACCTAATATGCCAGTTATTAAGATCTAAGTTACCTTGAGCATGTCCCGGACCGCCAGCTCCGCGTTCTTCTGTATGTGCGCCATATAGGCCTGCACCACATCCAGGCCGTAGTGGCCTATCAGCTCTCCTACCAGCTGGATACCCTGGACACCCAATATTCATTGGTACAGTTAGCAGCCGAAAAATATCTTCAAACGACTGTGACCACTGTAATGCCTCCACTACACGACACGTCTGCAGATGCGTCCGCGGACGCTGACAGATGCATCCGCAGATGGATCACCTCGAGCCGTCCACACGTCTGTAGGTCGACCAGACTATGTTCATTCTTGACGGAGCAACGTAACGTTTAAATATGGATATTGAGACTGTAGCTGCCCCATCTATTTATTTAATTAAGTAATACTCTTAACTACCACTTGAATGTGCATCGCAATAGAGTTATTAAAAAGAAGTGGAAAAGAAGAAGGTGTTGGATTCTATACATAGAAACAGAACAAAGTAAGCGGATTTTTTTTTAAGTCTTTCAAATCAAATTTACGTAGCTCAAGAAACTTAGTTTCCTCGGTGCTCATATTGTTAGCCATTGCGCGTGCACGCGTGCACTCTCAATCGCAACTCCGAACAAACTGATGCGTCGACAGACGTGTGGACAGACACCGGGCGTTCGCGCCAAAACCCTTTGATCCGTGTCACTAAAACCGTCAACAATCGGATTCAAGTTGGACGCAACTGCGGACGTTAAATACCTACAACAGACGTGCAAATTAATTAATTAATTACTAGACGTGTAGTGGAGGCTTTAGAAGTTTTGAAGAGCATTTTAGCTACTTTGTAGCTACGTTTTCCATCGCATAGACTTGGCAAACGTGCACTTCAGGGGCCGTAGACAAGGTTACAATCGACAAGCGTTAACGCCAATAGAAACTAATAAAATGTATGGGAATGACAGATGCCGACGAAACACTTTTCGTTAACATCTGTCATTCCCATACATTTTTTTAGTTTCTATTGGCGTTAGCGCTTGTCGATTGTAACCTTGTCTAAGCCCCCTGGTCAGAAACAGGTTAAAGTCAAGGATATATGCAATCTCGTTATTACGGCCCTGACAAACCAATCTTACTGAAGCCAGTTTGTGATTTCGATTCGGACATTAGTAAGGATCCGCTTGTCCAATTTCTGATCCAATCTTTGATCAAGTCTCTTCGTCGTAGTTGTTCCTCATATATTTGACCAAATCATCCAATATCTTTAATCAAATGCACATTGGACAAAGATCTTGGACAGGTGGTATTCCCACCCTAAAGCGGTCAGAAATCGGTCAACGGAATTTCGATTGAAGTGGGGATTGTGATTAGCCATTTCTTGTCCTGCCCTTGTCTCCCCGGTGGCAAGAAAGTTGTAAATTAAAGGTTACCCGTTGGTTGGCAGCAACCTGCGCCTTCAGGTCGGACAGGTTGTCGGCCAGGTTCCTGGTTCCAGAGCAACCTTCTTCCTTGCTGGGCTTCATCAGCTCTGAAACATTCATATTTAACTACGCGTGTTCAAATAGTTGGGACATCTTTAGAATCATCAGTTACAAAGAAAGGTTGTCTTATTGGTTTAAACAGACGTGTTTGTTTATTGAGAGACCATCCGCGTCAATCAACCTGAGGCTCTAGTATAAGTTGTACCGAAACAAAACGTTACGACCGCGTTAGCGTTTAGCTGTCAAATCCCATACAAATTCAGGGTAAAACGCAAACGCGATCGTAAAGTTTTGTTTCGGTAAAACTTATACTAGAGCATCTGATGAGTTAGTTTTTGAGTAGTGATATTTTTATTTATTTTCAGTGACGTCTTAAATCGGTATAAATGATATCCATAATAATATAATAAATGCGAAAGTGTCTGCGAAGTCTGTCTGTTTGTTACCTCTTCAAGCTTAAACCGCTGAACCGATTTAGATAAAATTTCATATGGAGATTGTTTGAGTCCCCGGGAAATCATCCATTAAGGGGTGAAATGGGTGTAAAGGTTTGTATGGAGCTACGATATAAACGAGTTCCATGCGGACGGAGTCGCGGGAATGATTGTCCGTATCTGTAATAATGGGTCCGTACAACGTACCAAGATATAGTGGATCTTTGTCTCTTTTTAACCCATGCATAAAGAGAGGAATCGATCTGACGCTCGTTTAATGATAAATAGAGTTATCTGTAGTTTACACGAGTCTATAGTAGATAGATCGGGCGCCCGTTCCACCGCGCTACCAGGGCCTCATAAGTATCAAGAAACTAACCTTCAGTGAGCTCCTTCTCATTGAACTTTCCTCCATCCACGAGCAGGAAGGACTTAATGGCGGCACCCTTCTGTGCGAGCGAGACGGCATAGACCCCGCCGATGAATAGTAAATAGAGTTATCTGTAGTTTACACGAGTGTATATACTAGTAGATAGATCGGACGTCCGTTCCACCGCGCTACCAGGGCCTCATAAGTATCAGGAAACCAACCTTCAGTGAGCTCCTTCTCGTTGAACTTTCCTCCATCCACGAGCAGGAAGGACTTAAAGGCGGCGCCCTCCTGTGCGAGCGAGACGGAGTGCGGCGGCATGGAGCCCGGCGTGAGCCCGCCGATGTCCGCGTGGTGGCCGCGGGAAGCCACGAAGAATATCGGACGACCACGACCGCTGTGGACGAAGGTTAAATAATAGTAGATTACTGCAGGGGCCGTGAAGTAAGGGATTGCTGGACGAGATTGGGGTAGAAGGCCGGATACAACGAGTCCAGCAATCCCTGTTCCGGCCGAGGATTGTATAGTAGGTACTTTTCTCAAACGATGTGAGGAAATATTAAAATTAAAATAAATACTAGGTAATCAATTAAATAATAGGTAATTTGCGCCTTTTTTATTTTTTAAACATGCCATTTGAACAAGCTGTTCGAGCACCATGTTTAACCGCACATAAAGTATAGTACCATAGATTATATTTATTTTTTTATGAAGCAAGTATGCTTACAGTGTCTAGTGGTGGTTGGCAGTATGTAATTTTTCCTTTGTCAGTTTAATATTAGTAAGCAAATTTAAAAAGTTAGAGTAGCGGACAATAATGGTTTTACTTAGGGTTTTCATACATTACTTCTTGGCGTAAGGCCAAAAAGTAATGTAGGGAGCCATAAACAAGAAACTTCACGTCTTCATTTCGTGATATTAACGCGTACATTTCCGAGCATGTTTGAGAAAAACATTTTTAGTTTTAAGAATACAAATACATACATGGTTTTAGGATATTATGTAAAAGTCCTCGTATTAAGCATTTTAATTTAAATAGTTGTTCAATTGTTCCAGTAAACATTTGGTCTTAGTGAGAACCCTATAGAGAGGTATGGGTAAAGTACTTAAGTAAAGCTTCTCTTCTATGTAGCGATAACCTGTTGCCTTCGTATTGAAACGATTGTTATTTTACACTCGAGGATCGTGACGTCACGGGGTCCAAGCGTTTTCTCTCTCTAACAAGCAAAATTAAAACGGTTGTACAGTAGTACCACAAATATAAGTTACATCGGCAATCTTCGTCCACGCGGACGAGTGCTGACAAACTATGTGCCGAATGAAATCGAACGTATGCCCATTTCAATAAAGACCTTGTTGCACTATACGTAAGGTACAATATGCAATGACAGGTACTGTGGTGTTGTCCCACTCATGGCGGCAGACAAGATGGCGGGCGCCGGAGCTGCCGGCGTCGCGCGCAAAATTTTGGCCAATGGGCGTTGAAGATTTTACCCGCGCAAACGCGCTGGGGCCTTATGATTGATTAAAATGTTTTCAAAAAATGCTTTCTGCGCAGGTACATCGTTGTAACTTATATTTGTGATACTACTGTAGCTTCGTATTTTTATGAGATATCTGAATGGGATTTTCGTCATTAAGCATATTTTTTTGTCTTCTTTCTTTTGGAGTAATAATCCTATTGTTGAAGTAGGGGCCAGATAGCACTAACACGTACTTGTGGAAGACTGGTGTGATAACAGTGAGATCCGGCAGGTGCGAGCCTCCTGCCTTCGGGTGGTTGGCCAGGAGTACGTCTCCCGGCTTCAGGGAGTCACCGCGGACTTTCATCTGAGGGAATCATATCAGTTGAAATGTAGCAGGGACTACCAGTTCTTCTGATCCCATATCTATTGGGGGTCAGCCAACCTAATCCTGATTCTACAGAGTGATCGTTTCTTGGTCGTTTGGGCTACTTTCTTTGGAGGTATCATTGACTGATTTACTGTCATTTCGTACAATTGGAAAATCGTTAACAAGAAATTACCGTTTTGAAATTGGACCAAAGTAATACCACCAAAAGTGAATTTGGTTTTGTGTCTATATTTTTTTATAATATGTTTTTTTAATGTTTATAATGAATCCAGTATGAAATAGCATATTCAAATACTTGCAAAGTGAATGTTGCCTAATTTAAATTAATATCAAAATGTTATATGAAAATGGACTATTTTATACAAAATTCATACATGACGTATTTCCGATTGGTCATATTCAGGGAGCGTACATTTCATGCCGATGACAGGCGTATGACGTCAACCTACATACAGGATGGAAAAAGTTTGAAAAGAGCAACGGCATAAAAAACGTTTATTTATCCGTACCCAATAATGGAAAATGCGATTAATCAATGATTAATCACTGTTATCTAATCAACCTCTTCCGTTTAAGTAGATCTAATATATTGACACTTGAGACGGACATTGAAAGAACTTTATCTGACATTGTCACATCAAAGTTTACTCTTTGTCACAAATAGGAGACATGCGGAAACAACATTTCAGTTAAATTTAATAAGATCAGGAAATTAATGCTTTGCTAGTGGCCTAGGTCGCCATGGAGGCTATAAAATTATTGTGCCAAATAAATCCATGTTTAGTTATAGATAATAAACAAATTTATTGTTCCTGCTGTCAGCAAAGTTTGCCACCAAAAGCAAGCAACATCAAATTACATTTGCAAACAATAAAACACAAAGAACATGAGGAACATAAAGAAACACAGTTTGATTTTAACATGGACTTGACCAATTTCATGATAGCATCGATAGACACGTTGTTGTGGCCTATAAGTAATTAAAAATAAAATAAAATACTAGTTACTAAATACGTTTACGGTTATTAAGTCGTGTCACTTCGTTTTTTTGAATCATTCTGTGTGTTTATATGAATACGTCATTATGACGAAACCGGCATGAAATGTACGCTCCCTGGTCATATTCATTTCATTTCGAGTTGTGTTGAATGACAGTAAATCCATTGACTGTGCTCTATGCTATCTTCAAAGTATTTCTTTAATAAGGTAAGCAAAAGTAGCTACGCGTAATCAAAATGACCAACACTCGATTCTAATATTCAGATAACTACAACTTAGAAAAGTAGAAAACCCCCGACATTTTCATTTGAAAGTCCAATATCTCAAAAACAGCAGAACAGATTTTCATGAAACATAGCTAAGAACACTCGGGATAAAATTATCTATGACACAAAAAAAAAACGTATTCAAATCGGTCCATCCGTTTGGGAGCTACGATACCACAGACAGATACACAGATACACAGGCACGTTAATATTATTAAATTATTATGGACTGTGGAAATCATTTTGAGCTAAATAGTTCTGCTGCTGATAACTACTATACCAGTTAAATTGTCACAAAATTAATGTTATTGTGGTGGATACAGTCCCCAAAACTTCCAAAAAACGTAGATACATAAATAAACGCCTTTGGCCTTAAAAGGGTCAGGCAGAGCACATGAAACTAATGTTCCAGTGCCACTTTTGTGGGTATAAAAGATCGAGAAAATGTGATATCAAATCAAATCAAAACATTTATTCGTGACAAACACAACACAGATAATAAAAGAAATAAAATAAAAAGCACATTTTGCTTTGGCACGAAATGGTCCCAGCTCAGCATGTTGCTAGCTTTGCAGCCAGCGCTGGTCTTCCGCTGGGTCCATTCGGTGATATCGCAGTGATAGGTTGCTAGCCCACTGCCCACAACACACTTCAACCCTGTTCGGGGAGAAAGGAAGAAAGAGGGGCGGTGCTATTCTAACCCGACACCACACGGGGTCAGTTAAAATGCCATTAAAATTCGTTCTCTGTCACGTTAGCATTTTTGTTTGTGAGAAAGGACAACATATATTTTAGCTCAACAGAGGCCCGTTAAGTTTCAAAGTGGTTAGTATATTGGTTCAGGCATGCGGCTGCCAAGCGGCGGTCGTGGGTTCGAATCCCGCCTCGCACCAATGAGTTTTTCGGAACTTATGTACGGAATATTTACCGTAAGCTTTTCGGTGAAGGGAAACATGGTGAGGAAACCGGTCTAATCCGAATAAGGTCTAGTTTTCCCTCTGGGTTGGAAGGTCAGATGGCAGCCACTTTCGTAAAACTAGGACCTATGCCAAATCTTGGGATTAGGTGTCAAAGCGGACCCCGGGCTCATTTAGGGCACAACCGGGAGTAACGCTAGGAGGATGATGCGTATCCTTACCTGGTACTGCACTGTTTCCTGCATCGCGCCCAGATGCACGGGTATGTGGGGCGCGTTGGAGACCAGGCCTCCGTCAGGCCCGAACAGCGCGCACGAGAAGTCTAGCCGCTCCTTGATGTTCACGGATATAGACGTCCTTTGGAGTACTCTAGAAATTAGGAAAAAACTTGACCTTTGCTGTCCGAAACTTGCTAGGGAATTCTATTTGCATAGGAATAGGTGAGTTACTGACTTAATGTGGCTTTTCTTGTAACCTGGAGTAGATAGAACTGATCGATTATACTATACCAGTGGGCTGTACAACTAGCGAGGAAGTCACTTTCAATAATATTTGTTTTGAAAAATCACCAAAAACTGCATCAACCAAAAAAATATAATTAAGAGGAAACAAGGGCCGTTTTTTCATGGCATTGGCAGTAGAGCATTTTTTTTCCATAAATCTATGGCTACTATTGACATGTTCCTATGTTTTCCTTTTTTTCATAATTTTAAACCATCAAAAACCTAAGAAAAATGCCAGATTTTCCGCTGTGTTCAAACGTCCTGAAAACAATTTTGACTAGATTATTTAAAAAAGGAAAACATAGGAACACGGCCAAAGCCTTTCTTTGATTTTCAATAAAAAAAAATACTTAATAATAATATCCCTCGCTTAATAATATATTTGTTTTACAGGGCCTCTGCGCTGTTGGCTTCGGCCCCACGCATGCCTCCCAAAAGTCTGGGACCCCATGGTCCTGACATATGGAAAGAACATACAAATAATAATAATAAATACTCTTTATTGCACCACTACAAGAGAGAAAAATCTTACAAAAAATTTGCTTAATAAATAATGGTAACAACAGGCGGCAGGCAGTTTAATAGGTCAAGTTTTCGAGAAGAAATCTGGGGACTGCGAAAGGTTGACTTTATGTACTTCTAATAGATATTTTCGGTCCAAGCTGCAGTTGTCTCTATCGCGCTTTGCGAGGGGAGGCTTGAGGTTGGCGCGACAGCAACACATTTTACAAGTACCTATTTCTCAATTATCTCGCCCTTGGTGTTTCCTCTTAATGCACCTGCACACAAAATTTCACGAGAATCGGTTGAGAAATACGACCAGTAAAGAACAGCAGGAAAGCGAGGGTCTACGCCGAGGCGTTCGTTCTTGTTCGGAATGATCGGTAACCGTCGCCGGCGCAGTGCGTGGGAAGAGGTGAAGTGCGCGGGGAAGAGGGGGCGGCAGCGGCCAGGAGCTAAACGAACGTTCAACGGGCTGCTCGTGCCCGAACATAAAACTGTGTGATCTAACATCTGTGTATCACCCTGTAAGATAGTTAAATCTTCATTATACGTGCATATCTTGGACTACGAGTGTCATTTCTCACCGCATCACGAACCCCAAGATCTACTTCTTCAAAGTACACCCCTAGCAGCGTGTACAGTGAGACATCCCTCACCCATCCTCATAATCCCTCACGGGACAGGCAATGCCTAGTGTGAGGGTCAGCATATAGGGGTGTAGATACAAAATAAAATAATCAATAATGTCATATTTTCTCGAAACAGGATTAAAAATGTAGTCAAATGGAGAAAAAATCAACGCAAAAGGTTAAATAATCACGAAGTTATAAGTGTCCACAATTTTAAGAAGGGGTATATTCTGTTCCTTTTTCGCAAAACGCAACTTCATATGAAACGATGACGCTGGAAGATTGTGACGTCACAGCAGACGGCAACGTGCCGCGCCGGTGGTCGGCGGGGCCATCGACGGGCCGCCCGGCAGCATCCTGTAATGTGACGTCACACACCGTTTGCGTTTTCTCTCTCTAACAAGCAATATTAAAACGGTTGTAGCTTCGTAATTCTTTGAGATATCTGAATGGGATTTTCGTCACTAGGCATATTATTTTGCCTTCTTTCTTTTGGAGTAATCATAATTTTCGAATCTACACAATACAAATACTCTTTATTGCACACCTCACACAAACAAAGCAGTTAAAAAGAGAAACAATACATGTAGGTAGAGGTAGACAACAGGCGGTCTTATCGCTGAAGAGCGATCTCTTCCAGACAACCTTTGGGTATCGGAGAAAGAGATAAAACTAGATTATGTAGTAGGTGGTGCAGAGATTATAATAAGCCAAAAATCAAAATAATTATATTAATACACGTACATAAATAGCTCTATATATAAACATACATACACAATCATACATATATACAAATAACACAAATAAAAATATATAAATATAATACATAAACAGTCAGCCAATAATAATAATAGTAAGACAATCGGGGTTAGGGGAGAGACAAATAATGTTCTTTAAGAAGAGATTTGAAGTTACCGATAGATTTAGCTTGTCTTACACCCCTACCTACACCCCTATTGTAATAGGCTATGTTTTTCAGAAATGAACTACAAAACAAACAAATGATACGATGATGATCTGGACGAACAAATGATATTCAGCCCAAGCTGAAGCCTAGAACTTCGTTTGCTTTCGTTCGATAAAAGCTTGTTACTCGTAAAACATCCTCGAATGCCTGCCAACAAGTCTATATACTCGTAGCGTGCCCTTGCCAGACAAAGAATGAATTCCCTTGGTAACGGCTATCCGCAACCAAAGGAATTCAAGTTGCTTCCGCTGAGCTGCATCATCCGTTTTGTGGATTTTTTTTTTTTTTTTTTTTTTTTCGAAATAAATAAATAAATATTAGGGGACAATCTTACACAAATCGACCTAGTTCCATAGTAAGCTCATTAAGGCTTGTGTTATGGGTACTAGACGACGATATATATAATAGATATAAATACTTAAATACATAGAAAACTTCCATGACTCAGAAACAAATATTCATGCTCATCACACAAATATTTGCCCTTACCGGGATTCGAACCCAGGACCTTCAGCTTCGTAGGCAGCGTCACTACCCACTAGGCTAACCGGTCGTCAAATGATGGTGCGAGCTTGAGAGTAGGATACAGGCACAAAAGATCCCATTAGGTCGAAGTGTATCCGAAAGGGCCCTCATATAGATAGATAAGATAAGATAAGACTCCTAGCATGACAGATATATGCTAGAACCGGTGAGGTAGGGCACAGCGAAATGTCATCCCGCTCGAATGTGGAGCAGCCCAACTGGGGAAGTACCTCCGCCTTGCAGAAGACCACAGCCATAATACCACTACTACTTCCTGTGTACAAGTGTCGTGTTCCTGGAGGTGAGCAAGGTCGCCAGAGCTCCCGAGGATGCGTTGTGTTGAGAGCGAGGGAATTGGTTCCTTCAGTTGTCAACACGGCGAATCCTCAAACATATCAAGGGTCGGTAACGCCCATGTTACTCCTTTGGAGTTGCATGCGTCTATAGGCTGCGGTGTCCGCTTACCATCAGGCGGGCCGTACGCTTGTTTGCCACCGTCGTTGTATTAAAAAAAAAAACCGTCCACACCTGCCCATTTGCTC
This sequence comes from Epinotia ramella, assembly GCA_947578815.1. Lineage (NCBI taxonomy): Eukaryota > Metazoa > Arthropoda > Insecta > Lepidoptera > Tortricidae > Epinotia > Epinotia ramella. The sequence goes on along the minus strand of OX388220.1, from coordinate 18,983,010 downwards.
AGCTATAGACATGAAGCGGTGTGAGAAGATGCTCAGCTGGATGGAGTCGAGGGCGGTGGTGATCTTCTTAGGCTGCCCAGAGCCGATGGTTACCTTGATGTCGCCGAACTTCGTTATTTCCGCGCGACAGTCTGCAACAATGAGTTGATAAGTGATGGAGTAAGAGATTTTCGAGCACCACTTTCTAAATGCCTTCAAACCTAAGGAGACCCTCCTTATGGGTGTTCTACCCGCTTGTATTATTTACTGTTTACGTGTTGTCCGTTTTTAGGGTTCCGTACCCAAAGGGTAAAAACGGGACCCTATTACTAAGACTTCGCTGTCCGTCCGTCTGTCTGTCACCAGGCTGTATCTCGATAACAGTGACAGCTAGACAGTTGAAATTTTCACAGATTTTGTATTTCTGTTGCCGGTTATTAAAGGGGGGCTCCCATACAACAAACGTGTTTTTTTTGCCGTTTTGTCTGTCGCCAGGCTGTATCTCATGAACCGCGATAGCTAGACAGTTGAAATTTTCACAGATGATGTATTTCGGTTGCCGTTATAACAACAAATACTGAAAACAAATAAAATAAATATTTAAGGGGGGCTCCAATACAAGAATGGGTTTTTTTTTTCTTCTGTTTTTATAGATACGGTACGAAACCCTTCGTGCGCGAGTCCGACTCGCACTTGGCCGATTTTTAATCTGTGTGTGACGCCGGGACTTCACCAGTTGGCGCCGACGGAAGACCAAGTAACTCGGCACCATGCTGAGTTGGAACCATTTCACAGCACGTTTAATTTGGTTTGTGTCCTGTGTCCTGATACCCGCCTTCGAAGCACATCTTTACATTACATTAGTTTAACCAGCACTGTATCTTGACTGCAAGTGATACTCACCAGACTCAACCAGCGCTGTGGAGAGGCTGTCCATAATGATAGCAGGTCCGGGCACCTCCTGATCTGGCTGTAATTTCTCCAGGCGGTACACTCCTTCGAAGTACACACCTACATTACATTAGTTTAACCGGAACTATATCTTGACTGCAAGTGACACTCACCAGGCTCAACCAGCGCTGTGGACAGGCTGTCCATGATGATAGCAGGTCCGGGCACCTCCTGATCTGGCTGTAATTTCTCCAGGCGGTACACTCCTTCGAAGTACACACCTACATTACATTAGTTTAACCGGAACTATATCTTGACTGCAAGTGACACTCACCAGGCTCAACCAGCGCTGTGGACAGGCTGTCCATGATGATAGCAGGTCCGGGCACCTGCTGCTCTGGCCGCAGTTTCTCCAGAAGGTACACTCCTGTATCCTGGTACCCGCCTTCGAAATACACCTTCACCATCTGCGAATGACGTCCACTGTCAAATTATCTTGCACAAGGGTGATTATGCACCAACAAGGCTATCACGCGACAGCGCGCGAGCTTTCTCGATTTTTCTCGCACTATCCGTCACTCTCTTGTTAGAACACTTAGAACAAGAGGTATAGTGCGAGAAAAATCGAGAGTATGTCGCGGCCGTCTCATGATAGACGTGCAGAGCTGAGCGAGGTAGCCGCCATCGATTGCTTTTGAATTCGTCGCGCGATCGCTCAAAGATATTCCATATATGACAAATCGCACGATCGATGCCTTTTTAAAACGCGCGGTAATTCGTAGATCCGGTGAAGTTATCGATAATTGAAGTGACACCCTTTTATGAATTTTAACATGAGGCTATTACAGAATGTCACGTTTCTATACAAGATTTCACTAACCTTTTCGGGTACAGGCTTCATCCCCTTTCCGCTAGCCGGCGCAGTCTCTTCTGTCACCTACACAACGGATTAGACTAACATAACATCTTAATAGTGTTAGGGTTAATTATGTAGCATCATTTAATTTAAACTTATACTGGCAATTTCATAAAATATCTCTACTGGCAACGCTGGTAGAATCTGTCATATCTTGGGCCGCCAATTGGGCGACCAATGAGAAGCCAGCATTTCGCGGGTCGTGATTGGCTGTCGATAATGTCGATAGGCCAATCACAAGAAGTTTTAGCGGGAAAACGGATAGCATGTCGGGGAACGGGAAGGGTCGGTTGAGCATTCTCTCTTGAACTGTTGAACGTGATAGTTGGAAAAATAAATACTGTTTGTTCTTTAAAACTTGCTTTTACTTGTCTACGCTGCGTCCCCGGTAAGCGTTGAGTTAACCTATAGGAGTGAGCCGTGACTAGTACTGAGTTTACCCTTCGTATTTTACAATAGGTATAAACAAATATGTTGTACAGTCAGCTGCAACAGAAGCAGATCAAAACTATGTACAGCAGTACCACAAATATAAGTTACAACGGTACATACCTGCGCAGAAAGCATTTCTTGAAAACATTTTAACCAATCATAAGGCAGCGCGTTCCGGCCTTCCCGGCTTCTCCGGCGCCCGCCATTTTGTCTGACGTCATGAGCGGGAAAGCACGAGTTCACCTGTCATTGCATATTGTACCTTACGTGTAGTGCAACAAGGTCTTTATTGAAATGGTCATACGTTCGATTTCATTCGGTACTTGTCAGCACTCGTCGGCGTGGACGAAGATTGCCGATGTAACTTATATTTGTGGTACTACTGTACACAAGTCTGTATTCCGAGGCAATAAGAGCTTGTTAAGAATAAATTAGGCTATTCTTCCGCGTAGTCCCTGCTGCTGGCTGTATCAGGCCAATCTAACCTTACAGTAGCAAAAGCTGGAGATAAAAACCCATTAATTTCTTTAGGGCAAGGAAAAGAGGTGGGAAGCAACATATAAATGTTTGCTAAGGTGATTTGGACCAGTTGCAAATCGGATTGAAATTAATTTGTTCGAATAATCAACGACAACAATAAAATCCTACTTTAATTGCTTTATGAATGGTTTAAATCCCATTGAAACGGAATGTACAGCTGGGTTCTCTTATATCCATACAGACAACCTTTCAAAAATATCTACACATGCGTAAGACGGCAGTAACAATAAAGACTGTGTATAGATTTCTTTAAGGTTGTCTGTACATATACACTCGCGGTCAAAGAAACCGGGTCAGTACGAAAATCTGTAATATCTCCTAAAATAATAAAGCTAGGGACATGAATTAAACTGCATATTGTAGATAATTTTATACTGAATTAAATAACATCAAATGGTGGAATCGTAATTCTTTTGTTTAATAAAATTACATAGGAAACAAAAAATCAACCAATTTTACATACAAAAATAAGCAGTAGGTACTTCACATACAACACAAAAAATAAAAATTAATACTTCGTATTGCCTCCTCGGGCTCTCAATCAATCAATCAATCAAATCGTTTATTCGTAAAACATAGGTTCGTATACATAGGTGTTATTGAACATTTACAGGTCTCACTATGTCTTCGCCATAAGGCATACAAATAGTCATACATAACATAAATATGTATGACACAAAAATGAGAATATATTAAACAAAATTATTAAATAATCATATTAATCATGCATCATGCTCAAATTAATTCATGTCAAATTACGCAAAATAGAATAATAATAATCTCTCTTCTTACAGCTTCTAGACGATTCGGCATGCTGTTTATTAAGTTCTTTATGCGTTCTTGCGGGATATTGTCCCATTCTTCCACTAACGCCTGTTTCAGGTCTCTAAGTGTAGCTGGGGCGGGGTTTCGAGCTCTTACACGCCTCCCAAGCTCGTCCCATACATGCTCAATCGGATTTAAGTCCGGACTCCTCGAGGGCCAGTTCATACAGTTGATACCAACCTCCAAAAAATAATCTCTGACAATTTGAGCTGTGTGTGGCCTGGCGTTGTCATGCATAAACATAGAATTTCCACCCATATTAATTAAGTATGGGCCGACATGCTCATTAAGAATCGCTTCTACATATCTTGCACTCGTTAATGATCCATTTTCTATTAAAACTAACTCCGAGCGACTCTCTGAAGAGATTCCAGCCCAAACCATGACTAACCCACCGCCGAACGCCACTTTTTCCTCAAAACATGCTGGAATAAAACGTTCACCAGGCCGTCTGTAAACTCTTTGCCGCCCGTCATTTGCATAGAGCATAAATCTGGATTCATCGGAAAACAAAATTCTTGCCCAATCTTCGTCACCCCAGTATCTGTGATCGCGGGCATAAAGTCGTCTTGCTGTTCGATGTATTCTTTCAAGTTTTGGGCCATTGGCCGGCCTATGTGGGGTCAAATTTGCTTCTTTGAGCCGCCGCCTGACAGTCCGCTCGCTGATGCCGTCCCTTCGGGTCTCTATAAGCTGATTTTTCACTTCAACTGCTGTGAGGTGCCGATTTCGGAGCATGGTTGTAACAATAAATCGATCTTCTCTAGCTGTAGTACATCTTGTTTTGCCGGTTCCTGGTCTTCTAAGGTTCTGCCCAGTTTGTAGGTAACGTTGGAGGACTCGCTGCACTGTAGAAAGTGACACACCTGTTCTTCTCGCTGTATACCTCTGACTTCTTCCTTCTTCTAACATAGTGATGATACGAGTACATTCATCTCGTGTTAGCGGCATGATAGACATTCAAGAATGACCACAAAATAAAACAATGACAGCCTTTTATCATAGTTCTTTGACAGATTGAAAACAATTGCTTAAAAACAAGCAAAAGTAAAACGAACGCAATTTCAAATAAGTACCTAATTGGTTTTTTTTTTTCAATTAAACCTTTTTCCAGTTACTACGTAGAACATTGAAGGTTGGATTTAGAAGGATATTAAATTCTCTGTAAAACAGACTTAGTTTCATGCAGATACGACCAACGATTTACAAAATATTGAGGTTTTCGTCACTGACCCGGTTTCTTTGACCGCGAGTGTATATTGGATAACTCAGCTGTACATTGTGATGAACGTTAAGACGATAAAATGTTGATAATTATCTTACCTCGCTTAAGCCAACTCCTCTAACTCGAATGTCGTCCACTATGACGTCTCTGTCAGCCAATGTGAAGCCAAACTCATTCTGGTACCTGCAGAAAACAATAACTTCATCGTATAACATATAAACCAACAATTTCAGTGGCCTTTCCTTCGGAATTAACAATAATCTAGCCAACAAAAGCAAAAAGTAACAGAGGCTGTACCTTAACACTTTCACTGTCATCGCCTAAACATGGGTAAGTTACGTCTCACAGGCATCAGAATTTCAAGTTGTATCATCAGAATTTTAAGTATGTGGAGTAGTGCGTCATAATTTTGTGCGTTACGAAGTGTTCCCTGCAACTGTCTCGAGGTTTCACACCAGCCAGCGTTCGTAATGCCGGTTTTGCACGATGAAGACTCGATTGGCATCCGTTGAGTTTCCCCAAATGAGTACTCAGAGTCACTAACGAATGAAAATGAGCATAGTACACCGATTTCAATAAAATCGAAATTAGGGGTTTTAACTTTCCCAGCTTATCGACATAGCACTTCCAGGTTAGATTTGAGTCTAACATAAAGCCATCATCAACATGTACCAGATAATTCAATATTTAAACTTTACCTATCAACAAAAGCGGTGTAGAAGTCCCCATGTTTGGTGGCCGGCTTGCCAGTCGCCGGCACGGGGGATACCATTAGAGCGCAGTCCGTGCCCGCGTAGCGGAGATGGAGGTATGGTTCTGTTTGTATGCGCGCCTCCGTGAAACCCTGCCAAGAATTACCTCTTGAGAGACATGATCTCCTGGTACATTTTGTACAACTGCTGTACAAATGCATCGAAATAATGTCTTCCGTTGTAAGGTCTACCGTGGTTGTTGTTTCATATCAGCCGAAGCCTCTTAGACACTGATGATGGTATTTTTAGAGCTATGATTCTTAAATTCTACTTTTTAACTGAACTGGTCGCGCGAGTTCGCTGAATGCGGGTGGCGTAAGACCGGGTCATTGTGGCACTCTTTGGGGGAGGCATATGTCCAGCAGTGGACGTCTTTCGCCGAATATGATGATGACGATGATGGGTCTTTATTGTGGCACCAGCCAACTGTCGCAGGCAGTCGAAAGTAGCTGAAGATATACCTATCCATAATTACGCTTTCCACGCGAAATATTCTTAGCTACTTATGCCACAAATGGCTACCTAGATGGTAGTAACTGTATGTGCTACCTGTTTCCTCAGTTTGTCTCTACACACGGCCGCCAGTACGTCCAACTGGCGGTCAATGTCCTGGTAGTTGTCGGGCGCGTACACACAGCCGCTTGGCTGCTGAGCTTCGTGAACAACGTGGGCTAAGGCCATGCCGTACGCTGATAGTATTCCTGCAATTGTATATTTGTATAAATACATTCAAGCGTTTATTCCAAACAGGGGTAGGCACATGAAACTTATGTTTAGTGCCGCTTTAAGCATAAATGTGGGTATAAAAGATCGTCAAAATGTGATATCGCAGTGATAAATAGGTTGCTGGCATCGCCTACAATAAACTTCAACCCAGCTCCCTTAGTCGACTTTTACCATACCCGCGGGAAGAAAGGGGGTGGTGAAATTGTAACCCGATGTAACATAACTGTTCTACATGCTACGAGTAAACAATTTTATTAGTAAAGTAAAGTAAAGTAAAGTAAAGTATTTATTCATTGTAAACTGTGTACATACAGGTGTTCAAAATATATATAAAGTAACAACAGTTGCCCATTTCGAGCGTACAATGTTCAATCTTAAAATTAAGAGTTAAAAGTGATACTGTGGACTGACTGAATATATATGTTTAGCTATTCTAATTCATGCGCTGCTGGTATTCAAAAAATTCGTTTAAACTATAAAATACATTGTCCATGAGAAAAGACTTCAACTTACATTTGAATTCATTACCCTCTAGCATCTTAATACTATTAGGTAGTACATTAAATACACGTATCGCAGTAATGAACGCGCTTTTAAAGTAAAGGGAATTACTGGCCTTAGGTCGCGACAGGTTGTACTTATATTTCTCACGCAGATTCTCTTTTAGTGAAGACTTCTTAACAAAGTAGTCCATATTATTTTTAATGAAGATGCACAATTCGAGAATGTATATTCCAGTAAGAGTAAGTAATCTTTTTTCTTTAAATACATTCCGAAGTGATTGTTCAGCACTCATACGGTATACTATTCGCAAACACCTCTTTTGCAGAAAAAATGTACTTTGCACATCAACGGAATTCCCCCAAAAAATGATTCCGTAGTTTAATAGAGAAAAAACGTTCCCAAAGTACGAGTTTCTAACAACGCTTTCCGAGCAGGTTCCCGATAGAATGGATAGAGCATAGCACTGACTTGATAGCTTTTTATTGATTAGAGCAATATGTTCCTTCCAATTCAAGAAAGTGTCAATAGTAACACCTAGAAAGCGAATATTATTGACTTCTTGAATTGTAGTTCCTGCCTCCGTTATATTTAACTTAATAGGATTACTCTTATAGTTCCTGAACTGGATGAAGTTGGTTTTCTCTAAATTTACTCTAAGATTTATTGTTTCAAGCCAATTTACTACTTTCTTGAGAGTTGTATTAATGTTTTGCTCCATTAAAGATATATTGGATTTCTCTCCTGAAAAAAGTATAGTGGCATCATCCGCAAACATCACGCACAACGAACCAACCATCTTAGGGAGTTCATTAATATAAACTAAAAATAAAAGGGGCCCTAGGACACTGCCCTGAGGTACCCCTATATTAGTTACTTCAAAATGTGACAGAGTATTATCTACTGTTTTAAGTTCTTTATTATAATTTACGATCATTGTTGCTTGCTGTCTGTTGTTCAGGTAAGTTTCAAACAATTTATGAACATGTCCTCTAACTCCAATATTGTCTAATTGTTTCAAAAGTATGTCGTGTTTAACACAGTCGAAGGCTTTTGACATGTCTAATAGCAGAGATACACAAAGCTGCTTTTCGTTGACCTTATCCCATATGTCTTTAAACATTTTAAAAATAGCCAAAGATGTTGATTTCTGTTTTTGGAAGCCGAATTGGTTAGGACTCAGGATTTGTTTTGAACTCAAAAATTTGTTCAATCGGACATACATTACTTTTTCAAATATTTTTGAAAAACTAGGCAAAAGTGCTATAGGCCTATAATTATTTAAATCTTTTGTATTACCTTTTTTATGAAGTGGCTTTATGAGTGCTTTTTTTAGAGAGTTTGGAAATATTCCCGTGCTTAACATAAGATTAATAATATGGATTAGGGGTTCAGTGATATAGTCGATACTAGCTTTGATTAGTTGCATCGGGATACCGTCATATCCCGAACTTTTTTTATTTTTCAATGATTTTACTATTCTTTTTATTTCTTGCGCGTCTACCGGTACTAGGAACATACTGTTACACACTTTATCTGCAGTTAATTTATACTCAGCGTGACCGGATGTATTATTTGTGTATTGGTTTGTGAAAAAGTTATTAAATGCTTTTGCTATAAGTACTGGCTTCGTTATAGCGTTGCCGTCAACATTTAGTTGCTCGATTGAATTTGTAATTGTATTTGTAGACGATGTGTGCTGTCGTATGAGCCCCCACATAGCTTTAGTTTTATTTGTGCTGCTTTTAATGAACTTATCATTTGCTATTATTTTTGACGTTCTAATGGCATTTCTAAGCACCTTGCAATATTTCTTGTATTTCTGTGTACACTCATCACTTGTATGTTTGTTATTTTGATTTTTTAGATGTATTATGCGTTTAACTTTACTCGATTTTACTATTCCTGGTGTCTTCCAATTAGGTTTCTTTTTGTATGTATTTTTTACTTGTTCCAGTGGTATACAAAGATAGAATACTAGTTGAAATAAGTCTATAAATATTTCATATGCAGAATTTACGTCTGTTTCTTCAAATACCGGAGTAAAGTTGATTTGCGACATATATTTTATGAATATTTCTAGATTAGCGTCAATTTTTCTTATATGTGTATACCAAAACTTTTCATGAAAGCTGACACTAGCTGGTATCATTATGATTTGACCAGTATGATCAGATAGTCCCATATTCATAACCTTCGAGGAACATTTACGGTGATTAGTTAAGATATTATCTATACAGGTTTGGCTTTGAGGAGTAATTCTGGTGGGCTCGTGTATGGTCGGAATCATGTTAAATTTCTTTAAAGTTGTAGTAAAGTCTATTGACGATGAGTCGTCACTCAATAAATTAATATTAAAATCACCGGCAATGAATATTTTTTGCTTTAAGTTTCGAGGACGTAGACTTAATTTACTTAACAGGCATTCAATTTTTTTAATAAACATTTTAAAATCACTACCTGGAACTCTATATATAGCTAATACAATAAAATTTAGATCTGGGAGAAATATACCACACAGTTCAAAGTGCATTTCAATTGACATATCTGATATCCATTGAAGGTTTATACAATTTAAAGTATTCTTAATGTAGATACAAACACCACCTCTCGTTTTACGAGTTCTACAAAAATATGACACCGCTTTATAGCCTTCGATTTGCAATATTGGTACTTCATTATTTTTTAAAAATGTTTCTGTGAAACAGAAAACATGTATTTCGGTTGTATTAGCTAGTAACTCTATCTGACTTGTTTTAGATCTTATACTTTGAATATTCTGATGATAAATATTGAAAGTGCGGTCTTTATTCACGAAAAGTATCATCATTCACTCCAGAAGACAATCTGCTTTTTTCTTGGTCGATATCTGCGCCATCTGCTGATTGGTCTCCTCGGTTTACATGTTTTTCTGTCTCCACGTGATTTTCGGCCGTCGTATTTCCCAGATGCGTCGTAATAGTCCATGGTTCGTTTTCTGACTGTGGGATATGTTCCTGACCATTTATTAGTAATTTATTGTCTCTTATTACTGCATGTTTTCCAGCTTTGCGTGCTGCTGTAAGATTTGAACGTAGATTCTTTCTTGTCTTTAATGTTTGTTTATCTAGATATGGTGAGATCATTAACCCAGTATTTCTGAATACATGGGAGTTTTGAAGTAAGTGCTGAGTTACTCTTTTGCTAATAAATTCAATGACTAATGGGCGTCTGTAACCTCTTCCAATCCTTGTTATGTCTTCGATATAGCTGTTCACATTGACACCCAGAAACTCATAGAATATGTTTGTCACCCTGTCGTAGAGTTCGTAGTTATCTTCGCGACGAAATTCTTCCAGTCCGTACATAACAATTTTTTTGTTGTTGTTTTCGTTAAGTACTGTTCCTTGATTAATGGTGCTTACAATTTTTTCGAGCTCTATTTTAAGTTTGTTGTTTTCTTCTTCCAAGCTTGTAATTTTTTTACTTGTAGTTTCAATATCTGTCTTGATTTTTTCTTGTTCTTTTGAGATGGTGTTAATGTTTTGTGTTAATTCTAGTTTAAGTTTGCTGATTGCACTATTAATTTCTTGTTTTATTGTGCTTTTAATATTTATTAGAAGCGATGATTGATTATCCTTGAGTTTCGCATCTAATAATTTACTTATGTTATCCAATAATATAACGTCCTGTTGATGAGTGGTTTTCGCTGCTGTTGTCGGGGGAGTGTTTGTGGAAGTCGAGGATGGCGTTACTAATACTCTGTTGATAATTTCATCGTGAGCCTCGATCTCTTCGTATGACATATTTAAATCATCCTGTGTCTCCATCTGTATTTTATTTTTATTTAATGTAGTTAAGGTTGCAGGAGATGCAGGCGTATTATCGTTGCGTTGCATTTGTGTTTTATTTTCGCAAGCCGGGCAGCTCCAATTATTTCTGAGCTTTGCACCGTGCTCTCTCATAATTGCCGATGTTAAGTTAATACATTGGTAGTGGTAAATTCCCTTACACCGCGTACATACTATTAGATCTCCCCTCTCGATACGTTTATTACACGCTAGGCAGTTCATTGTAGCGGTTTGTATTTATTTATATGCTTTCTTAGATTTCCTTTAGACAGCTGTCTTTGTAAACGCGTTGAGTTAGTTTCTGAACGTTCTTTTTGCTGAGGTGCACGTCAAGTGTCAAATGTCAATTGTCATGTGTCACACAATCAGCTGTTTGAATACCGCTTTTTATTTTGTTTCGTATTAATATTTGCAGTTAAATCAAATTGTTTCAATGTGTGTGTGGCAATATAACGTTATTTCCAATCACTATTTAATGATGTTTAGTGTAAAATGTGGCTCACCAGTGTTTCGCACATAGATTTTCCATTGTTCTGTGACATCGTCTACCTTTTGACACCAATTCCGGTATGAATCTTGAATTATTCCTCAGTTTTATTAATTATTTACGCTCGAGCTCGTGATAAGAGTTGTTTACATTTACGCACACGGACGCACACTCCGCACACGGACGCACACTGAAAATGTATATTATTTACAACCTTAATTCTACCTTAATCCTATTACCTAAACTTAATAAATAAACGAATTACATTTCTACAAACTGGGTAAGAGCCTGGCGTTATTTAACTAACCGACGATCCTGGTGAGATTCTGGCTATGACAAAAGCCGCAGGCGCTTTACTTTACGAATAAGCAAGTCATACGTAGACGTGAGACACCTACTCGCGGATCGGGGCGCGGTCATCGCGCACTTTGTTCGGATCTACCGTACCTAACGTTCACTGCCACCACTATGGGGCGATAATTTTACGTATATTTTAAATTAATTTATTTTATTTTAATTCTCTCGGGCTGTGCATTGAACACAGTATCCGAAGATGAATATTTAATTACCTATCAATTCTAATAAGTGTGTGTGTGTTCCCCAGTCGGGTGAGTGTTGCAAAAGATTATACTTATTGTTTTAACAGTTACTAATGTGAATCAGTAGATTTATATTACATGCCTAATGTTACTTAAAAATGCTTATTTTGTAGCTAGAATCATTCCATTCATGTTTTACCGTTATTCGTGGCACAACTAGGATGATGAAATTCCTTTGTCTACTAAGCTGAGCCCATACCTACCCGCTTGCTATTAATATGTGTTAAATTAGTTTTAAAGCGAAATCGCATATGAATTGAATACTTAATATTATTTCCTAGCTTCTTTTATAGCTTCTACGCGCTATTTCGCATTAATTGTTATTTTATTAAACGCTGTAAATTGGTGCTTCCACTTTCCATACCTAAACTGATTTGTCCATACTACTGCAACATCATTGATCACTATTTAATGCTTTTGGTAGCCTCCCTGTTAGTAACGCTTCGATCACCGCTTTTCGTCGGATGTTGCAGGCAGTAACTTGGAATTAGACTTTTTGCAAAGTGTCCAATCCCCCTATCGGTGATTCCAGGGTTTTTACTACCGGGCCAAACTACATTGGGACCCTGATGGCCACTTATTCCTGCTGCTGAACTGCCTTGCCAGACTCCGGACTACATCGGTGACGTCATCAGACGCGCGCCTCCACCTGCCACGCAGCTACAGGGAAGTGTTGCCTAATAAGACAGTGTGAAGTGGACACGGCTTACCTACATTTGTGAATTCTAGTCTAGAACCCATCCCTGAGATCTAAATTTACGCTTATCTAATTGTTGGGAGTTCTGACCCACACCATAGTTGAACATTCTGGAGCACCGAAATTTTAATTAAATATTGTAAAGTTGTTCAATATTGTTTTGTTTGACACATCCCAACCACAAGCGTTACAATGGCGCCCATTCAATAGGTTTTTCACTGAGCCGTGTTCACTTACATTTGTCTGTAGTATTTAATAGTAATCATTGGTGTTGGTTGCTTTAGTTTTAGTTGTTTTAGGTGTGTTAGTACGTCATTAAAGGTGTGATTGATTTTATTGAATTACAGAACTAGTCATTTTGTATTTTAGTGTGCCTACGGGTTTTTACTGTTTTGATATTTTACGTTTTGATGTTTTAACTATTGTTTTAATTGTGACATTCACACTTTTATTGTTTTTTTTTTACCTAAAATTTATTATAGCGCTGGGTACACTGTGATATATCGTTGTTTATTTGTGATTGCAACACACACCTACTAGGGAAACATGTCTTACCAAATTAAATTTTTATCTCTACAAAAGGCTGAACTGGAGTACGAGGTTGGTGTACGAGGTGGTACTACCGGTGAATCGGTTCAGGAGCTTAGGAAGCAAATTGTTAAATTAGCCTCACTCCTGCCGTCGGAAGACATTCTAGAGTCTCATTTGGAGCCGGTCGTTGATTTGGCGCAGGTTAGGGATACCTTAGTTAAGGTCAAGGACAACTTAGACAGCTTAAAATCTAAATTTGATAAAAATGTTTACTCGAGAACGGAGACGATGCTACATCATGTTTATTATAGGCTGGTTAGGATTGATAGGCACGTTGATATAGAAGCCATCTACCTGGAACATTCTCAAACTTTCAAGGCCTACCTGCAGGAGCTAAAAAGAATGAAATTTGAAGCACCGTCAACCTCATCAAACCCAGAACCATGGTCCGAGCTGATAACTGTTACTTGCGAGAAGAAACTGGCGTCTGATGTGGTTGGCAAGCTCAAGTTCAATGGGAAGACGTGTGTTAGATCTTTTATTCAGAAGGCTGAGGAGCTTGTGTTTTCGAGGAGTATGCCTAGGGATAAGTTGCTAACTTTTGCCTTTGAGATCTTTACTGATGATGCGCTACACTGGTTCCGTTGCGTTAAGGACAGGGTCGAGACATGGGACGAGCTTGTTAAGCTATTAAAACAGGATTTTAGTCAGAGTGATTATGATTACCGTCTTCTGGCTGAAATACGAATGCGCACACAGGGTGAACAGGAGAATATCTCTATCTACATTTCTATAATGCACGGCATGTTTTCTCGATTAAGCAAACAGTTACCTGAGGAGGACAAGCTAGACATTCTCTTACACAATATTCGTCCAATTTACGCCAGTACACTAGCTGCTTCACCAAACATAACGAGTATAGACGCGCTAAAGGAATTGTGCCGCGGTTTTGAGAGTATTCAAGCTCGCATGGCCCAATTTCATGAACCTCCTAAGGTCACTTCTGACACTCTAGCTCGGGAATTTGCTTATAACCGGCAGTCTTCTGGCACACCTATCAATAGAGGTAATGGCAACACTAATTACTCTACTTACAGTCCGGATTATAATAAATTTAAAAATTATAGGCCTTACGAGAACTTTAATAAGACGTTTTACAAACAGAATACTGAGCAACTACGTAGCGTTAATGTCAATGCATTGAGTACAGTGTCTTCTAACTCGAACACTAGACAACTTTATTGCCCTAGATGTCGCGTTAACACTCATTCACTGGGTCAGTGTCGGCAACCGCACTTTCCAATATGTTTTAAATGTGGCAAGAAGGGTGTACGATTTCCGGATTGCACAGTTTGTAATGCCGAACCTAGTCGAAAAAACGAGTAGCTGTGGATTGTGGTGACGACAAGTACGAAAACGTTGATACTACCGCTAAATTTGATAAGTCTGAATGGTCTGATTGGCTTAATTTTATTTCTAAATTTTTTTCGTGCTACACAGTCTCTTCAATCCACAATGTTCAATCTAATTTCTCGCGTCCTTATGTTTCTGTCAAATTGCATGACAGGGAGCTACTAGGATTATTGGATACTGGCTCATCCGTTTCTATTCTGGGTGGAAATAATTATAAATACTTTTCAACAAAGGGTATTGTGCTTCAACAAAATCAACCACTACAATTTGTAGCTGCTGGCGGTCAAAGGTTGAAAAGTATTGGTGTTATGTATCTAACCGTAAAGTTTTTAAGCCAATCACACATACTTGAAATATACGTAGTTCCTGAAATACAAAACGCATTAATTCTCGGTATGGACTTTTGGAATCAGTTTGGTTTATTCCCAAAACATTTAACTTCAGTTGTTATGCGGTCGGAAGCTGAAGTTGCGCTTGCTGATCTAACTACTGATACTGATGCAAACCTATGCAGTTATGAACACTTATCTGAGGACCAGAAGACCACAGCTGACCATATTATCTCTCAATTTCGGAACACATCCTATGAAGAACGTGGCTTAGGTCGGACTTCGCTAATTACACATTCCATTGACACTGGGAATGCTGCTCCCATTCGTCAACGCTACTATAGAATGCCGTTAGAGAAAACACGGGAATTGAATAAATAACCGTTGGAAATTATGTTGGAAGGTAGGGTATACATTGTCTGGGTAGAAGGTAGTTGAGCCCGCAGGAGGACTCTAGTGCGTTCAACCTGAGATTCTAGAAAAACCTTGTAGAGTCGGTCAAGAATACTGCGGTCACCCGCCTGTCGTGAAACGGGTTGTGTGCTGTGGTGTAGAATAGGCGCTGACTTAGCATGACTCCTGCGGACGAGATGCGTCGTGTCCTCTCGCTGTCGTCAGCGCACTGTGCACACATCACTAGCTAGCAGACTGACCTGCGTACTTGTGCAGTAGCACGGTGGACACGCCGAGGGTGCGCGCCACGGCGCAGGCGTGCTGGCCGCCCGCGCCGCCGAAGCACGCCAGCGCGTGACGAGATGCGTCGTGTCCTCTCGCTGTCGTCAGCGCACTGCGCAGACAGTCAGAGATGCTTTTAATATGTCCGAATAGCCATAAACAGCTTATCTTTAGGACAATGCTGTTGTGCCCATTGTTAACTTTAGCCACTACTACTCTTATAACTACAGAATCTACACATATTACAAGTTTATACTACAATCTCTAGCAGCCCAAAGGCGTATTACACGCATTCTCCTGTTCAATGGAATTTATATCATTTTTTTTTGGAACAGAGTTGCATTTGCTTTTGGTTCGATTTTGAAACAAAACTCTACTCTAATTTCTATTACAGTTGGTACAAACATTGACATGCCATTCTTGTATGGTGGCCTCTAGCCGCTAGAGCATAAGCCCTAATATTCAGACAACCTGTCAATGATCTAACAGTGCATTAAAAGTTCGAATAAGGGATTTTTTCCATTGCTCGTTATAGCCCGACTGCCACATGAGAAAACCCCTCTCTATCCTTGTTTTAAATGAAGAAGAAAACAAGATAACACCAGCTCAAGTCGATCTGGAACGACCAATGAAAACCAACCTTAAAGGAGGCCAATCCTAATAGTTAAGTCACACAGCAAGCAAGGGGCGAGATTGTGTCCGGTAAAGTAAGGATATATTCAGATCAATAATCATTAAACAAAGAAATGATACAGACCCAGCGGGCGTAAGATGGTTGCCATACTTATCATTAATTATTGTTGGGCATAATGTCATAAATGTAAATAGAATACCGGTCACTGTTGTCTTCATGGATATGTCGAAGGCTTTTGACTGTGTATGTCATAAGCGTTTGATTACCAAATTATCTAAATACGGAGTAAGAGGTTGGATTTGATTAAAGATTACCTTGGTAATAGGAAGCAATGTGTGGAAATCCTCAGGTACAGTGACAAATCTCAAACTGTAAAATCTTGTCGATCTTCCTATGTAAACAATGAATATGGTGTGCCCCAAGGCAGTATTTTAGGACCTTTACTATTCTTGACATATATCAATGCCTTATCGGATTATTTACCTCACAAATGTATACTATTTGCAGATGACACGTCAATTATAATAGAATATAAAGATTTTATGACAATATAAATTTGACATTAGCTAAAACAATTAATTGGTTAGAAATTAACAATCTTAACATTAATAAAACAAACTATATTCTATTTCATACGGAACGAAATAAATCACATAATTTATATATAAGCTTTAATAACGATCCTATAACAATAACACAGTTCTTAGGAATAATAATTGACTGTCACTGCAAGTGGAAAGAGCATGTGGATAAAGTTTGTTCTAAAGTAAATAGTTTTGTATTTGCTCTGACACGAATCAGGCCGACTGTTTCTTTACAAGCTGCTTTAATGGGTGTACCCTTGTTTTGTCGACAACCTTTTCATCGAATATTATTTCATCGACAACGATTCATCGAAACTTTAGTACTAGTAATATTGTTTTGCGTTATTTTATTTCAACTACTATTTATTTATATTTATCTTACTACGTAGAAATACTATTCAACGAATATTAAATAATCGCTGACTTGTTTCAAATTATCTTAATTGGCACAAATACAAAATATTGCAATTCATTTCTTGTATTTGTTTAATACAATTTTATATGTCCTACTGCATACATTATTCAAATTATGTAGTTAGTTGTGTGACACACAAATATGTATAATATGTATGTATAATAAAACTAAGAATCATTGGTGTAAATAGTTTATTACAAAAAAATATCAGGGGGGACAAAAATGGCTTGCCATAAGCGAACTCTGGTTTAGGTCGGTTAGGTTAGGGTTCACTTATGTCCCTCAGACCAGAAATAGACACCCCGCGCAGCGGGGTGGCGTCGACTCGCTGCACGGCAAAAATAGGTTAAAAAACGTTAGGGATTCAGATATAGATCCGAAATAATTTTATGCCGAATTCATATTATTAAGTACAATATTTGAAATGACATGATACTGGCTGATTCTTTTTTTTTATTCAGATATTTATTATAAGTGTAGATTGCGGTTATTATTATTCTTTACTAACATTAAGTAAATGTAAAAAAAAAGAATTATAAAAACCCGAAATGAAAAGCCATGACATGATTTTTTTTTAAATAAGTCAACTACCAATTAAAAGACCTCGGTTCAAATTACCTAGTATCGAGTCCTTGACGCAATGACTTGTCGATGAAATGAAAATACTTAAACATTGTCTTTGAAATAATATTCGATTAAATGATTGTCGGCAATTCAATGGTAAACCGCTTTAATGCCATATCATGGTTACGTTAGTTCTACTTTAAGATAATATATGGAATAGTAATATGGGGTAACTGTACAATAATGGACCAACTTTTTATTGCGCAGAAACGCTGCATCAGAGCTATATTTAGAATCAGCTGTAAAGAATCATGTCGCTCTTACTTAAAATAACCTTATAACAGTTCCTTGTATATATATATCGGAGGTCTGCATGTTTATCTATGAATATAAAACCCAATTCACGGAAGCTAAGTTTGACATCCAAAAACACATATGCAATGTGTATTAAATTTATAATAAACTACCGGATGTATTCAAAGATAACAAATTAAATGTATTTAAAAAATAATTACGAATTGGTTATTTCAGAAATATTTTTACAGCGTTAAAGAGTTCTTAAATCATTCATATATTAAGAAAATAATTTGAAATTGATATTTGTACGCTAGTGTGTAGGCATAATGTGGAGATCAGAGATGTATGCTTTTAAGACCGTTTTGTTAACTCACTATAAACAAATAAAATATTAATTCATTCATTCACAAGATGTGCATCTCTTGCACTCGCTTACGCGTCAGAATGTGTACGCGATAAGTGATGGAATGCTAACCATCTTTAGCCCCCAGGATCGATGCTCACCAAGAAACGAAGAAACGAAAAAATACTCACTTTATGGGTCTGCACATCGCTTCGTTGGCAACATTCAAGAACCCCATAGCTACTTCTTCCATGGTCATCTAAAAAGAAAAACACATATATCAACATGGAAGCTTCAGACGATACAAGCGGACATATTCATAACAAATGAACTTACTTCTTTTCCACCATCCGCTTTCAAGAAGCCGTTGATCTCAGCTGTCATCTTCTTAAAGGCTGTGACGGTTGCGCCCTTGTCTAGTGGCTCGTTTTCGTTCGGACCAAAGATTTTGGGGAAGTATTCGGGCAGGAGACGACCTGGAAATAGTATCCTGTTTAAGCATTTATAAATCTACCTGAAAACAGATGGAAATATAATGCATCAGCAGCGAACAGTCCAGAATAGAAGAAGTCATTCGGGCCATTTTCGACCCCCCTGTAACTTCGTTGTGGAAAAAACTAGAAGCTTACATTTTGAGTGACCAAGCATTAGTAGTTTAAGAATGATTACAAGTCAAAGTTCCTCAATTTTACGGTTAGTTAAATTCAGGTGTTTGTTGTAGGTAAGGTAGCTACGGTAGCCTAGTGGTTCAGGCTGGGTGGGTTCGAATCCCGGCTCGTACCAATGAGTCTTTCCGAACTTATGGACGGAATATTTACCGTCAGGTTTTCAGTGAAGGAAAACATCGTGAGGAAACCGGTCTAATCTCAATAAGGTCTAGTTTTCCCTCTGGGTTGGAAGGTGAGATGGCAGTCGCTTTCGTAAAACTAGGGCCTATGCCAAATCTTGAGATTAGGTGTCAAAGCGGACCCCGGGCTCCTTTAGGGGCACAACCGGGAATAAAGCTAGGAGGATGCTGTGTTAGATGCCACTTTTTTTTTATTTTGCAAGCAAATAAAGATTAATAGGTATAACCTGGCTCTACGTAATATCTCACAACTTTTTACGGTGGAAGAGTTTCTATTATCACACGGAATGTTTTTGAAGTGAAAACTTCTTAGCGGCGCTGAACACTTTTTGGGATGGGGGAAAATTGTTAAATACGCGACAGATTTTTGTGACGTCAGATGTGAAGGTCACAAACTTTTATATTTTGCTGCTAGCCGATTCGACTTAATTCAAAACTGAACGCTATTCGTAAGAGTATAAAGCCGTTAAACACTTTTTGCAATAGCATATTCTGCAAATAAATTTGTAATTTTATCCAAGCGTCCTTCACCGTTTTGCTATTGAGCAAATTCGAATAGTTCGAATTTGGACGTTATTCCTAAAGAGATGAAGCTTTGAAAAATATTTGGCAATGGCAAAAACAAATTGGTATTTTGTTTGCCGCCGCCGACGGGCGAGCCGGCCCGTCGCACCCAACGCGCCCGCGGCCTGGCCGCCTAAATTATTCATAATTGTTTATAAATTTGCGTCAAATTAATTTTTAGGGTGACACCGTAAGATGTCACGTGACCTGATCGAAAAACTGTTAGAATGTTATTGAGTTTTCACTTCTGCCGGCACTCCCGGAGTGCAACCCGGTCTTTTTTTTATGGTCATACTTATGGTTATCTCAAGTGTTAGATTAACACTCATCTGATGCGCTTTGGTGTGACGACTGCTTTTGTGAAAGTGCATCGGAGAGCATCATGAATCTCTAGAAGTTTTTTTGACCGAAAATGTTAGCGTGGGTGACAGTGAAATTACCTGTTTTCCTGACAAGAAACCAGAAGGTGTAGTGCCAGCCGATCTGGCATTTCTAGGAGCCGCTTACTCCAAAAGAATGTTAGCATCGGTGATGGTGACAAAAGGGTACAGATGTCTTTATTACAAGAAAATAAGAGCTTGTTTAGATGATTTTGCTGCTGACTATAACCAGGAGTCAGGAGGCATTGGTAATAGCGACAGTAGTTTCCTGGAAAAAACACTAAAGGTACCAGGCGATCAGATATCCCAATAAAGTGTCTCACTAGAACCAGGTCCGCGTCGGTACCAGAAGAGCGACAGATGGTATCCCAAGATGATTTTTAAAGGTGGAAGTACCAGGCGACCAGAAGTCGCAATGGCGTTCTCACCCAGAAGCAGGTTCGCGTCGCTACCAGAAGAGCGCGATAAATAGTTTCCTAGAATGAATTCTCAAGGTGAAAGTACCAGGCGAGCAGAAGTCGCCAAGAGTTCTCACCCAGAAGCAGGTTAGCGTCGGTGACGGTGAGCGGGCCGCCCTTCCTGTAGCACGCGGGCCCGGGCTGCGCGGCCGCGGACTCGGGCCCCGCCGCGAACAGCCCGGACCGGAATGTCAGCATGGAGCCGCCGCCAGCGGCCACCGTGTTTATGTCTGGAACGAATTAAAAGTTAATCTAGCTGCCCATGCGGCTGCGTCCGCGTATTACGTATTATAACTACAACTTAGAAAAAAAAAAAAAAACTATTTAACAAAAAAATTAAACCGCCGAAAAAAAAACTGAAAAGCAAAAAATAATAAACCTTTTTTATTTAGTTTATTAACTAAGTTCTCAAATTAATCTAAGTGTACCTAAGTAATTTTGAGTCGCCGCCAAACTAGCATATTAATTAATTACGAATAGGAGCTGTATTTGCAATTATAGGAGGATTTGTTCACTGACACCCATTATTTACAGGTCTATCTATAAACCCATATTTATTAAAAATTCAATTTTTTACAATATTTATTGGAGTAAATTTAACATTTTTCCCCCAACATTTTTATCTCTGGAGATTTCACGTTGCATTGTTAATTTGATTTGGTGTAACTTGTACTTGTTTGGAGATCTTTGTTCATTGATTGTTTGGCGCCGACTCAAAATTACTTAGGTACACTTAGATTAATTTAAGAACTTAGTTAATATACTAAATAAAAAAGGTTTATTATTTTTTGCTTTTCAGTTTTTTTTTCGGCGGTTTAATTTTTTCGTTAAAAAGGTTTATTTAAAAAAATTCTGTGGCTTACTTTAGTAACACAACACAACACACACACGCGTGGTCATACATTTAAATCAGTAAGTGAACAATCAATCATCCCCTGTTTTCCTACCCTTAGGGTTGAAATTTTTATTTAAAATTTATGTGGGACCAATTTCGAGGTATACCCTTTCTAATAAAAAAATAATTATCAAAATCAGACTACTCTGTAAAAAGTTATGCGTGGTCACACATAAAAAAAGATATACGCGTTGACTTGAGAACCTCCTCCGTTTTTTTCGTCGGTAAAAAAATTAAAAACCCCCGACATTTTTATTTCAATGTCCAATATCTCAAAAACGGCTGTACAGATTTTCATGAAACAGGGCTAAGAACACTCGGGATAAAATTATCTATGACGCAAAAAAAACCGCATTCAAATCGGTCCATCCGTTTGGGAGCTACGATACCACAGACAAATACACAGACACGTTAAACTTATAACACCCCTCTCTTTGCGTCGGGGATTAAAAATGGCCTATGTCCTTCACTGGTTATAAAAGTGTCATTGGCATTGGAATCTTGTACATTGGACCATAGAGTTGCTTTTTGAATGGACTATTTTGAAGCAAATCGGCCAACTCGAATAATCTCAAGTAAGTATACCTCATATTATCCAACGCTCGATGCGCGCACGGCCGTAAAATGTAGAAACGTTTGTTTCTAGCACGGGACCGGGTTAAGTGGCTTAGGTACTCGTAGAAAGGCTTATGCTGTGTGAGCAGTGGGCGATTACAGATTGCTAATGATGATGTTGATGATACGTTTGTTGCTGAGTATACGAGTAGGGCCAAACAATCTGTGTGGTGACTATATCTACAATGCCTATTAGAGTTCCATACCCAAAGCGTAAAACGGGACCCTATTACTAAGACTCCGCTGTCCGTCCGTCTGTCTGTATGTCCGTCAGTCACCAGGCTGTATCTCATGAACCGCGATACTTGGACAGTTGAAATTTTTACAGATGATGTTTCTGTCGCCGCTATAACGACAAATACCAAAAAACAACAACAAACGTGATTTGCCGTTTTTATAGATAATCGTACGGAACCGTTCGTGCGCGAGTCCGACTCGCACTAGGCCGGTTTTTTTGAATACTCACCTAACTGGGGCGCCTGGATGGTGACGCCAGCCGTAGTGGCCTCGTGGACATGTTCCAGTGTGCCCGCATATCGCGAGACATCTGTCGACGTGCCGCCCATGTCGAAACCTGAAATACACGAACCACTTAGTTTTTTTTTTTTCCAACGCCGGTGGCAAACAAGCGTAGGGCCCGCCTGATGGTAAGCGGACACCGCAGCCTATAGACGCATGCAACTCCAAAGTAGTAACATGGGCGTTGCCGACCCTTGATATGGTTGAGGATTCGCTGTGTTGAGAGCTGGAGGAACAAATTCCCTCGCTCTCAACACAACGCATCCTCGGGAGCTCCGGCGACCTTGCTCACCTCCAGGAACACAACACTACTACAGAGCAAGTAGTAGTGTTATTATGGCTGTGGTCTTCTGCCAGGCGGAGGTACTTCCCCAGTTGGGCTGCTCCAAATTCGAGCGGGATGACATTTCGCTGTGCCCTATCTCACTTTTTGACTGTCTAAAGTCACCTGGTCATATCATAAGGTTCCTGAACAATAAGTAATCGTGGCTCTGTAAGATGTAGAACTAGAGAGCCAGTAAAAAAAAAAAAAGACCGGGTTGCACTCAATAACATTGTAACAGTTTTTCGATCAGGTCACGTGACATCTTACGGTGTCACCCTAAAAATGAATTTGACGCAAATTTATAAACAATTATCAATTATTCGCGGGCGTTTTGGGTGCGACGGGCCCAACGCGCCGCCGCGGCGCAACGGTGCCGGGGTCCGGCGCGCCGACGGGCGGCAAACACAATACCAATTTGTTTTTGCCATTGCCAAATATTTTTCAAAGCTTTATCTCTTTAGGAATAACGTCTAAATTCGAACTATTCGAATTTGCAAGAAAGCAGATGGCGGTGCACGGTGGCGACCAAAATATCAATTGGTTTTTGACGTTCGTAAATATTTTTCTAAGCTTTCTCTCTTTAGGAATAACGCCCAAATTCGAATAACGGCAAAAACAACTTGGTATTATGTTGGGCGAGCGGCCCGTCGCACCCAACGCGCCCGCGGCCCGTCCGCCTAAATAAGTGATAATTGTTTATAAATTTGCGTCAAAATCATTTTTAGGGTGACACCGTAAGATGTCACGTGACCTGATCGAAAAACTGTCACAATGTTATTGAGTTTTCACTTCTGCCGACACTCCCGAGTGCAACCCGGTCTTTTTTTTTAAATTGCGAATGTCTCGGCAAAAAAAAACGAACCTACTCAAAATTTCACGAGAATCGGTTAAGAAATGCGATTTGGATAGGAGAACAGCTGGACAGATGGACGATTTTCGGCCCAAGCTGGATTCTCGTTCCATTAGCAATTATGCTAGGAGTATTAGACGATGGTTAGACGTCACGGTTTCCAACAGGCCACCACTCCTGGTGACCAGCTACCGCCTTACCCACCATGTTATAGTGTGTTCTTTAAGATTTTGGGTTAGCTATAATTTGCTCAAATAATAAATGGGGAGGAAATGTTTTTCCTCTCGCCGCCTCGGAAAGCCGCCTTTTACCCTTTAAAACGAGCTAGTAAAAACGCTTTTTATCCACTAGTGGGGAAAGTAATTTGACCTTGGAGCGTGACCATTTCTTGTCGGTTTTTGGCGGCGCGGCAAAGGTGCGTCAGTGTTTTGTTCGCGCGCAGTTGGGACGGATGTGTTTTGATTTCAGTCGGCTCGCACGACATGCACTAGGAGCACATGGATAACGAAGTGTCATACTTTAATTAAACAATACGGTTCTAAACAGCTTATATGTTTGTTGTGAATAATGTGAAGGAATGCCTCATTGAACGGATTTTGTTGAAACGTAGCTAGGAACCATCTCGACAGGTCAGCTTTCGGACTAAATAAGTTTCTATCAAAAAAATAATTTTTGGTACAAGCTTTTATTGCCGACTGTACTTTTCTGTATACCTCATCAACTGCTCATTAAGACGATTCTACCGAACCCAAACTCGATGGGGTTATGTGGTTTTATTACGGAGTTCCTATGATCACCTTCTGTCTCCATCATCAGATCAGCTCGATGGTACCATAATATTGCATTGTCATCCAAACTATACTTATACCCAAAATTTCAACTCAATTGGTCACCGGGAACTGGGTCAAATTTAACTTGCAAGATTTGGCGGACAACTTACATACGAACAAGTCAAGTTAAGGGGCTACCCGAGGTTTTCATCGATTTTTCACAAGCTTTGAGTCGTATCTCCTACTTTTGCACTACAGATAGAATTATAAGTGAAACGGCTATCGGTTCTTCAATCTTTTATCTCCATTTTTGTCTACCGGATTTTGAAACAAATGAATACTAGATTTTGTATGATTTTTTTAACACTGTCTAAAAAAACACTTATTTTGTATCTCTATTGACGTGAAAGATCTAACATACTTATACGAAATCTACATATTTGGGTTCGTCTGTAACGTCTCTAAAAACTGGTCCAGGGTTTTCATTTTAAACCAATTAAAACAAAAGTTATGGCCAGAAAACCAGTTTTTTGGCCTAAAATTGTTCAACTTTGATACCAAATATCTCGAAAACAATGAACTTTCAAGTAAATATGGGATACTACGAGTATATTGCTTAAAGCCGTTGTTGTTAATATAATAAGCTACAAAAAACATTAGAAAACTAAGGGATTCAGATCGAAGGAAGAAGGAAGGATTGGCGTATGGGAGCCCCTTAATATAAAGCTTGTAAAAACCGCATCAAAATCGGTCCATCCGTTTAGTTTGCCCCTCTTTTTGCGTCTGGGTTTAAAAATAGCACTGCCCAGCACTCGGTTCCTCTGGTTAAAAACGTATAAGAAAAAAAGAAAGAAAGAAAACGTATAATCCTTACCTATGACCGGAAGGCCCGTCTCCTTCTGGTATGACGTCATGGCGTAGCCGACCACGCCGCCCGCCGGCCCGGAGAGGATGGCCCGCGAACCGTTAAACCTATGAGTAACAATATTTCAGCGTACAGCTCAGAATAAGGGTGCAGACACTATAAAATAATCAATAATGTCATATTTTCTCGAAAAAGGATTAAAAATGTAGTCAAATGGAGAAAAAATCAACGCAAACGGTTACATAATCACGAAGTTATAAGTGTCCAAAGTTTTAAGAAAAACGCAACTTCATATGAAACGGTGACGCTGGAAGATTGTGACGTCACTAATCGACGGCAACGTGCCGCGCTCCGTCGTGTTCGGCGCCGCCGTCGACGCTGCCCCCCCGGCAGCATCCTGTAATGTGACGTCACACACCGTTTGCGTTTTCTCTCTCTAACAAGAAATATTAAAACGGTTGTAGCTTCCTAATTCTTTGAGATATCTGAATGGGATTTTGGTCACTAACACAGTCCACACAACAAGTCACATACAAGGGCAATTTAATTTAAACCTTTTTAAAAGACAATAGAGTCGCATTTGCTTTTCACACTCACAGGTCCATTGGAGTCAGCCCACCGTCGCTCTGCATGAACAGCACATTCGTTCCCTTGAGCTCGCCAGCGAAGCCGCGCGCGAAGCCGCGCACGTAACGTTGTATGTGCGGCGTGAGATACGCGTCGGCCGCCGCCGTGTAGCCGCGGGGAGCGAGACGCACCATGGCGGTCACCGCGTGCGAGAGGGACACGAGAGGGAAGCCTGTGAACCAGGAATACCTCCTTAGTATTCGTGAGCTCCTGGTAGTTTTAGTCAGTGAGAACCGTATCATAGGCGAAAGCGTGCGCGAAAAAGGGGTAGGTAGAGAAAGCTAATAGTCAATTCATATCACAAGTAAGTTACAGCTATTTATGTGATCTTGGTTGCAAATTGCATTTTTATTTTAAAAACGCAGATATAACCTTTATGTCATTATTCTAAACTTGTAAGTCTTGACTTATATGCTCGTTACTATCTATTGAGATGGTTTCATCTCATTCTCGCCGATAGCTACGTCACTTTCCTGCTTAGGCAAAATTCTCAGTCTGTAGTGGCTCTAGCGGATCCAGGAGGAGGAACAAGCCGACCAAAGGCCCTTACCAGAATTAAAACTTAGCGGGGTCAAGGTCAAAACGGTGTCAAACCAAAATACTGGATCTGCCATTTTATGCCAGGCTGTTAGAGCCTTTGTATCATGCGACTAGGGAATACCATCTCGATCTCGCGAGATCTCGTCAATATTTTACGAGATTATATCTCGTACAATCTTCGTACGAGTTCTCGCGAGATTGCGATAGGTACTGAACTTTCCATATATGTAAAACACAGCATGACAAAAGTTTCATCTGACTGATGATCAGGGAGCGTACATTTCATGCCGGTTTCGTCATAATGACGTATTCATATAAACACACAGGATGATTCAAAAAACGAAGTGACACGACTTAGTAACCGTAAACGTATTTAGTAACTAATATTTTATTTTATTTTTAATTATTTATAGGCCACAACAACGTGTCTATCGATGCTATCATGAAATTGGTCAAGTCCATGTTAAAATCAAACTGTGTTTCTTTATGTTCCTCATGTTCTTTGTGTTTTATTGTTTGCAAATGTAATTTGATGTTGCTTGCTTTTGGTGGCGAACTTTGCTGACAGCAGAAACAATACATTTGTTTATTATCTATAACTAAACATGGATTTATTTGGCACAATAATTTTATAGCCTCCATGGCGACCTAGGCCACTAGCAAAGCATTAAGTTTCCTGATCTTAATAAATTTAACTGAAATGTTGTTTCCGCATGTCTCCTATTTTTGACAATGTCAGATATAGTACATTGTTTAACGAGGGGCGGAAGTGGAATATTGCGAACAAGAGTCTATCAGAAGCCCGACGCCGAAGGCGGAGGGCTTTTGATGACTCGAGTTTGCAATATTCTTACGCCCGTGTTATACACAATGTTTTTCATCACATTTGCTAGGAAACAAATACATTTTAGATGAAATTTGTATTATCGTAATAAAAACTGCAACATGTCAGTCGTCCATTTTGTTGAATTTGACGTGAGGCGCGTATGGCAAAGACCCTTCTCTATACAGCCACGATTTGAAAACACTTAATAAAATTTTACATAGAAACTAAACAACTACATATTAAATCTGTAAATAATTCAGTTAAACATGTTTAAGTAGTTTTTTGAGTTTAAATTTATTTATAAATACGTTTTCAGACATCGTATTTGATATAAAACCTCTTTGCTTTATAACTGCCGCATGAGTGACAGATACAATTTAAGAAAAAAAACCATTACGCCCGTGGGCGTAACACAGGCTATTACAGCTCTGTATGTCTGCGCATTATGAAACCCTTTTCAAGCAAGTGTGATGAAAAAGTTCTTTCAATGTCCGTCTCATATTGATTAATCACATTTTCCATTATTGGGTACGGATAAATAAACGTTCGTTATGCCGTTGCTCTTTTCAAACTTTTTCCATCCTGTATGTAGCTTGACGTCATACGCCTGTCATCGGCATGAAATGTACGCTCCCTGCTGATGATGATTAAAACATACTATTTATTTGAATAACATTATATTAGGTACTTTTAATTATATCAAAATCTAATGTTTACAAAAAAAAAACATAAGTACATGCTTTCGTAAATCAACTCACCAATCTCCTCAGCAATCTTCCCAATCCTCAGCTCATGATCGTGATACGTATAGCTATGCGCGAGCACCACAGCCACGCTCTCTATCCCCTTCTCCCTCAGCCTCATCAGATCGCGCCTGACTGCGTCCTCGTCTAACTCCTTCATGACCAGCATCTTTTCTCCCGTGATGCCGGTGACCTGTTGCCAGCTGGTCTTTAGCTGGCCGAGCTGGCAACGGTCTTCCATGGCGGGGATGATGCGGCAATCAATCTCGATGACGTCAGAGTAGAGGACATCGGGCCGTTTTATGTCCTAGGGAAGAATGTATTGTTTTTTAAGACGGTTACTTTGGCCTAGTTGGTAGCTTGGCGGTGACTGCCTTGTAGTCCCAGGTTTGGATCCCAGTCAGGGCATGTATTCGTGTGACGAGCAAGAATATTTGTTCCCGAGTCTTGGATGTTTTCCATGTACACTAGTCTGGCACGTCCAATAATCGGGCACCCTCCATACGCATTTTCTCGCTAATAGGGAAGATGCAGCTATAATATTTACCATTATTTTGTGACCAAAATGTTGAAAAAACGTAAAATAATACCCACTGAAACGTTTTTACTTTAGTTTATACTAATTTCAAACAATAATTACGATTTCAAGTAATGTGAAACGGAACGTATTTTAAACCAACAATTAGCGTTTGGTGACGTCACTTCTGTCAAAAGTCAAATCTAATGACATCTATGGACGAACCACGGACAAACAAATATGGCGAGTGACACACATGAGTGACGTCACAGGAACTGCAGGTCCGTTTAGGCGCGAAAGTT
Organism: Epinotia ramella; assembly: GCA_947578815.1. Taxonomy (NCBI): domain Eukaryota; kingdom Metazoa; phylum Arthropoda; class Insecta; order Lepidoptera; family Tortricidae; genus Epinotia; species Epinotia ramella. The sequence continues at coordinate 18,954,182 of OX388220.1, read as the reverse complement.
TAAATTGTCAGTTTGTAACAGGATTTTTTTACTATAAATTATAGTATTGTCATTTTTTTATACTTTCGTGGTCTATTCTACATGCGATTCTTTCAAATGTAAGCAAAAATGAAAATATTGCATCTTCCCTATTCTGGTCCGTGCTGGCTCTCTGGCATCAGTGTATCCTTGAATCCATACTAATATTATAAATGCGAAAGTGTGTCTGTCTGTCTGTTACCTCTTCACGCTTAAACCGCTGAACAGATTTGGATGAAATTTGGTATAGAGATAGTTTGAGTCCTGGGGAAGGACATAGGATAGTTTTCATCTCGGAAATCATCCCCCAAGGGGATGAAGTGGGAGGTGAAAGTTTGTATGGAGTTACGATATAAACGAGTTCCACGCGGACGGAGTCGCGGGCAGAAGCTAGTTTTTCTATATATAGTTAATCAGTAATCCAAACAAATTAATGTTCCAGCACCCCTTAGCTTTTACTAGTCCGAATAAGTGAGACTCTACCGTACTTATTTATTTATTTATCTACTAGCTTCTGCCCGCGACTCCGTTCGCGTGGAAATCGTTTATATCGCAGCTCCATACAAACTTCAACCCCCCATTTCATCCCCTTAGGGGGTGATTTCCAGGATGAAAACTATCCTATGTCCTTCCCCGGGATTCAAACTATCTCCATACCAAATTTCATCGCAATCGGTTCAGCGGTTTAAGCGTGAAGAGGTAACAGACAGACAGACAGACAGACAGACACACTTTCGCATTTATAATATTAGTATGGATAAGTATTTAAATATCGTACCCATAGTACAAGCTTTGCTTATTTTAGGACTACTACTAGGTCGATTTCTGTACTACTTAACTGTCACCCAAAATTTGTTTTTTTAATTTTTGTAATTTAGGGACCCATTTGATCTGACATTATTCAGACCATGATAACAAAGCATCCAATGGCTTCTTAGATCAGTGTTCCGACCAAAAAGTACATGTGCTATACCCATATGAATGAACATGTTGACTTTGTTCTCCTTGTCTAACGCGTTACCTGTCCATCAGATGAAAAGAGAAATGTCCACATGACAATACTCACCAGCTGAAATATGTTAGGCCTGGCCTGATTCCCAATGAGCAGGAGATCCTTGAAGCCCTTATTGATGACCAGAGCCATCTTGGCACCCTTCCGCTCCAGCAGCGCGTTGGTGGCGACCGTGGTACCCATACGGATAGACTCGATGAGAGAGGTGTTGACTTTGCCCTCCTTGTCTAACGCGTTGCCTGTCTCCTGCCCGATGAGAATGGTAGATTGTAGAACAAGTGAATAAAACGAGCCATTTTACCTGAGACGTTTGTATACTCATCCAGCCACCGGTGAGGGTGGATAGTTTAGTCGAGGGGTAAAATGAGGTAAACACACTGCTTTCCACTTTGATTGTGAGACAATAACAAATATTTATTTATTTATTTATATAGGAAGATTTTTTAAAGTGTTTATGTTTAATTTTCAACACATTATATTAGACTTAGGTACTGCAAGTCATTTAATGTTACGATACGATTTTAAATAATAATTGACTTCTTATCTGGTTTTATTTATTTATTTATTTATTTAAACTTTATTGCACAAAAGAAAACTTATCGTACAAAAGGAGGACTTAATGCAATATGGCATTCTCTACCAGTCAAACCTTAAGGCAAAGCAGAAAACATTGTGGGACAGTGAAAATAACAACAAAAAAAAAAAAAAACATTACGGTATTCCTATATACAACATATTTACACGAATACATATACATAAATAAAATAAATGCTTACATACACAAACAAATATATACATAAATATACACTACCTACATACATACTTACAAGCAAAATTTTCAAACCTGTAACCTTTAGTCTACTCGGAACTGCCAGCAAAGAAATTACGCACAGATTTCTTAAAGACGAATTTGCTCGGGGCTTTCCTGATCGCGGCCGCTGATTTATTAATTTTGTACTTAATAAAAAGCACAGAAGTGAAATTGAGTAAAGCAAATCAAATAAAATAACAAGTTTGTTCTACGATATTTTATTATGTGTGTGGCTGTTAGGCCCGATTATATTAGTCTTAAAAAAAATACTTTGTGCACTAGAGCATAAAAGTGGCATTTTGTGCAGCTTGCATCCAGCGCAATCGCGAACTTCGCAAGCATGAGAAGTGAAACACTTTTTAACTAATAGGGGCGTACTAAATAAAATAATCAATAATGTCATATTTTCTCGAAAAAGGATAAAAAATGTAGTCAAATGGAGAAAAATCAACGCAAAAGGTTAAGTAATCACGAAGTTATAAGTGTCCAAAGTTTATAGAAGGGGTATGTTCTGTCCCTTTTTCGCAAAACGCAACTTCATTTGAAACAATGACGCTGGAAGAATGAGACGTCACAGAAGACGGCAACGTGCCGCGCTGCATCGTGTTCGGCGGGGCCGTCGACGCGGCGCCCCGGCAGCATCCTATAATGTGACATCACACACCGTTTGCGTTTTCTCTCTCTAACAAGCAATACTAAAAGATATTTGAATGGGATTTTCGTCACTAGGCATTTTATTTTGCCTTCTTTCTTTTGAAGCACTAATAATTTTCGAGTCTACACCCGTATTGTAAATAATATACACTTTGGGAATAAAGCTGCCAAATTTTAAGAACTAAATAATGACCGGGCTCACAATAGACAAAAAAATGCTCCGTTACTAAAACATTTTATGTACTGTACTCATCGAGTTCCACGCACACAGAGTCGCGGGTAGAAGCTAGTACCTACTACACATAAATACATACCTCCTGGAGAATCCTCCTAATGGCTTCTCTAGGTGCATCGTCATAGTTTTGTGGATCCACAGACAAAAGTTTCATTACCCGGACCTTTCCGTTGGGGCACCGGGCAAACACATCTGTGAATGTGCCACCTCGGTCAATAGCAAACTGGAAACCGGTCGGAGGACTCATTGTATCTGAGGATGTGTTATTTCATTATTATTGTTATAGGTATATTAACATGTGGGTAGTTATGAAGATCTGTGGGTACCCCCAGTTCGGTTCTATCCTGGAAGCCAGCATAATTATCTTTAAGCTTAGTCACTATTGCACAATATAAAAAAAATAGACAGCTGTTTTAATTAAAAAACGTGACTGTACAGTAAAAAATACCTTCAAGATAAAACACCAACTGATAAGTGTTAATGCTAGTAAAATTAATGAAACAATGGATGTTGTCCGTCTAACAAATATCTATTTGTCCTTAGAAAAAGACAATAATTTATCTTTATTTGCCGTCGAGATAGCAGATGAGAACCAATATTGTCTGAAACTCTAAATTATCTTATTAACTCTCGCGCCACAGGAAATACAACTTTATATCTACTGTGATAGAGTTGATTGTAGATATCACATACTCGATCGGTCATTGAGGAAACAATAAATTAATAACAATCGTAAGTCATAACTAATACTTTTATGTAACTGTTTTACTAGAAGAATACAATTTAAGCCAGTAATTGGAAAGAAACAGCAGTTAACTACAGTACTTACGTGTAGATTTCTTCACTGGACGCTTACAAATAAAATACTGTACATGTTTACATTTGTAAAGCTTCGGCTCGACTTCGAGGTTGTTTTGACAGTTTCTGATAAGACTAGAAATGCGTTTACATTTCGCTGATATTTTCATGAAAAATATTTTTACCGAAAGTACGGATAAAATAATCGGACAAAAAAAAGAAATGCCAATAGAATTATCATCAACACATTTTTTTTCTGTATTATATTTTAATGTGGATGAAAATTAAAGAAAACAATGCGGTTTTCCCCACTGTGATTCGATAAACCTGAACGCTTTTATAATAAACTTCAGAAACCTAACCTAACTTTTCCACCTGTCAATGTCACGTCTACTAGGCGCGTTTGTTGAATGGTGAATTTCTCTTATTTATCACAAAAATCCTATACAACACTTGGTGCTTACTTGAGTAGAATGGGAAATCGTAAACGCAACCGTAACGTCAATAAATTCGCTCAGCGAAAACGCGACAAAAAAGAGCAGGTAACTAAATAATAACAAGCTGTTTTCAAGTGTGCCGGAATTCATACTTACTTTATTTACGTTTCATTTTACAGGAGAAAAACCCTCAAGCGAAACCAGAAGGCGATACACGTAAGCACTATGAAGATATCGTGCGAGAAAACGCGACTTTTGAGGAATATTACAAGGTTTGTTGTGAACTCTCTTCTCTACATACAAAGTCAAGGGTCGTCAGCCAAAACTTGTAATTAGTGATGCGGTGAATATGGAGTTTGCTGAATACGAATATTCGATCGAATGTTGGGTTCAACTTTCGCCGAACCTACTATTCGCTTGAACCGAACCTACTACTAAATTATTTGGTTGCAAGTAATGCCTGGTGGCTTCATCAGCCATTCCAAAACAGACAATTTTTTTCAGTGGTAAAAATATTGTTGAATTTTAAACTAAAATATTTACAATTAAGTTGGTTAATTAAATAACAATGAGAATCTATTTAGAAAAATAATATCACAGGGCATGACTATGTTACAATCTTGCAAATTGCAGATAAACACGTGCAAATTTAGTAAATATTAAGCATTTCAACCAAATAATTCGGCTGAACAATGAAAAATATGCCGAATACTTACTGAATATTCGGCGCATCTTTACTTGTACTGCTAAAACAAATTACAATATTTTTTTAGAGTCAAAAAGTGTGTCCCGAGGAAGAATGGCCTGCATTCATGAAGGCTCTCCGGGATAATCTGCCGACTGCATTCCGTATAACTGGCTCCAAGTGTGAGGCTGATGCATTGATGAACTTAGTGAAGAGTGAATACTTCTCGGAGCTGCTTAATGTCAAGCTGAAGACTGAGGGACAGGAAGAGGAACAGGAAATTAAACCTATGAATCTGCCTTGGTAAATATGTTTTATTACTTCTGTTTCATGGTTTTTATTCAATTCCTCATTCAGCTACTGCATTGTGTAGAGAGCGCTAGGATAAAAATATGAAGGAATGTACACCCTTGATAGTCCCTGGGTATACTTTTTTTTTTTTTTTTTTTTTAATTAGCCTTTATGCTGATATTATATAATTTTTTTATTTTTTTTTTCATTCTTCAATTGTTTCTGTATCAGCGTGTCCAGCAGACACATAGGCCTCCTCTAACATTTTCCATTTTTGTCTGTCTTTGGCCAATCTTGTCCATAATGGCCCAGCAATTTTTTTGATGTCATCTCACCATCTACAGTTTGGTTTTCCACTTCTTCTATTGATGTCAATCCTGGGGGTCCACTCTGTCTGGGTATACTTATACAAGTTCAACATTTAAATGGATTTGTGAACTTGAAATAAGTCACAGAAGGTTCCAAATGTGAAAACCAATATAGGACTTGTGAAGATTGATAGATCAGTGGTTTCCATCCAGTAGCGCGTACCACATGTGGTAAATGAGAATTTCAGCAAAAGGAACCTACCAGCAAATTATGCCATGCAGCGCTCCTTTCATCTGCATTTCCTGAGAACTACAATATTTTAAAAGTGGCTGCCTACATTTATGAACGGTTTTTTTTTTTTTAATATAGCAGCATTATATAGATAAATAAATACTTAAATACATAGATACCATCCATGACTCAGGAACAAATGTTCATGCTCATCACACATAAATTGAGTGTACAGCTCAATCATCAAACCAATTTGGACTTATGGGATCCAGCTATGGTCTTCAGCCAGCAAGTCGAACATCCTCTGCCTTCAACAAGCCCAAAACAATATTTTGAGGGTCCTGTGTGGTGCCCCTCGGTTTACGCGGAATGATGAAATTCACGAATACCTGGAGATGCCAACAGTTCTCGAAGAAGGCAAACATTACAGTGACACCTACAAGGATCGCTTAATCATTCACCCAAATCCACTGACCAATCCATTACTGAAAGCAGATTATGTCAAACGTCTGAAAAGAGCCGATGTGCTGGGCATATAGAGGAAATTAGGGCATGGGCCCTACGTTTCCATAAATATCTTAATGAACACAACGCATCTGATTAAAGTCTTGCGACTGATTGCAGATTACTGAGGAGAAAAAAAAAAATGCTCATCACACAAATAAATGCCCTTACCGGGATACGAACCCGGGACTTCCGGCTTCGTAGGCAGGGTCACTACCAACTAGGATACAGACGTCTCTCAAATGTTAAACAGTTTTGCTACAATTTTTTATCTGTGTACCTGATAAGGTACCCTAACGGCTTGGCATGGCAGCTCCGCCTGTCCCGCTCGGATATCCGCCGCAGCGAGCCGCTATATAAACTGCACAACTTCCTGGTAGCCGAGACTGCTGCGGGCGGCGTGTCCCGCCAGGAAGCCGTGTCCATGATACCGCCGGTCGTGCTCGATGTGCAGCCACATCATAAGGTAACAGCTGTTCACTTATGTGAGCCTGGTACTTCTATAACATTACTCGTATGCTGAGATTTCATTAAAATAGTAGTTTATGCAACTGATACATAATCAGGCCTTAAAACATAAGTGTGGTTTTATGAAACGAGCGGTAGCGACTTTCATAATAGAATCACACGAGTGTTTTAAGGCTAAATTATGTACAGTTGCATACACTACTTTATCTACACACATATTAGAAGTACTCTAAGATGGATTCAGAAGCCGTAGGGAAATGACCTGCATTGCTACATTTACGATATCCGGCGGAGTGTTCATATCGTTCTTGGAGTCACTACTACTCATATTTTCAACTAAAATGTGAATTATAAACAACTTTTCACAATTCTACTTTCGTAACAGCGAAAACCAACAAAGAAATGACAACAGTAATGGCGGCAATTCAATCCTACGTCAAGACGAATGTTTTTTTTTCAAACGAATGAAGTCCCTATTCTCATGTCACTCTTGATCAAATGTCGTGCGGTTTATATTAATAAACATACTGAATTGACGTTTCGCATCGATAACTGTTTTAATATCTATGTATACTAAGAATTTGCTACGCCCTACCTGGGCCCATGTGACACTGTATAATTTTTAAGACCATATATTATGTAACTGCCATGGATGCAATAAAGATAATATGAAGAATATGAAGAATAGAGACCTACTTGAGTTTTGACAGCTGTTCCAAATTTAAACTCATAACCTTACAATAGTTATTTACGATACAAGTGCCGAAAATAGGAAATTCGCAACGAGTGGTGATAAATTAAAACACGACCGAAGGGAGTGTTTTAAAACGACACGAGTTGCGAATTACCTATTCGCACGTGTATCGTACAACGTTTTATTGTACATATGGCTCTTTAAAGTTTCGACATATGCACGAAAAGTGCTCTTTTCCGCACTAGTGCGGGAAAGTAGCACCATATGTACTGTAAAATAACATTACAGTACAGATTTTACCTACTACCACAGACAAAAAAGTTCTCATAGTAAAATTGGTTGTAATAATGCTGGTCATTCCCTACGGTTTCTGAACGCATTTTAGAGCACTAATGATATGTGCGTAGATAAAATTGTATTGCGGGCGTAGCATGGTTGGTATTTTATCACTTATCGCTGTCAATGTCATCTGTCACGTTCTGACTAGTATGCGAGTGCGAGAGTGACACAACGATAAGTGTTAAAACAGCAATAATCTTAGGCTCGCTGCTGTTTAAAGGTAAAGTAAGGTTACAGATGTTCTCAACTGTTTTCTGGCCGGTTTTTTACCCTAGATCTTTTTTTTTAATAAGATCAACATGATCAATTTCTGCGTCTTTGTGTTTTGCTTTTATTGGTATTCCACTTGTCCAAGATCTTTGTCCAGCGTGTATTTGCATCTCACATTTCGCCTAAAGAGTGAGTGAGAACCAATGCACATTGGACAAAGATCTTGGACAAGTGTGATACCACCCTAAAGCCGGCTGTACACATTGGGCCAACGTTGGCGCGTGAGCAGATGCAGCTATGCGTTAGAGGAAGAGGGCTTTATATCGTTCTCATGCGTTTACATAGCTGCATCCTGCTCACGCGCCAACATTGGCCCAATGTGTACAGCTGGCATAAGGCATATTACGAGTACCTATGTTCAGTGGCAATTTTCACGGAGATACTTTTATACCAACCTGTTTAGATTCGTATCCTGGTTTCCAGGTGCTGGACATGTGCGCTGCCCCTGGCTCGAAGACAGCGCAGCTTATTGAGTTCCTGCATGCAGATGAGGACAAAATGCCCACAGGTAAATGTTATATATCTATATATATAAACGTAAAAGTCCTGACTGTCTGACTCACTTAAATCAACGCCCAGCTCAAACCATAGAAAGCTGGTTTTTTCACAATAGGTAGTTCATATCGATTTTTGAAAATTCCACCCTTAAGGGGGTTAAAAGTTTGTATGGGGATGGAGTAAAATTTAAAGTGAAATTCTTGAAACTTTTTGTATGGGCTCCTTATTACAATACAAGAAAAGTAAATTTTGGGTTTGGGAAGAACTCACCATTAGTGAGTGAGTGATTAGATTAAGTTGTACAAAACTGTTGGCATCCATACTAATATTATAAATGCGAAAGTGTGTCTGTCTGTCTGTCTGTCTGTCTGTCTGTTACCTCTTCACGCTTAAACCGCTGAACCGATTGCGATGAAATTTGGTATGGAGATAGTTTGAATCCCGGGGAAGGACATAGGATAGTTTTCATCCTGGAAATCACCCCCTAAAGGGCTGAAATGGGGGGTTGAAGTTTGTATGGAGCTGCGATATAAACGACTTCCACGCGGACGGAGTCGCGGGCAGAAGCTAGTAATTTCATAAAACATACAAATAAAATAGATTTACTGTCGCAAAAAACATAAAGTCACACAAAACAACTAAATAGGTACATAAAAAATCGTATAATAAAATAAATAATAATAATAATAATTTGATGAATCAGTTATCATAATTTTCAGATGCATAAAAACAAATATCGTACTGTATAAACTTAAACGTTGAAAAGCTATTATGATATTATGAATTTTATAATCAATTTTATAATTTGACAATCATGCTTTATAAATTTATGATTAAAATAAAAATAAAAATATATTTAGGGGACAATCTTACACAAATCGGCCTAGTCCCAAACTAAGCAAAGCTTGTACTATGGGTACTAGACACCTATATACATACTTATATAGACAAATAAATACTTAAATACATAGAAAACATCCATGCCTCACGAACAAATATTCATGCTCATCCCAGAAATAAATACCCTTACCGGGATTCGAACCCGAGACCTTATTATGTATGCCGAACGTATGTAAGTATACAATAATAAGTTTCTGTCAAAAATTTCATTTTTGGTACAAGCTTAAAAGCTGCCGACTTTACTTTTCTGTATACCATCATCAATGAGACGATTCTAACGAGCCTAAACTCAACGGGGTTACGTCGGTTAAGTACTGAATTCCCATGGCCACCTTCTGTCTCCATCATCAGATCAGCTCGATGGTACCATAATATTGAATTGTCATCCAAACTATACTTATAACTAAAATTTCAGCTCAATCGGTCACCGGGAAGTGGGTTAAATTTAACTTGCAAGATTTGTCCCAAACATACATACTAACAGGGCAAGTTAAATAAAAGCTTGTAAAAAGTTTTTTCTCAGAAATGGCCCGCAAAGTGAACATAACTCGCTACATATTGGAACGTAAAGTGTATGGTTTAAGGTCAGATCTAAATAAAAAAATAAAAAACATTGCAGGCGGCCTGGAATGTTATATATAAATTCCTTTATTTGTCGAGTACCAACTTTTTTTTAAAGTAGAAACTGGCATATAAAAGACGGCACAGCTCGTATTCAGCCAATTCAACTCGTATTTTTCTGTTGCAAACACGACGTTTTTGTATGTGTCTCGAATAGTTTGCGTTTTTTTGGTGGAAATATACACTTGCGATTCTGTTTAAAAAAAAAAACGGCGGGAATCCGTAAATATTTTGACGTTGTGCATATTTAAAGTTTATATAAATTTAGTTTTTTTTATTTCCCCATTTTTGAGAAAAGCACTATATTAGCCTCAGCCGGAATGGCAATTGCAGGTTTTGTATTATAATTAAACGGACTCGCAAGCTCGTCCGTTTGAACAAATACTCAGCCTACAATTGCCTCCTACCCGGCCACGGTAATAATGTACTATTTCTCAAAAATGGCCCGCAAAGTGAACATAACTCGCTACATATTGGAAGGTAAAGTGTATAGTTTAAGGTCAGATCTAAATTAAAAAATCAAAAACATTGCAGGCCGCCTGGAATGTTATATATAATAGTACATTACTACAGGGGGCGGGAAGTAAGGGGTTGCCGGCCGAGTACATATAGATTAGATTAGATTAGATTTATTTATTACACGATAAAAATTACAATATAAATTTGCATAAATGTCAAGATTACAAGAATTTCTACCATGTTCGTCAATTTTAATAATAAAGACTTAATGAGTCAGTTGACTGTCAAATACAAAATATTATATTATTCTATCTCCCAAAAAGGATCGTCATTCATTATACACAATAACATAATATTTTCTAAACTATAAGTATGTCAAAACTACATATTTAATAATGATTGTCACGTTTAAAAACAGGAATAAGTAATAATAATAGTTCATAACATTGATAAATATAAAGTTAACAAAAATAAATGTAAATTTTAGAAAAACAAAATACACAATTAAAAAGTCATTTCCATGTACTCGTTAACGGAGTACAGAGGGTTTTCCAACAAAAGATTTCTCAGTTTGCGCCGGAATGTTTCGTCATATGGTTCATTCCTTAGATTGGCCGGTAAGTGTTCATAATAAGTGGGTCCGATGACGCGGGGGTTTTTTGTTGAAAGCGCCATGCGACGAGGAACCGTTCTCAAGCGCCCAGTAGAACGGAGTTGTTTCCCCGGCAAATCAACACGTACAAACTGGGAAATATTGTTTCTTACAAATAACAAACAGTCAAATAAGTATTGTGAGTAGTGCGTCATAATGCGTTGAGATTTGAAGAGTTCTCTACAAGGGTGCCTATGCTTTACTCCAACAAGTGTACGGATTGCTCGTTTTTGCACGATTAATACCCTTTCAGCATCTGTAGAGCTCCCCCAGACGAGTGTGCCGTAAGAAAGGAGTGAGTGAAAATAAGCAAAGTACACCTGTTTCAATGCCTCCCCTGAGATCAATGGTTTCAGTTTTCTCAACGCAAATACTGCACTACCCAATCTATCGCATAAACTGTCGACATGGCGCTTCCAATTCAAATTAGCGTCAACTATGAACCCAAGGAACTTACTCTCGTCACATATTGGCATCGGACAACTGGCCATGCACGGCGGAAGCGGAATCTTTCGGCCTGAGAAAAGGATTATGTTCGATAATAATAATAATCTATATAATTAACGCACCTGCTCACAAAATTTCACGGGAATCAGTTGAGAAATGAGAACTGTAGTGGAGAACAGCCGGACAGACAAACGATTTTCGGGCCAAGCTGATAGTTATGGTTTGAGACCCTAGAAAAGACATAGGATAGTTATTATCACGAAAATCACCCCTTGAAAGGGTAAAAAGAGCGGTGAACATTTGTATGACAAGCGAAATTAAAGCGTACGCCTGAAATATTTTAATAGCAATTATCCTCTAACTACCTACTGTTGACTAACGAAATCGATAACGAAATAATTAATTAATAATACCTTGTCACCTGAGGGGCCTACCGCGAAACGAAAACTGACTTCGTTCGTGTATCTCCCTCTGTGTCGCACTTGCTAGTTGGAGCGACAAGGACGAAGATACACGAACCAAGTTCGTTTTCATTTCGCGGTAATCCCTCTGGCTTTAATATGCGTCACAAATTATCAACTATACTACTATATGGACTTCGGAAAGTAGATTTGATAAGATAACAGACAGACAGACAAACACTGGGGCAGGTGAGACTAAATAATGCGCTACCTAAACATAACATTGAAATGCGCTCTACACATTTCCCAACTTGATCAGTGGTACTGTACACACTCCACATAAGTTTGCAACTGTGATGTTAGCTACTTATATACTATGTAACATTCATTTCATATTCATATTCATTCATTTATTTCATGCATAATCAGATACATTAAATTACATAGATGTTGGTTGCAGAGTAAGAGGCACTGATACCCCGGTAGGGCATTGCAAAGATCTTACAAACTAAATTAAATTATCATTTTATTTAAAATTTGGGTGCAATAATGTCATAAAATATAATCGGCGTGCTCATTCTTATTATTATTATTGAATACATGTATTTATTTCGGAGGTAGTTCAGTGAAATATTGGTTCATTGTGATTATGAATAAAAATGTCAAATTCATTGTAACTATAAATAAAATTTAAAATGTCAAAGATTTGATAGTCTCACTACTAAATGTCATGCAGTGTCAGTCATAAACTCCTGGATTGAGTAGTATGCTTTTCTGATAAGATTTTTTTTTAGTTTATTACAGAATACAGGACATTAATTGTCCTCTGCTTTTATGTCTTCTGGTATTTGATTATAAATTTTAACAGCTCTATAGAATGGACCTTGCTTGTACATGTTCAATTTAGGCTCTGGAACAGCTAGCTTGTTTTTTTTTTTTTTTTTTTTTAAAACAATTTTTTTACAATACTTTTGACGTCGTGCGCTTTTACAAATACAAACATGTAGGTACATATGCTTTCTTACAAACATTCCTACCTCTAATATGTAGATACATGGCAATGTTAACATATTCTGTTGAACAGAATGCAGAGGAGTCTCTAGCCCATGTCGCGGCCGGGTGCAATCATTACCGTAGCGCCCTTTATCACCCCCCCTAGCGCGCGCTAGAGCCCGAGTCGAGGCGAGTGGCGCCCTGTGAGTGACGCTCGGCGCCCCCTAGGACCGTGCGCCCGGGTGCAACGCACCCCCTGCACTATAGGTAAAGCCGCCCCTGACAAAATGATTTGTACAGCTTTCTGGCAGGCGAATATTTACAATAATGCGCAGGAGTTTTTTCTGTATAACGAACAGGTCAGGGGCATTGACGCTGACGCTTCATTACAATGCACGACAGTAGAACGACAACTGGAATACAAAATTAATAGATAGAGTTGCAATTAATTAATTGTGCTACCGTTTGGTTCCGCGAAGGAAGTTTACTTATAACAATTATGAAGACTGGGCTCTGCGCATAGCAGTACCTACGCAACTACGCAGTAAATACATATTATACATACTTCCATATGTAGGTACTAATATTACAAACGAGAAAGTAACTCGGTCTGTCAGTTACCTGTTCAGGCTAACCGCTGAACCGATTGAGATAAATTTGGTGTGGAGATAAAATCCCGGGGAATGATAAATATATATATCTCGGAAATCATCTCCTATGGGGGTGAAATGGGGGACGGAAGTTTGTATTTAAGTATGTACGATATAAAGGAGTTCAACGTGGACGGAGTCGCGGTCAAAAGCTATTTATTATATTATCTACTAACTTTTACCAACGACTTCATCCGCGTGAACTCTCCTTTTCGACTTCCATCCCAAATTTCACCCCCTGGGGGATGATTTTAGGGGCAAAGTATCCTGTTTCAATCCAGGTTGTTAACGGTAGTTAATGTAGGCATACTTAATAAGCAATGTTCCCGCAATTAATGGTAGCTATGACAGATCACCGGTTTCATCCACAACTCATTAACCTGATTAGTAAATAAAAGAAAGCAAAAAAGGCTCGCAAACCATTCTCGAACCACAGTGAAACCTGGCCGATTGAAGGGTGTTCAGAAAGCGTCGTAAAACCACAGGCTCTGCCGGCATATCACACCATGCTGCCTTGGACATAGGATTTCTGGACGAGACAAATAAGTAATTCGTCTAATAAAGAACTGGCGCCAACTTTGACGGCCACGGGTAGGTATAGTACAGTCGACTACAAAGAGATCTATACGGCCAATGTTACAAAAATATGTATACACGACCTTAATGTCAAGGCAATACAGTCGTGTATACATATTTTTGTAACTTTGGCCGTATCGATCTCTTTGTAGTCGACTGTACATTATTGCCGTGGCCGGGAAGGAGGCATTGCAGGCTGAGTATTTGTTTAAACGGACGAGCTTGCGAGTCCGTTTAATTATAATACGAAGCCTGCAATTGCCATTCCGGCTGAGGCTAATATAGTGCTTTTCTCAAAAATGGGGGAACATAAAATACTAAATTTATATAAACTTTAAATATCGTTGCACAACGTGAAAATATTTACGATTTCCCGCCGTTTTTTTTAAACAGAATCTCAAGTGTATTTTTCCACCAAAAAACGCAAACTATTTGAGACACATACAAAAACGTCGTGTTTGCAACAGAAAAATACGAGTTGAATTGGCTGAATACGAGCTGTGCCGTCTTTTATATGCCAGCTTCTACTTTTTTAAAAATTTGGCACTCGACAAATAAAGGAATTTATATAATTATAAGTATAACATTCCAGGCGGCCTGCAAGGTTTTTTATTTTTTAATTTAGATCTGACCTTAAACTATACACTTTACCTTACAATATGTAGCGAGTTATGTTCACTTTGCGGGCCATTTTTGAGAAAAGTACCTAATATAAGGTATACGAATTAATTATATAATTCTCATACCTAATATGTATAATACTAGTAGTGATACTGACTCAATGAGCTGTAGAACTAGCCTATCTTTAAAATAAGCTATATCATTATTAAACCTGCTCACAATATTTCAAAAAAATCGGTTGAGATATGTGACCTGTAGAGAACAGTGGGACAGTGGGACATCGGACACCGGACATACGAACCTTTTTCGGCCCAAGCTGAAGCATAGGTACGATCGCTTCGCTCGCTCGTTCCATTAAGTTGTTGTGACAAATTGCATCGTTTTTATTCGCATTACGCCTCTCACAGACTGGAACGGCCTGCGGTGGCGGTCAATAGTAAATTTTGACAATAATGACAAGTTTACTATTGTCCGCCGCGGCCAGGCCTCTCACAGAGTGCGCGGCCTGTCCGCGGCGGTCCATATTGTCATTAGCTGTCAAACTTACTATTGACCGCCACCGCAAGGCGCGCCAGTGTGAGTCAGGCCTTACACATCTAGCAAATTGTCACATTTTTCTATAGTTCGAATGAGGTAGATACAAGTACCTTTTGTTCTAATTACTTATAGCAAGTTGGTGTGACAAATTGTATCGCTATTCACTATATATACCTAATACAACACTCATATGCCGGCTGTACACATTGGGCCAACGTTGGCGCGTGAGCAGGATGCAGCTATGCAAACTAATGAGAACGAAATAAAGCCCTCTTCCTCCTGCATTCTGCTCACGCGCCAACGTTGGCCCAATGTGTAGAGCCGGCTTTAGCGCTTCCACATAATCTATGTGCGCGTACGCAAAAGGGGTTTCACTTGCGTTTAACGCATCGCTATGTAGTATTAGGTCGGTTAGGTCTAATAGGCAGATTGCCGCAAAATGGCTGTTATTGTTACATGATTAGTACCTTTAATCCGCTTCTTATTAAATTACTAGCTTTTTAGTAGAAAATGTGAGTAGTGACGGGCTGACTTTATCTTTTCATTAAACACTTTTACTATATATTATAGGTAGCGGCACGTAAGTCTAGCGGTGAACGAAACATGGAGGGGATAGCTGCGCATAGGTACTGTCGCGAACGCAATTGTTATCACTACAACTTGATTACAATAATCCTTACTAATAAAAACTTGTTTTTGTTTGTCCTTCTTTTATATCTAAGGTAGTTCGTTTAAACTAATCTCATCACTAATATGGGGAGGTAGAAATAAAAAAAAAATTTTTTTTTATTCAGTAACATTAATCGAAATCTGATCTCTGAGGGGTAGCATCATGTTATTCATTTTTAAATCCACAGTGCCGCTGTCCAAAAGTGACTGAGTTACATATTCGTAGTGTCGTCAATCTGACTTTTAATATGTTTCAAAGAATCAAGTAATTCATTCGTTTCTGTCTTTAAGAAAGAATGCACGTCATATACCATTTTCCGTGCCTGTCTTCTCAAACAGTATTTCTTCTAGGCATACTTACTGTTTAAAATCACAAATAAACACTAACTTAATAAAAACAGTCAATAAAAAACAAACTCAAACTTAACACAAAAAAACGACAGTAATAACTAATAACAATACAATTAAGAACGCGACTGTACCACCAGAAGTGAGCGGGGTGTCGTATCGGTGCGCGGGACAGAGTACGACTGGAGAGCCAATGAGCGCTTACGCACGCCCCCGCGCGTCCCCTTCACTCCCCCGAGATACCTTATTTTCGACTTCTGCGCATAAACGGCCAGCGCTAGACTTACGTGCCGTCACCTATACAACTTCTTTTGTTTCAAAATACGAAAAGAAAGATAACAAAGAGACGTCATAAAACTGAGCTAAGTTTAACGAGTGCTCGAGTACCTACGGTTTGTTATAATATTTTGCGTAATTGCTTTACAACCCTACGATAACAATTCAACAAAAGATGGATGGCTTTATTTACTCAGGTACCTACTTTTCGTCATCTAACCTAAAACAAACTACACACTAGTGGCTTTGTACATATCTGCAAAACCCCCGCAAGCCATTTCCAAAAAAATAAATTGTACGAAAAACACTATATAGGGTAATTTCGCCGGTTAGCGACCACCTAATTTCATGTGCCGGTGGGCGACCATTTAAGCTGAGTTGGTGAACTGAAAGGATATTTTCTCGGCTTTTTAGTAGATTTCTATTCTAAAACAACAAAAAAATGCATGTACAAGTAATTGTCTCAATAGGGTGTGTAGAATTGATGTTATCTTCAATAGAAAAAACCTTCTCCTTCAGGTGGTCGCTAACCGAAGGTGGTCGCGTAACTAGCGAAATGACCCTAACTAACCTGCTCATTACATTTTATGAGAGTCGGTTGAGAAATGCGACCTGTAGAATAGAACAGCGGGAAAGCGGGACTTCCGAGGCCCTAACACGATAGGTTCTATCGTCACGTTTTACGACGAAAATGAGACTGACAGATTGACTAAGGTAGTTTGACTGAGATGTCACGTAAAACATAACGACTATGAGCTGCAAAACTCGCGAACCTGTTTTTTTTTATTGAAAAAGCGACTCGATAAAAAAAACTATATAATTAACGAACGTGCTCGTAGATAACAGCGGGAAAGAGGGACATCTGGACATCCAAACGATTTTTTTATACAACGACGGTGGCAAACAAGCGTACGGCCCGCCTGATGGTAAGCGGACACCGCAGCCTATAGACGCGTGCAACCCCAAAGGAGTAACATGGGCGTTGCCGACCCTTGATATGTTTGAGGATTCGCCGTGTTGACAGCTGAAGGAACAAATTCCCTCGCTCTCAACACAACGCATCCTCGGGAGCTCTGCATTCTGCTGCTCGGGATTTTCGGCCCAACCTGAAGCATAGATCTTCATTCGCTTTGCTCTCTCCTTCATTAGCCTGACTAAATTGAGAAATATCACAACTAGGTAGTCGTGTTATATGCGTGACGTCAGGGGGGCTAGCACAACTGACGTCGCGCCGGGAACGGAAGTCGAGAAAGATCTACCCTCCTCTATCTAATTTGCACGGTGCGAGTGAGACAGGAGACGCTCAGTCGCGCGCGAAGCAACTTGTCAGCAAATTGTGCTAGACGTACAGTTTCAATAGTATGTATGTAAGCACTTTAGTGTACACAATAACAGGTTAATGAATATACATGTCACACAATAAATCAAAGTACAAAGGCGAACTTATCCTTATAAGGGATCTCTTCCAGCTAACCTTTGAGCAATTGAGAGGAAGGTAGGTAGAACGAGATAGGCAAACTTATACCGTGTACAAAAACACAGAGAAAATGAAAACAAAACCTAATAGGTATTAATCCTAGACAAATAAAAACATGCCAATACATATATAAATATACAATATAAAATATAATACACACTATTATATGCAATATATATATCGCAAATATACAATAAATAAATAAATAAATACTATATTCAACCAATTCACAAGTCATTGGAAAGCCACAACTTCTTCAAATTCATCTTAAGTGACGCAACAGACCGCGACTGTCTCAGCGACAAAGGCAACTCATTCCACAACTTAACAGCGCGCGCGGTAAAAGATCTAGAGTATGTTCGCGTCTTTTTAGACGGTACAGCAAGAGTAAGGTTAGCACTCGACCGCAAGCGGTGGCCAATAGTGGTTTCACATTTCGGGTACAAACACAATAATATGTATATATACGCGGTGAGGGGCAAGAGGTACCACATTATATCTCGTTCCCACTCGTGATATCTATGCTTACATCTTTGTCACTCCCGTGTGTATGTTTGTATGAGTCCCTCTAAATATAATTTCTCTATGTAGCTAATACATACCTTGTAATTTACGAAATAGAGCTTCGTTTCTGTCGGTTGTTGTTGCAAGTGTTGCAACGTGTTGTGTGCAGGTTTTGCTGTCTCATTTTAACTATAACTGCGTCTCTGTAGGTTGATATCACTTGTCAAGGCCTAATTCCAATAAGGTCTAGTTTCCTCTCTGGGTTGGAAGGTCGGATGGCGCTTTCCGTAAAAACTAGTGCCTGCACCAACCACCGCGGCGGGCGGACCCCGGGCTCTCCTAGAATGCAACCAGGATAACGCTAGAATAAGAATCATTACCTAGTCGGAAGGGATAACAATGGTTGACGGGTATTAGTCCTGATTAATTTCGCTACTTGAACAAGAGTTAAAAAGCAGATTAGATACATAATAAAATTAATATTGGTTTTTAAATAAACAGTAGGTAAGTACTTCCACTCATCGTCATAAATAAAATAATATGGTTGTACCTTCTTTTACCGACAATTGTTCCATCGAATGTATGTTTCGCAGAATTTTAATTTCATCGAAAACCATTTTTTTTCTGAATCACTATACTTTTCAGGAAAGTTATAAAACAAACCTAACCTAACCTAATGGGTTTTCAGAATGGCCTTTTAGCTGTAGGTACCTAAAAAGTTAACGGTTTCTGAGTAACAGAAGTTCGATGAAACGAAAATTCGGCGAAACCATGCATTCGGTGAAATGTTTGTCGGAAAAATAAGGGCTCACCAAAAATACATTTAATGAATCAATTTAATCATAAAACGATTATCTTATTTTTTTCTACTAAGTAAAAATAAGTTAAGGTTAAATACATTTTTCAAGTTAAATCTATCAGGTAAACGACTGACTGTGATAGATTTTTAGCTTATTAATTATGGTCGTCGATAATAGTAATAGAAAATAACTTAGTTAATAGTTCTGCTTCTCCTTCGCCGTTTTATCAACTGCTTTTGTACAACTTCTGATTTTCGGTCATGATTTTATGAGCCTCATCAACCATACTTTTAGTCATAGCCCTGAGTATTGTAAATGTTAACTCTGGTATTTTATTCAAAAAAGAAAACTCCAGAATATCATACAAGTTTTTTGATGTAGCCGTTTGACTCAGTTTCGTTAGGCAATCAGCTTTGAGATTATCCATAAGGTAGCGCCTAGCAATCAACAGCAATGGACACAACCTGTTAGCTGCTGGCAGAGCTCCCAAGTACATGTAGTTCTTAAGGTCCTGAAGGGTCTGTAGTGTGACTCCGTCCATCTTCATGCATCCCTCTGTTATCTCTTTCCACTCTCTGCTGAGCATAGTCTTAAACACTTCACTAGTTGCTGCCAATTGTGCTTTATGCATCGCCACCCCGCCCTCGCCTGTGCTCAGTACGAAATCGGTAAATTCCACATCTTTGTAAAGCTTGAGTACTGCTAAATCTGCCTTACTGATTATGATATCAATATGAACATAGAAAAATGTGTCATTTGAATTTCCCATTTCTAGCAATTTACTCCAGTTTTCTGAGCATAATATATTACCGTTATATTCAGGCTTCTTGCAAACCACATTTAATTGTATTTTTAATTCCTTGGTCAATGCAACTTTTCTAACTTGAATGGAATAACAAATTTCATTTTCACTTACATGTTGCATAAGTATTTTAATTTTTGCAGTCTCATAAATATCACATATAGTAAACTTGGGTATTGGTATCCCATAGTCAGCTGTGTTCAGCGGTTCTTTTGAAAATGCAAACGTTACAGATGTTGGTCCTGCCTTTTCAGTGGCAAATCTGTAAGGTGAAAAATAATAAGTTAACAGACCTCTTTTCAAGTTGCTTCAAGCTTCACCGCCAGACTTGTATAAAATTAAGAAATTCCCTGAACTTGGATACCTAATATTTATTATCATTCCTATTAATTATCTGTCCCCACTATGCGGTTGCCAGTGAATTCCATTACTGAACAAAAGGGAGCGAAGTTGTCTGGGTCAATTCGAACAATCCAGCATTTGTATCTGTAAAAGTATGTATTTAGGTGGCCCAAGGTAATAAACTGAAATTTATGAATGGCTGCTTCAAAAAGAAAAGGTCTCGTTGGACATGGATATCACCAGATGGCTCATACCGAAACGAAATAGATCATATTCTTTGCAACCAGCCTACGACAATCCAAGATGTAAGTGTAATCAACCAACTGAACTTTAACACGAATCACCGCATGGTAAGAGCAACACTGAGCAATGCTAGTCATAAGAAATGCAGGCACAACTTCAAACAACCCAAACACAACCAAGATACTCTGAAAAGACGGCACTGCATCAGAGACACACCAAATGTAGTACAAGAAATTTACAACAGTGAAATAAGCGACATGTTTACAACCACAAAAACAGGACCAAAGAAACCTGAAGTACTGAGTAACACAACCATTGAACTCATCCAAAAAAGACAAGAAATATTTAAGAAAACCAGGGACAAGACAGTGCTCAAAGAAATCGCAAGTATAAGCAAAGAGGTAAGCAAAAACATTAAGAAAGATAAAGCCCGGAAAATAATGGATTGTATTAACTACCATATAGAGAAAACAGGAGGCATAAGAAAAGCACTCAAAGGGTTAAAAGAATTCAATACATGGATACCTAAGTTAATAGATAAAACAAAAAAACCTGAAACTAAACGAGGATTAATTCTGGACATAGCCACAGACTTCTACAAGAATTTATACTCAACCAAAACTACATCAAATTACTCTATAAACACTCAAACCAGTAAGGAAGACACTCCACACATCCTTGAAAAAGAGGTGACCCATGCTATCAGAACACAAAAAAATTACAAAGCACCTGGTCCTGATTATATTACAAACGAGATCATGAAAGAAAGGCTACCAGAAAACTCAAACCGAATAACAGATCTATATAATAAAATACTGGACTCGGAATACATCCCACACCAGTGGACCAATAGTACCATAACCCTAATCCACAAGAAAGGCGACAAAGACAACATAGGCAATTATCGCCCCATTAGTATCATGTCGAATGTCTATAAAGTTTTTTCCAAGATCATCCTCAACCGGATAACACAAACACTGGACTACCAGCAACCAAAAGAACAAGCGGAATTTAGATCTGGATACTCAACAACAGATCACATGCATGTCCTCAAACAGATTATAGAAAAATTCCAAGAGTATGTCTACCCGCTATATATATTATTTGTGGACTATAATAAGGCATTTGACTGCTTGGAATTATTACGATATTTGGAAAGCTCTTGAAAATCAAGGAGTCCAACAAAAATACATAAGAATAATAAAAAAATATCGTCTGTAACAGCACAGCTCAATTGAAACTGGAAACAGCAGGAGACAGCTTCCCAAACCAAAGAGGAGTGAGGCAAGGGGACCCACTTTCGCCTAATACCCTGAGAGCCGTACGGTTTTTTTGGAAATAATTCAATATCAAGCAAATTTTTTTTTATATGGTTTTTATAGGTGATTTTAATAACCTCTATTTAAAAAAAAACTGAATCTGCGGACCGGAAGTACGAAAAAAAAATGTGTGCCTGAAAACTAGTGATTTTTGTCCGCAAAAAAGGTATCAGTATTTTTATGATGAAAACTTCTTTGTAAATGCTAGTTCTGAAATGTATGACCGGAATCCAAAAATATATGCAACGGGAAATATGAGCTTTTAAATTAAAACGGTGGTTGAAGTTCTTGTCAAATTTACTCAAAGAAAATAATAATATAAGTTTTTTTCAGCTACACATTAATAACTAATATTATTTCCAAAAATTATCATTTGAAATCAAACAACATAGGGTCAATTCGCCGGTTAGCGACCACCTAATTTCATGTGCCGGTTGGCGACCACTTAAGCTGAGTTGGTGAACAGAAAGGATATTTTCTCGGTTTTTTAGTAGATACCTATTCTAAAACAACAAAAAAAACGCATGTACAAGTAATTGTCTCAATAGGGTGTGTAGAATTGATGTTATCTTCAATAGAAAAAACCTTCTCCTCAGGTGGTCGCTAACCGAAGGTGGTCGCGTAACCAGCGAAATGACCCTATGTGTTTAGTTTTTTTGTTTTTCCGTAATAACATGAATAGCAAAAAAGTAGCAGTTGCATTTTTTTCTCAGACTTTTAATTTAAGCCCTCAGAATATCAATGGAATAGTAATCAAACAAATATTATTAATTTTAGTTAATATACGAGGGGCGTCTGAAAAGTTCTAAGCCTAAGATAGAAAAAAACAATTTACAAAAATGAACTCGTGTTTATTTTTCAATATAGTCTCCTCCTAAATCAATGCATTTTTTACATTTTTTATACAGTGCTTTTAGGCCATTAAAAAAATAATCTTTATTTTGCCCTTCAAAATGCTCCTGTACAGCCGCCTTCATCTCTTCGTCACTTCTAAATCGCTTTCCCCTCAACTCTTTCTTCAAATTATTGAATAGAAAATAATCGCTTGGGGCTAGATCTGGGCTGTAGGGTGGGTGGTCAATTTCCTCAAAACCAACTTCCTTCAGAGCACGCCTCGCAACATTAGCGGTGTGAACGGGTGCGTTGTCTTGCAAAAACAAAATGCCTTTCCTTAGTTTACCCCGCCTTTTCTCAACTATGGCTTGTCGCACCTGTCTTATTAGATTTGCATAATAAGTTCCGTTTATCGTAGAGCCTTTTTCTAAATAATCGATTAAAAGAATGCCATCACAGTCCCAAAATACCGTAGCCATTAACTTAGAGGCCGACTTTTGCACTTTAAATTTCTTCGGCGGCCTTTCACCCTATCAATCCACTGCATCGACTCAGACTTAAACTCCGGATCATACTGACTGATCCATGTTTCATCAACAGTTACTATTCGGGAACAAACTTCATCTAAATCATCTTCGCACAATTCTAAAAACGCCCGAGAAGTTTCCACACGACGTACTTTATCGAAGGCCGTTAGCATTTTCGGTACCCAACGAGCACTGACTTTACTCATGTACAAATGTTCATGTAAAATTTCTCCGACTCTTTCTTTACTAATACCTAAGACCTCAGCTATTTGCCAAACCTTCATTCTTCTATCTTCTAATACCAGCTTTTTGACTTTTGCTACGTTTTCTTCGGTCACTACCGATATTGGCCGCCCTGAGCGGGGGTCGTCTTCGATCGATTCCCGTCCGAGTTTAAATAAGCGACTCCACTTTTTGACTGTGGCATAAGAAGGCCCAGAATCACCGTAAATAATAGCCATTTCCTCAAAAATACACTGCGGTGATTTGTCACTTTTTGTAAGGAATTTAATTACAGCACGGTGCTCAATTTTCGTAATATTCGTTGGTAATTCACACATGATGTACTTTTCCGTTGAATATCTCGAAACAGAATAATAAAAACGTGACATGTTATTTTTTAATAATTTGTTTTTAAATGGCCTTTCTAGTGGCCAGTATCATAAACGCATATATAACCTCGAAATACCTTAGGCTTAGAACTTTTCAGACGCCCCTCGTACTCACTTACAACTTACATGTCCAATCTGATTTGGACCTAAATACTATACGATTAAGGATTATTTTAGAACGCACAGCAAAATGGAAATGCCGCCGCCTCCAAGTACAATGTACGGTCGAGGAAAATGAAGGTTTGGCACATGTCAACTCTATTTGAATGACGTTAAGGTCCAAAAGTGCTAAACATTCAAATTCCTCGACTGTACTATCGGCTGCAATAATGCATGGACACCTTACGGCTCAGTTTCGCTTGCATCGTTTGACGTCTGCTGCTCACATAGTTGCACGTGGTGCGCAATAATTAAACTAGATGGCGTTGTTGGCGCTACTATTTAGACATACCGCAGAAAATAAGCACATTACTAGGCACATTAAATACCTATAAATTGACACCTGTTTGTTATCACCAGAAATATTCTCATATTAGTATAACTATTAACAAGGCTGGTAAATGCTAATTTATAATAGCTGTATTTAAGTGCGATACCACTGGTATTTTAATTATAATGCTATATTTCCACCATTACCTATAATGTTGAGATAGCTCAATGGACTAAGACATGTTCTCTAGGCTCAGCGGCCTAGAACTGTCGAGGTTCGAATCCCAGGTAATGGGAGGTTTATGTTTTTGTATCTTTTTATATTTGTTCTATTCCTATAGATGAAAGTGCTTTATATACAAATATTAGTCATAAAGAAAATTATATATTCATAACTTAAATAATTAAAACAGCATTTTATGTTTCAATATGTTTATTTTGTTCACTACAGTTCTGTTAAAGCAATTTTATAATACTACATAATAATAGTTACCTAGCAACTTTGTAACATTTTTATTGAGGTAATAGCTTAAGTTTCATTTCCATAATTGGAAAAAGATTGAAGCTTCACCCCAATAAATATAATATTATAATCTACGAACGAACATGTAACATCTTTGTGATAAAAACGAATAAGTATGGTAGTTTTGAATCATTCGTCTACCCTCATCGATTATTATACTAATCATAGTCGTAATGGATTAATATCTGAGCAGCAAAATAAACTTATGATGAATTTCGACTGCCTAGTCAATTGAACCGATGGTCGAGTGGCTAACGAGGCAAGTAACTGTCGACCTAGCTTTAGAGTCGCGGGTTCAAATCCCGCACCCAACGAAAAAAATGTTGGGAAAGAAGTGTTTTTGGAATTGTTTGGATATTCACTAGTAGTGAATCGGAAACATCGCAAGAAAAATAAATGCACAAAGGTAGCACATAAATAGAAAGCACATTCCAAATTGCGTCATAATACCGCCATTATCGATCGATAATGCGTTGGCAAGATTACTTGACAGTATAATATAGGAAAAATAATAACCCAAGAAAAATATAATTATATCCAAGATGAGGAATTAGTTTTTGTTTCCATCTGTGTTAACAGCGCCATCTAGTGAAACTATGCCGATCCTCTGAGGTTTACATTTACATCTATAATGATATTACACGTCGTGCACATAGATGGCGTTAGCAAGCGCGTCAAGGGAAACAGTTTGCGACTTGACCATGCACTTATGCTGTCTAGTGTACATAGTTATCTTTAAATACATACCGTCCGGCCGGGAGTTGTTGTTCAGTGTTAATGAATCGCACTTTTATTTTAGGTACAGTCAGGGAAATGTATTCACGTACCTTTTTATGCCTTATTGTCATAGTAATAAGAGCTAAAAAGGTACGTGAATACATTTCCCTGACTGTACCTATGTAGGGATTATTATGCAAAGTTCGTGATTTCTGAATTGATACCTACTTTACATAGGTACCTAGACTATACTCATATAATTTTTATTTTAACAATTATTTTAAGTTACATTTTAGCCTAAAATTATTGAAATGTTTATTGTTAATTGTAATACGTAGGTAACGTAGGTAGTTTGTTATTAATAGTGACTAGAGGACAATTAACGGTGGCAATATCGCAAAAAGTCGTATTTTCGTGGACATCTCTTCTAATCTAAACTAAAACTGGTATGAATGTGTTCCTTGTTGTCTTCAGAGTACGAACCTACCGGTTTTAGTTAAAGGAGAGGGGGACGGCCATAGCTGTGACGTCACCAATATGGCGGGCGACAGTCATCGATTTATGTCCAAATCTTGGGTTCTATTTTACTGATCGGTTCGTGTGAGGTGTCATTTGAAAGCATATTAAACGTTCTATAATTGTTTCTTTTAACTCTATGCGTACCATCTAAATGTTTTTAAGTATTAGAAAAAATATGACATTTTTACCGTGCGCGGTTGCACGAGTACTGAAAAAACGCGATTGTAACTTAATAAATAATAACTTTAGCGCAATTAAAGTTATTATGAAAAAAAATGTAACTTTATTAAATTAAAAAAACTTACCCTCGAATGAAATGAAATATGCGCGGGCGTGGGATACGGCTATGGTGGCATTGTCACCAGTTTGCATCCTAATCCTCGGGCTAGATTTTGGCAAAAGCTTGCGGCCCACAGCCAATGAAGTTATGAATTTTAAATGCCTTTTTATTGCAACATACAGGGTGGAATTTCATAAACTGTACATAATAAAAGGAGAAAAATTTCAGCCAATTTCATCGGTGAAACGGTGTTTTTTTTTTTTTTCTAGTCATTAGTTTTTTTTTTACAGAATTTTGAATTTTTTTGTAAAAACTCGGGTAATACACCTAATTCAGACGGTATAACTTTTGATCCAATGGTCCTAGAATGAAAATAAAAAATGCAGAGTATTACCAAGGGACAGGTTAATAATTCTTAATAACAATAAAAAACCAACTAGAAGAGAAAATCCGCAAAAAAAATTATTGTCTTTGAAAAATGGCTACTAAAATTACGAATTTTAAAAGAAAAACACAATTTTCTAAAAAAAAACGCATATTTAGTTACCATTTTTTTTGCTTAGTATTAATCCTCACTTAATGCCGATTCTAAAACCGTTTTTAAACTGTCTCAGACTTTGAAAAATACCACGCAAATGGGTACGTAAATCAAACCATAATTTTATTAATTTTAATCCTCTTAAAATCCTTAATGACCGTTTGTTCACAGGTAGTTGAAGGGTGTTATCGGATTTTAGGTGGAGATAACAAATTACGTACTTAGTATTAATCCTCACTTAATGCCGATTCTAAAACCGTTTTTAAACTGTCTCAGACTTTGAAAAATACCACGCAAATGGGTACGTAAATCAAACCATAATTTTATTAATTTTAATCCTCTTAAAATCCTTAATGACCGCTTGTTCCCAGGTAGTTGAAGGGTGTTATCGGGTTTTAGGTAGAGAAAACAATAGGAAGAAAAGTAGTCCTAAAATTGCGTAAATAAAATCATGTATTTTAATTAAAAGTCATAAATTCGATTGATAAACCTTTATTAAAAAAAAAAACTTATTCTAGTGTTGCAAAGGGCGTTCCCTGTATGGTATTAATTGTTCAAAATGACCTCCTCTTTCTTGAAGGCACAATGTGGCCCGAGCTTGAATTTGTTGCGTAGCCCGTCGAATCATTCCCGGATTATTTTTTATTTCTTGTGCTGCATTTAAAATTCTGTCGTGCAATTCTGCTTCGGTATTGACGATTCTGTGATATACCCGTTGCTTCATATCACCCCAAAGAAAATAATCCAACGGCGTCATATCAGGCGATCTTGCAGGCCATCCAACGGGGCCGTCTCGGCCGATCCACCTATTGGGATATTGCTCATTTAAAAAATGTCGAACTCTTAATGCCCAATGAGCTGGGCATCCATCCATTTGGAGAAACAGGCGTTGTCTCACATCTAACATCACATCTTCCAAAAGCTCTGGGAGCTCGTCTCTCAGTAACAGTAAAAATCTGTCGGCGTTCAAAATATTCGGTAAGAAGACTGGTCCAATCAATTGATCGTCGTGTACCGCTGCCCAAACGTTTATGGAGAATTGGTCTTGAAAATTAGATGGTCTTACTAGGTTTGGATTATCGTGAGCCCATGTGTGTAAATTTCTGAAGTTAGTTATTCCCGTATGAGTAAATCTTGCTTCGTCCATCCATAAAATTCTTCTAGTAAATTCCGGATCCCTTCTGATATTGCCAAGTATCCAAGTCGACATAACACACCTAACGCGGGCATCGCCAATTTGCAAATTTTGTACCCATTGATAATGAAATGGATGCAGTCCTTCCTTCTTCAAAATTTTCCAGACAGAGAATTTTGAGATTCCGTGCCTCAATGCCAAGCGTCTTAGACTCGTGGTTGGGTCCGCGTACAAGTCTCTGAGAACTGCTTCTTCTATGGCAACATCAATTATGTTTCCTGGCTCTCGACGATCTCGGTCACCGTATCCCAGGCCAATATTGCACAACCGGCGATGAACTTCTTGAAAGTGGCGAGCAGCAGGTCTTGGAACGTCATTAGGATACTGCTCCAAATAGGCGATATACGCAGCTCTTGCAGATCCATGGCACAATCCATAATAATAGTGCATGTTGGCTATTTGTAACGGCGAAAACTCTCGTAAGCGGGGCATGATGATTCAAACTGAACAAGTACTGGAGTAATCAAAGAAGTGGCGAGCAAAGACAAGCAATTGCAATTTGCGAGCGACTGAATAGTTGACCTATTGCCCAATGCCTTTATACCCCTCATGTTATCTCCACCTTCAACCCAAAAACACCCTTCAACTACCTGGGAACAAGCGGTCATTAAGGATTTTAAAAGGATTAAAATTAATAAAATTATGGTTTGATTTACGTACCCATTTGCGTGGTATTTTTCAAAGTCTGAGACAGTTTAAAAACGGTTTTAGAATCGGCATTAAGTGAGGATTAATACTAAGCAAAAAAAATGGTAACTAAATCTGCGTTTTTTTTAGAAAATTGTGTTTTTCTTTTAAAATTCGTAATTTTTGTAGCCATTTTTCAAAGACAATAATTTTTTTTGCGGATTTTCTCTTCTAGTTGGTTTTTTATTGTTATTAAGAATTATTAACCTGTCCCTTGATAATACTCAGCATTTTTTATTTTCATTTTAGGACCATTGGATCAAAAGTTATACCGTCTGAATTAGGTGTATTACCCGAGTTTTTACAAAAAATTTCAAAATTCTGTAAAAAAAAAACTAATGACTAGAAAAAAAAAAAAAACACCGTTTCACCGATGAAATTGGCTGAAATTTTTCTCCTTTTATTATGTACAGTTTATGAAATTCCACCCTGTATTTACAAAATAAATTATGCTCACCTGGCTGATAAGATAATTTGCTCCTAGGCGTAAAAGAACTCAATGCGGCGATTACAAATACTAATCTACGCGTACAAATGTACACTTACACACAAAATGTATTAATTTAACTACAGTACCTTTCATTTCGTAACACCAAAAATTAACTTTCAAAGTATTTCAATATACAGTATGCCGGTTGCCGCGGACGTGCGTTACGGAATTGGCCATAAATTACATATTTATTATTGAACGACGACAAATTGCATATTTTTGGCAAGCTAATAAAATCTTATAATTTTGACATTGTATGCGAATCTATATTGTAATTTTTATCTCAAAATAAATAAATCTAAATTAAATCAAATGTTTGATATTTTTTATAATGACATTAATCACGCTAAAGTATCTATTTTTCGAATTATGATGGTAAGTAAGCAAACTTTTTTTTATTGTTTTTCCAAACGGTTGGTTGTACGGTATAGAGTTAAAAAAAACAATTATAGTACGTTTAATATGCTTTCAAATGACACCTCACACGAAGCAATCAGTAAAATAGAACCCGAGATTTGAACAATAATTGATGACCGTGGGCCGCCATCTTTGTGACGTCACAGCTATGTCCGTCCCCCTCTCCCTTAACTAAAACCGGTAGATTCGTACTCTGGAGACAACAAGGAACACATCCATACCAGTTTTAGGTATATAGAAGACGAGTCCACGACTTTTATCAATATTGGCCAATTTCCGCCGTACCTAAAATAAATAGTTACCTTATCTTAATTAAGAAGACGCTACACGTAACGGGCGAATATCGGCGGACGTCCAAGCAAGGTCAATAAAAATCTAGTATGGTGTGACCTTGATTTGGTTGGCTGCTGTGCTTCTGACACGTATCCACACGGGCCGAATCACGTGTCGGCCGGTATGCAATCCGGCCGATATCGGCCCGTGTAGCGTCTCCTTTACAGAGCGTTTTAGTTATTTGGCCGATGGCAATGGTCATCGCGTACGCACAGATTATATAATAGTTCTACGAACAGATACTCAGGTCTGAATAAAAATGCCAGTACCTACTACTTTAAGTGCCTACGAAATTTAACAATGGAGCGACCTTGAACGCGCGGGTCGTTGCCCGCATATGCTGGCCAATCGATGCTAGGGTTGACACCGCTTAGAAATGATTTTATAATTAATAGTTGAGTGAAATAAAAAACAGTTTATTACTGATTAAATTAATTTAATTTTTATCTTTTTTCAATTTTTATTTTTCTAGAGACCCGTAACGTAAGTATCCGGGGATTCCCGAGATAGTGCCAGTATCTGAACTGCATCAACGCAGCATGTTAAATACAATTTAATGCAATGTTACCTATCGCTCATCCTGTCTATGGTTACGTTACGACATACGACAGTTAGAATATACCTATTAATCTCCCACATATTACAAAACAAAACCTGTTGTGTAGGTATTATCGAAGTAGGTAAGTAACTTAATTTAAATATATCCCGACGAGACGACTGTACGAAATAATGTTTCACCAACTTGAACGACGTCAAAACACAAGGTACAATTACAGATTCTACACTTAATAACGTTATGTTCGTTGCCCTCGATGATACTTTCACTTTCAAACAACAATTAACAATTAAGTATACACTTTTAAACACCAAATGACAAAATTGCACGCTGCCAATTTAAAAACTGTCTCTCGGTCGGCTTATCACTGTCCCCGGCCCGCGACTCCCGCGAGCCGCGTGCCGCCTCGCCTCGCCTACCCCTCCGCTCACCGCGCATTCCCCTCTCGCGCCTATTGAAATCCATACTATACTATAATATTATAATATTATAAATGCGAAAGTGTGTCTGTCTGTCTGTCTGTCTGTCTGTCTGTCTGTTACCTCTTCACGCTTAAACCGCTGAACCGATTGCGATGAAATTTGGTATGGAGATAGTTTGAATCCCGGGAATCTCCGGACATAGGATAGTTTTTATCCCCGAAATCATCTCATTAGGGGTTGAAATGGGGGGTGAAAATTTGTATGGAGCTGCGATATAAAAGAGTTCCACGCGGACGGAGTCGCGGGCAGAAGCTAGTAGATGATAAATAGAAAACCACTTAATGGGTAATTTTAAGGTGGATTATCGTTTCATCTATTTCAATTTGACCTTTAGGAAAACTTCGTAGTTCGTTTGACTGATATATTTATTTCACAAGACTTTTTCAAAGTTAATATAGCTTTAGGTATTTTCGATTGATTCAGTATAAAAAGTGTCCAGACACGTATAAGAGGCATATATAAACCATAACTATACTGATACCTTTTATGCCATTAACGATATGAATTTTTATTTTTTACTTTAATAAAAATAGTATGTATTATGAAGTTTCTTTTACAAAACGAAGTGGATTTTATATGCATTACAAAGAACATAAATAGAACTAGTATATCATAAAGTAAATAATTCTTATACCATTTTCGCCAGATTTTTAAGTAATTTTTATAGATAAGTTTTTATTATTTAGTACCGTCGCCGTATTAAATGTAGGTGGATTATTAATGAATATTTAGTCAAATTACCCAATCTATTTTTTGGTGTAAAAATCGGGCTGATATCTATATATTGTTGTGTTTCCATACAGAGAAATCGTACGGCTCTCAGGCTATAAGCTGTTCTCAGCAGTGCTAGAAGAGGTTGTCAGAAACCTGAATTGGGACGACTACGGTCTAAAATTCAACGGAGCGACACTTACCCACCTCAGATTTGCAGACGACTTGGTACTACTTGGAAATAATCCGAAATCCCTACAAAACATGCTAGAAGACCTCACAGTAGCAAGCGAGGAAGTTGGACTATCCATAAACATCTCCAAAACCAAGGCCATGACGAATCGAATCAAAACTGGTCTATCTGTTAATGGTGAAAGTATAGAATACTAGCTTCTGCCCGCGACTCCGTCCGCGTGGAAATCGTTTATATCGCAGCTCCATACAAACTTCAACCCCCCATTTCATCCCCTTAGGGGGTGATTTCCAGGATGAAAACTATCCTATGTCCTTCCCCGGGATTCAAACTATCTCCATACCAAATTTCATCGCAATCGGTTCAGCGGTTTAAGCGTGAAGAGGTAACAGACAGACAGACAGACAGACACACTTTCGCATTTATAATATTAGTATGGATGTGCAAACGTACATATACTTAGGACAGCTCATCTCATTCAACGAGCAAATGGCACAAGAAATAGACAGAAGGATCACCAACGCATGGAAAGGTTTCTGGGCACTCAAAGAAGTAATGAAAAGCAAGCAATACACTATGAAAGTGAAAAGAAGACTTTTCAACACATGCATTCTACCAATAATGAACTATGGATGCCAAACATGGGCAATGACTCAAAAGATGCACCATAAATTAAGAGGAGCATCCTGGGATATAGGAGGATAGACAAGAAGAGAGCCACAGAGATGAGGAAAGTCGCAGGGTTGGAGGATGTAACAAAGAAAATCAAGCAATTAAAATGGAGATGGGCAGGCCACATATTAAGAGAAAAAACAGACAAGTGGACCAAGGTTGTGACAGAGTGGACCCCAGGATCGACAACAATAGAAGAAGTGGAAAACCAAACTGTAGATGGTCAGATGACATCAAAAAAATTGCTGAGCCATTATGGACAAGATTGGCTAAAGACAGACAAAAATGGAAAATGTTAGAGGAGGCCTATGTGTCTGCTGGACACGCTGATACAGAAACAATTGAAGAATGAAAAATTAATAAAAAAAAATATATAATATCAGCATAAAGGCTAATAAATAAACAAATAAAAAAAAGGAATTAGGTATATATCAATGACTCCCACCAAAAACATAAATATGAAAATGGAAGCCAAGTTCAATATTAAGAATATGTGTGGTTGTCAACTTCACCGACAAAACCATCCCATAAAAAAGATTCCATGTAAAAAAGAGGCCAAGTCTCGAAACTCTTCCACCGTAAAAAGTTGTGAGATATTTCGTAGTACCAAAGTCGCAGGCATTCTTATTAATCTTTATTTGCTAGCTAAACAAAATTCTGCAACTTGGCAATCACACAACTTTACTGCATTTATGGATTTTTGCATACCTAAACCTATGTAGTATTGTGGGATTTATATATTTAACTGGGACTCATACTCAACCGCAACATCTACATGTTGGAGATATTACATACAAAGATGTAATGGAATTTAAATACTTGGGCTGTACCGTTGCAAATGCCAACACCCGCAGCGAATAAATTTAACATCTGGATACAGAACACCTTGAGATGCAGTGCTACCCTTCACAAAGTGCTAGTGTCCAAACTTCTAAATAGGTCCAGCCTACATCCGTATTTATAAGACCGTAGCATGACCAATCGTTATGTACGGATGCGAAGCATGGACACTGACACTAAAAGAAGAGAATATGTTACTAGTTGCCGAAAGAAAAAAGATTCTCGGCCCAAACCAACGACCAGACGGAAGGTGGAAAGTCCTAAAGAACCTGGAAATAGAATACCTATCTGGTCGCTGAACCTAACCATACAAATTATGAATGCAGTCCCATTCTTGCTTT
Organism: Epinotia ramella; assembly: GCA_947578815.1. Lineage (NCBI taxonomy): Eukaryota > Metazoa > Arthropoda > Insecta > Lepidoptera > Tortricidae > Epinotia > Epinotia ramella. Next base: position 18,920,396 of record OX388220.1, on the reverse strand, counting down.
TTCATTTTTTGTCACATTCACTGCAAATGTAACTTTGTAATCCTTTATGTTATGCAGTTGGTGTATCTAGAAAACTGGACCGAAATTGCAAAATATTTTAGTTTTCCCTTGATTTATACCCTAACCACTAATTGTATTCTAAATTTGAAGCTCCTGTCTGCTAGAAGTGCCTTAGAATTTTGAAGATCGGTCAGTCAGTGACACAGCAAAAGTTTTATTATGTCTCTTTAATTGTAGTAACTCCAACTTAGTTATATTATACTCATATTATAATCAAATAAGTACCCGAGACGCGCGCTGTAGGGTGATTACAGAAACGCTTGCGCCTGAATAAAAACACTTCTAGGAAACGCCATATTATGATTGTGTCCCGACGCAGGCCCCGTGCCGCTGATTGCCCCGCTTATGCATAAACAACACCTTAAACTTACAGCTTCATAATACGTTTTTCAGCCATTGTGTGGTGCGAAACAACTATCGACCCTCACCATCTACGTGTGTTTGTATGTTTTCAATTCGATTTACAGTGAGGGACTAAATAATACCGAACAGTAAAAAATAACGAGTTTAGGATGTAGTTTCGTAAGATCCCAGAGCCCGGTATTCTCACACTAATAATAATCACAACTAAAGAATAAACAAAAAAATTAAAACGGAATTAGGATTCTCTTCAAGTGACTTATTCAGTGTTGCCAATGCAAACATTAAGCCTAGCATTCGGTCCGAAATAAATTCAGGGCCATTATGCCCATTATGCACCAAGCAATTTGTCACAATAAGCTAGAGACGCAGCTATAAACCCGACACAGACTTTGCTATAATATATAATAATATACCAAAATACATATTTATTATTTCAAGCAAGGCATCTTATGATATATTTTGCGTACTAGTTGATAGAATCCTCTCACTCAGATATAATATATCCAAATATATATTATAGCTGACGATTGAGCCTTCCGATCGTTACAGTAAAATTACACGTTTTTTTCATATTAAGCAAGTTTGGTTCCCGGTTCAGACAGGCGAATATTCAAAAATTATTTGAATCGTATTGAGTATTAAGTAAAATTAATGGGTTCCACAGATTACGTGATTTTACCACAATTATACCCCATTCGACATCACTATTCGCAGTAAGATACAAAAGTGATGATAAAAAAACTAGACATCAAAGCGTGACTCAAATCGACTATAAAACGCTATTTTACAGCACTATAACACCTTTAAAATACAAACTATTTAATTAATGCGTGTTAAATTTCTTTTAACCACCTTTACACTGTTTAAAAACAGGATATACTGAAGTGCAAGAAAGGATGTGTAATAACACCTATATAACGGAAGATCTCACTAAAGAAGCCCTCGAAAAAAGAAAACTACTCTTAGTGGAACTCAAACAAGCGAAAGAAGCAGGCCACCATGCCATGATAAGAAACAACAAGATAATTATAAAAGAAAAAAAAGAGAACAAGGACAAGAGAAGAAGATCGGAATCCACCTCGCCAAAACAAGACCCTTCAGTAGCGGCCAATGCTGCAAAAATACACAAACCACAAAACAAGGGGAAAATATAAAGAACAACCAGATTGCAAATACTGCGACTCCGTCTAGCTCAAACAAGAATGCGATGGTCGAATAGATGCATTTCAAGTCATGCGGGAACGTTCCTACTCACTCTCAGACAAAAACACATACCTCAACTAATACACAAACCTCAACGGAAAAAAACTAACATTTCAAACAAATAAACAATATTCAAAAACCAAAGGTCCCAATCCGGCCGGTCTCCGTGGGACGTCAGACCAACACCCTCCACAAAAAGATGAAAACATCCTACATATGTGCACACAAAAAACTCAAACACTAAGAGAAGAAAAAGAAATAAAAACATTGAAAATATGCACCTATAATGTAAGGTCATTATCGTCACCAGAAAGGTTACTGCTGTTAACCCATGCCCTCCAAAAAATCAATTTTGATATACTAGGACTTAGTGAAGTAAGAAAACTGGGTTGCAAAATTGAGGAACACCAAGACTTCATACTATGCTACACAGAAGAAACGAGAGGACTGTATGGAGTGGGTATTAGTCATGGGAGATTTCAATGCGAAGATAGGACATCCTAAAAAACATTAAAACTTAGTAATGGGCAGTTACGGATATGGAAAACGAAACGATAGAGGCGAAAAGTTGATCCAATATGCCTGTGAACAAAATCTTTCCATTATGAATACCTACTTCAAAAAGAAACCAAGCCGCAGGTGAACATGGATATCTCCAGATAATAAAACAAAAAACGAGATAGATTTTATTATGTGCAACAAACCAAAAAATATAACAAACACAGAAGTATTAAACGAGACACCATTCCCATCAGATCACAGACTACTGAGAGCAACTTTTAAACTTCAATCTCCTAAACTCAGCAGAAAATCCTTCAATCCGTTACCCAAGGCACCTAAAACAGACAGCGAAATATCTGCATATATAGACCGATGACTTTTGACGACCGGTTAGTCTAGTGGGTAGTGACGCTGCCTACGAAGCTGAAGGTCCTGGGTTCGAATCCTGGTAAGGGCAAATATTTGTGTGATGAGCATGAATATTTGTTTCTGAGTCATGGATGTTTTCTATGTATTTAAGCATTTCTATCTATTAAATATATCGTCGTCTAGTGCCCATAATACAAGCCTTTATTGAGCTTACTATGGGACTAGGTCGATTTGTGTAAGATTGTCCCCTAATATTTATTATTATCTCCTTTATTCAATTTTCTTCTTAGACTAGGTTTTTACAATACATATATAAAAAGTAAAATCTAAAACTATACATACAAAACATAAATTATTATAAACCTAATCTAGGGTACCGCCGCCAGCGAGGCGGGGCCTAAGCTGCCGGCGGTCAGGGCGACAGAGACAGGAACCTCCTGACTATCCGCGCAGTATCCAGGAGTACCACCTTCTGTATCTGACCCTTGATCCAGCCATCTAGCGAGAGTCTCTTGAGGTGATGGTCGAGACTCTTCACTATTAAGCCGTTCGGCGAAACGACTATCGGGACGATGATCGCCGAATCAACATCCTACATGGCGGTTACCTCGTGAGCCAGGTCTAGGTACTTGCTGGCTTTGTCCTTTTCGGCCTTCAAGAGGTTCTCGTCATGGGGGATGGTGATGTCAACGAGCACTGCCTGGCGTTTCGATCGATCTGTCAGCACGATATCAGGCCTATTGGCAAGAATAATCCTGTCCGTGATGACAGATCGATCCCAATAGAGCGTGGCACGACCATTTTCGAGAACTGGCGCAGGTGTGTACTTATAGTAAGGCAATTCGGAGACCACAAGACCGTATAGCAGAGCAAGTTGCTGGTGAATAATTCTGGCTACAAGGTTATGTCTGTGCAAGTACTCGCCGTTAGCAAGATGACCACAACCGGAGATAATATGCCTGAGTGACTCCCCGGGACGGCGGCATGCCCGACAAATGTCGACCGTACCGTCCTTCAGGATATACCTCCGGTCATTGTTCGCCATGATAACTTCGTCCGCAATTGCACAGACAAAACCTTCGGTTTCCCGGAAGAGATCCCCGAAACGTAGCCAGTTCACCGACGCGAGCAGATCTACATCGGGTCCTGTGAGGGCCTTGTAGAACCGCCCGTGTAGCTCCTTGCTCCTCCACACCGCCTTGCGGTCCTCGGCGCTCATGACTTTAAGTCTGCGCCAGTTCTCGTTTGCCAAGGAGAGCGGGGTGAAGTTTTCGTCTACTGCTACTACGTCGCGATGCATCCCACACTCGTTGTTTAGGAAATAATTCCAGAGTCTGCACACCTCGCGGTTGTGGAGGTCTTTGGCATTTATTATTATTATTATTATATAGACAACTTAAGAGTTAAGTTAAATGAACACATAGATATTCCAAAATATGACAACAATGTTCAAACCTACTATGTCGAGTTGGAAAATATAATTACAACTAGCCGAAAATCGAAAAACACAACCCAAGCAAATAACAAAAATGCATGAGTCCTTAAGGACACGACAATAAAGTTAATAAATAGACGATCTGAACTAATGAAGACAAAAAGCAAATCAAAAGAAATGAAAACTGAGCTGAAAAAATTTTTCAGAATCACTAATAAGGCCATAAAAGACAACTATAACGCACACAGAAGATCAGTCATAGAGAAAAACTTAAGTAATTTCAGAAGCTACAAGCGAGCAAACAAAGAATTAAAGATACATAAAGAATGGATTCAAAAGCTAACTAAAGGACAAGACGAAACAAAAACAAGAAAGGGAATCATTGAACATGCAACAGCATTCTACGAGAAGCTCTACATGAAACCAAAGGAAGACATAGACGCTGAAGACCACATAAACTCTGAGGACACAGGACACGACCAAATAGAACCTATAACTGACAAAGAACTAATCAGACATATAAAGAAATTAAAACATGAAAAAAGTCCAGGACCCGATCACATAAATAATGAAGCCATAAAAACAGGGGCTCCCGCCTTGATTCCATACTTAGTACAACTGTTTAACATGGTTCTAGAAACTGGAAAAGCCCCAATCCAATGGTGTATTTCAGATATAATACTGCTTTACAAAAAAGGAAACCTAGCAGACATCGGGAATTACAGACCAATAAGCATACTGTCCAGCATCTATAAACTCTTCACTTCTGTACTATTGAGCCGAATAACACCAGAAATAGACAACAGCCAACCGATTGAACAAGCGGGATTCCGCGCTGGGTTCTCCACCATAGACCACATTCATACACTAGATCAAATACTGCAAAAATACAAAGAGTACAACCATCCGCTATATATAGGTTTTGTAGACTACACGCAGGCATTCGACAGCATAACCCACAGTTCAATTTGGAAAGCACTTACCTCGTGTAAAATAAACACAACATACATAAATATTATTAAAAACATTACTCACAAAGTACAAGCAGAGTAAGACTAGAAAACAGAGGGAAGGAGATAAATATAGGACGTGGCGTTAGACAAGGTGACCCTCTGTCACCCAAACTGTTATATCCGTGCTGGAAGAAATATTTAAAAAAATCTACTGGAAAAACAAAGGACTCAAGGTTCAAAACCAACATCTAAGCCACCTCAGATTTGCGGACGATATCGTCATCCTCGCGGAGTCAGCAACTGATCTGGAACAAATGCTACAAACTCTAGACAGCGAAAGCTAATCAGTAGGACTTCACATGAATCCAAATAAAACTAAAGTCATGACAAATCACGAAAGACAACAAATATGCGTATCGGGAAGGCAGATAGAATATGTAAACGAATATCTTTACCTTGGAAAACCAATGTCTTAACGCAAATTGCAATGAGGAAGAAGTAGATAGAAGAATCAATTGCAGCTGGAAGAAATTTTGGGCACATAAAGAAATTCTAAAAGGAGCCTACCTATCATTTAAAATTCAAAAAAACCGTAATGGATACATGCATTCTACCTAGCCTGACATATGGAAGCCAATCCTGGACATACACAAAGAAAATTAAACATAAAATCTCAACATGCCAACGATAAATGGAGAGAAGCTTATTAAAGTCAAGGAGAATACATTAAACCAGAAATGAAGAATTAAGAAAACGTACTAAAATAACAGATGCACTTCACCAAGCACTGTGCCTTAAGTGGAAATGGGCAGGCCATATCGCCAGCTATAAGGAGAAAAGATGGGCACTAGAAGCAACAAAATGGTCAGGGCCAAAAGGCAAAAGAAAGAAAGGTAGACCACGAAGACGTTGGACAGGCGACATAACCGAGGTCGCCAGACCTAGTTGGATGCATTTGGCCAAAGATCGGGAAAAATGGCATGAGATGGAGGCTTTTACCCAAATGGGTTCCATATAAGAAAACATATATATTTGTATAAAACATTAACACAACACAACTTTTTATATTAGTAAATACTAACAATATGGAATAAATAAAGCTTAAATAAATAAATAAATAAATAATAAATTTGGGGAAAGACTATAACAATAACGTTTTTAATATTTTCCTTCATAATTATCTGACAGAAAACTTGGCTGAGGGGCTACCGCGAAACGAAAACGAACTTCGTTCGAGTATATCCGTCTCTGACACTCGAACTAGCAAGTGCGACAGAGAGGGAGATACACGCACGAAGTTCGTTTTCGTTTCGCGGTAGCCCCTCAGATCATAAATTATTTCCATGGTCCAAATTGTGCTGGTTATGATGTGCATGCATTTGTTGAAATATCTGACGTAGATAGGTTGGGGTGCATTGAATATATCAATTCTGCTAAGAAAGCGGTTGACTGCGGGGTCCCCCAAGGATCTATCCTTGGCCCCTTGCTATTTATTATTTTTATCAATGATCTATAGTGTAATATAACTTATGGAACAGTTTACCTCTATGCAGACGACACAAGCATTATATTTGAAAATGAAAATGATGTAGCATTTAAGGCTCAAATTGGCCAGACATGGGCGGACCTTACATACTGGTTTGAATGCAATGGTCTTAAGATTAACATGGATAAAACGCTGTATTTTCCTTTTCTAAGACATACAAACAGCATAACGTACGACTTGCCTTTACCCATAGTAAAAGTCACTAATGTCAAGTTTCTAGGCGTAGAACTAGATACACAGTTGCGCTGGTCAAACCATATAAGTCTATTAAAGAAAAGACTGGGCAGTGCCTGTTACGCCTTAAAGAATCTTTCTAAAATGTTAAATTCTTCAGTACTTAAGACAGTTTATTTTGCATATTTTGAAAGCTTAGTAAGGTACGGCCTTGAGGTTTGGGGCAATAGTGTTCATGTGAACCGTGTTCTCATACTACAAAAAAAAGCTCTTAGGCATGTCGAAAAAGCAAAGCCTCTCGAACACTGCCGTCCACTATTTATAAAACATAGGATACTGACCGTGATATCGCTTTACATATATTTACTATGCATTTTTGTTTACAAAAACAAGTCCAGTTTTGTATGTAATAGTAACATTAGACCACGTAGATTATGCAGAGACAATTTTGACATTCAGCTACCAAAATCTAATAATTATGTACATTTTAAAAGAAGTATTGAATATAATGGTATAAAAGTTTATAATAAGTTAAATGACGACATAAAGCAATGCAATAATATTAGTGAATTTTCTAGAAAATTAAAATCCTACTTGATTACTCGACCGTTTTATAACTTGAAAGAATATTTTGATAATTTGTATAATCTATTTAGATTATTGGTATAATTAGATTAGTATTATGACGTTTTAAATTAGAATTTATATTTTTAATGCCAAACTATGGCGGAACATGCCCTCATGTAAATTAATTCTACTGACATGTATATTTATAACACCTGTGTATGTTTTTCATAATAAATCATTTCATTTCATTTCATTTCATGCAATTTGTCAGTACAACTCGTTTACCAGTTGGATCAGCAGCGCAACATGCAATTAGTCAGATTCTGATAAATTGGGGCTGACAAATCATGACATGTAGAGACCCCATCAGTAAAATTATCTATTACAGTAATTAAGGTACTTTCCCTCCATGTGGCACAGTTGTGGGCATCCTATATATTATAGCTAAGTCTGTGACGGGCTTAAGAATGAAAGCTCAGAGGGCCTACCGCGAAACGAAAATGAACTTCATTCGTGTATCTCCCTCTCTGTCACTCGAACTGGCAAGTCCGACAGAGACAGAGATACACAAATGAAGTTCGTTTTTGTTTCGCGGCAGGCCCTCAGTAAACATTCAATTATTTTACTTTGAAGGCGGTTGTTGTGACAAATAGATGGGTGTATAGAACACTTTAGGCTTTATTTTTCCATTGGCTACACTGAATAAGTCACTTGAAGAGGAACCCTACCCTATTTTAGTAATCTGTGGAGAAACTCGATTCCGTTATTTAGCGATTTGTATTGTTCAGTTCTGTAAGTTCTGTTTATTAGAGTGTGGAAAGGAAATAACTGACTCGGATCCTTCCTTACCCTGCCAGTTATTTATGACTGGTCGGTATTCGTACCTAAACTGTAAATCGAACAGAAACGTAATAGCAGACGGTGAGGGCTGATCCACGCAATGGCTGAAGAACCTATGAAACTGTAAGTTATTATATATTATTGCTGTGCTTAACCATATGGTCCTGTTTATGCAGTGCCGGTTTTAGCACTACCAGCGTCTTGGGCGAGATTTCTAGGGTGGCGTAGGTGGGGCGCCGGTGCCCCTTTGTGTCCGGCGACCTGGGCGGTCGCCCCACCGCGCCCTACCCTAACGCCGCTACTGTGTTTAGTGTGTTTATGGATAATCGGGGTGTGCGTCGGCGCAAGCTTAAACACCAACATGGCGGTTCCTAGTAGTAGTATCTACCGGCATTTACCGATTCCATACTCGCATGGCAGTCTGTGTCTCACGCCCTCGGACGCACCGCTTGTGATTCGGCTATGTGTGGAATTTCTATTATCTACCTATCCAGACAAGCGGCTAAGTACTCCTATAGTCTGTAGAATATCTTTTGACAGATTAAAACTAGGGCCGAGCGAGATGATAGCACACAAATCTCGATGAGTGACAGAAAGGGATATATCATTCGTTGTCCTTGTCATAGTTTCACCTTTTTTATTTGCTACAATTGATTTAGTATGAAGTTGTGGCAAATAAACCATACCTGCCCAAATTAAGTAGGTTGTTTATGTTAAGCCATCAGCCATTTAAAGACCAGTTCTTAATTTAGCTGCATAGGAGCCTTCCCGTCCCTCATTGTGGCAACACATATAGCTTGTCCTGAATATTATAGTTTCATGTATGTAAGCAATCTCTCAGACTTCAATTTTTAAGCATAGATTTTATCCTCAATATGATATTATTCCCACCAACGATTGCAGTACACAACTACACAACTTGTTTATCTGATAGCTTATATATTTAGCTATTTTAATATAAATAAAGAAACTGTTCTTTTTGTATGGCCGGCCTGCTTAAACATCAAACCTCTCCAGTACTTAACACCTTGAGTGACTGTAATCATGCCATTAACCAAGAGTTACTACAAATGAAGGGAAATAAAACCTGTGCTGTGAAGAGAATGCTGACAGGTTACTTACTCTTAAAATAAAGGGATTTCCTGAACCTAATAATGAACATTAGGTTCAGGAAATCCCTCTATTTTATACAGTTGTGGAATCTAGAGTTCAAATGATCTTCATCAATTTTTTTGATTATGAAACATCTTCAAGTGAGGGCTCTCTAGACTTATTCTTTTTCACCTTACAGATTTGCCACTGAAAAAGAGGGACCAATATTATCACCTGTAAAGTTTTCGTTTGTAATACAATTATCGGACACACTTGAATATGACGGCCCAGTTTTTGATATTTATGACATTGCAGAAATAAGATTTTCTTTGTATGATGACTATGCTTATTTCATAAAAGTGAGAAAAACTACATTGGGCAAGGAATTAGGAATAAAATTACTTGTGGTTTGCGAGACGCCTGAATATAACAGTAATTTGGAATGCACAGAAACATGGAGTGAATGGGTAGAGATGGGAATTTCAAAAACTAAATTTTTTGATGTTGAAATTAATGTCATAATGAGTAAGTTAGATTCAATGGCACTGAAACTTTACAAGGATGAGGAATTTACTGATTTCCAACTGAGCACAGCAGAGGGCGGTGTTGCGGTGCACAAAGCACAAATGGCAGGTTACTGTCAAGTTTTTAAAACGATGCTCAGCAGAGAATGGAAAGAGACACATGAGGGTTGTATTAACATGGAAGGAGTCACACTACAGACCCTTCAGCACCTCAAGGACTACATGTACTTGGGAGCCCTGCCTGATCATGGTGATCAGCTGTGTCCATTGCTGTTGATCGCTAGGTGCTATCTCATGGATAATCTCAAAGCTGATTGCCTCACAAAACTGACTGAAACAGTTTCATCAGAAGACTTGTATGATGTCCTGGAATTTTCTTTTTTTAATAAATTTCCAGAGTTAACATTTTCAATACTCAAGGCTATGTCGAAAAGTATGGTAGATGATGCTCATAAAAACATGATAGAAAATGAGAAGAGTTGTAAAAAAAGAAGCAGCTGGTAAAATCCTTAATCAGAAACAAAGTAATGAAGAAACAAAGCAGAAACAAAGTAATGAAGAAACAAAGCAGAAACAAAGTAATGAAGAAACAAAGCGGCAACATAGTAATGACCCAACATTCATTCATTTGTTTCCATGAATAGCTTCATCACAGTTGAAACTGTTGAACGTTGCTTTGGAATCCAAGTCCTTTATTATTTAATTTTTATTATATCAGCACGGCTATCACGCGACGCGCGCGAGCTCTCTCGTTTTTTCTCGCACTATCCATCTTACTCCTGTTAGAACACTTAGAACAGGAGGTATAGTGCGAGAAAAATCTAGAGTATGTCGCGGCCGTCCCATGATAGACGTGGAGTTAATTAGTACCGTAAAATGTATTATACTTAGTATTGTTTTGAATAATGCCAACTTGAACTGAGTACAAATAGGTATTTTAATTTGGGCTAGGTGCCACTATACTTTACATAAATAATATATCTTACTTATCTACATGAATACTACTCATGTTAATTCAGTTTTAGTTATTGCTGCATGTTTAATTAGTATTATTATGGGTCCGGTCAGGCATTTAAATTTTATTAAATAAACTGTTAAAAAAATATCTATGTCACTGCTACCACAATTGTTTTCTCTCAAACTCGAGGGACTTTACCACAAAATGGGTCTCTGAAATAAGTTGATCCTATGTTGACATGATGTACTCCTAGTCCCGGCAGATTTCGGCCACAGCTACTGCGTGGTCGTGTGCTCCGGCTATACATCTATCACGATCTTGATATCTATCACGATAAACGATCTTGAATCCGTTGTCCAGAATGCGAAGTGTCCTTTACGCTGACGATCTGAAGCTTGTGTACGGAGTGGAATGTGCTGCGGACTCTGTATCGTTGCAGGATGATATAGATTCGGTTTACCGGTGGAGCATGGACAGCAGGCTTTGTTTTAATATCGCAAAGTGCTGCGTCTGTACTTTTAGCCGAGCTTGTGTTCCCGTACATTTCCAATAGCTTCTAGGAACTGAGTCAATTAATAGAGTCCATACAGTAAAAGATTTCTGAATTCCACCGCCTAACTGCTGCTGCCGCTCCATATTAAGGCTCCGCTACATAATATGACATGATGGCCGCAGGACAGGACGCAGTTATGCGATGGATGCTATGTCTTTCTCCTTTTTACCTTGATGGCCCATTGCTTAAGAGGGGGCGTACCGCCAGGGAAAAATCAGAAATCACCCGCGCGCCCCGCACCCGGCGCGCTGATGCGTCTATTGCTGCCCCGCTCCTTCTCGCATAGTATATGCCCCGACAGTCAGATGAAACATGATGAATACCTATAGATAATTATAATAAGTGGAAAGAAAGACAAAATCTGTAAGTACCTATATTTGAAGATATAATTTTCGCTAGTAAGTCAGAGTTTCGAGAGCTATAACTGAAATATATAACCTTCCGTTTTTTTACTAAATCACGTAAGGGTTGCAATTAAGCATAATAATGTCTAGTAAAAGGCTAAAGCAAAAAAACAGCTATAATCGAATTTAAACTTTTGTGAGACATATCTAAAATACTACTAATAAATCCACGGTAAAAAAATTAACGTATTAAATGTCACGACAGGCGACATGTTTCGAACTCTTCGGGAGTTCTTCTTCAAAACAAACATCGAAAACACTAATCCTGAAGAAGAACTCCCGAAGAGTTCGAAACATGACGCCTGTCGTGTCATTTAATATGTGAATTTATTAGTAGCATTAAAAAAAACTGTAATTGATTATGAAAACTTCGATCATTTTTACGAAAGCCAGATTTTCAGGCCACTGTGTGGCGGCCAAATTTTTCAATTCTGACCCCGTGTCATGGTCGGCCTTATCACACGATAAGTGACAGGATAGAGCGTCCGTCACTGGCTGACACCGTTTGATAGAACGAGACGATGCCCCTATCTTGTCACTTATCGAGTGATAAGGCCGACCATGATACGGGGTCTGATCTCGGATTCGTACTTGGAGACAATGGAGACGCTTTGGCCCTTTAGTTATCAATTTTGAACATACTCGTATTAAAGAAAAACTGCAAAATTGTGTTCACTTTTTTTAATATAAAAATGTCCAACTTCGCAGGCAATAATTCGTGTGTAGACTCGAAAATTATTATAACTCCAAAATAAAGAAGGCAAAAAAATATGCCTAGTGACTAAAATCCCATTCAGATATCTCAAAGAATTACGAAGCTACAACCGTTTTAATATTGCTTGTTAGAGAGAGAAAACGCAAACGGTGTGTGATGTCACATTACAGGATGCTGCCGGCAGGCCGCCTCGACGGCGGCGGCGCCATCCACGATGCGCGCGGCACGTTGCCGTCTTCTGTGACGTCACATTCTTCCAGCGTCATCGTTTCATATGAAGTTGCGTTTTGCGAAAAAGGGACAGAACATATCCCTTCTTAAAACTCTGGACACTTATACATTTGTGATTATTTAACCTTTTGCGTTGATTTTTTCTCCATTTGACTACATTTTTTATCCTTCTTCGAGAAAATATCACATTATTGATTATTTTATTTAGTGTCTACGCCCCTATCTAAAAGCTGTAAAAATGTTGGAATCTAAAAGCGTCACCCGTGATGACTTTAAAGAAAAACAATGTCAATAATTACACGGTTCACCCACGTATTAAACGTCACTACGGGCGACATGTTTCGAACTCTTCGGGAGTTCTTCTTCAGGATTTAGTGTTTTCGCGGCGGTGTCGCTTGAATCACGACAAGATTTAAGCGACACCGCCGCGAAAACACTCACTTTATAGAGTACAAATTACTTTAATTACCCAAGGAATACCACTACCTACATTTTGTTGCTTAAAAAACCACCGGAGCTATAACTGAAATATGGCCTTCCGTTTTTTTACTAAATCACGTAAGGGTTGTAAGCTAGCATAATAATGGCTAGTAAATGCCTAAAGCAAAATAAGCTATAATCAAATTTAAACTTTAGTGAGATGTCTAAAATACTACTTATAAATCCACGGTGAAATTCACGCATTAAATGTCACAACAGGCGACATGTTTCGAACTCTTCGGGAGTTCTTCTTCAAAACAAACATCGAAAACACTAATCTTGAAGAAGAACTCCCGAAGAGTTCGAAACATGTCGCCCGTAGTGACATTTAACACGTGAGTTGAACCGTGTAATTATTAGTATTGTTTCAACACGTCTCACGAAAGTTTAAATTCGAAAAGCAATGTCCGCCATCTTGGAATTCAAAATTGACATCATTTCTATAATCTGCACCCTCGAGAAGCCTGCCAATGTATGTTGTTCTTAAGAAAAAACGCGCATTTTAATTTACAACAAATGTTTCAAAAATTTTAAATAATGCGACCACTTTTTGAAATATTTCTGACTATGAATTTGTATTTAGACCTCTCAGACATCGATTTTGAACATAACCGGATTTATTCTCAACTAGCGATCCGCTCCGGCTTCGCACGGATACTATATTATATATTATACTATACATATATAAACCTTCGTGAATCACTCTGATCTATTAAAAAAAACCGCATCAAAATCCGTTTCGTAGTTTTAAAGATCCATAGATACATAGGGACAGACAGCGGGAAGCGACTTTGTTTTATACTATGTATGATAGTGATAGTGATAATCTTTCATAAAGTAAATACACGATCGACAGAAAAATGTTATGTTCGTCTAGTTTTGCATGTTGTACTGCACAAATTATTCTAAGAAGCCGGTCACCGGCCGATCGCTGCGTAATCTTATGGTTGTATTTTGAACTTTAAGATTTAAAAAAATAAAAAAATAAAATTCATTTATTTCGGATAACAAGATCCATATTTAAAAACACACAAACAAGTTACTTACTACTACTCAAACCTATAATAATAATACTTAATCACACTTATATCTTACAATAATTGTAAGATATAAGTGTGATGTAAGTAAGTGGGATATAAGATGTGTAATATACGACATGTAATTATTACATGTCGTACATTACACATCCCCTGAGCTTATCAACCCATTGCTTTTGGATGCCACATTGACACATTCTTTCAGCAATAATATTCAGAATGCTGTTGTGACTACCCCTTAGTCGCCTTCTCAGCGATGCATATTTTTTGCGCATGACGGCGTGGAAACCATCCACGCGCGCGCTCACAAACATACCTGAAGCGCTGCATCTCCGGGGCAGTCCCATCAGCATTCTGTAGGCATTGTTGTAGAGGACGCGCAGGGCATTGTATGCTCGTTGTGTGTATTTGACCCACAGGCCACCCGTGTAAAATGTCTGGCATGTAACATGTTAAGGTCGACTTTTAAATATATTATTTCAAAATGTACCAAAATATCTATTGGAATGTAATGATACGTTCATTCACTGGACGAATATACTGGGTCACAATATTATTGAAATAATTATGTTCACCGTGTTGTCGTGAGAGCACAGAACGTAGTCTTCTCGTCTCAGCGGAGCGATTGCGACTGACATAAATATACTTATTAATCTTATTATACTCTTTGCGACTGACTCCGCCCGCGAACGGCAACAGAAGATATACCGAACCGCACGAAACACGCGACGGGAGAAAGGGTATCGCGCTAAATAAAAAAGGCCTATACGCCAAATACGTTTCACCTCAATAAGTCTGAAAAGGGACTACATAAAAATATCCCGCTAGTACTTTCATTAGGTAATGTGAAAAGCTATTATACACTCAACTTTTACTTAATTTATATGCACTGGAACCTCACACTATTGAAATTGAGTAAAAATAAGACGTTTTGGCGGTTCTTTTCTATCGAGGCAATTTTGGTTTTGTATGGTTTTTTTCAGACAGTTCGGTTGCAAATATGATGTAGTTTTGGTATGCCATTTTTCCTGGGATTCGCTTAGGTTGTCATAGGTAAATATTCAATCTAAGAACCCCGATTTCGCGGAGCGCCCCCTCTTAAATGTATGGCGTCGCGACAGATAGGCGGCGGCGGAATTCAGCCCGTCAATTTGTCTGTGGCAGGCCTTAGGGGCTACCGCGAACTAACAAGTGCGACATAGTGGGAGATAGACGAAGTTCGTTTTTGTTTCGCGGTTGGCCCTCTGGCTTAATTCGGCCTGTAGGTATGTGGCGGACTTAAGTTCTGGAAGCACGGCGTTCAGCGAAAGCGAAACCAAGGTCCCATCCCAACGTACTAGATTTTTTGACCTTGGCCGTCCGGTGTGCACGGTCTGGCGTAGGCTATAGTCTGAGGACAAGACATAAGGAGACGCTACACGAGCGAAATCGGCAGGACTGCCAAGCAAGGTCACAGGAAATCTAGTTTGGATTTGGCTGGCCGCCGTGGTTCTGACACGTATCCACACGGAGCGAATCACGCGGCGGACTGCAGTCCTGCCGATATCGGCACGTGTAGCGTCTCATTATTATTTTGTCTGTAAGTTCCTTTACACGTATTCAATGTATTTTTCATATATAATTTGTATTTCATATAATTCATTATTTTTGTGTGATCCTGGTATTTTAATCCCATAATAATGCATAGTCAGATGCATAATAATAATCTGGATTATAATCAAAATAAGTGTAATATACGCTATTTGACAAAAGACAAATCAGCTTCTTTTTATGAAACGTCAAAAACGCTCCGTTAGTATGGAATTTGTAGGGACTACAGCTTAGAGTATATGGACTCACAACGTCCTTATTGTTAGTTTTTATGAATTTAAAAATCTTAAAATTGACAACTTAAATGAGAGATTGATAGTTTCCCAGTATTTTCGTCATTTTCATCTGTTGCTAATGAAAAAACAAATTATTTTCACTGTTGTCCAATTTTGCTATTTTGTAAGACCACTTGGAATGGAACGAAGTCAACACAAACACATCAAACTTGACATTGACACTAGGTTTTTTTTCGTGATTTCGTGTGTTATGATTGAATATTATTTGTTTTTGTAATATTTCACAAATAAAACGATCACTTACAATGTCTGAAAAGGAAAGTGAAAATGTAAATGAAGACAGTAAAGACACACAGACTGTCGAAAATCCTTTAGACGAAGGCCAAATTAAAGTCAACAACCTGCTGAAAGATCGTTTGCGAAAATACATCAAAAAGTTGGACGGTGAGAGTTTATTATTTACTATTTAACCAATGTATATAGCCAATGAGTGTCACGAATACATTGTAGAATCTATTAAATGGCCCAATCTTTAATCTATAGAAAAACATTTAGACTTGTTAGAACGGTATTCAAGGCCTCCACTTTGATATAAGATTTATTTTATTGTTGAACATCAAGTTCAAGCCATGACGACAGTAAGTACTAGAGATGTACCGACTACTCGCCGACTATCTGGCCACATTTATAGTCGTGAATAGTCAGCTACCTCACCGCCGCGCCGATTAGTTGCGAATCCTGAAGAATCTCAAGTGTGTTGCCAACCCTTTAAAAAAATTCAGGATTTGTTGTGTTGATAGCTAGAGACAAATTCGGGTCCCTCGCTCTCAACACATCACATATTCTTTGTTTTAAGTGTGACATTAACAGGGTCATTCACAAATTGTTTGACAGACTTGTCACAACCATGTTCAAACTTTAACGGCCATTCCCAATAATCAGTCCATGGATAGTTTCCCTTACCAGCAGTTACATTTTGACAGATTACCTGTAGAAAATGTGTCAAAATGTAAGGTAAGGAAAACTATCCGTGGATTGATTATTTGTATGGACCAAAAGTTTTTATCTCCTGTATCCGATTCATGTTTTGAGGTGTGCAATAAAGAGTATTTGTAACAACAGGACAGCTATTACATAAATAAGTATTACAACACCTGGAAATTCTTGACTTGTGCACATGGTTGTGACAAGTGACATTAACAATTTTAGAATGATCCATTATTTTATTACAGACACAAACACCAGCATAACTAAAGAGGAAAGCAGAAAAATAGAGATAGAAACATTCAAACAGCTCTACAAGCCCAAAATAGAAGGTGACGAGGACTCCTACAAGAGAATACCTAAGTTTTACTATAAACTTCCCCGAACTGACGAGGTATTGGCCCAGAAGCTGCGAGAAGAGACCCGGGCCCAGTTCCTACAGAAGAAGAGTAAGGAGTTGTTAGATAACAACGAGTTGAAGCATTTGTGGAGTCTGCTGGAGAAGTCGAATGGTAGCTACAGCGCAGGCAACAATGATGAGCTGACGATAGACTATTTCCAGTTCAAGAAGATCAGGGACGAGGCTGGACCCAAGTACAGGTAGGATTGTGAGGGGCTTTCAGAAATAAATCATCTTTAAGTTTTAAGTAAATGTGTCATTTATTATTTAGTTAGGCGGACCATTATGGAGAAGATAAGCCGTAGACAAAAAAATATGGCAAATTCTAGGGGAGGCCTTTGCCAAAAGGCAGACTGTCACAAACGAAAGCATCCCGGATGTCAGAACTACAAATTAGAATAAGTAATATTATGTAAAAGTCAGTAATAAAGGCTCTAGTTATTTATTTTATTTATTTATTGGGCGGATCCACAGGGACGAAGCCGAGCACGGTTCGCCCTAACGCCCTAACTATTTGGACGGTTGTTTTGTTCTGCCGCACGCCTCACCCAGCGTTGTCGACTTTTTGACCGAGATTCGGGCCGGACATACAAAAGCATTTTTGCCCTATAAATATCGAACTCGCTCACAAAATTGTACGATAATCTGTTGAGAGACGCGACCTACTAGGGCGGTTTGATAAGTCAGTGACTTAAAGTTAAAAAAAAAAACTTTCACACTTAAATTTTATTTTTCTACATAATCTCCTTTCAACTCAATGCATTTCATCCAACGATGTTCCAGCTTTTGCAAACCCTCCAAAAAATATTTTTTGCCAAACCCTGAAAAATATGCTTCAGTTTCAGCTATGACTTCCTCATTTGATGAAAATCTTTTCCCACCGAGCCATTTCTTCATGTTTGGGAATAGAAAAAAAGAGGCCAAATCCGGAGAATAAAGTGGGTGGGGCAGTATTTCGTAACGCAATTCTACTAATTTGGCTGTTGCGACTGCTGACGAGTGTGCAGGGGCATTGTCGTGGTGAAAAAGGATTTTCTTCTTTGCCAGATGTGGCCGTTTTTTCACAACTTTGCGTTAAATTTTTCCAACATAATAAGGTCCTAACAATTACACGGTTCAACTCACGTATTCAATGTCACTACGGGCGACATGTTTCGAACTCTTCTGGAGTTCTTCTTCAGGATGAGTGTTTTCGCGGCGGTGTCGCTTGTATCACTGCCCGCGCCCGCTCCGAACGCCGAGCGGCGCGTGACGCACGCGCTTACAGGGCGGGGGGAGGGGGGCAGTCTAGCGCTGGAGTAGTTGTGTGAGATTGCGGCAGGAGGTCATCTCCTCCGAGAGGCGACACGCACGCTGAACTCACTGTGTCCACGGGATTGTCACAACACACTGTCCACTTCGATTTAGGAATGTTAGTTTTCCATGCTGGCGGCAACATCCAGCCACCATCACGATTAAAATTTGGGCGGCGCCCAATCTCAATCGCCTCACGAATCTTGCGTGGCACATAACCTTTCTCCCGTACCAGCAATTTCGCCTTGTCGAAACGAATGAAATGGACGATGGATGGATGTGTCCCGTGGACACAGTGAGTTCAGTGTGCGTGTCGTCTCTCGGAGGAGATGACCTCCTGCCGCAATCTCACACAACTACTCCAGCGAAACAATTGACAAATAAATTGGGACAATAGCCAGGAGAAAGAAGAAGAAATATCGAGCTGTGTGCACGTGCGGCTTCATGGCGATCGCGAGCTCTACTAATGGCCCGTAGGTAAATTCGGCCGAGCCCATTTGGTCCGAAAGCTGATGTGATCGATTACATTTCAATAAAATCGATTTAGCCGGTTTTAGGATATTGAACTTTGAAATGCATGTTGGGAGTTTTTACAAGCTTTCTTTTAACTTTCTATGTATGTACCTAACTAACTGTTCGGGTGGAATCTTGCAACCCAATTTTGAAGCAGATATCTTCAACCGATTGAGCTGAAATTTTGGGTAAAGGTAGGTATATAGTTTGGATTACAATTCAATATTATGGTACCATCAAGCTGATCTGATGATGGAGACAGAAGGTGGTCACGGGAATTGAGTATTTAACTTAGCCGACGTAACCCCTGTTGAGTTAGGATCGTCTCAATGAGTAGTTGATGAGGTATACAGCAAAGTACAGTCGGCAATAAAAGCTTGTACCAAAAATGCAATTTGTGACAGAAACTTATTAATTTTTCATTGTATCGTATCGTTTCTCGTTAAACGGATTCTTGAGCGCTCCTGTACTCATACACGCTGCCGCTACTAATTCACCTTTTTAACAACCGACGCGAAGAGAGGGGTGGGTGTTATAAGTTTAACGTGCTGTGTATCTGTCTGTGTTATCGTAGCTCCCAAACGGATAGGCCGATTAGAATGCGGTTGTTTTTATTCGAAAGCTGATGTGATCCTGAGTGTTCTTAGCCATGTTTCATGAAAATCTGTTTAGCCGTTTTTGAGATATTGGCCTTTGAGCTGAAAATGTCACGCGGTTATTCAACTTTCCTTTCAAGTTGTTAACCTCTAGCCGCCCAGTGAAATTTTCTTCTAATTGGAATGTGTTCGATTATGAATTTTCAACAACTGAGACGGCCTTTTAAAAGGCCTCTGGGCGGCTAGAGAATTGTTAAATATTTTCGTTTGACTAGGCCGTACTTCACGGCGGAGGTGTTCGGGCGCCTGCAGGCGGGCGAGGGCGGCGCGGGGCGCGTGCGCGGCGTCTCGCTCTTCAACTACGTCATGCGCCGCGTGTGGCTGCAACAGACACGTATCGGCCTCTCGCTCTATGACGTCACCGGCCAGGGGTACCTCACCGAACATGTACGTATACACTGCTGGGTAGTTTCCTCGTGATGAAATTCGAGGACCGGTTTAGCTTAGTTGGTAGAGACCCTGCCTACGAAGCTAGAGGTCCGGGGTTCGAATCCCTGTAAGGGCATTTATTTGTGTGAAGAGCACAAATTATTCCTGAGTCATGTATATTTCTATGTGTTTAAGTATTTATTTATGTATATAAGTATGTCTAGCGTCGTCTAGTACTCATAGCTTTGCTTAGTTTGGGATTAGGTCGATTTGTGTAAGATTGTCAGCAAATATTTATTTATTTATTTTATAACCGGAAGCAGTAAGGCTTTTCGGCCCCCACAAGGGATGGTGCCGATTAAATAGGCTTCGCACCCGACAAACGTTTCACTGAATGCATGGTTTCGCCGGATATCCGTTTCATCGATTTTTTTGTTACTCAGAAACCATTAACTTTTTAGGTACAGCTAAAAGGTCCTTTAGAACCCATAAGATTATGTCAGGGTTTTTTTATAAAGATAAAGATATTTTATTGCAAGAACAGTATACAAGATCTTAATAACAACTAGAGTTCTAATGTTCCACCTACAATAGGCATGCAATATTATTAATAGTTTGTTTGTTTTGCTTATACAAAAATTATAAAATATTTAACATAAATGTCACAATGCTATTTCAAATGTCAGATTATTATTATTAAATAGCAGTTGTGTCAAAATCAGGCAAATCATTATTATGTCATTCATTTAAAAAGTCCTGAATGGAGTAGTAGCATTTTTCAAGAAGCCAATTTGTTATGACTTTGCCAAATTGATTCTGGGGGCATTCCTTAATATGCGTCGGTAAATTATTGAAAGTTTTAATTGCCATACAATACGAATTATTACTAAAAATATGCGTTTTAGATCGAGGCAAGTATAATTTATCCCTATATCTAGTTGATCTACTAAAGAATTGAGTGTGTTTAGCAAAGTATTCTGGATGTCGTTTTACAAATAGCGCAATCTGCTTTATGTACCTACATGCATGGTAAAGGTAAGACCCCCGTAGCTTGGAATAGAGGTTTACACCAGATAGTGGGTGTTACACACAGCTCTTATGCACTTCTTTTGTGCCAATAATACATTTTTCACGTCTACTGAATTACCCCATATCAATAATCCGTAACTCAACATGGAAGAAACATACCCATGATATGCTGTAAGTGCAACCTCTCTGGAGCTGGTACAGCTTAATCTTAAAACCGTTTCTGAAAAGGTGATTCTGAAAAAAATGGTTTTCGATGAAATAAAAATTCAGCGAAACATATATTCGATAGAACAATTCTCGGTAAAACAAGGTACAGTTAGTTAGTTAGTTATACTGGGCGTTTTCCGCAAGTCGACATCCAGTGTGCCTATTTTGCGTGAATCGGTGAGGTAGCGCTACTCTAACCACCCCAGCTCCTCCAGAAAGTTTGTGAGTGCCTTGGTGTTGCTGACTGCGTCCCGTAGTGTGTCCGGAGACCCTAGGTGCTTTTTCCTGTACACTTCTACCTGCTTACAGTCCAGTAGAATGTGTTTGGTTGTTTCTTCTGCTTCCATGCACGCTCTGCACATGGGGCTGTCTGTGATACCCAAGTTGTATAGGTGTCTGTTCAAAGTGTTGTGCCCTGTTATTATTCCCACTATCTTGCGTAGTTGGTTTCTATGTGTCCTCAGTAGTGCGATTGTGAGTTTGTTGTCGCGTTTCTACAAAATCTCTTTAGTCTGTCTGCATGTGTCTATCTCGTCCCAGTATCTTTGGTGTATAGGTCCAGTTGATTATATATGTAGCTTTGTGGCAGGGGTAAAATTGGCTCCGGTCCAAATGCCGTTGTTTCTGAGCCTTTCCTGGCCAGTTCATCCGCTGCATCGTTCCCTCTTGAGCCACTCTGCCCCTTGATTCATTGTATAGTAACGTTGTTTTTATCTGCACACACCTCTGTGAGGTTTTGGTGGCATTCGTATATCAAGCTTGATGTGATGCTGTCACTGCTCAGTGCTTGTAGTACCGATTTACTGTCTGAGAGTATCCGTATGTTTGTGTTCTCGACTTGGCGTCTCTTTATGGCATTGCAGGCTTCAATTATCCCTACGCATTCAGCCTGGAATACCGTGTTATGTTCACCCAGTGGTTTGGATATGTGTATGTTAAAATCCTCAGAGAACACCACGTCCCGTTCCCGTGTTTGTTAAACAAGGTACAACTCCCCGGGCTACCCAGCGGGTCTCGGTCCTTAGGAAAGTGTAACACCTGCCTCATCTTGGTATGTCTTGTCTTAAAATTGTGCTTGATCCGATTTTATTATGTTTTAATATGTACTGGTTAGACTTGATTTCCGCTAGTCCAAGGTAGGAAGACATCGCTCTCTAGCGATAAGACCGCCTGTTGTTTGACTTGTCTTGATTATGTTATGTACTGTGTTCTCATATTGAGGTATGCAATAAACAGTATGTGTATAACCTGCGTAGGACCTGGAGAGCTACATCGCCGAGCTGGTGCCGTCGCTGGCCGCGCTGGACGGGCTGGACTCCTCGTTCAGTTCGTTCTACGTGTGCACGGCTGCGCGCAAGTTCCTGTTCTTCTTGGATCCGCTGCGAGTGGGCAGAGTGCGCATTCGTGACGTGCTGTCCTGCTCGTTCCTGGATGATCTGCTCGAGGTGAGAGAGACAACAATTCAGTTCTTTCTACGATATACTCTATAAAAAAGGCAAAAATGTTGTATGGGAGACCCCTTAAATATTTATTTTATTCTGTTTTTTAGTATTTGTTGCGGTTGAGGTATCTGATTTGACAACTGAATGTTTCGTCAGATAATTTAATTAGTACTTTTAATAACTTGGGCCGTTTACACACGGGTTTTTCCTCCAATGGCGCGCAACTGTTCTGTATCTAAGGGAGTTGTTTACCCGCGAACTTGCCAAGTGTATTGGCGTATACAGTACGATGGTACTGCATACACCAATACACGTGGTAGTGGGGGTGGTAGCTGGAAGAGATTCCCTTGAGATAAGTTCGCCTTTGTACTTTGATCTAACTATTGTGCGACATGTATATTCTTTAACCTGTTATTGTGTACAATAAAGTGTTTACATACATACAGTAGTACCACAAATATAAGTTACATCGGCAATCTCCGTCCACGCCGACGTGTGCTGACAAGCACTGAATGAAATCGAACGTATGACCATTTAAATAAAGACCTTGTTGCACTATACGTAAGGTACGATATGCAATGACAGGTGAACTCGCGCTTTCCCGCTCACGGCGCCAGACAAGATGGCGGGCGCCGCAGCTGCCGGCGTCGCGCGCAAAATTCGGCCAATGGGCGTTGAAGATTTTACCCGGCTGCCTTATGATTGGTTGCAGCTGCGCGAGGAGGACCTGCCGATGGAGCTGCAGGAGCAGAACTGGTTCAGCGCGGCGTCGGCGCTGCGCGTGTACGGGCAGTACCTCAACCTGGACCGCGACCACAACGGGATGCTGAGCATCTCCGAGCTCGCCGGGTGAGATTATTTATTACTAGCTTCTGCCCGCGACTCCGTCCGCGTGGAACTCGTTTATATCGCAGCTCCATACAAACTTTTACCCCCCCATTTCACCCCCTTAGGGGATGATTACGGGGATAAAAACTATCCTATTGTTACTCTCCATCCCTTCAACTATCTCCACTTAAAAAATCACGCCAATTCGTCGCTCCGATTTGCCGTGAAAGACGGACAAACAAACAAACATTTATAATATTAGTATGGATTTATTTATGGAAATTTCGGCGGCCGGAAGGCGCGGCGTGGGTAGGCAAGGTAGCTAGACAAGGTGGACTCACGACCTGGTAAAGGTTGCGGGAGTCCGCTGGATGCGGGTGGCGCAGGACCGGTCACTTTGGCACTCTTTGGGGGAGGCCTATGTCCAGCAGTACGTCTTTCGGCTGATATGACGATGATTATTTATTAAGAAAACATGTAACATTACAGGAGCTATCCTGAGACATTACGTTTTTAAATAACTAATACTAATCACAAAACATGAGACACACATTGACACACACAGATGAGGATTGAGAGGGCTTCGGGTAGCCACACCATCTCAGTTGCACAAGATAAACCCGTCGGGTTGTTGAGTAGTTGATGACTGCACAAAAGGTACAGTCGGCAATAAAAGGTTGTATTATCAAACAAGTGAAATTAAAAGATTTTTCAAAAAAAACCCAACTGCTTTTCTCAAATTTTATGTCATTCCCACGATTAAGAGGAATCCAACGACGCTTTGGGCTTATAACCACTAAATTGAATTTTACCTCTTTATCAATATTCCCAGAGCTCAAAACTTCTTTATCTCAAAACACCTAAATTGCAGAATGCCTAATTTTTTTTCTTAATACACCGGAACCTTAATATGGCCGAATTTCAAAATAGCTTAGTCTCATAATGCCTAAACTCAAAACACTTTCATGGCAAATCAACATTATGCTTAAAACAACCAAAGCTCAAAATACCTACATTTCGGGAAAGTGTGTTTTACGGGCCTAACTCACCCAGATTAATTTTCCTTTTTCTGCCGCGACGCCGACGGTAATCTTTTGGCACAAACTCTATAGTTAACAATTTTGATACCTATCCTAATTTAATGCTGGCCACTTGAAATTAACCACTTGTGAAAAAAAAATTGGCATTTTGCGATTTTGTCATTTCTATCATTCGATATTTGCAGGAATTGTGCATTTCAATCTTTAGGTATTCAGAGAATATGACGTTTTAGGTCAAAGTCATAATGAATTTCGTTCATTTTAAGAATGAGACAATTTGAATTTTTAGGTATTATGAGCCCATGGTAATTTGAAAATTAGGGGTATAAGTGAATAAGGTATTATGCAATTTGGTGGTGTCAAAGCCCAACGACACCTCATATGTCGAAATCCGTCAAACGGTTTAGGCTGCAGGGCGTGCCAAAGAATAAGGTCACATACATACATACGCTCGAAAAACGTAACCCTCCTCCTTCGGCAGTCGGGTAAAAAATTTTTTTTGGCAAAAATGAAAAATGCACCGATAGGAAGCAAAGCTATTGGTGATTTTTCCTCGCTCATCCCCTCGCAACGTCGCACAGCTGTGGTGAATATTCACCCCTACAAACTTTAACATTTTTTCACCTCGTCATTATGAAATGAGTTTCTGCCATTTTTTTTTGTACAAGCTTTTATTGCCAACTGTACCTTTTTTGCAGTCATCAACTACTATGGCTACCTTCCAGCTTTATCATCATACCAGCTTTATGGTTCCACTAGCTTCCTCCCGCGACTTCGTCTGCGTGGACCCGGGATAAAAACTATCCTATATTTTACTCCAGGCTATAAACTATTTTCGTGCAAAATTTCATCCAAATCGGTTGAGCCGTTTAAGCGTGATTGAGTAACAAGCATCCACACATCTAGACTTTCGCATTTATAATATTAGTAGGATAATATTGCATTGTCTTCAGAGTTACACAAGTGTACTAAATTTCAACACGATTGGACTTCGGGAAGTTGGTCAAAAACCCGCACATCCTGTTATAGTATGGGTTGAACTCACCACAGGCGGTGATTAAGAAAGCGTCTTTAATATACGGCGGTAAGCCCTTGGCATCGGTTCAGTAGTAACCCAAATATTTTGACGACCGCTGCAGCCTAGTTGGTAGTGACCCTACCTATGAAGCAAGAGGTCCTGGGTTCGAATCCCGGTAAGGGCATTTATTTGTGTGATTAATACGAGTATTTGCTCCCGATTCGTGGATGTTTTCTATGTATTTAAGTATTTATTTATCTAGATAAGTATGTTTATCGTCGTCGGGGCCGAGCGAGCGATAGGTTTCTAACGTTCAAGTCGGCGGCGGCGGAGGATCACAGCACGACGCACGTGTGCTCGCGCGCGCGGTGCCGGCCCTCGACTGACTGGCGGCCCGGGGCCGAGCGAGCGATAGGTTTCTAACGCAGTCCCGGCCCACCCCTGCCCGTACGTCTTACATCAAACAAGTTTCCCCCCCTCCGCCCCCAACCCTCGTCCCGAATCTCTCACCATCCTACGGTCACGTGACCTACGCATCTGACGTCACAAAAATCTGTCGAAAGTTTAACAATTTTTCCCCGTCCCAAAAAGTGCTCAGCGCCGCTAAAGAAGTTTTCACTTCAAAAATGTTCCAGCTACGGCTCAGGCACGCTGACCCGCGCGTTCCTCCAGCGAGTTTTCCAGCAGTGCCTGACTTACGACGGTGAAATGGACTATAAGACGTATCTGGAGCTAGTGCTGGCGCTCGAGAACCGCCGCCAGCCCGCCGCGCTGGCCTACCTGTTCCGGCTGCTGGACATCAACTCGCAGGGGTACTTGGACAAGTTCACGCTCAACTACTTCTTTAAGGTGAGTAAAGGCCGAAACACACTGACAGCGGTGGCGGATCGGCGCGACCGGTACCGCCTCCGCACCGCGCCGCGCCGCTCCGCCACCGCTGTCAGTGTGTTTCGGCCTTCAGAGATTATCGTCATCATCATCACTAACCCCCGACGCGAAGAGAGGTGTGTTATAAGTTTAACGTGTCTGTGTATCTGTCTGTGTATCGTAGCTCCCAAACGGATGGACCGATTTCAATGCGGTTTTTTTGTGTCAGATAATTTTATCCCGAGTGTTCTTAGCTATGTTTCATGAAAATCTGTTCATCCGTTTTTGAGATATGGACTTCGAAATGAAAATGTCGGGGGTCTTTCAACTTTTCTAATTCCACAATTGGTGGCACAGGATCACGGCGTTCAGCCATGAAAATTATAGTTTGATTTCTTGGAGTTTTATTTATTTATTTCATTGCATGTTTGAGAAAACCACTATACATACCTCGGCGTGAAAAGGGGTTCCCGGCCTCTGTATTAATGTACTATTTCTCAAACATGCAATGAAATAAATTAAAAAAACTCCAAGAAATCAAACTTTTAATTTTCATGGCTGAACGCCGTGATCCTGTGCCACAAATACTATACATACCTCGGTTGCCTGCCCCATAACTGACCGGTTAGCCTAGTGGGTAGTGACGCTGCCTACGAAGCTGAAGGTCCTGGGTTCGAATCCCGGTAAGGGCATTTATTTGTGTGATGAGCATGAATATTTGTTTCTGAGTCATGGAAGTTTTTCTATGTATTTAAGTATTTATAGCTATTATATATATCGTCGTCTAGTACCCATAACACAAGCCTTACTGAGCTTACTGTGGGACTAGGTCGATTTGTGTAAGATTGTCCCTTAATATTTATTTATTTATAACTATCCTATATAACTATGTCTCTGTGTACTCGGCCGGCAACTCCTTACTTCCCGGCCGCTGTAGTAATGTACTGTTTTGTCTGTCAGGCGATTCAAGAGCAGATGGTGGCCCACGGCGCGGAGCCGGTCAACTTCGAGGACGTGAAGGACGAGATCTTCGACATGATCCGCCCGGAGCACCCCGCGCGCATCACCCTGCAGGACCTCATACGGAGGTACACATATAACCCCCTACACCCTACACCCTTTATCCCAAAAAGCGGTAGGCAGAGCACATGACACTTGTGTTCCAGTACCACTTTTAGCATAAATGTTTTTTTTAATACAACGACGGTGGCAAACAAGCGTACGGCCCGCCTGATGATAAGCGGACACCGCAGCCTATAGACGCGTGCAACTCCAAAGGAGTAACATGGGCGTCGCCGACCCTTGATATGTTTGAGGATTCGCCGTGTTGACAGCTGAAGGAACAAATTCCCTCGCTCTCAACACAACGCATCCTCAAATGTGGGTACAAAAGATTTTCAAAATGCGATATCGCAATGACAGGTTGCTAGTCCATCGCCCACAACACACCTTAACCCTGCTCCCTTTTTACAGCACCCACGCGAAGGGGTGGTGAAATTAACTCGATACCATGCGGGGGATGGGGTGTATGAAATAATGAAAATGTAAAAATAACATATATTTGAAAAGTAATCGATATGATACAGAGAAAGAATATAATGGAAAAATAAACCATCTTCGTCTGTAGCCCCCGACAGGATTCGAACCTGCGACCTTTCTATTAACGCTAGACTGCTCTACCAACTGAGCTACGTGGACAGTGACTTACGCTGTGTATTTTTGCATTACATTCCCGCTAAGACTAGCGCCCTCTGTATCGTGTTATAGACTTGTTTCACAGCCTTGGCACACCTCTAATGGGCGAGCTATACGCTCACTCCATTCTCATCGAACCACATCAGGTAGTATTAAATATTTAATAAAAAAAAGCGGCCAAGTGCGTGCCGGACCACGCACAACGAGGGTTCCATGCCTATTAAAAAGGTCGTATCGTTACTGAAATCTTATGGCACTTACGTCCTTTTATTTAAGGAAGGCAGTTTTTTAGAAATATCTCAAAAACCTTTGAACCGATCTTGTTCAAAACAATTTTCGCTGAGAGAATTTAATAAGCCCTATGAGCATGATTTTTTTCATATTTTTAAAATACACGGTTCAAAAATTAGAGGGGGGGGACACAATTTTAGTGACTGAGGAGATTATCTCCGACTCTATTCACTTAATCAAAAAAATTGCTGAGAAACCTTATATTTATTTTGAAAGGCCTATCGATTTATGTGCCACACGTGGGCTTGCAATGAAAAAAAAAATATTGACTTTCAGTTTTATGTATGGGTTGCACCCCTAAAAAAATTGTTTTAGCAATTTAGTTACAAAACTATATAGCGGTTAACAAAATACACCTATTCTGAAAATTTTATTCAAATACACCTTATAGTTTTCGAGTAAAATACCTGTGACATACGGACGGACAGACAGACAGACATGACGAATCTATAAGGGTTCCGTTTTTTGCCATTTGGCTACGGAACCCTAATAATTTGTTTCGTGATAAGGGTATTTATTTGAAAAGTTGCAGAACAAAAGCAATTTTTAGGAGATTAACCGATATTTGCATTAAACGCTCAGAGGTACCTAGTATAGAGCAATCCAGAATGCGCAACATGCGCGTTGCCTTTTGTTTGTATGAAGATAAGGTCTCGACAGCTCCCGAGCATGTACTGTTTGAATGCTCAAATGGGTCGGCAACGCGCACTTGGCATCTCTGGAGTTGCAGAGCAGCCAGATTACCACCGCAAACAAATATATAAATGATTGAATATTTGTAAGGTGGACACTGATGACCTGGTAAAGGGAGTCCGCTGGATGCGGGTGGCAGGACCGGTCACTTTGGCACTCTTTGAGGGAGGCCCATGTCCAGCAGTGGACGTCTTTCGACTGATATGACGATGATGATGGTTTGTATGTTGCAGCGGCCACGGGCACACAGCGGTGTCGATACTACTGGAGCTCCACGGATTCTGGGCCTACGAGAACCGAGAGGCGCTGGCCGCGGCTCCCGAACACTCCTGACACCCTGGTACCGCGGTGCCTTACCGGATGGTGGACGAGAAACGGTTCTACGTCATTTAGAAAGAAATAAAGAAAAAACTGACTGACTACGTAAAAGAAAAACGAAATGAATATGGACTGCAATATGCACAGTAAGGTATTCCACTTGTCGCAAGATATTTGTCCCATGTATATATACCACCCTAAGCATGTCTCGGCATAATGCCGACTCAACAGTTGAACGCCACCTAGGCCAACTGATACCTATTATCAATAGGACAAAAATCTGAGTCAACAAGAACTCCGAGACGCTAGCCGCAGCTCCCGACCACTCCTGGCCCCCTGGTACCGCGGTCCCTTACCGGATGCTGGACGAGACGAGGTCTACGTCATTTAAATGATCCTTATTCTCATTAGGAAACACCTTTGAGCTGTTACTACGAAACCGTTCGTTCGTCTATCTCTGTTGCACCTGCTTATTCAAGTGACAGAGGGAGATAAAGCGAGTTTGGACTTTCGATTTTCGTGGTAGCGCCGCTGGGCCCAAGTGAACCGAGAGGCGCTAGTGGCAGCTCCCGAACACTCCTGACGCCCTGGTACCGCGGTCCCTTATCGGATGCTGGACGAGACGAGGTCTACGTCATTTAGAAATAAGTAAATAAAAAACTGAATGACTACATAAAAGAAAAACAAAATGAATAAGGACCGCTACGCGCTACGGTCGTAGCCGATCCCGCGGTTTTTGTCGTATGTAGCGGGAAGAGACTACGGCGCAGGCTTCCTGACGGTGAAAGTGTTTAATACACCCGGTTCTTATTAGTGACTTATTTTGTTCCAAGAGGAGTCTGTCAGTCAGTCTGAGTTATCATAGGCTACGGTAACCGGTGACCATCAGGGGGTACGACCCTTGCTTGCTGGCAGACGACCTGGCCCCTATTTCACCAACTTGACAATTGTCACCTGACAATGACAATTCTTTGTACATTGCTGGATCCAACAGTAACCTAGCCTACCTTAACTTCTAGAACAAGCAATGTATGGCGAATTGTCAGTGTCAGGTGACAATTGTCTATTTGGTGAAATAGGGGCCTGGTGTAAAAAAAGAGGCAATTGGGGTTGAAAAGTTGAAATTTTAATAATATGTTTATTGATTCAAAATACGCAAAAGTAACATGTATAAATTCATAAGATAACATGAATAGAAAACGTACAAATTCAAAACATTGTGTTATAAATTGTATAATAATATAATTATTTATATAACATAGCTTAGTTTTATTGTACTTCTCCTTATGTATTATTAATATTGTGTATCACGTAATAAATGTACCTGGACGACCGAGCTCCGCTCGGGTGAAAATATATTGAATCATTGCCTATAATTAGACTTGGTTAAAATCG
This sequence comes from Epinotia ramella, assembly GCA_947578815.1. Lineage (NCBI taxonomy): Eukaryota > Metazoa > Arthropoda > Insecta > Lepidoptera > Tortricidae > Epinotia > Epinotia ramella. The sequence continues at coordinate 18,889,527 of OX388220.1, read as the reverse complement.
AATAGGTACCTAACCTTTAGTTGCAAGAACGGGTCCTCCTGATACCGGTATACTTTACTTACTAGGAGGTCCCAACCTTATATGATACAAAAATTGTGCAGTTTAACATACTAAACATTTTTACAAGCTTTTGTTTAGTTTCACCTGTCCCGATGTCTGTATTGAAATCCTCTTCCCGGTGACCAATTGAGCTGAATATCTGGGTATTTGTAGTTTGGATGACAATTCAATATTATGGTACCATCGAGCTGATCTGATGATGGAGACAGAAGGTGGCCATGGGAATTCAGCACTTAACCGACGTAACCCCGTTGAGTTCAACAAGAAGTTGATGACGGTCTACAGAAAAGTACAGTCTGCAATAAAAGCTTGTACCAAAATAGTACATTACTTACCAAGGGCTGTAAAAGAAAGAAAGCCCGAAATCGCAGGTATTTGAGACCCGAGCCGCAGGCGAGGGTTGTAAATATGCGATAGAGGGCTTTCTTTTTTACTGCCCGTGGTGAGTACACAATTTTACGTCTTCAACTGGCCGTAATGCGAGTTTTATTCTTTATTATATTGTAGTCATGTTCATAGTACATTGAGGTGTTACATGCATAATAGATGGTAGGTACATGACACCCTGTAAAGGGCACTCAATATTTAGCGTTTTTTCGTAGCGTGCGATAAAACTCACATTATGGCCAGGTGTGACGTAAATGAAATTTTAGACAGAAACTAATTCTTTTTCATTGTATCGTATCTCGTTATACGGATTCTTGAGCGCTCCTGTACTCATACACGCTGCCGCGTTCGAGAAAGCCGCTGCGTTGTTCCGCGCGCGTGTCCCCGGGGGACATCTCCGAAGGCGGCCCGTAGCCGCCGCCGGCCGGGGAATTCATTATGTATTTATCCTGGAAAATCGTTAATCAAATGTTAATGAATAAAGTTCCACAGTTATACGCGACTTCGGACTTGAATAAATTATGTCCAATCTGTTATTACGATAACATCATCTAGTTACTGGAAAGTTTCATCAAATCCGTTGAGCAGTGTGACGTTTGGTAGGGAAAAAGGTAGCAAAAGCATAAGATATGGGCTTTGGTGAGAGGAAATATATAGTAACGTTTCAACTACTTCATAGAATCGTATATTAAACGTTTTATATTGTTACTAGCGACCCGCCTGGCTTCGACCGAGTATTATATTATACATATAAACCTTCCTCTTGATTCACTCTATCTATTCAAAAAAACCGCATCAAAAACCGCTGCGTAGTTTTAAGATCTAGGCATACATAGGGCCAGACAGCGGGAAGCGACTTTGTTTTATACTATGTAGTGATTAAAGAGAAAGGCAGGCACGGTGCCTTTGCCAGAGTCAGTAAGCGTATAAATTAACTACGAAATAACGAATTAAACCACAACAACAACAAATAGACGCCTCTCGCCAAAATGGCGGCAATCGTCGCCTAAAACGTTTTAAAGCTAAATCCACACTGCCACTTTCCATTCAACAAGGGCATGCCTTATAGAGCTGTCATACTCACAAGGAAACATACCCAACTGTCCGGCGCCGATTTCAATGATTTTTATATATGTTATAGAGTAGTCTAAAATAGCCGACACGTAATTGCTTTTAGCTGCCCAATCTCTACCTATCGGGAGATATTGTCCTCCAAAGTACTGAAAAATGGCGAAACCGTCTAACTTTGGAAGAGAGTTTTCTTCAAGCAAACTGCTTGTTAATTACTAGTTTTAATATATGTTGGAGAACATGAAAAAATAATAGACACGTGTTTTGCTATTTTGGCTTAAAACTAAACTTTTACAAAAAAAACACACTTAAAAGATCCATACTTTTCACCGTTTCACTCACTCACTTTGGTTGTTATGCTAGTTTTTTTTTATCATAAAACTAACTGAACCAAACGGTCCTGGATCTCTATTTAGTACAGTACTTTGGAGGATAGGTAGAGTTTGGGCAGCTAAAAAAAATTACGTATCGGATATTTTTGTGACTACTCCATAACATATATAAAAATCATTGAAATCGGCGCCGGACAGTTGGGTATGTTTCCTTGTCAGTCTTAGTAAGTATAAGTGTGACAGCAATATGAGGCACGCCCTTGTTGAACGAAAAGAAGGCACAGTGTGGACTAAGCTTTATATCAGCACTAGGAAGCCATCACGTCTGACACCTGACACATAGTAATTAGCTCTGAAGTACGAAGACTAAGTTTAAGGTTGAATACAAATAAGGTTAGATACCTACTTCAATGTGCTAGATTAATGTTTGCATTAGAAATTCAATCCAATATAATCCAACAAAGTTACTACCAAGTCATCATCAAAAAGTTATTCGGGAAAACCAGTCTCGTAAATTAGTATTTTTAGTTAGCGACTTTAAAAAATTGGCTCATACATAAAGCATTTTATAATTTGAACGAGTTTTATGCATGTTAAGTATTTGGTCTTGTCTATTAACACTACTGTGGTTAGTTTATACTTAACCATAAACGTTTTATAAATCAAAATAAGTATTGCATGCCTGAAACAGGTAACTGTTGGAACTATTTTGTCATCACTACCTACCTATGTACCTATGTAACACAGTTTGCAATAAATAATAATTATTCTTATTCTTAATAATTTAGGCGACGAAACAGCGTGGCTCAGTTTCTACGTCAGGTCCGGTGTAGAATAGAGTTGTAGACTCAAAATGTATCCTCCAAAAGAAAGAAGGCAAAAAATATGCCTAGTGACGAAAATCCCAGTCAGATATCTCACAAAGTTACGAAGTTTGATATTGCTTGTTAGAGAGAGAAAACGCTCGGGCATCGTGACGTGATGAAGGGGCGTTTTGCGGAAAAGGGACATAATATCATATTTTGGAAATAAGTGTGCGTTGGTGTCCAACTTTGTGATTATTTAGCTAATCCTCTGTTCTATTTTTTTCCATTGAACAATATTTCTAATCCTTTTTCAAGAAAAATCATTACTATTGGTTATTTTATTTGGTGTCTACACGCCTATATACACACACGTGTAACAAAAATAACGCAAAACCGTTTAAGGGCATAACAGGTATCGTGTTCTGATAAGAAAAAAACCAAGAGAATTTTTCTTTTGACGCATTTTTTTTTTACATTTGTATAGAGCGTTGGCCGACTGGAGCGACCTGCTCCATACAAATGTAAAAAAAAATCGCATCAATTTTTATTTCCCATAGTTTTTTCTTATCAGAACACGATACCGTTATGCCCTTAAACGGTTTTGCGTTATTTTTGTTACACCTTGTATATCATATCATATGATCTCGAATACGAAACAAATTATTTACCCCTGGGTATGCTGTCACGGAGGCTTTCCCACCGAGGTTGATGACCCGACCGTCCACTCTCTGCAGCAGATTGAGCCCTCTTTCACCTGGCTCGCCACCTGGAAATGACATAGAATAAACAAAAAATCGTTTTTCTCAAAAATAGTATGAAATGTTCCTATTTTAACAGCAGTGATGATAGTATACGAAACTGACTCATCCTGGACAATTACTAGAAGTGTCCAGAAAAACGTAACACTGTCCAGGAAGTAAGTATGCAAATCCCATTACATATCATAACATATACTATTTGTTTACTAAAGATAAGCTAAGAGTAAGAAGGCATTGGACCCGATTCTATGTGCACATGGCTTAACTAGCCTAAAACTAAATTGTCTAATTTTTAGACAATAATTTAGGCGGCAGATTAAAGGACATATTTAGAATAGCATTTAGGCAGCTAAGTAAGTTGTATAGACCGCCTAAAATAAGAAACGTCAGATTCAAATTAGCGCTGTCATTTGATTATGACAGCTGCTCATAGAATAGCAAAGTGTTTTAGCGACACCTAAATAAAATTAGGAAGTTTAGAGGCCACTGTAGAATCGGGTCCATTGACAACCTTTGAAAAAATAGGTACCCTCTATAGGTTAACGGATCCGCATTGTAGTTGTATAGCACGATGTAAAATGGCGGAAAATTATTTTTGAGAATAAGATTATGTAACTATACATGCTTCGATTATAAGTGCTATCCTGGCCTCGTATTGTATCCGGATGGTAAATCATACTAGTGGATGCGGATGGTAAATGTACTGTTTCTTTCCGAGCAGGACCAGGCGAGTTATGGAAGATGGTGTAGTGTAATATATACTCTCTAGTATGTAGTAGTATGTACTCTCTAGTATATAACTGGTCTATGATGCTAGTATATAATAATAATAAATATTAGGGGACAATCTCACACAAATCGACCTAGTCCCATAGTAAGCTCAGTAAGGCTTGTGTTATGGGTACTAGACGACGATATATATAATAGATATAAATACTTAAATACATAGCAAACTTCCATAACTCAGAAGCAAATATTCATGCTCATCACACAAATATTTGCCCTTACCGGGATTTGAACCCAGGACCTTCAGCTTCGTAGGCAGCGTCACTACCCACTAGGCTAACCGGTCGTCTATAAAAGCCCTGTATTGAAACATATATATAGTTGTCTAATAAACGTCGTAGATCAATCATCTCCCACATCACACGGCGACCTTGCCAGGTCACTTAATGCGTAGACACCATTAAACCATGTGCGCTTGCGCGAGCAAAGGATTGCCACAACAAACGGGCGTGTACGTGTACACTTTTACAAAACATTTTTTTTTTTCTCTGAATTTGGAAAGGTTGCTTTTACTCTGGATCACGAGGACCTTATTTCAATGAACAAAAAGGTGTCCGTTATGTTACGTTTGTTCATACATTTAGAATGAACCGTTACGTAAATTATTGTGGGCGGAACCTCAATTATCATCGACCCAAACAAAGTTCTACCGGGGCGAAGGGTTTGTGGGGGGCAATTTTTTTTTTGCAAAATTAGAATTATTCAAGTTTTCACTTCTACCGGCACTCCCGTGCAACCCGGTATTTTTTTTCATAATGTAGATATTAAAGAAAGCTACATGACTGGAAATTTTTGCTTAAATCCGTCCAGTAGTTTTACTCACGTTAGTTCGGGCTTCCTGTTTAGTTTTGAAAACAAACTTATCTAACGCTAAAAGACGGAGTATATTCCATCTCCATCCACCGTCCCCATTTCACGGTGTTAGAGAATAAATTACTTTGATTAAGCCCCTTTACCCCCTTATTTCACCCCTTAAGGGAGCAAATAGATCTACATGTTATAAAAGAAACCTGTTGTCCTGCTTTCATGTTTCTAGCCACAGTTCAATATTAAAAATCACACATTACTTATGTGATCTTTCAACCCCTATCTTAACCCCTTCAAGGGATGAATTAGGAAAAAATCCCTTATAAATGTTTTTGACTGTACATTAGGAGCTTTTGGCCGAAGTTTTAAACGTCTAACTCTAAAAACGACATGTTTCCCATACAGACTTTCGACTCTTTTTTAACCCCCCTAGGGGATGATTTTTTATAGCAAAGATAAATCATTTGTTTTGCTTTTTATTAAGAAACCTTCATACAAAGATTCAAGTCTATAACTATCCAAATGAACGATTTCCATACAACGGTTCTACCCCTATTACCCCCTTAAGGGTTGAATTTCGAAAAATCCTTTCTTAGCACACGTCCACGTACTGTAAAGAATATATGTTCCAAATTCCATGCTTATATCGTTAGCGATTTAGGCAGTGCGCTGTCTGTCAATAGATTAGTAACGCAAGAGTTTTATATATATAGATTAATTTACAACAAAAAAATATGAGAAAAAAGTGTCTATATTTAAGTAAAAACGCTCAAGCTATCTCACTCGTTGATAAATGTTATAGTCTTCTGATACTTTTCAACTTAGTCAGGTTATTTAACCTCCATCCTCTTCGGAGATTCGCTGGGAGAGAGAGAGAGATTCGGAGATTCCATCTATGAAATTGTGTAAGTATAATACGTATAGAGTGCATAAGAGCATGGTTGGATGTACTCACCGTGCATGCCGTAGGGCTGGAAAGCGCGGCGCTCCGTGAGCACGGACAGCCGCACGCTGCGCCGGAGGACGAGCGCGCGCCGCGTGCCGTCCCCGCCCGGCCATTGCCCTGTTACAATATTGGAAAATAGTACATTACTACAGAGGCCGGGAAGTAAAGGGTTGCCGGCCGAGTACATATACGAGGGGCGTCTGAAAAGTTCTAAGCCTAAGATAGAAAAAAACAATTTACAAAAATGAACTCGTGTTTATTTTTCAATATAGTCTCCTCCTAAATCAATGCATTTTTTACATTTTTTATACAGTGCTTTTAGGCCATTAAAAAAATAATCTTTATTTTCAAAATGCTCCTGTACCGCCGCCTTCATCTCTTCGTCACTTCTAAATCGCTTTCCCCTCAACTCTTTCTTCAAATTATTGAATAGAAAATAATCGCTTGGGGCTAGATCTGGGCTGTAGGGTGGGTGGTCAATTTCCTCAAAACCAACTTCCTTCAGAGCACGCCTCGCAACATTAGCGGTGTGAACGGGTGCGTTGTCTTGCAAAAACAAAATGCCTTTCCTTAGTTTACCCCGCCTTTTCTCAACTATGGCTTGTCGCACCTGTCTTATTAGATTTGCATAATAAGTTCCGTTTATCGTAGAGCCTTTTTCTAAATAATCGATTAAAAGAATGCCATCACAGTCCCAAAATACCGTAGCCATTAACTTAGAGGCCGACTTTTGCACTTTAAATTTCTTCGGCGGCCTTTCACCCTTTTCAATCCACTGCATCGACTCAGACTTACACTCCGGATCATACTGTCTGATCCATGTTTCATCAACAGTTACTATTCGGGAACAAACTTCATCTAAATCATCTTCGCACAATTCTAAAAACGCCCGAGAAGTTTCCACACGACGTACTTTATCGAAGGCCGTTAGCATTTTCGGTACCCAACGAGCACTGACTTTACTCATGTACAAATGTTCATGTAAAATTTCTCCGATTCTTTCTTTACTAATACCTAAGACTTCAGCTATTTGCCAAACCTTCATTCTTCTATCTTCTAATACCAGCTTTTTGACTTTTGCTACGTTTTCTTCGGTCACTACCGATATTGGCCGCCCTGAGCGGGGGTCGTCTTCGATCGATTCCCGTCCGAGTTTAAATAAGCGACTCCACTTTTTGACCGTGGCATAAGAAGGCCCAGAATCACCGTAAATAATAGCCATTTCCTCAAAAATACACTGCGGTGATTTGTCACTTTTTGTAAGGAATTTAATTACAGCACGGTGCTCAATTTTCGTAATATTCGTTGGTAATTCACACATGATGTACTTTTCCGTTGAATATCTCGAAACAGAATGATAAAAACATGACATGTTATTTTTTAATAATTGGTTTTTAAATGGCCTTTCTAGTGGCCAGTATCATAAACGCATATATAACCTCGAAATACCTTAGGCTTAGAACTTTTCAGACGCCCCTCGTAGACGGCCGAGCGTAACGAGGCCGGATAATTATGAGACTCCCCTTTTCACGCCGAGGTATGTATAGTGCTTTTCTCAAACGTGCCCCCGGCCGGAGGATTTAGATACAACTTACTATCCAATTTTAATCGAGACGACCAACCGAATCTCCTCCCAAAATTTGAACGGTGAATACTATTTCACCCTATATATATACTAGTACAGTACCTCTGCCGCCCGTCCCCGGCCTCAGCGAGAACTCGGCCACGAGCATGGGGTACCGGCGCTCCACGACCTCCACGTCGGTGATGCGCGTGTTGGTCATGTGCGTGTGCACGCCGCCCACGCCCGCCCAGCCCGGGCCCTGCCGGGAAACACCGCTAGTATCATATCCTTGGATCATGCACCTCCTGGGGGGACAGCTGTTACTTGGGGGACAACTGTTACTTGGGGGGCAACTGTTACTGGGAGGGCAACTGTTACTTGGGGGGCAACTGTTGTTTGGGAGGCAACTGTTACTTGGGGGACAACTGTTACTTGGGGGACAACTTTTACTTGGGGGACAACTGTTACTTGGGGGGGCAACTGTTACTAGAGTAAAGTGAATGAGAGAGAACAAAGCAAACAAATGAAGTGTGCAAACAAATGTAAGATGACTCACAGCTCCACTACCGCCGGCAACGGTTTCATAGTAGCCCCAACTGTCCTCGCCCAGCGTCAGGTTGTTCATGCAACCCTGGGACGCGGCGCACACCTGCAACACACATAGTCCAGTCAATAAACTGACAACTTGTATGAAAAAAAATATAATTATGGAAATAATTTATAACAGCAGATTCTTTCTATATAAATGATATATTATCGATTAAATAGTTACCTAGAGACGAAATTCAAGAATATTTCAACAATTAATAAAAATATAATTAACTAACTACTGAAAAGTCAAAATAAATATTAATAAAAGTTTTTAGCTTTATTATGGTTCATTTACATTTGCTCTACAATATTCAAGATAAATCATACAAAAAAAGACAACGCATGCTTTATTTAAATCTATATAATTACTTCCGGGTGGAAAGTTAGTAGGGTTCTTGAATAAAAAGGATTTTTAAATTACAAAAAACAAAGATTTAGTATACTAGTATGTACTAGTATACTCGTATATATAGGGTGAAATAGTATTCACCGTTCAAATTCTTCTTAATAGTCCAAATTATTTATCACCTCCGTAAGTTCCCATATCGTTATCCCGAACGTCCTGTATTTATTTTTATTTAAGCTTTCACGATTCTCAACCGGGATGATGGTTTTAAGATTTCATCTTCGTGGAATCCAATCATAAGCAAATGACAGCGTCAAAAAACATCGTCCGTTATGAGCGTTTTGTGTCGGCCGGGTGACAACCCTAGTGTACAAGTGCGGTTAGTTCGAATAACCCGCCCGATACCCGCTCAAGCTAGTTGTCCCGTGACCATCCAAACGTCGGGAGAACTCACAGGTAAATAAATAAGTTAATTCAACGCAATCAAGTCCCGTTAGGAAAAACAACATGCTAGTTGTGAAGCATTACCTGGAATGCCTTAAGGACGACGTCGACGATGCGCTGCGAGGTGAGCACGTTGCCGCCCACCACGGCCGCGGCCTCCGACGGGTCCAGGATGGACCCCGGCGGGATCACCACCTTCACTGGGTTCAGGCAGCCCTGTATAACATGCTAGTTGTGAAGCATTACCTGGAATGCCTTAAGGACGACGTCGACGATGCGCTGCGAGGTGAGCACGTTGCCGCCCACCACGGCCGCGGCCTCCGACGGGTCCAGGATGGACCCCGGCGGGATCACCACCTTCACTGGGTTCAGGCAGCCCTGTATAACATGCTAGTTGTGAAGCATTACCTGGAATGCCTTAAGGACGACGTCGACGATGCGCTGCGAGGTGAGCACGTTGCCGCCCACCACGGCCGCGGCCTCCGACGGGTCCAGGATGGACCCCGGCGGGATCACCACCTTCACTGGGTTCAGGCAGCCCTGTATAACATGCTAGTTGTGAAGCATTACCTGGAATGCCTTAAGGACGACGTCGACGATGCGCTGCGAGGTGAGCACGTTGCCGCCCACCACGGCCGCGGCCTCCGACGGGTCCAGGATGGACCCCGGCGGGATCACCACCTTCACTGGGTTCAGGCAGCCCTGTATAACATGCTAGTTGTGAAGCATTACCTGGAATGCCTTAAGGACGACGTCGACGATGCGCTGCGAGGTGAGCACGTTGCCGCCCACCACGGCCGCGGCCTCCGACGGGTCCAGGATGGACCCCGGCGGGATCACCACCTTCACTGGGTTCAGGCAGCCCTGTATAACATGCTAGTTGTGAAGCATTACCTGGAATGCCTTAAGGACGACGTCGACGATGCGCTGCGAGGTGAGCACGTTGCCGCCCACCACGGCCGCGGCCTCCGACGGGTCCAGGATGGACCCCGGCGGGATCACCACCTTCACTGGGTTCAGGCAGCCCTGTATAACATGCTAGTTTTAGGGTGGGTAGCACCAAACCTGTAAATGTTCCTTAAAATCTGATTGTATGGAAAGTTTGATAAGTTTCTATGGAATGACAGCTGACGGCGCTATATTTAACGTTGATTGGTCTGTGATCGTAAGTTGGTGCAACCCGCCTTCAATGTTAGAGTGGAGCGCTGAGACTTGTGACTCGTTTCAGGGAGCAAAAAGTTCCAAATGTAGAAGTCTAAAAATAGTGATGGTGTCACCAAAAAAAAATTCATAATATTGAATTTTCTCGAAAAAGTATTAACTATATAGTCAACAATGGAGCAGAAAGTAACACAAGAGAATAAATATAAAATTCTGCTTCTTTTCCGCTAAACGCACCTCCATATGACACGAATGTCATTTAATCGAATTTAAACTGTCGTGAGACATGTTGAAATAATGCGTACGTATTACGCGCGCACACGCAAACACACACACAGACACACACACACGCACGCACTCAAAATAAAAGTTAATGTATAATTATTTAATTAGTAAGTTTATCCAAACCTTAATAAAAATTAAAATTTACTATTATTGGAAGATCGAGATCTCCTGATACAGGTATCTCTATACCTACTAGGAGTCCTCAACCTTACTGTAAACTCAACCCTATTTGTTAAATGAAAATAAACATTTGTATTGTATTGTACCTATAAGAAACTAGCCCCCCCCGGCTTCGCACGGGTACTATATTATACATGTAAACCTTCCTCTTGAATCACCCTATCTATTTAAAAAAACCGCATCAAAATCCGTTGCGTAGTTTTTAAGGATCTAAGCATACCTTGGCACAGACAGCGGGAAGCGACTTTGTTTTATACTATGTAGTGATAGTGATAGTGATGAAACTAACCTGATTGAGAGGCACATCATGGCCGACCATGCAGCGGAGGCAGTAGATGAGCGCGGACAAGGTGATGGCTCGCGGCGAGTTCAGGTTGCCCCACACCTCCACGCCAGTGCCGCTGCAAGACACATCAATTGTCTGTCAGGATCATCATCATCATATCAGCCGAAAGACGCCCACTGCTGGACATGGGCCTCCCCCAAAGAGTGCCAAAGTGACTGGTTGTGCACCACCCGCGTCCAGCGGACTCCCGCAACCTTTACCAGGTCATCAGTCCACCTTGTTCCCCACAACCACGCCGCGCCTTCCGGTACGTGGTCGCGAGATACCCTTCAGGTTAATCTAACCGCGTTTCTTCTTCTTAGAAGTAATTATTTTTTACAAACAGTGACAAAATTCAAAAACTCAATATACACGGTGGAATTTAATCGGTGAACAGGAACCCATTTTTCTAATTCAGTAATCGATGGCGGTCACGTTTATGTAGTACTTAAGTGGAACCAAGTTTTTTTTTATCATAACTAATTTTTAAGTTGAAATTAAATTTTAATTAAAATTTATTGTCACCCTACTAATGGTTTAGTCTGAAAAGTTTAATACCTCTTTTCAAACTATCAGCCATAGAAACTTAAAACATAAATGAGCAATAAGCTGTCAAATTGTCATTGTCAAATTCATAACAAATTGCTTCAAATCGTCTGATCTGTCTAGTTTCCCGCCAAAGCCAACAAGCACTTGACGTATGTACACTTACGAGTAACTTCCCTTCAATAAAAGTAGGGTGTCCATTTATTCAGTCAGTGTACATTTTACCGATGTTAATTAAGTGTGATTAATTAGATTGTAAGCTATATTGCACGAGATCTCACGTATTGGTTTCTGTGTAGATTGATAATTAAGATTTTTGGATTCCTGATCACCGATTAAATTCCACCGTGTATATATTCAGCTAATATCAGGAGGGCACTTTTACAAGTCAAAATGTCTATCTATAGACTCTAAATAGTATGAGTACGTTATCCTACTAATATTATAAATGCGAAAGTTTAGATGTTTGGAAGTTTAGATGTTTGTTACTCAATCACGCTTAAACCGCTTAACCGATTTGGATGAAAATTTGCACGAAAATAGTTTATAGCCTGGATTAAAATATAGGATAGTTTTTATCCCGGGTCCACGCAGACGAAGTCGCGGGCGGAAGCTAGTTCATAATATAATTAACTACATCAGAGTTTACATGTCGGATACAATAAGAGAGAGAAAATGTAATCTTATTTCTTAGAGATGTATAAGGTCTCCAAGTAATTATATTTCAATCTCATAGGTACCCACAGAGATGTATGAGGTATCTATGTGTCAAAAACGACGTCTACGAATGAAATATAAATTTCAGTTAGAGAAGTATGTTGCTCCGAGTAGGACTCGAACCTGCGACATTCAGGCCTACGCGGCCTATCGGTCTAGCCAACTGGGCTATCGGAAAAATGGCTCGGTCGACAAATCTTTCAACCAGCTCCTTCTTACATCGGCTTAGAGAGGCGTGTGTAGCAACATCTTACCAAAAGATTTGTCGCCATCAGATTAGCTCGGCGCTAGCAATGATGTAATATAACAAGTTAGATAGGTTATGAGCGCTCCAAATTAGCATACTAAAACTGAGTCAATTGCCCCAACTTCGTGTCGTCAATGGAAACGTATGCAGATTTGGTGGCCATTTTTAAACACGGAATTTCGTATAGACAACGTGTCTACCTCTTTTTAGGGTTCCGTACCCAAAGGGTAAAATGGGACCCTACTAATACTCCGCTGTCCGTCCGTCTGTCTGTCACCAGGCTGTATCTCATGAACCGTGATAGTTAGTCAGATGAAATTTTCACAGATGATGTATTTCTGTTGCCGCTATAACAACAAATACTAAAAAAACAGAGAAAATTAATATTTAAGGGGCTCCCATACAACAAACGTGGTTTTTTTTGCCGTTTTTATAGATAGTGGTACGGAGCCCTTCGTGTGCGAGTCCGACTCGCACTTGGCCGGTTTTTATATTACATCACAGGGCGGTGCCATAATATTCCGATACCACCGAACTTACACTAAAATATAAAAATAAAAATATTTGCGGACAATCTTACACAAATCGACCTAGTCCCAAACTAAGCAAAGCTCTACTATGGGTACTAGACGACGATAAACATACTTATATAAATACTTAAATACATAAAAAACATCCATGACTCGGGAACAAATAATCGTGCTCATCACACAAATAAATGCCCTTACCGAGATTTGAACCCAGGACCTCTTGCTTCGTAGGCAGGGTCACTACCAACTAGGGTAAAGCGGTCGTCAAACTGCCGCCATCTTGACGATGTCAGACCATCTCGTTGGTCTACCCTGGGCTCACCTACCAATGCATTTGCTTCTCCAGATCATATTTGGTGCACACACGTATAAATACATACATTGCAAGTTAAACATAACTACAACTTAGAAAAGTTGAAGAACCACCGACATTTTCATTTCAAAGTCCAACATCTCAAAAACGGCCAAACGGATTTTCGTGAAACATGGCTAAGAACACTCGGGATAAAATTATCTATGACACAAAAAAAACCGCATTCAAATCGGTCCATCCGTTTCGGAGCTACGACACCACAGACAGATACACAGTTACACCTCTCTTTGCGTCGGGGGTTAAAAAGCTTGTTAAGCCGCGTACCGATAGCCCGTAGCTTGCTACGCGTAGTCGGTTACGCGTGTGTTTACGCGCACATTGGATACCTGGACGGACCGCCACGATCCACTGCCGGCGGCTCGTGCGCGAGCCAGTTCGCGCGGCACGCGTTCCCCTAGAGTGTACGCGTAGCTGCAAGTACGGACATGGTGTTCCAGGACACGCGTAACCGACTACGCGTGCCAATGTACGCGCAATCCGTACGCAGCTTAAGAGGCTCCCATACGCCAATGACCTTCGATCTGAATCCCTTAGTTTTCTAATGTTTTTTGTAGCTTATTATATTAACAACAACGGCTTTAAGCAATATAGTATCTCATATTTACTTCAAACTTCATTGTTTTCGAGATATTTGGCATCAAAGTTGAACAATTTTAGGCCAAAAAACTGGTTTTCTGGCCATAACTTTTGTGTTAATTGGTTTAAAATTAAAACCCTCTGCCAGTTTTTAGAGACGTCATAGGCGAACCCAAATTTGTAAATTTCGTATATGTTAGATCTTTCACGTCAATAGAGATGCGAAATAAGTGTTTTTTTAGACAATGTTTAAAAAAATCATACAAAATTAAGTATTAATTTGTTTCAAAATCCGGTCTGTCAAAATGGAGATAAAAGATTGAAGAACCGATAGCCGTTTGATTTATGATTCTATCTGTAGTGCAAAAGTAGTAGATACGATTCAAAACTTGTCAAAAATCGATGAAAACCTCGGGTAGCCCCTTAAAAGACTCACGTGAAATCGCAGAGCGCCGTGCCCGTGTCCCTGTCGAGAGTGACTTTAAGAGCTATGGGCGTGCCGTTGTCCAGGTATTCCACTGCTTGGAGCACCGTTGATCCGGTACTGGCGTATGTCCTGCTGGCTATCTCCTGCAATGTTACACGGAGATGACAAAAATGATAAAAAACCCCAACACTACAATCATAGCGAACCATCTAGACAGACAAGACTTTCGTTAATTGACAATTTAGAAAAGTAGAAAAGCCCCCGACATTTTAATTTCAATATCGCTTTTGTTGAAACGCAGCTAATAACCATCGCGATTACACCAGCTTTCGGACAAAAAAGCCGTATTAAAATCGGTCCAATTTTTAGGAGCTACAAATTTATAACACATCTCATTTTGCGCGGAGGTTAAAATACGCACTTAAATCGGTTCAGCCGTTTAGAAGGTACGATGACACAGATAAACATGTTAAACTTATAAGTTACTAGCTGATGCCCGCGGCTTCGCCCGCGTGGTTATAGGAAAATGTAACATATTGAATTTTCCCGTGGGAATTAGATGTTTTCCCGCTGGAAAAAGTAGCCTATGTCACTCTCCAGCTTCTAAACTATCTCCATACCAAAAATCAGATCAATACGACGCTCCGTTGCGAGGTGAAAGAAGGACAAACATACAAACACACACACTTTCGCATTTATAATATTAGTAAGGATAGCACCCCTCGTTTGCGCTGGGGGTTGAGAAAATGGGTAATTTCACGCAAATGGAAAGCCAATTTATGAAATTGTGTTACATGAGTTTCTTAAATCACGCCGTTAGCCTGCGAATGTCAAAAAACGTTTTGTATGGTCGTCGAACCACCTTAACTCTTAGCTACCGTCGACGAAGTCCCGCAGAGCGGGGCTCCTATCAAGCACTTAACATTTTGACCCGCGTAGCGAGTCCCTTCTCTCGCCAGAGGATACCCAATATGATAATAATATACCCAATATAACTGCTGTATCACTTGTTTCGTAGACTTACGCCAGATAATAAATCGATCTAAGTTATATAGGCTTCCTATCATCGTGAATATGTCTAGAAGATGTTGAGGATAAACACGTTATCTAAGCCTCAAAAACCTTAACGTAATTTTTATTGCAGCAGTCAATTTTCTACCTAATATGCCAGTTATTAAGATCTAAGTTACCTTGAGCATGTCCCGGACCGCCAGCTCCGCGTTCTTCTGTATGTGCGCCATATAGGCCTGCACCACATCCAGGCCGTAGTGGCCTATCAGCTCTCCTACCAGCTGGATACCCTGGACACCCAATATTCATTGGTACAGTTAGCAGCCGAAAAATATCTTCAAACGACTGTGACCACTGTAATGCCTCCACTACACGACACGTCTGCAGATGCGTCCGCGGACGCTGACAGATGCATCCGCAGATGGATCACCTCGAGCCGTCCACACGTCTGTAGGTCGACCAGACTATGTTCATTCTTGACGGAGCAACGTAACGTTTAAATATGGATATTGAGACTGTAGCTGCCCCATCTATTTATTTAATTAAGTAATACTCTTAACTACCACTTGAATGTGCATCGCAATAGAGTTATTAAAAAGAAGTGGAAAAGAAGAAGGTGTTGGATTCTATACATAGAAACAGAACAAAGTAAGCGGATTTTTTTTTAAGTCTTTCAAATCAAATTTACGTAGCTCAAGAAACTTAGTTTCCTCGGTGCTCATATTGTTAGCCATTGCGCGTGCACGCGTGCACTCTCAATCGCAACTCCGAACAAACTGATGCGTCGACAGACGTGTGGACAGACACCGGGCGTTCGCGCCAAAACCCTTTGATCCGTGTCACTAAAACCGTCAACAATCGGATTCAAGTTGGACGCAACTGCGGACGTTAAATACCTACAACAGACGTGCAAATTAATTAATTAATTACTAGACGTGTAGTGGAGGCTTTAGAAGTTTTGAAGAGCATTTTAGCTACTTTGTAGCTACGTTTTCCATCGCATAGACTTGGCAAACGTGCACTTCAGGGGCCGTAGACAAGGTTACAATCGACAAGCGTTAACGCCAATAGAAACTAATAAAATGTAGGGGAATGACAGATGCCGACGAAACACTTTTCGTTAACATCTGTCATTCCCATACATTTTTTTAGTTTCTATTGGCGTTAGCGCTTGTCGATTGTAACCTTGTCTAAGCCCCCTGGTCAGAAACAGGTTAAAGTCAAGGATATATGCAATCTCGTTATTACGGCCCTGACAAACCAATCTTACTGAAGCCAGTTTGTGATTTCGATTCGGACATTAGTAAGGATCCGCTTGTCCAATTTCTGATCCAATCTTTGATCAAGTCTCTTCGTCGTAGTTGTTCCTCATATATTTGACCAAATCATCCAATATCTTTAATCAAATGCACATTGGACAAAGATCTTGGACAGGTGGTATTCCCACCCTAAAGCGGTCAGAAATCGGTCAACGGAATTTCGATTGAAGTGGGGATTGTGATTAGCCATTTCTTGTCCTGCCCTTGTCTCCCCGGTGGCAAGAAAGTTGTAAATTAAAGGTTACCCGTTGGTTGGCAGCAACCTGCGCCTTCAGGTCGGACAGGTTGTCGGCCAGGTTCCTGGTTCCAGAGCAACCTTCTTCCTTGCTGGGCTTCATCAGCTCTGAAACATTCATATTTAACTACGCGTGTTCAAATAGTTGGGACATCTTTAGAATCATCAGTTACAAAGAAAGGTTGTCTTATTGGTTTAAACAGACGTGTTTGTTTATTGAGAGACCATCCGCGTCAATCAACCTGAGGCTCTAGTATAAGTTGTACCGAAACAAAACGTTACGACCGCGTTAGCGTTTAGCTGTCAAATCCCATACAAATTCAGGGTAAAACGCAAACGCGATCGTAAAGTTTTGTTTCGGTAAAACTTATACTAGAGCATCTGATGAGTTAGTTTTTGAGTAGTGATATTTTTATTTATTTTCAGTGACGTCTTAAATCGGTATAAATGATATCCATAATAATATAATAAATGCGAAAGTGTCTGCGAAGTCTGTCTGTTTGTTACCTCTTCAAGCTTAAACCGCTGAACCGATTTAGATAAAATTTCATATGGAGATTGTTTGAGTCCCCGGGAAATCATCCATTAAGGGGTGAAATGGGTGTAAAGGTTTGTATGGAGCTACGATATAAACGAGTTCCATGCGGACGGAGTCGCGGGAATGATTGTCCGTATCTGTAATAATGGGTCCGTACAACGTACCAAGATATAGTGGATCTTTGTCTCTTTTTAACCCATGCATAAAGAGAGGAATCGATCTGACGCTCGTTTAATGATAAATAGAGTTATCTGTAGTTTACACGAGTCTATAGTAGATAGATCGGGCGCCCGTTCCACCGCGCTACCAGGGCCTCATAAGTATCAAGAAACTAACCTTCAGTGAGCTCCTTCTCATTGAACTTTCCTCCATCCACGAGCAGGAAGGACTTAATGGCGGCACCCTTCTGTGCGAGCGAGACGGCATAGACCCCGCCGATGAATAGTAAATAGAGTTATCTGTAGTTTACACGAGTGTATATACTAGTAGATAGATCGGACGTCCGTTCCACCGCGCTACCAGGGCCTCATAAGTATCAGGAAACCAACCTTCAGTGAGCTCCTTCTCGTTGAACTTTCCTCCATCCACGAGCAGGAAGGACTTAAAGGCGGCGCCCTCCTGTGCGAGCGAGACGGAGTGCGGCGGCATGGAGCCCGGCGTGAGCCCGCCGATGTCCGCGTGGTGGCCGCGGGAAGCCACGAAGAATATCGGACGACCACGACCGCTGTGGACGAAGGTTAAATAATAGTAGATTACTGCAGGGGCCGTGAAGTAAGGGATTGCTGGACGAGATTGGGGTAGAAGGCCGGATACAACGAGTCCAGCAATCCCTGTTCCGGCCGAGGATTGTATAGTAGGTACTTTTCTCAAACGATGTGAGGAAATATTAAAATTAAAATAAATACTAGGTAATCAATTAAATAATAGGTAATTTGCGCCTTTTTTATTTTTTAAACATGCCATTTGAACAAGCTGTTCGAGCACCATGTTTAACCGCACATAAAGTATAGTACCATAGATTATATTTATTTTTTTATGAAGCAAGTATGCTTACAGTGTCTAGTGGTGGTTGGCAGTATGTAATTTTTCCTTTGTCAGTTTAATATTAGTAAGCAAATTTAAAAAGTTAGAGTAGCGGACAATAATGGTTTTACTTAGGGTTTTCATACATTACTTCTTGGCGTAAGGCCAAAAAGTAATGTAGGGAGCCATAAACAAGAAACTTCACGTCTTCATTTCGTGATATTAACGCGTACATTTCCGAGCATGTTTGAGAAAAACATTTTTAGTTTTAAGAATACAAATACATACATGGTTTTAGGATATTATGTAAAAGTCCTCGTATTAAGCATTTTAATTTAAATAGTTGTTCAATTGTTCCAGTAAACATTTGGTCTTAGTGAGAACCCTATAGAGAGGTATGGGTAAAGTACTTAAGTAAAGCTTCTCTTCTATGTAGCGATAACCTGTTGCCTTCGTATTGAAACGATTGTTATTTTACACTCGAGGATCGTGACGTCACGGGGTCCAAGCGTTTTCTCTCTCTAACAAGCAAAATTAAAACGGTTGTACAGTAGTACCACAAATATAAGTTACATCGGCAATCTTCGTCCACGCGGACGAGTGCTGACAAACTATGTGCCGAATGAAATCGAACGTATGCCCATTTCAATAAAGACCTTGTTGCACTATACGTAAGGTACAATATGCAATGACAGGTACTGTGGTGTTGTCCCACTCATGGCGGCAGACAAGATGGCGGGCGCCGGAGCTGCCGGCGTCGCGCGCAAAATTTTGGCCAATGGGCGTTGAAGATTTTACCCGCGCAAACGCGCTGGGGCCTTATGATTGATTAAAATGTTTTCAAAAAATGCTTTCTGCGCAGGTACATCGTTGTAACTTATATTTGTGATACTACTGTAGCTTCGTATTTTTATGAGATATCTGAATGGGATTTTCGTCATTAAGCATATTTTTTTGTCTTCTTTCTTTTGGAGTAATAATCCTATTGTTGAAGTAGGGGCCAGATAGCACTAACACGTACTTGTGGAAGACTGGTGTGATAACAGTGAGATCCGGCAGGTGCGAGCCTCCTGCCTTCGGGTGGTTGGCCAGGAGTACGTCTCCCGGCTTCAGGGAGTCACCGCGGACTTTCATCTGAGGGAATCATATCAGTTGAAATGTAGCAGGGACTACCAGTTCTTCTGATCCCATATCTATTGGGGGTCAGCCAACCTAATCCTGATTCTACAGAGTGATCGTTTCTTGGTCGTTTGGGCTACTTTCTTTGGAGGTATCATTGACTGATTTACTGTCATTTCGTACAATTGGAAAATCGTTAACAAGAAATTACCGTTTTGAAATTGGACCAAAGTAATACCACCAAAAGTGAATTTGGTTTTGTGTCTATATTTTTTTATAATATGTTTTTTTAATGTTTATAATGAATCCAGTATGAAATAGCATATTCAAATACTTGCAAAGTGAATGTTGCCTAATTTAAATTAATATCAAAATGTTATATGAAAATGGACTATTTTATACAAAATTCATACATGACGTATTTCCGATTGGTCATATTCAGGGAGCGTACATTTCATGCCGATGACAGGCGTATGACGTCAACCTACATACAGGATGGAAAAAGTTTGAAAAGAGCAACGGCATAAAAAACGTTTATTTATCCGTACCCAATAATGGAAAATGCGATTAATCAATGATTAATCACTGTTATCTAATCAACCTCTTCCGTTTAAGTAGATCTAATATATTGACACTTGAGACGGACATTGAAAGAACTTTATCTGACATTGTCACATCAAAGTTTACTCTTTGTCACAAATAGGAGACATGCGGAAACAACATTTCAGTTAAATTTAATAAGATCAGGAAATTAATGCTTTGCTAGTGGCCTAGGTCGCCATGGAGGCTATAAAATTATTGTGCCAAATAAATCCATGTTTAGTTATAGATAATAAACAAATTTATTGTTCCTGCTGTCAGCAAAGTTTGCCACCAAAAGCAAGCAACATCAAATTACATTTGCAAACAATAAAACACAAAGAACATGAGGAACATAAAGAAACACAGTTTGATTTTAACATGGACTTGACCAATTTCATGATAGCATCGATAGACACGTTGTTGTGGCCTATAAGTAATTAAAAATAAAATAAAATACTAGTTACTAAATACGTTTACGGTTATTAAGTCGTGTCACTTCGTTTTTTTGAATCATTCTGTGTGTTTATATGAATACGTCATTATGACGAAACCGGCATGAAATGTACGCTCCCTGGTCATATTCATTTCATTTCGAGTTGTGTTGAATGACAGTAAATCCATTGACTGTGCTCTATGCTATCTTCAAAGTATTTCTTTAATAAGGTAAGCAAAAGTAGCTACGCGTAATCAAAATGACCAACACTCGATTCTAATATTCAGATAACTACAACTTAGAAAAGTTGAAAACCCCCGACATTTTCATTTGAAAGTCCAATATCTCAAAAACAGCAGAACAGATTTTCATGAAACATAGCTAAGAACACTCGGGATAAAATTATCTATGACACAAAAAAAAAACGTATTCAAATCGGTCCATCCGTTTGGGAGCTACGATACCACAGACAGATACACAGATACACAGGCACGTTAATATTATTAAATTATTATGGACTGTGGAAATCATTTTGAGCTAAATAGTTCTGCTGCTGATAACTACTATACCAGTTAAATTGTCACAAAATTAATGTTATTGTGGTGGATACAGTCCCCAAAACTTCCAAAAAACGTAGATACATAAATAAACGCCTTTGGCCTTAAAAGGGTCAGGCAGAGCACATGAAACTAATGTTCCAGTGCCACTTTTGTGGGTATAAAAGATCGAGAAAATGTGATATCAAATCAAATCAAAACATTTATTCGTGACAAACACAACACAGATAATAAAAGAAATAAAATAAAAAGCACATTTTGCTTTGGCACGAAATGGTCCCAGCTCAGCATGTTGCTAGCTTTGCAGCCAGCGCTGGTCTTCCGCTGGGTCCATTCGGTGATATCGCAGTGATAGGTTGCTAGCCCACTGCCCACA
Organism: Epinotia ramella; assembly: GCA_947578815.1. Taxonomy (NCBI): domain Eukaryota; kingdom Metazoa; phylum Arthropoda; class Insecta; order Lepidoptera; family Tortricidae; genus Epinotia; species Epinotia ramella. Next base: position 18,868,069 of record OX388220.1, on the reverse strand, counting down.
ACACACTTCAACCCTGTTCGGGGAGAAAGGAAGAAAGAGAGGCGGTGCTATTCTAACCCGACACCACACGGGGTCAGTTAAAATGCCATTAAAATTCGTTCTCTGTCACGTTAGCATTTTTGTTTGTGAGAAAGGACAACATATATTTTAGCTCAACAGAGGCCCGTTAAGTTTCAAAGTGGTTAGTATATTGGTTCAGGCATGCGGCTGCCAAGCGGCGGTCGTGGGTTCGAATCCCGCCTCGCACCAATGAGTTTTTCGGAACTTATGTACGGAATATTTACCGTAAGCTTTTCGGTGAAGGGAAACATGGTGAGGAAACCGGTCTAATCCGAATAAGGTCTAGTTTTCCCTCTGGGTTGGAAGGTCAGATGGCAGCCACTTTCGTAAAACTAGGACCTATGCCAAATCTTGGGATTAGGTGTCAAAGCGGACCCCGGGCTCATTTAGGGCACAACCGGGAGTAACGCTAGGAGGATGATGCGTATCCTTACCTGGTACTGCACTGTTTCCTGCATCGCGCCCAGATGCACGGGTATGTGGGGCGCGTTGGAGACCAGGCCTCCATCAGGCCCGAACAGCGCGCACGAGAAGTCTAGCCGCTCCTTGATGTTCACGGATATAGACGTCCTTTGGAGTACTCTAGAAATTAGGAAAAAACTTGACCTTTGCTGTCCGAAACTTGCTAGGGAATTCTATTTGCATAGGAATAGGTGAGTTACTGACTTAATGTGGCTTTTCTTGTAACCTGGAGTAGATAGAACTGATCGATTATACTATACCAGTGGGCTGTAGAACTAGCGAGCACTTTCAATAATATTTGTTTTGAAAAATCACCAAAAACTGCATCAACCAAAAAAATATAATTAAGAGGAACCACAAGGGCCGTTTTTTCATGGCACTGGCAGTAGAGCAATTTTTTTTTTCCATAAATCTATGGCTACTATTGACATGTTCCTATGTTTTCCTTTTTTTCATAATTTTAAACCTTCAAAAACCTAAGAAAAATGCCAGATTTTCCGCTGTGTCCAAACATCCAGAAATCAATTTTGACTAGATTATTTAAAAAAAGGAAAACATAGGAATACGGCCAAAGCCTTTCTTTGATTTTCAATAAAAAAAATATTTAATAATAATAATAATATCCCTCGCTTAATATTATATTTGTTTTAAAGGGCCTCTGCGCTGTTGGCTTCGGCCCCACGCATGCCTTCCAAAAGTCCGGGACCCCATGGTCCTGAGGTATGGAAAGAACATACAAATAATAATAATAAATACTCTTTATTGCACCACTACAAGAGAGAAAAATCTTACAAAAAATTTGCTTAATAAATAATGGTAACAACAGGCGGCAGGCAGTTTAATAGGTCAAGTTTTCGAGAAGAAATCTGGGGACTGCGAAAGGTTGACTTTATGTACTTCTAATAGATATTTTCGGTCCAAGCTGCAGTTGTCTCTATCGCGCTTTGCGAGGGGAGGCTTGAGGTTGGCGCGACAGCAATACATTTTACAAATACCTATTTCTCAATTATTTCGCCCTTAGTGTTTCCTCTTAACGCACCTGCACACAAAATTTCACGAGAATCGGTTGAGAAATACGACCAGTAAAGAACAGCAGGAAAGCGAGGGTCTACGCCGAGGCGTTCGTTCTTGTTCGGGAATGATCGGTAACCGTCGCCGGCGCAGTGCGTGGGAAGAGGTGAAGTGCGCGGGGAAGAGGGGGCGGCAGCGGCCAGGAGCTAAACGAACGTTCAACGGGCTGCTCGTGCCCGAACATAAAACTGCGTGATCTAACATCTGTGTATCACCCTGTAAGATAGTTAAATCTTCATTATACGTGCATATCTTGGACTACGAGTGTCATTTCTCACCGCATCACGAACCCCAAGATCTACTTCTTCAAAGTACACCCCTAGCAGCGTGTACAGCGAGACATCCCTCACCCATCCTCATAATCCCCCACGGGACAGGCAATGCCTAGTGTGAGGGTCAGCATATATGGGTGTAGATACAAAATAAAATAATCAATAACGTCATATTTTCTCGAAACAGAATTAAAAATGTAGTCAAATGGAGAAAAAATCAACGCAAAAGGTTAAATAATCACGAAGTTATAAGTGTCCACAATTTTAAGAAGGGGTATGTTCTGTTCCTTTTTCGCAAAACGCAACTTCATATGAAACGATGACGCTGGAAGATTGTGACGTCACAGGAGACGGCAACGTGCCGCGCCCATCGTGGTCGGCGGGGCCGTCGACGCTGCCCCCCGGCAGCATCCTGTAATGTGACGTCACACACCGTTTGCGTTTTCTCTCTCTAACAAGCAATATTAAAACGGTTGCAGCTTCGTAATTCTTTGAGATATCTGAATGGGATTTTCGTCACTAGGCATATTATTTTGCGTTCTTTCTTTTGGAGTAATCATAATTTTCGAATCTACACAATACAATACAATACAATACAAATACTCTTTATTGCACACCTGACACAAACAAAGCAGTTAAAAAGAGAAACAATACAATATTATGTAGGTAGAGGTAGACAACAGGCGGTCTTATCGCTGAAGAGCGATCTCTTCCAGACAACCTTTGGGTATCGGAGAAAGAGATAAACTAGATTATGTAGTAGGTGGTGCAGAGATTATAATAAGCCAAAAATCAAAATAATTATATTAATACACGTACATAAATAGCTCTATATATAAAAATACATACACAATCATACATATATACAAATAACACAAATAAAAATATATAAATATAATACATAAACAGTCAGCCAATAATAATAATAGTAAGACAATCAGGGTTAGGGGAGAGACAAATAATGTTCTTTAAGAAGAGATTTGAAGTTACCGATAGATTTAGCTTGTCTTACACCCCTACCTACACCCCTATTCTAATAGGCTATGTTTTTCAGAAATGAACTACAAAACAAACAAATGATACGATGATGATCTGGACGAACAAATGATATTCAGCCCAAGCTGAAGCCTAGAACTTCGTTTGCTTTCGTTCGATAAAAGCTTGTTACTCGTAAAACATCCTCGAATGCCTGCCAACAAGTCTATATACTCGTAGCGTGCCCTTGCCAGACAAAGAATGAATTCCCTTGGTAACGGCTATCCGCAACCAAAGTAATTCAAGTTGCTTCCGCTGAGCTGCATCATCCGTTTTGTGGATTTTTTTTTTTTTTTTTTTTTTTTCGAAATAAATAAATAAATATTATCTTACACAAATCGACCTAGTTCCATAGTAAGCTCATTAAGGCTTGTGTTATGGGTACTAGACGACGATATATATAATAGATATATATAATAAATACATAGAAAACTTCCATGACTCAGAAACAAATATTCATGCTCATCACACAAATATTTGCCCTTACCGGGATTCGAACCCAGGACCTTCAGCTTCGTAGGCAGCGTCACTACTCACTAGGCTAACCGGTCGTCAAATGATGGTGCGAGCTTGAGAGTAGGATACAGGCAAATGCACAAAAGATCCCATTGGGTCGAAGTGTATCCGAAAGGGCCCTCATGTAGATAGATAAGATAAGATAAGACTCCTAGCATGACAAATATGTGCTAGAACCGGTGAGGTAGGGCACAGCGAAATGTCATCCCGCTCGAATGTGGAGCAGCCCAACTGGGGAAGTACCTCCGCCTTGCAGAAGACCACAGCCGTAATAACACTACTACTGGCTCTGTAGTAGTGTTGTGTTCCTGGAGGTGAGCAAGGCCGCCAGAGCTCCCGAGGATGCGTTGTGTTGAGAGCGAGGGAATTGGTTCCTTCAGTTGTCAACACGGCGAATCCTCAAACATATCAAGGGTCGGTAGCGCCCATGTTACTCCTTTGGAGTTGCATGCGTCTATAGGCTGCGGTGTCCGCTTACCATCAGGCGGGCCGTACGCTTGTTTGCCACCGTCGTTGTATTAAAAAAAAAACCGTCCACACCTGCCCATTTGCTCAGCTATAGACATGAAGCGGTGTGAGAAGATGCTCAGCTGGATGGAGTCGAGGGCGGTGGTGATCTTCTTAGGCTTCCCAGAGCCGATGGTTACCTTGATGTCGCCGAACTTCGTTATTTCCGCGCGACAGTCTGCAACAATGAGTTGATAAGTGATGGAGTAAGAGATTTTCGAGCACCACTTTCTAAATGCCTTCAAACCTAAGGAGACCCTCCTTATGGGTGTTCTACCGCTTGTATTATTTACTGTTTACGTGTTGTCCGTTTTTAGGGTTCCGTACCCTAAGACTTCGCTTTTTACTTCGCCCTATTACTAAGACGCGCAAATTTTCACAGATTATGTATTTCTGTTGCCGTTATAACAACAAATACTAAAAACAAATAAAATAAATATTGAAGGGGGGCTCCCATACAACAAACGCGTTTTTTTTATTTGCTGTTTTTATAGATAATGGTACGGAACCCTTCGTGCGCGAGTCCGACTCGCACTTGGCCGATTTTTAATATGTGTGTGACGCCGGGACTTCACCAGTTGGCCCCGACGGAAGACCAAGTAGCTCGACACACCATGCTGAGTTGGATCCATTTCATAGCACGTTTAATATAGTTTGTGTCCTGTGTCCTGATACCCGCCTTCGAAGCACATCTTTACATTACATTAGTTTAACCAGCACTGTATCTTGACTGCAAGTGATACTCACCAGGCTCAACCAGCGCTGTGGAGAGGCTGTCCATGATGATAGCAGGTCCGGGCACCTCCTGATCTGGCTGTAATTTCTCCAGGCGGTACACTCCTTCGAAGTAGACCTACATTACATTAGTTTAACCAGCACTGTATCTTGACTGCAAGTGATACTAACCAGGCTCAACCAGCACTGTGGAGAGGCTGTCCATGATGATAGCAGGTCCGGGCACCTCCTGCTCCGGCCACAGTTTCTCCAGGAGGTACACTCCTTCGAATACACCTACATTACATTAGTTTAACCGGCACTGTATCTTGACTGCAAGTGATACTCACCAGGCTCAAGCAGCGCTGTGGAGAGGCTGTCCATGATGATAACCAGCTCTGGCTGTAGTTCCTCCAGGCGGTACACTCCTTCGAAATACACCTACATTACATTAGTTTAACCAGCACTGTATCTTAACTGCAAGTTATACTCACCAGGCTCAACCAGCGCTGTGGAGAGGCTGTCCATGATGATAGCAGGTCCGGGCACCTCCTGATCTGGCTGTAATTTCTCCAGGCGGTACACTCCTTCGAAGTACACCTACATTACATTAGTTTAACCAGCACTGTATCTTGACTGCAAGTGATACTCACCAGGCTCAACCAGCACTGTGGAGAGGCTGTCCATGATGATAGCAGGTCCGGGCACCTCCTGCTCCGGCCACAGTTTCTCCAGGAGGTACACTCCTTCGAATACACCTACATTACATTAGTTTAACCGGCACTGTATCTTGACTGCAAGTGATACTCACCAGGCTCAAGCAGCGCTGTGGAGAGGCTGTCCATGATGATAACCAGCTCTGGCTGTAGTTCCTCCAGGCGGTACACTCCTTCGAAATACACCTACATTACATTAGTTTAACCAGCACTGTATCTTAACTGCAAGTTATACTCACCAGGCTCAACCAGCGCTGTGGAGAGGCTGTCCATGATGATAGCAGGTCCGGGCACCTGCTGCTCTGGCTGTAGTTTCTCCAGGAGGTACACTCCTGTGTCCTGGTACCCGCCTTCGAAATATACCTTCACCATCTGCGGACGTCCAATGTCAAATTATCTTGCACAAGGGTGATTATGCACCAACACGGATATCACGCGACGGCGCGCGAGCTTTCTCGATTTTTCTCGCACTATCCGTCTCTCTCTTATTAGAACACTTAGAACAAGAGGTAGTGCGAGAAAAATCGAGAGTATGTCGCGGCCGTCTCATGATAGACGTGCAGAGCTGAGCGAGGTAGCCACCATCGATTGCTTTTGAATTCGTCGCGCGATCGCTCAAAGATATTCCATATATGACAAATCGCACGATCGATGCCTTTTTAAAACGCGCGGTAATTCATAGATCCGGTGAACAGTTATCGCTGAAAAATATTTTTGATACAGATTTTTCGTGATAAAGTCTATTCGGGACAGCCTTTTCGAGACAAAGTCGTGATAGTCTTTAATAGTAAAGTTTTCGAGACAAAGTCGTGATAGTCTTTAATAGTAAAGTTTTCGTGATTAAGATTTTTCATGAAATATGTATTCTATTTGGGTGTGTAATCATTGGTATAACAACTTTTGATATATTTTCACTGGATATAACAACATTTAATATAATTTCATTGGATATAATCACTCAAGGGATATAATCTTTTGGTATAACAACAATCAGTATAATTTCATGGCGTATAACGTTCAAATAGTATAATATATTTTTGATATAACGTTTAATGGATATAATGTATATTGGATATAAGTATTAGTGGTATATTGTTTTGTAAGATATAATTTTGTTTTTCACACACACGTTAATTATTTTATCCTAACCTAAACCTAACCTAACCGCCAGCGTGTCGACTTGCGGGGTGCCTATTTCCGCTCTAAGGGACACAAGCTAACCCTAACCTAACCTACAAATAATACCATTGTTACAATTATTTGTCGTTTTTGTTCTGCGGGGGGCTTCGCCTCCCGAACCCCCATTTCGTTACCAGCCCTATCCTAGTATTCTATAATTATACTTCTTATACGAAAAAATAATATGTGTTACCAGTTTATCAGTGACTATTATACTGTAGTGTGTTAGTGGTTACTCGTCGTCGTACCTACACCAACCTGCCGTAGAGTAAAATAGGTAAGAAATTATAGTAGTAAGTATTCCAGATTATGCCCATAGTACATTATACCAACTGAGTTTTATATCGAACAAAGTTATATCCCATGTATGTAGCTACGTTACGCCGTGCGTTATGACTGTTAGATTAATAGTTGTTATATTACAAGTTCATGTTGATAATTATATCACATGAGAATATATCAAAAGTTGTTACATCAAAAGTGCATTATATCCTTTAATCGTTATATCCAGTGAAAATATATCAAAAGTTTTTATATCGATCGTTACGCACCCATTCTATTCGTGATACAGTTGCGAGAAAACGTTTTTCGTAATGAAGTTTAGTTTTAGTTAGTGATACAATTTCGTAATGAAGTCGTTCGTGATATACTTTCTTGTGATAAGATATTAGCGCCGTAATTTACAATATATTGTGTTAATTTAAGTGACACCCTTTTATGCATTTTAACATGAGGCTATTACAGAATCTCACGTTTCTATACAAGATTTCACTAACCTTTTCGGGTACAGGCTTCATCCCCTTTCCGCTAGCCGGCGCAGTCTCTTCTGTCACCTACACAACGGATTAGACTAACATAACATCTTAATACGTATAAACAAATATGTTGTACAGTCAGCTGCAACAGAAGCAGATCAAAACGATGTACAGCAGTACCACAAATATAAGTTACAACGGTACATACCTGCGCAGAAAGCATTTCTTGAAAACATTTTAACCAATCATAAGGCAGCGCGTTTGCGGGGGTAAAATCTTCAACGCCCATTGGCCAAAATTTTGCGCGCGACGCCGGCTTCTCCGGCGCCCGCCATTTTGTCTGACGCCATGAGCGGGAAAGCACGAGTTCACCTGTCATTGCATATTGTACCTTATATATAGTGCAACAAGGTCTTTATTGAAATGGTCATACGTTCGATTTCATTCGGTACTGTCAGCACTCGTCGGCGTGGACGAAGATTGCCGATGTAAATTATATTTGTGGTACTACTGTACACAAGTCTGTATTCCGAGGCAATAAGAGCTTGTTTAGAATAAATTAAGCTATTCTTCCGCGTAGTCCCTGCTGCTGGCTGTATCAGGCCAATCTCACCTGACAGTAGCAAAAGCTGGAGATAAAAACCCATTAATTTCTTTAGGGCAAGGAAAAGAGGTGGGAAGCAACATATAAATGTTTGCTAAGGTGATTTGGATCAGTTGGAAATCGGATTGAAATTAATTTGTTCGAATAATCAACAACAACAATAAAATCCTACTTTAATTGCTTTATGAATGGTTTAAATCCCATTGAAACGGAATGTACAGCTGAGTTCTCCTATATCCATACAGACAACCTTTCAAAAATATCTACACATGCGTAAGACGGCAGTAACAATAAAGACTGTGTATAGATTTTTTTAAGGTTGTCTGTATATATTGGATAACTCAGCTGTACATTGTGATGAACGTTAAAACGATAAAATGTTGATAATTATCTTACCTCGCTTAAGCCAACTCCTCTAACTCGAATGTCGTCCACTATGACGTCTCTGTCAGCCAATGTGAAGCCAAACTCATTCTGGTACCTGTAGAAAATAATAACTTCATAGTATAACATATAAACCAACAATTTCAGTGGCCTTTCCTTCGGTATTAACAATAATCTAGCCAACAAAAGCAAAAAGTAACAGAGGCTGTACCTTACATAGGGCACACCGAAATGATCGAGAATAAAGTACTTTAAACTGAGTTACATTAAATACTACAGTGATAAATGCAACTATAGGCCTATTTCCCTCGCTACAATAGTCGCTAAAGTGCTTGACTGTCTGCTGAACCGACAATTAGACAAATGCTTAAATTTACACGATAATCAGTTTGGTTTTAAACCAGGTCTTTCGACCGAAAGTGCTATTTTGGCGCTAAAGCAGACAGTTAAGTACTATACGGACAGACGAACGGCCATTTATGCGTGTTTTCTAGACCTGTCTAAAGCATTTGACCTGGTTAATTATGACATCTTGTGGCAAAAGCTAGATAGTTTGGAAATGCCGGCTGAGGTTAGTAGTATTTTTAAATATTGGTACCATAACCAGGTAAATGTAGTCAGATGGGCGGATACATACTCACAGCCATATGGACTTGAGTGCGGAGTGAGGCAGGGCGGGTTGACCTCGCCTAAGCTATTCAATCTTTATGTGAATGCGCTCATAGAGGAGCTCAGTAACACTCGTGTCGGTTGCCATATAGATGGAGTAAGCGTTAATAACTTAAGCTACGCTGACGACATGGTGTTGCTGAGCGCCTCAGCGTGTGGGCTTTCCAAGCTTATCTCCATTTGCGAGCGATACGCAGCGAGCCATGGGCTTATTTATAATTTTAAAAAGAGTGAGTGTGTCGTCTTTAGGGCTAAGGGTAAATGCCCACCGCTGTTTCCTCCTGTTAAACTGCATGGCCATTCTCTAAACGTTGTCGATAAATTTAAATATCTAGGTCATGTGGTGGCAGCGGACCTAAAGGACGACGACGACATTGAGCGCGAGCGCAGAGCGTTGTCCGTCAGAGCGAATATGATAGCCCGCAGATTTGCTCACTGCTCGAGGGAGGTAAAGCTCACTCTTTTTAGATCTTATTGTACGTGCTTCTACACCAGCAGTCTGTGGGCAGACTATACACGTAAACGGTACAGCGCTCTGCGCGTTCAATATAATAACGCGTACAGGATGCTGATGGGGCTGCCTAGGTTCTGTAGCGCGTCAGGGATGTTCGCGGAAGCGCGGGTAGACTGCTTCTACACCACTATGCGCAAGCGAGCAACCTCCCTGGTGCGCAGAGTCCGGGCTAGCTCCAACAGCATCCTGACCATGATTGCAGACAGGGTGGACGGCACTTATCTGAACAACTGCTGCCTCATTCATGTGCGTAGAAATATATAAATACTATAAATTATAATTTAATAATATTTATAATTTATAATATTTGTATTATTAGGTGATAATAATGTTAATAATATAATATAATTAAATCTGCTGTTACTAACCGTAGTATAAGATTACCAATAAGTATTACTAACACTGATTGATCCAAGTTGGTCCATGAATAAAGAAAATTATTATTAAATCCTTTTTTATCACATGCGTACTGGCGACTGACAGTCACGATGCCGTTTTCACAATTTAAAAAAATAACGCCATATTTTTTTAATTTCATTTTCAAATTGACAAGTCGATGGACAAAATGGAGCTCACGCGTGAAAATTTTCGTGCAATTATTTATCACAACTTTCGTCGAGGGTTATCTCCAGATAACTGTCTTAATGAGCTTGTTTCTATATATGAAATTGAAGCACCTAGTCAAACGACAATATATCGTTGGTATGCAGAGCTTCGACGGGGTCGTGCCTCTCTCAGCACCGTACCTTCAACAGGTCGGCCGAAAACAGCGGTGTCGCCTGAAAACGTCGCGGCTGTGGAAAAAATACTAAAAGAAGATAGACATGTGACATACGAGCAGATTCGGGCAACCATAGGCATTGGAATGACTGCAATCCACACTATTCTGCATAGTGAGTTGGGTGTCAGAAATTTGATTTCCCGATGGGTACCCCATAATTTGTCAGAAGAGCAAAAGGCGGCTCGCGCTCGATTGGTGCCGATCTACTCTAAAACGCTACAATGGAGGAAGGTCAAAAGCCGTTTATAATATTGTCTCGGGTGACGAATCCTGAATTTATTCCTATGAGCCTGAAAGAAAGCACCAGTCGGCAGTTTGGGTCTTCGATGACGAGGTCAAACCAACGAAAGTTGTGCGTTCCCGCAGCGTGTCGAAGAAAATGGTGGTTTCGTTCGTCTAAAAAAAAGAACCTATTGCCACAATTCCTTTACAAGAACAAAGAACGGTTACCGCTGATTGGTATATTACAGTTTGTTTGCCAGAGATGCTGGCCGAACTTCGCCGAGGGAACCCCACACGACGTGTCATCTTACATCACAATAATGCGAGTTCCCACACCGCCCGTAAAACAATAGTTATTTACGATACAAGTGCCGAAAATAGGAAATTCGCAACGAGTGGTGATAAATTAAAACACGACCGAAGGGAGTGTTTTAAATCGACACGAGTTGCGAATTACCTATTAGCACGTGTATCGTACAACGTTTTACTGTACATATGGCTCTTTAAAGTTTCGACATATGTACGAAAAGTGCTCTTTTCTGCACTAGTGCGGGAAAGTAGGACCATATGTACTGTAAATCAATTTTTGAACGAGGAAAACGTTGAGTTGATGTCCCATCCTCCATACAGCCCTGACCTGAGTCCAAATGATTTTTTTACGTTCCCTAGAATTAAAGATTTATTGCGTGGTCAGCGGTTTGAAAACCCAGAAGCCGCCGTGGAAGCCTATAAATCGGCCATTTTGGCAATGTCTAGTTTAAACTGGAATTACTGTTTCAATGACTGGTTTAAAAGAATGCAAAAGTGCATTGATTGTAACGGAGAGTACAGTCGAGTTCTCCAATATATGTACACTTTTTTACCAACTCGAATGCGGCCGCTAACAATTAGTATGCAAACGCGTTCGATTAGGTAAAAAAGTGTACATATATTTATGAACTCGACTGTACTTCGAAAAACAATAATATATAATTTATGTATCAAGTGTACTTAGTTTTTTAAATTCCCGATCATTTCGGTTTGCCCCTCGTAACACTTTCACTGTCATCGCCTAAACATGGGTAAGTTACGTCTCACAGGCATCAGAATTTCAAGTTAGTATGTGGAGTAGTGCGTCATAATTTCACTCTCACACCAGCCAGCGTTCGTAATGCCCGTTTTGCACGATGAAGACTCGATTGGCATCCGTTGAGTTGCCCCAAATGAGTACTCAGAGAGTCATTAACGAATGAAAATGAGCATAGTACACCGATTTCAATAAAATCGAAATTAGGGGTTTTAACTTTCCCAGCTTATCGACATGGCACTTCCAGGTTAGATTTGAGTCTAACATAAAGCCATCATCAACATGTACCAGATAATTTCAAATTTAAACTTTACCTATCAACAAAAGCGGTGTAGAAGTCCCCATGTTTGGTGGCCGGCTTGCCAGTCGCCGGCACGGGGGATACCATTAGAGCGCAGTCCGTGCCCGCGTAGCGGAGATGGAGGTACGGTTCTGTTTGTATGCGCGCCTCCGTGAAACCCTGCCAAGAATTACCTCTTGAGAGACATGATCTCCTGGTACATTTTGTATAACGTATATTATTACCTACTCAAATTTCATTCCTACGACACAATATCACACACTCCGTATTCCGTCAAGTCAAACACGCACACACTCACACACACGCGCACACACAAACTGAGACATTTCGTTCCCGACAAACAGCGAGCAATGTAAAATGGAATAACATACCAGGGTCTGCCTGAAAACCAGCGTTGCAGTGGCCTTACTACTGTAACACTATGCTGAGGCAAGCCCCTTTTTAACATCACATAATGATAGCTGTAGGATTAATTTTAAATTTATATGTTAAGTCTACTTTTCAGGTTCCCATGTAACTTAAATTGTCATGTGATGTTGAATAAAGTTTTTCTATTCTATTCTATAACTGCTGTAGAAATGCATCGAAATAATGTCTTCCGTTGTAAGGTCTACCGTGATTGCTGTTTCATATCAGCCGAAGCCTCTTACTAGACACTGATGATGGCCTGGTATTTTTAGAGCTATGATTCTTAAATTCTACTTTTTAACTGAACTGGTCGCGCGAGTTCGCTGAATGCGGGTGGCGTAAGACCGGGTCATTGTGGCACTCTTTGGGGGAGGCATATGTCCAGCAGTGGACGTCTTTCGCCTAATATGATGATGATGATGACGATGGTGGGTCTTTATTGTGGCACCAGCCAACTGTCGCAGGCAGTCGAAAGTAGCTGAAGATATACCTATCCATAATTACGCTTTCCACGCGAAATATTCTTAGCTACTTATGCCACAAATGGCTACCTAGATGGTAGTAACTGTATGTGCTACCTGTTTCCTCAGTTTGTCTCTACACACGGCCGCCAGTACGTCCAACTGGCGGTCAATGTCCTGGTAGTTGTCGGGCGCGTAAACACAGCCGCTAGGCTGCTGAGCTTCGTGAACAACGTGGGCTAAGGCCATGCCGTACGCTGATAGTATTCCTGCAATTGTTTAAATACATTCAAGCGTTCATTCCCAAAAGGGGTAGGCACATGAAACTTATGTTCAGTGCCGCTTTAAGCATAAATGTGGGTATAAAAGATCGCCAAAATGTGAAATCGCAATGATAGGTTGCTAGCCCATCGGCCACAACACACTTTAACCCAGCTCCCTTAGTCGACTTTTACGATACCCGCGGGAAGAAAGGGGGTGGTGAAATTGTAACCCGACACCACACGGGAATTGTATAAATAACAGTTGGAAATTATGTTGGAAGGCAGGGTATACATTGTCTGGGTAGAAGGTAGTTGAGCCCGCAGGAGGACTCTAGTGCGTTCAACCTGAGATTCTAGAAAAACCTTGTAGAGTCGGTCAAGAATACTACGGTCACCCGCCTGTCGTGAAACGGGTTGTGTGCTGTGGTGTAGAATAGGCGCTGACTTAGCATGACTCCTGCGGACGAGATGCGTCGTGTCCTCTCGCTGTCGTCAGCGCACTGTGCACACATCACTAGCTAGCAGACTGACCTGCGTACTTGTGCAGTAGCACGGTGGACACGCCGAGGGTGCGCGCCACGGCGCAGGCGTGCTGGCCGCCCGCGCCGCCGAAGCACGCCAGCGCGTGACGAGATGCGTCGTGTCCTCTCGCTGTCGTCAGCGCACTGCGCAGACAGTCAGAGATGCTTTTAATATGTCCGAATGGCCATAAACAGCTTATCTTTAGGACAAGTCAAGTCAAGTCTAGTTAGGAAATCTCACAAATTCAGTGTAAAAATAGTGATCTCACAAATGTTTACTGCGAGATGCTATCGGTGGGAACCTGTAATTGGCTTTTTGTATTTTATCTATATAGTCAATATGTTTCTGTAGCTGTTGGTTCTTCAAATAAATAAATAAATAAACAATGCTTTTGTGCCCATTGTTAACTTTAGCCACTACTACTCTTATAACTACAGAATCTACACATATTACAAGTTCATACTACAACCTCTAGCAGCCCAAAGGCCTATTACACGCATTCTCCTGTTCAATGGAATTTATATCATTCTAATTTGGAACATAGTTGCATTTGCTTTTCGTTCGATTTTGAAACAAAACTCTACTCTAATTTCTATTACAGTTGGTACAAACATTGACATGCCATTCTTGTATGGTGGCCTCTAGCCGCTAGAGCATAAGCCCTAATATTCAGACAACCTGTCAATGATCTAACAGTGCATTAAAAGTTCGAATAAGGGATTTTTTCCATTGCTCGTTATAGCCCGACTGCCACATGAGAAAACCCCTCTCTATCCTTGTTTTAATGAAGAAGAAAACAAGATAACACCAGCTCAAGTCGATCTGGAACGACCAATGAAAACCAACCTTAAAGGAGGCCAATCCTAATAGTTAAGTCACACAGCAAGCAAGGGGCGAGATTGTGTCCGGTAAAGTAAGGATATATTCAGATCAATAATCAATAAACAAAGAAATGATACAGACCCAGCGGGCGTAAGATGGTTGCCATACTTATCATTAATTATTGTTGGGCATAATGTCATAAATGTAAATAGAATACCGGTCACTGTTGTCTTCATGGATATGTCGAAGGCTTTTGACTGTGTATGTCATAAGCGTTTGATTACCAAATTATCTAAATACGGAGTAAGAGGTTGAATTTGATTAAAGATTACCTTGGTAATAGGAAGCAATGTGTGGAAATCCTCAGGTACAGTGACAAATCTCAAACTGTAAAATCTTGTCGATCTTCCTATGTAAACAATGAATATGGTGTGCCCCAAGGCAGTATTTTAGGACCTTTACTATTCTTGACATATATCAATGCCTTATCGGATTATTTACCTCACAAATGTATACTATTTGCAGATGACACGTCAATTATAATAGAATATAAAGATTTTATGACAATATAAATTTGACATTAGCTAAAACAATTAATTGGTTAGAAATTAACAATCTTAACATTAATAAAACAAACTATATTCTATTTCATACGGAACGAAATAAATCACATAATTTATATATAAGCTTTAATAACGATCCTATAACAATAACACAGTTCTTAGGAATAATAATTGACTGTCACTGCAAGTGGAAAGAGCATGTGGATAAAGTTTGTTCTAAAGTAAATAGTTTTGTATTTGCTCTGACACGAATCAGGCCGACTGTTTCTTTACAAGCTGCTTTAATGGGTGTACCCTTGTTTTGTCGACAACCTTTTCATCGAATATTATTTCATCGACAACGATTCATCGAAACTTTAGTACTAGTAATATTGTTTTGCGTTATTTTATTTCAACTACTATTTATTTATATTTATCTTACTACGTAGAAATACTATTCAACGAATATTAAATAATCGCTGACTTGTTTCAAATTATCTTAATTGGCACAAATACAAAATATTGCAATTCATTTCTTGTATTTGTTTAATACAATTTTATATGTCCTACTGCATACATTATTCAAATTATGTAGTTAGTTGTGTGACACACAAATATGTATAATATGTATGTATAATAAAACTAAGAATCATTGGTGTAAATAGTTTATTACAAAAAAATATCAGGGGGGACAAAAATGGCTTGCCATAAGCGAACTCTGGTTTAGGTCGGTTAGGTTAGGGTTCACTTATGTCCCTCAGACCAGAAATAGACACCCCGCGCAGCGGGGTGGCGTCGACTCGCTGCACGGCAAAAATAGGTTAAAAAACGTTAGGGATTCAGATATAGATCCGAAATAATTTTATGCCGAATTTATATTATTAAGTACAATATTTGAAATGACATGATACTGGCTGATTCTTTTTTTTTATTCAGATATTTATTATAAGTGTAGATTGCGGTTATTATTATTCTTTACTAACATTAAGTAAATGTAAAAAAAAAGAATTATAAAAACCCGAAATGAAAAGCCATGAGATGATTTTTTTTGAAATAAGTCAACTACCAATTAAAAGACCTCGGTTCAAATTACCTAGTATCGAGTCCTTGACGCAATGACTTGTCGATGAAATGAAAATACTTAAACATTGTCTTTGAAATAATATTCGATTAAATGATTGTCGGCAATTCAATGGTAAACCGCTTTAATGCCATATCATGGTTACGTTAGTTCTACTTTAAGATAATATATGGAATAGTAATATGGGGTAACTGTACAATAATGGACCAACTTTTTATTGCGCAGAAACGCTGCATCAGAGCTATATTTAGAATCAGCTGTAAAGAATCATGTCGCTCTTACTTAAAATAACCTTATAACAGTTCCTTGTATATATATATCGGAGGTCTGCATGTTTATCTATGAATATAAAACCCAATTCACGGAAGCTAAGTTTGACATCCAAAAACACATATGCAATGTGTATTAAATTTATAATAAACTACCGGATGTATTCAAAGATAACAAATTAAATGTATTTAAAAAATAATTACGAATTGGTTATTTCAGAAATATTTTTACAGCGTTAAAGAGTTCTTAAATCATTCATATATTAAGAAAATAATTTGAAATTGATATTTGTACGCTAGTGTGTAGGCATAATGTGGAGATCAGAGATGTATGCTTTTAAGACCGTTTTGTAAACTCACTATTAACAAATAAAATATTAATTCATTCATTCACAAGATGTGCATCTCTTGCACTCGCTTACGCGTTAGAATGTGTACGCGAAAAGTGATGAAATGCTAACCATCTTTAGCCCCCAAAATCGGTGCTCACCAAGAAACGAAGAAACGAAAAAATACTCACTTTATGGGTCTGCACATCGCTTCGTTGGCAACATTCAAGAACCCCATAGCTACTTCTTCCATGGTCATCTAAAAAGAAAAATACATATATCAACATGGAAGCTTCAGACGAAACAAGCGGACATATTCATAACAAATGAACTTACTTCTTTTCCACCATCCGCTTTCAAGAAGCCGTTGATCTCAGCTGTCATCTTCTTAAAGGCTGTGACGGTTGCGCCCTTGTCTAGTGGCTCGTTTTCGTTCGGACCAAAGATTTTGGGGAAGTATTCGGGCAGGAGACGACCTGGAAATAGTATCCTGTTTAAGCATTTATAAATCTACCTGAAAACAGATGGAAATATAATGCATCAGCAGCGAACAGTCCAGAATAGAAGAAGTCATTCGGGCCATTTTCGACCCCCCTGTAACTTCGTTGTGGAAAAAACTAGAAGCTTACATTTTCAGTGACCAAGCATTAGTAGTTTAAGAATGATTACAAGTCAAAGTTCCTCAATTTTACGGTTAGTTAAATTCAGGTGTTTGTAAGTAAGGTAGTTGTAGGTAAGGTAGCTACGGTAGCCTAATGGTTCAGGCTGGGTGGGTTCGAATCCCGGCTCGTACCAATGAGTCTTTCCGAACTTATGGACGGAATATTTACCGTCAGGTTTTCAGTGAACGAAAACATCGTGAGGAACCCGGTCTAATCTCAATAAGGTATAGTTTTCCCTCTGGGTTGGAAGGTGAGATGGCAGTCGCTTTCGTAAAACTAGGGCCTATGCCAAATCTTGAGATTAGGTGTCAAAGCGGACCCCGGGCTCCTTTAGGGGCACAACCGGGAATAAAGCTAGGAGGATGTTAGTGTTAGATGCCGCAAATAAAGATTAATAGGTACAACTTTTTACGGTGGAAGAGTTTCTATTATCACACGGAATGTTTTTTTATGGTCATACTCATCTGAAGTATCGTGTCGTGACGCGGTTTCATACATTTGGTACCTACGGTTAGATTAACACTCATCTGATGCGCTTTGGTGTGACGACTGCTTTTGTGAAAGTGCATCAGAGAGCATCACGAATCTCTAGAAGTCTTTTTGACCGAAACCATATTAGCATGGGTGACAGTGAAATTACCTGTTTTCCTGACAAGAAACCAGAAGGTGTAGTGCCAGCCGATCTGGCATTTCTAGGAGCCGCTTACCCCAAAAGAATGTTAGCATCGGTGATGGTGACAAAAGGGTACAGATGTCTTTATTACAAGAAAATAAGAGCTTGTTTAGATGATTTTGCTGCTGACTATAACCAGGAGCCAGGAAGCATCGGTAATAGCGACAGTAGTTTCCTGGAAAAAACACTAAAGGTACCAGGCGATCAGACATCCCAATAAAGTGTCTCACCAGTGTAGAACCAGGTCCGCGTCGGTACCAGAAGAGCGACAGATGGTTTCCCAAGATGATTTTTAAAGGTGGAAGTACCAGGCGACCAGAAGTCGCCATGGCGTTCTCACCCAGAAGCAGGTTCGCGTCGCTACCAGAAGAGCGCGATAAATAGTTTCCTAGAATGAATTCTCAAGGTGAAAGTACCAGGCGAGCAGAAGTCGCCAAGAGTTCTCACCCAGAAGCAGGTTAGCGTCGGTGACGGTGAGCGGGCCGCCCTTCCTGTAGCACGCGGGCCCGGGCTGCGCGGCCGCGGACTCGGGCCCCGCCGCGAACAGCCCGGACCGGAATGTCAGCATGGAGCCGCCGCCAGCGGCCACCGTGTTTATGTCTGGAACGAATTAAAAGTTTATCTAGCTGCCCATGCGGCTGCGTATTGCGTATTATAACTACAACTTAGAAAAAAAAAACTTTTTAACAAAAAAATTAAACCGCCGAAAAAAAAACTGAAAAGCAAAAAATAACAAACCTTCTTTATTTAGTTTATTAACTAAGTTCTCAAATGAATCTAAGTGTACCTAAGTAATTTTGAGTCGCCGCCAAACTAGCATATTAATTAATACGTAATGTTAATGTTTATCTCTGGAGATTTCACGTTGCATTGTTAATTTGATTTGGTGTAACTTGTACTTGTTTGGAGATCTTTGTTCATTGATTGTTTGGCGCCGACTCAAAATTACTTAGGTACACTTAGATTAATTTAAGAACTTAGTTAATAAACTAAATAAAAAAGATTTATTATTTTTTGCTTTTCAGTTTTTTTTTCGGCGGTTTAATTTTTTTGTTAGTGTTTTTATTTTAAAATTTTCTGTGGCTTACTTTAGTAACACAACACAACACACACACGCGTGGTCATACATTTAAATCAGAAAGTGAACAATCAATCATCCCCTGTTTTCCTACCTTTAGGGTTGAAATTTTTATTTAAAATTTATGTGGGACAATTTCGAGGTATACCCTTTCTAATAAAAAAATAATTATCAAAATCAGACTACTCTGTAAAAAGCTACGATACCACAGACAAATACACAGACACGTTAAACTTATAACACCTCTTTGCGTCGGGGATTAAAAATGGCCTATGTCCTTCACTGGTTATAAAAGTGTCATTGGAATTGGAATCTTGCACATTGGACCATAGAGTTGCTTTTTGAATGGACTATTTTGAAGCAAATCGGCCAACTCAAATAATCTCAAGTAAGTATACCTCATATTATCCAACGCTCGATGCGCGCACGGCCGTAAAATGTAGAAACGTTTATTTCTAGCCCGGGACCGGGATAAGTGGCTTAGGTACTCGTAGAGAGGCTTATGCTGTGTGAGCAGTGGGCGATTACAGATTGCTAATGATGACGATGTTGATGATACGTTTGTTGCTGAGTATAGGGCCAAACAATCTGTGTGGTGACTATATCTACAATGCCTATTAGAGTTCCATACCCAAAGCGTAAAACGGGACCCTATTACTAAGACTCCGCTGTCCGTCCGTCTGTCTGTATGTCCGTCAGTCACCAGGCTGTATCTCATGAACCGCGATACTTAGACAGTTGAAATTTTCACAGATGATGTTTCTGTGGCCGCTATAACGACAAATACCAAAAAACAACAACAAACGTGATTTGCCGTTTTTATAGATAATCGTACGGAACCGTTCGTGCGCGAGTCCGACTCGCACTAGGCCGGTTTTTTTGAATACTCACCTAACTGGGGCGCCTGGATGGTGACGCCAGCCGTAGTGGCCTCGTGGACATGTTCCAGTGTGCCCGCATATCGCGAGACATCTGTCGACGTGCCGCCCATGTCGAAACCTGAAATACACGAACCACTTAGTTTTTTTTTTTTTCCAACGACGGTGGCAAACAAGCGTAGGGCCCGCCTGATGGTAAGCGGACACCGCAGCCTATAGACGCATGCAACTCCAAAGTAGTAACATGGGCGTTGCCGACCCTTGATATGTTTGAGGATTCGCTGTGTTGAGAGCTGAAGGAACAAATTCCCTCGCTCTCAACACAACGCATCCTCGGGAGCTCTGGCGACCTTGCACACCTCCAGGAACACAACACTACTACAGAGCAAGTAGTAGTGTTATTATGGCTGTGGTCTTCTGCAAGGCGGAGGTACTTCCCCAGTTGGGCTGCTCCACATTCGAGCGGGATGACATTTCGCTGTGCCCTATCTCACTTTTTGACTGTCGAAAGTCACCTGGTCATATCATAAGGTTCCTGAACAATAAGTAATCGTGGCTCTGTAAGATGTAGAACTAGAAGCCAGTAAAAAAAAAAAAAGACCGGGTTGCACTCCGGGAGTGCCGGCAGAAGTGAAAACTCAATAACATTGTAACAGTTTTTCGATCAGGTCACGTGACATCTTACGGTGTCACCCTAAAAATGAATTTGACGCAAATTTATAAACAATTATCAATTATTTAGGCGGACGGCCCGCGGGCGCGTTGGGTGCGAAACCCCAACGCGCCGCCGCGGTCTCTCTGGTTAACTCAGTTGCTCTGGTTAAAAACGTATAAGAAAGAAAGAAATAGTACATGACGTACCTAGGGCGGTGAATTCGGCCATAACTATGCGATCTGGGACTTAACGAATTACCGCCCGTGGTGAGTACACAATTTTACGTCTTCACCTGGCCACAATGCGAGTTTTACCGTACGCGTAGCGTGCGGTATAACTCGCATTATGGCCAGGTGTGACGTAATAGTACATTGTTTAACGAGGGGCGTAAGTGCAATATTCTTACGCCCGTGTTATACACAATGTTTTTCATCACATTTGCGAGGAAACAAATACATTTTAGACGAAATTAATACAAATCGTAATAAAAACTGCAACATGTCAGTCGTCCATTTTGTTGAATTTGACGTGAGGCGCGTATGGCAAAGACCCTTCGGTATACATCCACGATTTGAAAACACTAAAAAACATTTTACATAGACACTAAATAAGTACATATTAAATCTGTAAATAATTCAGTTAAACAAGTTTAAGTAGTTTTTTTAAGTTTAAATTTATTTATATATACGTTTTCAGACATCGTATTTGATATAAAACCTCTTTGCTTTTTAACTGCCGCATGAGTGACAGATACAATTTAAGAAAAAAACCATTACGCCGTGGGCGTAACACAGGCTATTACAGCTCTGTATGTCTGCGCATTATGAAGCACTTTTCGAGCAAGTGTGATGAAATAGTACATTACTTACCAAGGGCTGTAAAAGAAAGAAAGCCCGAAATCGCAGGTATTTGTGACCCGAGACGCAGGCGAGGGTTGTAAACATGCGATAGAGGGCTTTCTTTCTTACTGCCCGTGATGAGTACACAATTTTACGTCTTTACCTGGCCACAATGCGAGTTTTACGGTACGCGCAGCGTGCGGTAAAACTCACATTATGGCCAGGTGTGACGTAAACGTATAATCCTTACCTATGACCGGAAGGCCCGTCTCCTTCTGGTATGACGTCATGGCGTAGCCGACCACGCCGCCCGCCGGCCCGGAGAGGATGGCCCGCGAACCGTTAAACCTATGAGTAACAATATGTCATTTTAGGAATCAGAAAATACTGACTAACTAGTTTATATATTCTGGAAGTTTGAAGACGTACCCACAACTCATAATCTCCGATACAGAGAAAGACTCATGTTGCCCTCATCAAACCTAAAAATGCATTCTGATGCAACCTATACTACTACACTACTATAAAATCCGAGAAAAAACACACCACATTCATAAAATTATTAAGAGAATTCCTTATTAATAAAAGTTATTATACACTAAGAGAATACATAGAAGAAAAACTATAAAATAAAATGAAAATTTAAACTCACCTTATACACAAATATAATATATAAAACCAAGTTCCTATTAAAAAAAAAAAAAAAAAAAGTATAAATAAATGTGCAATAAACAGATATTGATACTTAAACATAATGCCTTTTATAATTTGCACATTGCACAGAATATACAAATTATAAAAAGCAAAACTTTACATAAGTACGAGTATGTAAGTCGTCTTCTCTTCACTAATGTTGCGGTGCCCAACAGGGTCCACAATTAAGTTTTATTCTCATCACTTACGAGTAGCAACTAAAACTTAAGTTTACTTAAAACCCTGTAAACTAACATTGTGGAATGCAATAAATGATTGAGTATTGAGTATTGAGTCAGCGTACAGCTCAGAATAGGGGTGTAGACACTATAAAATAATCAATAACGTCATATTTTCTCGAAAAAGGATTAAAAATGTAGTCAAATGAAGAAAAAATCAACGCAAACGGTTACATAATCACGAAGTTATAAGTGTCCAAAGTTTTAAGAAAAACGCAACTTCATATGAAACGATGACGCTTGAAGATTGTGACGTCACTAGTCGACGGCAACGTGCCGCGCCCCGTCGTGTTCGGCGCCGCCGTTCGGTGCCCCCCCCCGGCAGCATCCTGTAATGTGACGTCACACACCGTTTGCGTTTTCTCTCTCTAACAAGAAATATTAAAACGGTTGTAGCTTCGTAATTCTTTGAGATATCTGAATGGGATTTTGGTCACTAACACAGTCCACACAACAAGTCACATACAAGGGCAATTTAATTTAAACCTTTTTAAAAGACAATAGAGTCGCATTTGCTTTTCACACTCACAGGTCCATTGGAGTCAGCCCACCGTCGCTCTGCATGAACAGCACATTCGTTCCCTTGAGCTCGCCAGCGAAGCCGCGCGCGAAGCCGCGCACGTAACGTTGTATGTGCGGCGTGAGATACGCGTCGGCCGCCGCCGTGTAGCCGCGGGGAGCGAGACGCACCATGGCGGTCACCGCGTGCGAGAGGGACACGAGAGGGAAGCCTGTGAACCAGGTATACCTCCTTAGTATTCGTGAGCTCCTGGTACTTTTAATCAGTGAGAACCGTATCATAGACGAAAGCGTGCGCGAGAAAGAGGTGGGTAGAGAGAGCTAATAGTCATTTAATATCACAAGTAAGTTACAGCTATTTATGTGATCTTGGTTGCAAATTGCATTTTTATTTAAAAAACGCAGATATAACCTTTATGTAATTATTCTAAACTTGTAAGTCTTGACTTATATGCTCGTTACTATCTATTGAGATGGTTTCATCTCATTCTCGCCGATAGCTACGTCACTTTCCTGCTTAGGCAAAATTCTCAGTCTGTAGTGGCTCTAGCGGATCCAGGAGGAGGAACAAGCCGACCGAAGGCCCTTACCAGAATTAAACCTTAGCGGGGTCAAGGTCAAAACGGTGTCAAACCAAAATACTGGATCCGCCATTTTATGCCAGGCTGTTAGAGCCTTTGTATCATGCGACTAGGGAATGTCATCTCGATCTCGCGAGATCTCGACAATATTTTACGAGATTGTATCTCGTACAATCTTCGTACGAGTTCTCGCGAGATTGCGATAGGTACTGAACTTTCCATATATGTAAAACACAGCATGACAAAAGTTTCATCTGACTGATGATCAGGGAGCGTACATTTCATGCCGGTTTCGTCATAATGACGTATTCATATAAACACACAGGATGATTCAAAAAACGAAGTGACACGACTTAGTAACCGTAAACGTATTTAGTAACTAATATTTTATTTTATTTTTAATTATTTATAGGCCACAACAACGTGTCTATCGATGCTATCATGAAATTGGTCAAGTCCATGTTAAAATCAAACTGTGTTTCTTTATGTTCCTCACGTTCTTTGTGTTTTATTGTTTGCAAATGTAATTTGATGTTGCTTGCTTTTGGTGGCAAACTTTGCTGACAGCAGGAACAATAAATTTGTTTATTATTATTATCTATAACTAAACATGGATTTATTTGGCACAATAATTTTATAGCCTCCATGGCGACCTAGGCCACTAGCAAAGCATTAAGTTTCCTGATCTTAATAAATTTAACTGAAATGTTGTTTCCGCATGTCTCCTTCCTATTTGTGACAATGTCAGATAAAGTTCTTTCAATGTCCGTCTCATATTGATTAATCACATTTTCCATTATTGGGTACGGATAAATAAACGTTCGTTATGCCGTTGCTCTTTTCAAACTTTTTCCATCCCGTATGTAGCTTGACGTCATACGCCTGTCATCGGCATGAAATGTACGCTCCCTGCTGATGATGATTAAAACATTATATTAGGTACTTTTAATTATATCAAAATCTAATGTTTACAAAAAAAAAACATAAGTACATGCTTTCGTAAATCAACTCACCAATCTCCTCAGCAATCTTCCCAATCCTCAGCTCATGATCGTGATACGTATAGCTATGCGCGAGCACCACAGCCACGCTCTCTATCCCCTTCTCCCTCAGCCTCATCAGATCGCGCCTGACTGCGTCCTCGTCTAACTCCTTCATGACCAGCATCTTTTCTCCCGTGATGCCGGTGACCTGTTGCCAGCTGGTCTTTAGCTGGCCGAGCTGGCAACGGTCTTCCATGGCGGGGATGATGCGGCAATCAATCTCGATGACGTCAGAGTAGAGGACATCGGGCCGTTTTATGTCCTAGGGAAGAATGTATTGTTTTTTAAGACGGTTACTTTGGCCTAGTTGGTAGCTTGGCGGTGACTGCCTTGTAGTCCCAGGTTTGGATCCCAGTCAGGGCATGTATTCGTGTGACGAGCAAGAATATTTGTTCCCGAGTCTTGGATGTTTTCCATGTACACTAGTCTGGCACGTCCAATAATCGGGCACCCTCCATACGCATTTTCTCGCTAATAGGGAAGATGCAGCTATAATATTTACCATTATTTTGAGACCAAAATGTTGAAAAAACATAAAATAATACCCACTGAAACGTTTTTACTTTAGTTTATACTAATTTCAAACAATAATTACGATTTGAAGTAATGTGAAACGGAACGTATTTTAAACCAACAATTAGCGTTTGGTGACGTCACTTCTGTCAAAAGTCAAATCTAATGACATCTATGGACGAACCACGGACAAACAAATATGGCGAGTGACACACATGAGTGACGTCACAGGAACTGCAGGTCCGTTTAGGCGCGAAAGTTTAAATTGTCAGTTTGTAACAGGATTTTTTTACTATAAATTATAGTATTGTCATTTTTTTATACTTTCGTGGTCTATTCTACATGCGATTCTTTCAAATGAAAGCAAAAATGAAAATATTGCATCTTCCCTATTCTGGTCCGTGCTGGCTCTCTGGCATCAGTGTATCCTTGAATCCATACTAATATTATAAATGCGAAAGTGTGTCTGTCTGTCTGTTACCTCTTCACGCTTAAACCGCTGAACAGATTTGGATGAAATTTGGTATAGAGATAGTTTGAGTCCTGGGGAAGGACATAGGATAGTTTTCATCTCGGAAATCATCCCCCAAGGGGATGAAGTGGGAGGTGAAAGTTTGTATGGAGTTACGATATAAACGAGTTCCACGCGGACGGAGTCGCGGGCAGAAGCTAGTTTTTCTATATATAGTTAATCAGTAATCCAAACAAATTAATGTTCCAGCACCCCTTAGCTTTTACTAGTCCGAATAAGTGAGACTCTACCGTACTTATTTATTTATTTATCTACTAGCTTCTGCCCGCGACTCCGTTCGCGTGGAAATCGTTTATATCGCAGCTCCATACAAACTTCAACCCCCCATTTCATCCCCTTAGGGGGTGATTTCCAGGATGAAAACTATCCTATGTCCTTCCCCGGGATTCAAACTATCTCCATACCAAATTTCATCGCAATCGGTTCAGCGGTTTAAGCGTGAAGAGGTAACAGACAGACAGACAGACAGACAGACAGACAGACACACTTTCGCATTTATAATATTAGTATGGATAAGTATTTAAATATCGTACCCATAGTACAAGCTTTGCTTATTTTAGGACTACTACTAGGTCGATTTGTGTACTACTTAACTGTCCCACAAGTTTTTTTTTTTTATATAGTTTTTGAGATTTAGGGACCGACTTGATCTGACATTATTCAGACCGTGACAACAAAGCATACAATGGCTTCTGAGATCAGTGTTCCGACCAAAAAGTACATGTGCTATACCCATATGAATGAACATGTTGACTTTGTTCTCCTTGTCTAACGCGTTACCTGTCCATCAGATGAAAAGAGAAATGTCCACATGACAATACTGACCAGCTGAAATATGTTTGGCCTGGCCTGATTCCCAATGAGCAGGAGATCCTTGAAGCCCTTATTGATGACCAGCGCCATCTTGGCACCCTTCCGCTCCAGCAGCGCGTTGGTGGCGACCGTGGTACCCATACGGATAGACTCGATGAGAGAGGTGTTGACTTTGCCCTCCTTGTCTAACGCGTTGCCTGTCTCCTGCCCGATGAGAATGGTAGATTGTAGAACAAGTGAATAAAACGAGCCATTTTACCTGAGACGTTTATATATACTCATCCAGCCACCGGTGAGGGTGGATAGTTTAGTCGAGGGGTAAAATGAGGTAAACACACTGCTTTCCACTTTGATTGTGAGACAATAACAAATATTTATTTATTTATTTATATAGGAAGATTTTTTAAAGTGTTTATGTTTAATTTTCAACACATTATATTAGACTTAGGTACTGCAAGTCATTTAATGTTACGATACGATTTTAAATAATAATTGACTTCTTATCTGGTTTTATTTATTTATTTATTTATTTAAACTTTATTGCACAAAAGAAAACTTATCGTACAAAAGGAGGACTTAATGCAATATGGCATTCTCTACCAGTCAAACCTTAAGGCAAAGCAGAAAACATTGTGGGACAGTGAAAATAACAACAAAAAAAAAAAAAAACATTACGGTATTCCTATATACAACATATTTACACGAATACATATACATAAATAAAATAAATGCTTACATACACAAACAAATATATACATAAATATACACTACCTACATACATACTTACAAGCAAAATTTTCAAACCTGTAACCTTTAGTCTACTCGGAACTGCCAGCAAAGAAATTACGCACAGATTTCTTAAAGACGAATTTGCTCGGGGCTTTCCTGATCGCGGCCGCTGATTTATTAATTTTGTACTTAATAAAAAGCACAGAAGTGAAATTGAGTAAAGCAAATCAAATAAAATAACAAGTTTGTTCTACGATATTTTATTATGTGTGTGGCTGTTAGGCCCGATTATATTAGTCTTAAAAAAAATACTTTGTGCACTAGAGCATAAAAGTGGCATTTTGTGCAGCTTGCATCCAGCACAATCGCGAACTTCGCAAGCATGAGAAGTGAAACACTTTTTAACTAATAGGGGCATACTAAATAAAATAATCAATAATGTCATATTTTCTCGAAAAAGGATAAAAAATGTAGTCAAATGGAGAAAAATCAATGCAAAAGGTTAAGTAATCACGAAGTTATAAGTGTCCAAAGTTTTAAGAAGGGATATGTTCTGTCCCTTTTTCGCAAAACGCAACTTCAATTGAAACAATGATGCTGGAAGAATGAGACGTCACAGAAGACGGCAACGTGCCGCGCTGCATCGTGTTCGGCGGGGCCGTCGACGCGGCGCCCCGGCAGCATCCTATAATGTGACATCACACACCGTTTGCGTTTTCTCTCTCTAACAAGCAATACTAAAAGATATTTGAATGGGATTTTCGTCACTAGGCATTTTATTTTGCCTTCTTTCTTTTGAAGCACTAATAATTTTCGAGTCTACACCCGTATTGTAAATAATATACACTTTGGGAATAAAGCTGCCAAATTTTAAGAACTAAATAATGACTGGGCTCACAATAGACAAAAAAATGCTCCGTTACTAAAACATTTTATGTACTGTACTCATCGAGTTCCAAACAGACAGAGTCGCGGGTAGAAGCTAGTACCTACTACACATAAATACATACCTCCTGGATAATCCTCCTAATGGCTTCTCTAGGTGCATCGTCATAGTTTTGTGGATCCACAGACAAAAGTTTCATTACCCGGACCTTTCCGTTGGGGCACCGGGCAAACACATCTGTGAATGTGCCACCTCGGTCAATAGCAAACTGGAAACCGGTTGGAGGACTCATTGTATCTGAGGATGTGTTATTTCATTATTATTGTTATAGGTATATTAACATGTGGGTAGTTATGAAGATCTGTGGGTACCCCCAGTTCGGTTCTATCCTGGAAGCCAACAATTATCTTTAAGCTTAGTCACTATTGCACAATAAAAAAAAAATAGACAGCTGTTTTAATTAAAAAACGTGACTGTACAGTAAAAAATACCTTCAAGATAAAACACCAACTGATAAGTGTTAATGGTAGTAAAATTAATGAAATAATATCTATTTGTCCTTAGAAAAAGACAATAATTTATCTTTATTTGCCGTCGAGATAGCAGATGAGAACCAATATTGTCTGAAACTCTAAATTATCTTGTTAACTCTCGCGCCACAGGAAATACAACTTTATCTCTACTGTGATAGAGTTGATTGTAGATATCACATACTCGATCGGTCATTGAGGAAACAATAAATTAATAACAATCGTAAGTCATAACTAATACTTTTATGTAACTGTTTTACTAGAACAATACAATTTAAGCCAGTAATTGGAAAGAAACAGCAGTTAACTACAGTACTTACGTGTAGATTTCTTCACTGGACGCTTACAAATTAAATACTGTACATGTTTACATTTGTAAAGCTTCGACTCGGCTTCGAGGTTCGAGGTTGTTTTGACAGTTTCTGATAAGACTAGAAATGCGTTTACATTTCGCTGATATTTTCATGAAAAATATTTTTACTGAAAGTACGGATAAAATAATCGGACAAAAAAAAGAAATGCCAATAGAATCATCATCAACTCATTTTTTTTCTGTATTACATTTTAATTTGGATGAAAATTAAAGAAAACAATGTGGTTTTCCCCACTGTGATTCGATAAACCTGAACGCTTTTATAATAAACTTCAGAAACCTAACCTAACTTTTCCACCTGTCAATGTCACGTCTACTAGGCGCGTTTGTTGAATGGTGAATTTCTCTTATTTATCACAAAAATCCTATACAACACTTGGTGCTTACTTGAGTAGAATGGGAAATCGTAAACGCAACCGTAACGTCAATAAATTCGCTCAGCGAAAGCGCGACAAAAAAGAGCAGGTAACTAAATAACAACAAGCTGTTTTCAGGTGTGCCGGAATTCATACTTACTTTATTTACGTTTCATTTTACAGGAGAAAAACCCTCAAGCGAAACCAGAAGGCGATACACGTAAGCACTATGAAGATATTGTGCGAGAAAACGCGACTTTTGAGGAATATTACAAGGTTTGTTGTGAACTCTCTTCTCTACATACAAAGTCAAGGGTCGTCAGCCAAAACTTGTAATTAGTGATGCGGTGAATATGGAGTTTGCCGAATACGAATATTCGATCGAATGTTGGGTTCAACTTTCGCCGAACCTACTATTCGGTTGAACCGAACCTACTACTAAATTATTTGGTTGCAAGTAATGCCTGGTGGCTTCATCAGCCATTCCAAAACAGACAATTTTTTCAGTGGTAAAAATATTGTCGATTTTTAAACTAAAATATTTACAATTAAGTTGGTTAATTAAATAACAATGAGAATCTATTTAGAAAAATAATATCACAGGGCATGACTATGTGACAATCTTGCAAATTGCAGATAAACACGTGCAAATTTAGTAAATATTCAGCATTTCAACCAAATAATTCGGCTGAACAATGAAAAATATGCCGAATACTTACTGAATATTCGGCGCATCTCTACTTGTATTGCTAAAACAAATTAAAATATTTTTTTAGAGTCAAAAAGTGTGTCCCGAGGAAGAATGGCCTGCATTCATGAAGGCTCTCCGGGATAATCTGCCGACTGCATTCCGTATAACTGGCTCCAAGTGTGAGGCTGATGCATTAATGAACTTAGTGAAGAGTGAATACTTCTCGGAGCTGCTTAATGTCAAGCTGAAGACTGAGGGACAGGAAGAGGAACAGGAAATTAAACCTATGAATCTGCCTTGGTAAATATGTTTTATTTTATTACTTCTGTTTCATGGTTTTTATTCAATTCCTCATTTAGCTACTGCATTGTGTAGAGAGCGCTAGGATAAAAATATGAAGGAATGTACACCCTTAGTCCCTGGGTATACTTTTTTTTTTTTTTTTTCTTAATTAGCCTTTAAGTATGCTGATATTATATATTTTTTTTAATTGTTTTTTCATTCTTCAATTGTTTCTGTATCAGCGTGTCCAGCAGACACATAGGCCTCCTCTAACATTTTCCATTTTTGTCTGTTTTTGACCAATCTTGTCCATAATGGCTCAGCAATTTTTTTGATGTCATCTGACCATCTACAGTTTGGTTTTCCACTTCTTCTATTGATGTTGATCCTGGGGGTCCACTCTGTCTGGGTATACTTACAACAACACAACAACAAGTAGTGGGTACAAGTTCAACATTTAAATGGATTTCTGAACTTGAAATAAGTCAAGGAAGGTTCCAAATGTGAAAACCAATATAGGACTTGTGAAGATTGATAGATCAGTGGTTTCCATCCAGTAGCGCGTACCACATGTGGTAAATGAGAATTTCAGCAAAAGGAACCTACCAGCAAATTATGCCATGCAGCGCTCCTTTCATCTGCATTTCCTGAGAACTACAATATTTTAAAAGTGGCTGCCTACATTTATGAACTGTTTTTTTTTTTTTAATATAGCAGCATTATATAGATAAATAAATACTTAAATACATAGATACCATCCATGACTCAGGAACAAATGTTCATGCTCATCACACATAAATTGAGTGTACAGCTCAATCATCAAACCAATTTGGACTTATGGGATCCAGCTATGGTCTTCAGCCAGCAAGTCGAACATCCTCTGCCTTCAACAACCCCAAAACAATATTTTGAGGGTCCTGTGTGGTGCCCCTTGGTTTACGCGGAACGATGAAATTCACGAATACCTGGAGATGCCAACTGTTCTCGAAGAAGGCAAACGTTACAGTGACACCTACAAGGATCGCTTAATCATTCACCCAAATCCACTGACCAATCCATTACTGAAAACAGATTATGTCAAACGTCTGAAAAGAGCCGATGTGCTGGGCATATAGAGGAAGTTAGGGCATGGGCCCTACGTTTCCATAAATATCTTAATGAACACAACGCATCTGATTAAAGTCTTGCGACTGATTGCAGATTACTGAGGAGAAAAAAAAAAAATGCTCATCACACAAATAAATGCCCTTACCGGGATTCGAACCCGGGACTTCCGGCTTCGTAGGCAGGGTCACTACCAACTAGGATACAGACGTCTCTCAAATGTTACACAGTTTTGCTGCAATTTTTTATCTGTGCTATCAGGTACCCTAACGGCTTGGCATGGCAGCTCCGCCTGTCCCGCTCGGATATCCGCCGCAGCGAGCCGCTGTACAAACTGCACAACTTCCTGGTAGCCGAGACTGCTGCGGGCGGCGTGTCCCGCCAGGAAGCCGTGTCCATGATACCGCCGGTCGTGCTCGATGTGCAGCCACATCATAAGGTAACAGCTGTTCACTTATGTGAGCCTGGTACTTCTATAACATTACTCGTATGCTGAGATTTCATTAAAATAGTAGTTTATGCAACTGATACATAATCAGGCCTTAAAACATAAGTGTGGTTTTATGAAACGAGCGGTAGCGACTTTCATAATAGGATCACACAAGTGTTTTAAGGCTAAATTATGTACAGTTGCATACACTACTTTATCTACACACAGTACTCTAAGATGGGTTCAGAAGCCGTAGGGAAATGACCTGCATTGCTACATTTACGATATCCGGCGGAGTGTTCATATCGTTCTTGGAGTCACTACTACTCATATTTTCAACTAAAATGTGAATTATAAACAACTTTTCACAATTCTACTTTCGCAACAGCGAAAACCAACAAAGAAATGACAACAGTAATGGCGGCAATTCAATCCTACGTCAAGACGAATGTTTTTTTTAAAAAACGAATGAAGTCCCTATTCTCATGTCACTCTTGATCAAATGTCGTGCGGTTTATATTAAAAAACATACTGAATTGACGTTTCGCATCGATAACTGTTTTAATATCTATGTATACTAAGAATTTGCTACGCCCTACCTGGGCCCATGTGACACTGTATAATTTTTAAGACCATATGTAACTACCATGGATGCAATAAAGATAATATGAAGAATAGAGACCTACTTGAGTTTTGACAGCTGTTCCAAATTTAAACTCATAACCTTACAATAGTTATTTACGATACAAGTGCCGAAAATAGGAAATTCGCAACGAGTGGTGATAAATTAAAACACGACCGAAGGGAGTGTTTTAAAACGACACGAGTTGCGAATTACCTATTCGCACGTGTATCGTACAACGTTTTATTGTACATATGGCTCTTTAAAGTTTCGACATATGCACGAAAAGTGCTCTTTTCCGCACTAGTGCGGGAAAGTAGCACCATATGTACTGTAAAATAACATTACAGTACAGATTTTACCTACTACCACAGACAAAAAAGTTCTCATAGTAAAATTGGTTGTAATAATGCTGGTCATTTCCTACGGTTTCTGAACGCATTTTAGAGCACTAATGATATGTGCGTAGATAAAATTGTAAGTATTGCGGGCGTAGCATGGTTGGTATTTTATCACTTATCGCTGTCAATGTCATCTGTCACGTTCTGACTAGTATGCGAGTGCCAGAGTGACACAACGATAAGTGTTAAAACAGCAATAATCTTAGGCTCGCTGCTGTTTAAAGGTAAAGTAAGGTTACAGATGTTCTCAACTGTTTTCTGGCCGGTTTTTTACCCTAGTTTTTTTTTTAATAAGATCAACATGATCAATTTCTGCGTCATTGTGTTTTGCTTTTATTGGTATTCCACATGTCCAAGATCTTTGTCCAGCGTGTATTTGCATCTCACATTTCGCCTAAAGAGTGAGTGAGAACCAATGCACATTGGACAAAGATCTTGGACAAGTGTGATACCACCCTAAAGCCGGCTGTACACATTTCGCCAACGTTGGCGCGTGAGCAGATGCAGCTATGCGTTAGAGGAAGAGGGCTTTATATCGTTCTCATGCGTTTGCATAGGTGCATCCTGCTCACGCGCCAACATTGGCCCAATGTGTACAGCTGGCATAAGGCATATTACGAGTACCTATGTTCAGTGGCCATTTTCACGGAGATACTTTTATACCTGTTTAGATTCGTATCCTGGTTTCCAGGTGCTGGACATGTGCGCTGCCCCTGGCTCGAAGACAGCGCAGCTTATTGAGTTCCTGCATGCAGATGAGGACAAAATGCCCACAGGTAAATGTTATATATCTATATATATAAACGTAAAAGTCCTGACTGTCTGACTCACTTAAATCAACGCCCAGCTCAAACCATAGAAAGCTGGTTTTTTCACAATAGGTAGTTCATATCGATTTTTGAAAATTCCACCCTTAAGGGGGTAAAAAGGGGGTTAAAAGTTTGTATGGGGATGGAGTAAAATTTAAAGTGAAATTCTTGAAACTTTTTGTATGGGCTCCTTATTACAATACAAGAAAAGTAAATTTTGGGTTTGGGAAGAACTCACCATTAGTGAGTGAGTGATTAGATTAAGTTAGAAGAGTAGATTTACTGTCGCAAAAAACATAAAGTCACACAAAACAACTAAATAGGTACATAAAAAATCGTATAATAAAATAAATAATAATAATAATAATTTGATGAATCAGTTATCATAATTTTCAGATGCATAAAAACAAATATCGTACTGTATAAACTTAAACGTTGAAAAGCTATTATGATATTATGAATTTTATATTATTTGACAATCATGCTTTATAAATTTATGTTTAAAATAAAAATAAAAATATATTTAGGGGACAATCTTACACAAATCGGCCTAGTCCCAAACTAAGCAAAGCTTGTACTATGGGTACTAGACACCTATATACATACTTATATAGACAAATAAATACTTAAATACTTACATAGAAAACATCCATGCCTCAGGAACAAATATTCATGCTCATCCCAGAAATAAATACCCTTACTGGGATTCGAACCCGAGACCTTATTATGTGTGCCGAACGTATGTAAGTATACAATAATAAGTTTCTGTCAAAAATTTCATTTTTGGTACAAGCTTAAAAGCTGCCGACTTTACTTTTCTGTATACCATCATCAACTACTCATTGAGACGATTCTAACGAGCCCAAACTCAACAGGGTTACGTCGGTTAAGTACTGAATTCCCATGGCCACCTTCTGTCTCCATCATCAGATCAGCTCGATGGTACCATAATATTGAATTGTCATCCAAACTATACTTATAACCAAAATTTCAGCTCAATCGGTCACCGGGAAGTGGGTTAAATTTAACTTGCAAGATTTGTCCCAAACATACATACTAACAGGGCAAGTTAAATAAAAGCTTGTAAAAAGTTTTTTCTCAGAAATGGCCCGCAAAGTGAACATAACTCGCTACATATTGGAACGTAAAGTGTATGGTTTAAGGTCAGATCTAAATAAAAAAATAAAAAACATTGCAGGCGGCCTGGAATGTTATATATAAATTCCTTTATTTGTCGAGTACCAACTTTTTTTAAAAGTAGAAACTGGCATATAAAAGACGGCACAGCTCGTATTCAGCCAATTCAACTCGTATTTTTCTGTTGCAAACACGACGTTTTTGTATGTGTCTCGAATAGTTTGCGTTTTTTTGGTGGAAATATACACTTGCGATTCTATTTAAAAAAAAACGGCGGGAATCCGTAAATATTTTGACGTTGTGCATATTTAAAGTTTATATAAAGGACCATGGGTAGAAATGTCCCCCCCCACCAACAGAAATGAAACATGTCTCATTTAATAGATCTTAGCAACCTGATGATTTTTTACTATGACGAGGATCGCCATATTTATGGGGTTTTCTTGGAAAACCGTGTTTTGTTTTTACATATTTTTTGCTCATTTCATTGAAAGTTTTTGTTTTTTTATTATACTAGTTGAGTGATAAACAAGCATGCGGGGCTGCGTGATGGTAAACAGTCACCGCAGCCTATAGACGGATGTAACAACTCATGGTTATCACTTACCGACCATGTTACGTAAAGATCTTATGCCACAATACCCAGTAATTGCACTGCCATGTCTCACCCTTCCCTTCTAACATATTATACCACAGAGTTAAACTTCATCGACTATTACATCATGAAAAAAAAAAAAATATATATATATATATGTTGATACTGTTCACTGTTGGTGGGGGGGGGGACAGTGCCCATACAAATTTGCCCATTGTCCTTTAGTTTTTTTATTTCCCTATTTTTGAGAAAAGCACTATATTAGCCTCAGCCGGAATGGCAATTGCAGGCTTCGTATTATAATTAAACGGACTTGCAAGCTCGTCCGTGAACAAATACTCAGCCTGCAATTGCCTCCTTCCCGGCCACGGCAATAATGTATTATTATGGCGATTGCACCGCTCCCAACCTTGTCATGAGAGCGGCCAGTCTCACCGAGTCTCCCGCCAGGTTTCGTGATGGCGAACGACGTGGACAACAGCCGCTGCTACATGCTGGTGCACCAGGCCAAGCGGCTCAACTCGCCGTGCATCCTGATCACAAACCACGACTCGGCCGTCATGCCCAGCATGCAGGTCACGGATCCGCAGGTCGGTATCCTCACACAGTCGAAGCCCATTATCGAGAACACAACGTCAATGTTTCATTGCATGTTTGAGACATTTTTATTATTATGTCTCTACAATTGCGTCACCTAAGAGCTGGTTCCCACTATGTTTTGTGGATTTTAATTGGTCGTTCCAGTGGCAGAACATTTTATATGAAGCTGTTCACACTTGTCGGACACCAATTTGTTTGAGGCGCCGACACCAGATAAAAAATCGGGCCCGACAGCCGACAAGTGGGAACCGGGGGTAAATTTAGTGTTGGATGTTTTTTCCTTCTTTAAATGTTCGGTTATTAAATTTAAGAGTGGTGAAAATTCAGAATCTGATGAATAATTACAGTAAGTATTCGAACGGGAAGTATTCACGAGAAAGTACTTTTTTTAATAATTGATCACAACTTTTATCGCGTCCGGCCTTGACCGCGTGTGCCAACCGACTCGCTGAATCCCCGCTGGCGGCGCGCAAAGTGTAGGTATATATCATTCTCAGTTCCAACCACCACTGGCGTTATTATAGCTGCGGTCTTCTGTAGAAAATTAAGGAGGAGGCACTTCCCCAGTTGGGCCGCTCTAAATATGAGCGAGATGGCATTCCGCTGCACTCTACCTCTCTTAACACGTTCGCAACCAAGAACCCGCCTGGTAGGCACTCGTAATGTTTGCTCAGAGGCCGGCTGAGCCCGCTAGGCGGGCAGTAGTATGAACCTACACGCCTAGCGAATTCTGTCGGCTTCTGGTGTATTGTTCCATTTTTAGTCCGGTTGCGAAAGTGTTAAACTCTTAGTATTGTATGTTTCTAGAACCCCTTTTCCACGGTACCCCTCAAGTTCGACCGCGTACTGTGCGACGTGCCGTGCTCCGGCGACGCGACGCTGCGCAAGAACCCGGACATCTGGCTCAAGTGGTCCACGGGCAACGGGAACAACCTCCACGGGTCAGTGAACCTATACTATCATCATTGTACTATAACAACGCGCGCATAAATATCTGACACGACTTTATCTCTAGGGCCGTTAGGACGTGTCAGATATTTTTGCTGCCTTTGTTATGGCAGATCCTAATGCTGGTGACTGTACAAACGCCAAAACAGTTAACTGACCATCCTGTATTTATATTGAACCTTATTACAATGCACATAAAGTGCACGGATGGTCAGTTAACTGTGTTGGCGATGGTACAATCGCCCTCGAGCAGTGAAATTGCGTATTTTTGCTAAACGAAAGCTACTAAGGTTCTATTGAGAAATGCCAGTGAAAGTAAATAGAAAATAAGTTTCTGTCAAAAAAATCATTTTTGGTACAAGCCTTTATTGCCAACTACTACTACTACGTACTTTTCTGTATACCATCACATCATCAACTACTCATTGAGACGATTCTAACGAGCCCAAACTCAACGGGGTCACGTCGGTCCATCAGATCAGCTCGATGGTACCACAATATTGAATTGTCATCCAAACTATACTTATACCCAAAATTTCAGCTCAATCGGTCACCGGGAAGTGGGTCAAATTTAACTTGCAAGATTTGTCTCATACATACTAACTTACGTACGGAATATTTACCGTTGGCTTTTCGGTGAAGGATAAACATCGCGAGGAAACCGGTCTAATCCCAATAAGGTCTAGTTTTCCCTGGGTTGGAAGGTTAAATGGCATTCGCTTTCGTAAAACTAGTGCCTATGCCAAACCTTGGGATTCGATGTCAAAGCGGACCCCGGGCTCCTGGGAATAAGGCTAGGTGGATGATGACAATGATGTCATTTGTCTTTTTTTTTAATCATATGGCATACAATATTTGGCCATTTTTAACGTTTGTCACTCTTTAGTACCTGCCAGGGGACACGTGCAGGGTTGTGGTGGGTAGCTCCTGCGGACGCGAGTAACAGTTGTCCCCCCTTTGTCAAGTGAGTGGGCAACTCGACTGTTAGAAGTTCTTAAGCCGCCCGAAGGCCTCTAACTAGCTTAACGAAAACTGTCATAGGCAGCAGCCGGGATCAACTGCTTAGCGTGCCTTCCAAAGCACGGAAGCGCTCATTTATAGTATGTACTCAAACAGGCGGTCATCCATCCAAAGACTGACTGTTGCTATCTTTGCTTAACCTGCGTTATCGTTTCCGACTCGCAGGCGCCGCTAGGTTCTGAGCCTATGAGCTTCCTATATGTTAAATATGTTGCTTCGACTGAGTAATCCTTACAGAATCCAGTACCGCGTGCTGAAGCGAGGCTGCGAGCTGCTCGCGGTGGGCGGGCGGCTGGTGTACTCGACGTGCTCCTTCAACCCGGTGGAGAACGAGGCCGTCATCCACAGGATGCTGGCCGAGGCCGGCGCCGGCCTCGCGCTGGTGGACGCGAGGCCGGCGCTCACGGGACTCAAGTCGCAGCCGGGTCAGTGCACTACCTCACTTTAAAGGCGGTATTCCACCAGTGTGCGGCATAAGCATTTTTGTACTGAGTATTTTTTTTACTATCGTATCTTAAGCTACATAAACTAATTACAGACATAGATATACCTCATGTCATTGTACATGCAAAGTTTCGTTACAATCCAACACGTGGTTTTAAAATGAGAGCGTAACTACGTTTGTATGGAGAATCGAGCTTACTGCGGACTTTGAATAGGCATGATGCCTCATGTTCAAATTGATAACGTAGTGATGCTAAATGGATATTAAACCATCAAGTTATCGTAATAAAGTATAAATTATAAAATATAATTAAAATCATAAAAAGATATGAGCCTTGAAAGTTTAGAAAAATTATGCATTTTTTTTTATTGTCCAAGAGTAAATTTAAAGCTGCCAATAGAATCCTTACGATTTTATAGAAACAAAATTGTATGATAACTATGTGCTTAAACGCAGTATTTCGCGACCGAAACAACAATTTACCGGATTTTCCATACTTTGTACAATTGTGACGTCATACTTATGTGTCTATCAGTATGAAGCGTTTTGCGCTGCAACCAGCGAGGTCAATCTTCGTCTCAAATTTTTGGGTATTTATGTTCTTTAATTGTGCTCCTATACAAACATTTGTTCCTCTCCAAAAACTGGTTCGAATGACATCATAAAAAAATCTTAGTCATCATCCCTATTGTCCTAACGTCCTTCAGGTATGACGCACTGGCGGCCCGCCTCCAAGGACATGGTGTTCTACGACAAGTACGAAGATGTCCCGGAGAAGTGGCAGACGGTGGTGCGCCCGCAGATGTTCCCGCCCAAGCCCGAGGACCTGGACAAGTTCCAGCTGGAGAGATGGTGAGGTTCTTTCATCATCATCATCATCATATCAGCCGAAAGACGTCCACTGCTGGACATAGGCCTCCCCCAAAGAGTGCCACAATGACCGGTCCTGCGCCACCCGCATCCAGCGGACTCCCGCGACCTTTACCAGGTCATCAGTCCACCTTTTGGTAATGAAGGCGTGAATGTATCTTAAGAGTGCGCAGTAAGCTCGATTCTCCATACAAACGTAGTTACGCTCTCATTTTAAAACTATGTGTTGGATTGTAACGAAACTTTGCATATACAATGACATGAGGTATATTCAGGTCTGTAATTAGTTTATGTAGCTTCAGCTACCATAGTAAATAAAATACAGCTAATTTAAGTTTTTCATACAAAACTTGTTTTTGCTGTATTTTGTTTGTTTTATAAACTGGAACCATATAAACTAATTACAGCCCTGGATATACCTCATGTCATTGTATATGCAAAGTTTCGTCACAATCCTAGAAGTAGTTTTAAAATGACAGCGTAACTACGTTTGTATGGGAAGGTGAAATTCGGCCGAGCTTACTGCGGACTCTTAAGTATTTACGTTTAAATGCGCATTTGAAAGCCCAAAATAACCTCATCTTTTCAGCATACGAATCCTGCCCCATCACCAGGACACGGGCGGCTTTTTCGTGGCTGTTCTGGAAAAGACCTCTCCCCTCGCGTGGGAGAAGGAGAGAGAACGGACAGAAGTACCGGAGAAGAGAGAAGAGAAACCGCCAGCCAAGAAGAGAAGGATGGGCGGCTACAAGGAGGACCCGTTTGTGTTCTTCAAGGGGGATGAAGAGGATGTGTTCCCGTCTATAAAGCAGTTCTATGACCTTAGTGAGGAGTTTGACTCCAAGTGCTTGTTGACTAGGTAAGTTTCATCCTACTCTATGAAATTGGCGTTTTTTTCACAGATATTATTTTGTACGTAATTTATTCATTTCTATTGCAACTTGCAAATTATTTTTTAATTTCAATATTAGACTATCAACTATTTCTTGTTGCTCGTTGCCATGGTTACGTCTCCTGGGTCACTCTTTAAAACTATGATTTTATGGGGTTTAAATCCACAGAACGCGTGTTTTTGTTATATTGGTTAACCCATTCCATGCTGGGGCATCTCCTTCATGATAGACATCCAATTTATAGTATTTTTTCTAAGAAACTCTGTCACAGTTGTCTCTTGGCTTACCGGGACAGAACTCTTTCACTCTTTCCAGGAGGCCTATGTCCAGCAGTGGACGTCTTTCGGCTGATATGATGATGAAGCAAGTCAAGCAAGATGAATCCCCACAAATTCCATACTAACGGAGCGTTTTTGACGTCCATAAAGCTAATTATACTTTTGTCACATACCGTATTGTTTGATGCCAAATGCCTCAATATACCTATTCCAGATGCTACGTAGGCAAGAAGAAGAACATATACCTAGTGTCCCCCGCCGTGCGGGACGTGGTGCGACGCAACGAGGCGCGCATCAAGGTCATCAACACGGGCGTCAAGACCTTCGTGCGCTGCGACAACAAGAACATGACCTGCGCCTTCAGGTACCCACCAGATACAGATACAATACACACATGCCTACTCAGCATCAAGGTCATCAACACGGGCGTCAAGACCTTCGTGCGCTGCGACAACAAGAACATGACCTGCGCCTTCAGGTACCCACCAGATACAGATACAATACACACATGCCTACTCAGCATCAAGGTCATCAACACGGGCGTCAAGACCTTCGTGCGCTGCGACAACAAGAACATGACCTGCGCCTTCAGGTACCCACCAGATACAGATACAGATACAAGACACACATGCCTACTCAGCATCAAGGTCATCAACACGGGCGTCAAGCCCTTCGTGCGCTGCGACAACAAGAACATGACCTGCGCCTTCAGGTACCCACCAGATACAGATACAATACACACATGCCTACTCAGCATCAAGGTCATCAACACGGGCGTCAGGACCTTCGTGCGCTGCGACAACAAGAACATGACCTGCGCCTTCAGTAATCCACCCCACCAGATACACATACAATACACACATGCCTACTCAGCATCAAGGTCATCAACACGGGCGTCAAGACTACTCTCGATTTTTCGCACTATACCTCTTGTTCTAAGTGTTTTAATAAGAGAGAGACGGATAGTGCGAGAAAAATCGAGAGAGCCCGCGCGCCGTCGCGAGATACCCGTGCTGTATGGATACTGTATCGCTCTCAGGTATGGGATGTGCAATCGTTGTAGTAGAACTATTTATTATATACGTTACTAAAAATAAAATGTACAAAAGGATACGGCAAGCGCAAAGGCGAACTTATCCCTTTAAGGGATCCCTTCCAGTAAACCTTCGCCATTCGTTGTTGTTCGATCCTGGATTCCCAAATTATGGTGACATCCTATCGCCCTTGTTCTCAGGTTATCTCAAGAGGGTCTCGGCAGCGTGACACCATTCATCGGGTCCCGGCGGCGCGTCAACATACTGAAGGAGGACCTGGTGCTCGTGCTGCAGAGCGACAACCCAAACAAGCCGCCCGACGTGAAGCTGTTCAGTGACCACACACAGGCACAGGTCAAGGACCTCGGTGAGTCCATACTGAAGGAGGACTTGGTGCTCGTGCTGCAGAGCGACAACCCGAGCAAGCCGCCCGACATGAAGCTGTTCAGTGACCACACACAGGCACAGGTCAAGGACCTCGGTGAGTCCATACTGAAGGGGGACTTGGTGCTCGTGCTGCAGAGCGACAACCCGAGCAAGCCGCCCGACGTGAAGCTGTTCAGTGACCACACACAGGCACAGGTCAAGGACCTCGGTGAGTCCATACTGAAGGAGGACTTGGTGCTCGTGCTGCAGAGCGACAACCCGAGCAAGCCGCCCGACGTGAAGCGGTTCAGTGACCACACACAGGCACAGGTCAAGGACCTCGGTGAGTCCATACTGAAGGAGGACTTGGTGCTCGTGCTGCAGAGCGACAACCCGAGCAAGCCACCCGACGTGAAGCTGTTCAGTGACCACACGCAGGCACAGGTCAAGGACCTCGGTGAGTCCATACTGAAGGAGGACTTGGTGCTCGTGCTGCCCTAGTAGCATTTTCGTTGGCAATTCGTTGGGCCAACTCGGTGATCAATGGCCCAACGTGGTGCCAACTTAAAATGCTACTAGGGTGCAGAGCGACAACCCGAGCAAGCCGCCCGACGTGAAGCTGTTCAGTGACCACACGCAGGCACAGGTCAAGGACCTCGGTGAGTACATACTGAAAGAGGACTTGGTGCTCGTGCTGCAGAGCGACAACCCGAGCAAGCTGCCCGACGTAAAGCTGTTCAGTGACCACACACAGGCACAGGTCAAGGACCTCGGTGAGTACATACTGAAAGAGGACCTGGTGCTCGTGCTGCCCTCTTTTATAACCGTCCATGGGAGCACAATTAGTGACCCGCCAAACGCGAATTTTGCGCATTTAAATGATATTAATCTAGTTAGGGTGCAATAAATTAAGTATGAGCTAATACTTAATTTATTGCACCCTAATACATACATATACGCTCAAAACGAAATTTTCGAGATGTCCGATTTCTTTGACGCCGAGTGTATTTTAGTAACCACCTGTATACCAATTTGTTCCCAGCATCCGGCAGCTGCATC
The DNA here is from genome assembly GCA_947578815.1 of Epinotia ramella. Lineage (NCBI taxonomy): Eukaryota > Metazoa > Arthropoda > Insecta > Lepidoptera > Tortricidae > Epinotia > Epinotia ramella. Next base: position 18,825,368 of record OX388220.1, on the reverse strand, counting down.
CTCCAATACCAGGAGCCCTCGAGCCTGCAGCTCACGCTCGTGGGCTGGCGCGGAGTCCAGTCGCTGCGCGCCTACACCGCCGCGCCCGACACCGTGCACTACTTGCGGCTGCTCGGGGCAGACATCAGCAAGTACGGTACGTGTGTCAGTCAAAGGATAACCATAAAGGAACTCGCGCACACATAAAGTCTATTCATCCTTACGTGTCTTATCATGCAAACAAACACTTCTCGAAGACATTATCTCGCTTTGCTCTGCACACACTACTTAAAATGATGTTGGATACTTATACACACTTATTAACTCAAAGCATTGAAATCAACCAAGTACCCCCTGAAAAATATAATTATTTTTTAGTTAATAATTACTGGCCAACCTTCATTAACTGGCCACGTTATACTAAATTGGATTCTGTTTGTAGGGGAACAGAGTTAATTTTTAGAATGAGGGGGCCAGTTATTGAAGGGTGGCCGGTTACTGGCAATTTACCCTGCATAAGAAATGAGATGTCAAGCATGATACTTTCCTATTTAGTCAGGTGAATTTACCTCTATCCCTTTCGGGGGTTCACTAGGACGTGAGAAAGGTCACCTGAAGTTGTGTGAAGGACCTGCGGTCCTCTCTAGCTATCAACACAACGAATCCTCAAATCTATAAAAGAACCGGCCATAGGCTAGGGTGTCTGCTTACCATCAAGCAGGCCGTATGCGTGTTTCCCACCGTCGTATAAAAAAATAAAATCGATTAAATTGAACTATTGTTGCAGATGTGAATAAGTTTAAGAAGGCTTCGGACGCGCCAGAAGGCGACGCGGATACGACAGAGACGTCAGAAGCGACGGAGGTGACAGAAGTAACAGAGGCGACAGATGTGACAGAGGCGACAGATGTGACAGAGGCGACAGATGTGACAGGAGAGATGCAATCGGATGCACCCGAAACCAATGGTTCTGGCAAATTATAGTATTAAGTATACTCTTGTTACTATTCTGTAATAAATGACATCTGTAAAGATAACTTCTACTTTTTGAACATTTAACATATAATCATTAATCGATTCGATAGTAGGGACGATTAGCACCGCGGTGTTAAAAACACGGTTATGTACGTCATTTAAGTATGTATATTTAAGTATTTATTTACCTATATAAGTATGTTTATCGTCGTCTAGTACCCATAGTACAAGCTTTGCTTAGTTTGGTACTAGGTCGATTTGTAGAAGATTGACCACAATTTTTTTTTTTCTAATTTAAGTACCTCTTGTATCCTCCTAAGGAAGGGCGGTGTCCCCCAACACAGGCAACTTTGCTTACTGGACGGACCATGCAATTAAACACAACAACTTTTTGTTCTGTATTCGGGCAGGCGTGTAACACTACAGCACGTCTATCATGAGACGGCCGCGACATACTCTCGATTTTTCTCGCACTATACCTCTTGTTCTAAGTGTTCTAATAAGAGAGAGACGGATAGTGCGAGAATAATCGAGATAGCTCGCGCGCCGTCGCGTGATAGCCGTACTGGATGGAAGCCCTGCTTTCCACTCGCAATGACACACTTTTGGAAATAAAAGACGATATAGTCAGAAACCCTTTATTCACTTCTTCATCCAAAATCATTCGCGTTCGCGATAACAACCCACAACCCTCTCGATAAGGTTCAAAGTGCTACGTCAACAAAACAGTGATACACATAGTTATACCACAGTAGATATATAGCTTAAAACAGTAAAACAAATAATCATATCCAACTTGACGCACTCAGACACGTTTCGCTGTCCTAAACTTAAGCGGGCTTCGGTGGTGCAGGTAAAAATGTTTTAAAACGATTGAATTGAGATACTGATTAAGCTAATTTACCTACTGTGGTTGCAGATAGTTCAACTAATCCACCTCACTCGGCCTTTATCTACGAGGGCCGCCAAGACAAGCTAATGCCTGGTACAGACTCTCGCGAGAAGTCTTGCGTCTCGTTCTCTGAGACGCAAGACGGCGAGTAAGCGATCACATTCACGCTTCTCGGGGGTTCTCGGCGTGAGTCTGTTTTCAGAATTAGGAGCCCCGAGGTGCAAGGTTACTATACCAGGATCGCATGATGGATGGCGGTCCACTCGCAATGGCTCGGCGGGCCGCAGGTTGAGTATAACTGAACTAATGTTTAAGCTGTATGTAACAATGCAGGTTTGCTTTGTGGCAGTGGCGCGGCAGTCATCGAAACAGACGCACGCACACAACGGCAGTTATAATCGCACGCACATAACCGCACGCAAAGTTGAGTTAAATTATCTCTAAGACGATATTGAAACATAAACTTGAAATGTATGCTCTCATGATGTAATGTGTAATTACCTTGGCAATCACATACGTTTTTCACATGAAACTGATTACTCAGAACAAACTATGGTTATAATAGTACCACGACCGAGCGAGTTGCAAATCCAAATAAGTGTGACAGAGCGGCATTCGTTGTCCTTTTCATAGTTTCGCTTTTTTATTTGCCGCAAGTTAGTGTGAGGTTGTGTAAATTAAGTAGGTTGTTTATGGTAAGCCGTCAGCTATTTTAAGACCAGTTCTTAACTTAGTTGCATGGGCCTTTCCGTCCCTTATTGCACGCGTATAGCTCCCCTGTATAAATCTATACCTACTCTAAGGTTTTTCATCTTTCTAAGTAGTGGCAGAATCGATCCAGGATGGGGGGGGCGATGAGGTAGTCTCTAAGTAGGTAGTCTTAGCTTGATGTAACTAAGTGCAAGGACCACATTCGGGCTTGACTTGCAATCACTTGGTTGACTACCTACTCTTGACTGCATTATGTATATCGTGTTGATGTGGACGTACGACGTCAAAACAATATGAGAGCATACTTTCACGTAACTTACGCGTTTACATGTCATTTTCGTAAATTCGCACATTCCCTAATTCGTTTCCAGCTACTACTCAAACAACGGCTAATAGATTGTATAGTAGGTATTATGCTATTCCCTGAGATGGTACATTAAAAAGTCTACCCAGGCACTGTCATTGCAAGTTTGTACTCACTACTCGTAGATAGCGGTGTTACTGATAAAAACAATGAAAATAAGTCAAGAGACTGCTCCAAAAATACGGAACTCCGTACCCAATAAAGCCTAGAAACCACGGCTAGAGTACCAAATTATATGGTTATAGTTAACACGTTCCCTGTCCGAGTGTCGCCAATGATGGGTCATGCACCTGCTTTCCAGGGGTCCGTTCTTCCACAATGGATTGACAGCTTCAAACTGGAAGCACACTTGGAGGTGTGACACTGTCAAATCATTTTGTATGGGGGACAGTAAACAAAGGGATAGACAGAGCCTGGGTAGGAGACTGTTGCTATTTAACATCAGCAAAATGTAGCTAGTTTGTGTCAATAAAACATCCTAAAAATTTTGCGGCACGTTCAATTTTGTCAGTCCAATGTTTACATTAATACTTTCTTAAATACAATTAAAAATACTGGCCTAGCTCGACCTCAACTTTGAGAAAATGTACCCTCAATTATCAACGTCCAGCCGGTTGTACAGTCGACAACACAGCTAACTGACCATACCGTGAAAACCTAGAACCTTATTACAATGCACTTAAGGTCAGATTAGATTTCCGATGGTCAGTTAGCTGTGTTGTCGACTGTACAAACACGTTGACTGTCGTTTTGCACACTTTTTCTGACCAGAATCGTCGAGACTATTCTGGTCACTGAGACTTGAACTATAGACCTTCGCATTTTTTGTCAAACTAAGGTTTAACCCATTCGCATAAGGTCTAACCTCTGACTTGCACTCAAGTTCGTCACTCTTCCCACCCACCTGCCACTGACGTCATAAGAAGTCCAGATACAATAGACTTTAAACTTCCGTGGCCTGGGGGTGCCACCTCGCATTTGTTTCTGTGGCGGCGAATGGGTTAAAGATTTGGGAATATATGTAATAGATGTCAATACAAACCTTGACTTAATTATAAACGACAAAACTGTCCCCTCCATTCTTAAACTTATCCCGTTCGCGTAAAGCGCATATTCTGAAAGATGAAGTCGAGCACATGATGTAAGTAGGTATTGGTATAGTACGACAATTCTGTTAATTTGTGCGAAAACTTAACAAAGCTCATTTTCGGTTGATACATATACGGTCTTAGTGTAATTAAATAATGCAGCGTAAGTAGTTTAATAGTAGGAAATACTGTAGATATCAAAAGAGTCAGCAGTCAAACGCTTTAAAGTATGTATAAATATACAAATTCCCTGTAGGTATAGAGTATATACACAGTATAAGTATAAAACATATAATTCTCTCTGAATATTGCCTAAATACATAGTTAATTAGATCTAATATTTTTAGAATTTTTTAATGACTTATGGGCACCTATTTAATTGAAATTAGTGTCTTTCAGAGGCAAAACGGAAATATCCAGTCTTGAATTATAATAGGTACTTAGGTATTCAAAATGTACGAAATCATCAAAAAGTATCGGTAGGAAAACTTTCTTCTTTCTTGGATTGAAAGTGTCATGTTTTAGTACAGTGTCAACCAGAGGGATGAAATAAATAGATAACACACCTTCCCAAAATTTGCTATAATGAATGGTGAACTTAATACACAATTTTTTGCGCAATTATATATGTTTCACTTCTCAAGCTCGAAAAGTGTGTCATATCAATTCTCAATCTTGTTAAGCGGGGCTAAAGAAGTACTACTTTAGGGAAAATATGCGTAACAAACAGTTATGATACAAAAAATGTTTTAATTTGACCAATCAAAACACTTCACCATCACTACAAATGCGCAATCAACAACACATCGACAGTCAATCGGAACGTTAACTACTGTTTAACCAATTTAACACTTTAAAATAAACTGGGATCAACCAACCAGAAAATAGCTACCTATATTAAAATCGACCAATCCGGACAAAAAATGACAAACACAAGATGCATTTATTTACTCCCTATTTCACAATCATTAAAAAATAAATGGAGAGGACAGAACGTTTCCTGTCTCGCTCTATCTTATAGCTTATGTCCCGTATCGTATGAACCACGCTCGGACTCGGTAGATACATTAAACTAGCCCTATTTAAATACTACCATAAACAAACATTCAGAAAAGAACTCCATACATCATTACAACCCTCACACTCACTCAACACACGTCCGTATATAAAAGACACACACCGTATAAGTATATTAATAGTCTAGTTATCTACTCTAGTTCAATAACTTTCGGACCTCTTACTGACACTCGCGAGATACGCGTTAATGTCTACTTAAACTTTCTAACTACACTACTACTACTTACACTACTTTATGGTAACAATCCACCTAAACAACTATTTAATAAACAAGATTACTTAGTGTTGTGGTTTAGCGCTCGGCCCAGCCTTGAAAACTCGAGATGTTAAAGTTATGACTACCGTTATAAAGTAAGAAAAGACTTGCATTAGCCTTGACGGATCGAGTATTTAAGGGTCTCCAGGACACTCGCCTCTCCATACAAACTTAGTTTAGTTCTCATTTTAAATTGAAATCATCATATCAGCAAGACGTCCACTGCTGGACGTAGGCCTCCCTAAAGACTGCCACAATGTCCGGCCCTGCGCCACCCGCATCCAGCGGACACCCGCGACCTTTAGCTGGTCGTCAGTCTACTCTGTGTGGGGTCTACCCACGCTGCGCCTTCCGGTAAGTGGTCGCTACCTAAATCGACATGCTGGGTAGAATGACATGAAACTTTTTATAAAAATAAAAAAAAAAATACAACCGAATTGAGAACCTCATTTTTTTTAAGTCGGTTAAAAATAGGATCCGCCATAGCCACGCTTTTCTATAATAATTTATAGCAACAGCAACTAGTCTCCGACCTAAATGGCGGATCCCACACGTGTGTTCGACATTAATGTAACAATTAATAATAAATATATAATTTCACATACATATTGAGAGTCAAAGTATTGTACGCCAAACTCTGACTGATTGTGATGTAACCAAACAATAACCCTAAGTACCACAATTTATAACCACTCACATTGAAACAATAAATAATTTTTCACTTCTCATGCTCGAAAAGTGTGTCATATTAGGCTTAGATAGCGGGGCTAAAGTAGTACATTTAGCCCCTAAGGAAAATATGTAAACATATTTATGATTTGCAAACATTTTAATTTGACCAATCAAAACACTTCAACGTATCAATCCACCAATCACAACTGTTTAAAAAACCATTTTTTATTTGCTATCAACTAATCAGAATACAGCTATACTCGTATATTAAAATCAACCGATCAGGAAACATAATAAATTTCAAATATTAGGCGTTTTTTATTCCCGACTTCACGATCATTAAAATAAATAAACGCCTTTGGCCGTCTATAGCCTCATCCAAACGTTCAAGCGGGGTGGCCTGCAAACATGACATAAGCTATTAGATTGAGCGGGATAGACTGCTGTCTATCTCGCTTTGTCTTATGCATCGTATGCTGTCCGCCGCGCTCGGCCGTTTGGACCCGGCTGTAGTGTTTATTCTTGGTGTCAATATTTTGTATCTGTGTCAAACAGTTTATTAAAAAAATCATGCCGCCAAATTGAACAATCTTTTCGCTGTGGAATTTATTATTGATTGTGGATGGATAATCTTTGTTTTCACTGTTTTCTCGCAGTCTAGTGAAAAGTAGAGTGTATAACTCTGGTCTAAAAGCCATATTACCACTCTAACAATTTTCCCTCACTTCGCTCGGGAAAATAACCATCTCGTGATGATATGGCTTATTTTAGCCCCTTGTCATACAATCTACTATTGTATTTGTTTTATGTTATTCCGGTATGCAGTTTTAAAATGAGAACCAAACTACCTTTGTATGGAGAGTCGTCTTGAGTCAAATATGCTGTAACTCACCACATAGAATACATACTCAGTTGCGTGAGCCACGTGAGTAGCTAAAGAGGTTTTGCCTGGTAACACTCCCACCGAAATGTGTAGATAATATTCAGGTCAAAAAGTCCTTTCATGGGTTCTACAGATTACATAATTTTACCACAATTTGTCAGTACAACATGTCGAAGTCATAATTGGGTGTGGCGTACAGATGTAACAATCCGACCACGTGTGCTTGCAATTTCTCAGTACAACTCGTTTGACAGTTGGATCAGGAGCGCAACATGCCTCCAGACGATAGCAATGGCCAGACATGGGCTGAAAAATCATGACATGTATAGACCCCATCAGTCTTGCCTTACAGTCAACACAAAAAGTCCAAGTCCTACTTAAAATGATACATGCGTGATTATGAAGGTTGACTGGAACGGATCGCTCTTTAGCGATAACCGCCTAGCATTTGTGTTTATATCTGCTGTGTTTTATTTTCAGACACCTGCATATATAACTGAGCTTTACAAATAAAGTTCAGTCAGATATTCAGAGCGCGTTGTTAAATCATATGTTATTGACTGTCCATGAGGTAAACAGTTTTATCGCTAAGGTGTGATCTCTTCAAAAGTTCGGTTCAGTAGAATAGATACAAAATATAGGTATCTATACCTAATTCCTGATTCTAATCCTGTTGAGGTTCGTGTGTATTCGCGTTTAACTATGCAACTATTTATATATTTATAAACATTGAATTAGCTTGCTTATAAGTAGGTATACTGTATAACAGAAAATAATAGATTACCTACTTGAAACGTAAAGTTTATTTTAGTCAGATCGTTCACACGGTGCCATTCTCTCTTCCTTTCACTTGCTACTTAAATCTAGACCTGAAATAACTGGCTTCGGCATATGTAACTCCCAACTAATGTACCTACGATTCTCTCGTTAGTAGTAAATCTGGGGCCATAGACAAGGTTACAATTACAATCGACAAGCGCTAACGCCAATAGAACTACTTAATAAAATGAAGATTGTAGGGGAATGACAGATGCCGACGAAACACTTTTCGTTAACATCTGTCATTCCCATACATTTAATTAGTTTTCTATTGACGTTATCGTTAGCGCTTGTCGATTGTAACCTTGTCTCGGCCCCCTGGAAGGCAGCATGGCGCGTAGGTTTGCATGAACTAATTGCAGCACACTGGCGATCCTAAGATGGTCAATTTTACTTTGATAAGTATCGTATTTAACAAGACCAACCACCATCATTTAGAGGCCCGAGTAAAAAGGATGAGTTATATACAATCTAGAAACTTTTAGGGTTCCGTACCTCAAAAGGAACCCATATAGGATCACTTTATTGTCTCTGTCTGTCAAGACCCTTTATCTCGGGAACGTGTTGAGGTATAGAGGTGAAATTAAATCATATACTCAGGTCTACAGTCCTTGAAGCTGTGATAATACCAAACTTCTAAGTTAACGTAAAAATAAGATACGGCCGTTTGTGCCGCAAAAAACGTATACTTCGACACTCTCAAGGGATCAAAATTTATAGGGTACTTTCCGTTGACCTAGAACTATTCAATTTGGCAAGTAATATCGTCTTATACTACAAGACAGGGAAACATCTGGAAACCATACATTTGTAATTAAGTATGGAACCCTCGGTGGGCGAGTCCGACTCCCACTTGTACGGTTTTTTATTACGGGAACAGTTACACACCGCTCCTACTCGTATTGTTACCTATTTTACTAGGGTCTGCTAAATGAGGTAGGTATTGTGTTTGACCACCTAGGGGCCAGAGATTTCTGGACCATAATAACTTTGACTATTATTATACTGCTACTTACGACTACCCAATGACACATTAAAACTAAAATTTTGGTTAACTGGAAGAGATCCCCTAGGGATAAGTTCGCCTTTGTACCTAATTAACCTATTCTGTATGTGTCTGTGCATTGTGTACAATAAAGTATTTACATACATACCTACTGTACTACATACATGACTATTTTGATATATATAATGCATAAACTGATGAACTAAGACTTTTAGCTACGGACTATTAGATACTTTAAGTGGTTTTGACCCTTTCCTGAAATTATTTGTTATTTACATTATACAAATAATTTATGCAAATATGCAAAATTAAACATTTAATACGAAGAACCCGAAACGACGATTTTGTTGAAACATAAATAGCTGCCTTGAAACCATCTCGACGTCAGTTTTCGAACAAAAAAACCGCATTAAAATCGGTCCGATCGGACCGTCCGTCCGGAGACACGTCAAACTTATACCCCTCTTTTTGTATCGCGTGTTAAAAATTGCTCTTATTCAGAATTATACTGCCGAAACGAAGTACCTATACTAATCTATACGAACATAATTTGCATCAATTATTATAAGAAACTTATTTGGCTAAATACACTATCATTTCTATGGCACTGTTCTACTAAGGAAGAACATTCGTAGTGAACTTTGTTGTTTTACTAACCTACTCATAACATGGAATGTTACACCCTACTCTAAACACCTACACTACTACGTTATAAACATCATGGAATGCGGTAGAAACTACAACTATAAATATTACCTACCTAAGGCTACTATTTGATTATTTTACGCCCCTGATCTCGATTAAGAAATTTTGCAAAGAAGAGTGAATGGAATACACGTATAAAAATAAGTTTTCTTAGATTAGCGACCGTCGTGCAAGGAAAAGAAGGTAAATATGACCCGTTGAGGTCGGAAATGTTAAAGAGATTCTGATTTGGAACTGAAACCGCCGAAAAATTGAAACCATCTCATACCATGCAGCTCATACATTACAACTTTGAATTTGTGATCCTTGTATAGATTGTAGAGACAAAAGAGTGAGGCACTTTAGGTGTAGGGAGGTATTTGTGGGAGAAGATTGATGGAAATTGCTGAAAAGAATCCGGTTCGCCAATTTTGCGATTATATTTAGGTGGTTGGTGACAGTCTTCTGAAATGAGGTAGACTAGAAAGAAGATTGGTCGAGTTAACAGATCTAAGCAAAGAAGAAAGTGAGCACCGAGAGGGAAAGAAAGGGAAAGCATTAATAAAGTATAAATATCTGAGTAGTGATAGAAGACATAGACACACCAAGATAAATTGATTATTGTCTGATGAAAGCAATTGTTTTGATCAAAGAATGTATAATTTACTTTAAGTTAACATGTCCTTTACATCTCGTGTTACGAGTATATTTACATATGTTTTATGACTACTTCATAATTTAGTCTAACATTAAGATACCTAACTTATCTACTACTACTACTATTATATAAGTAATGGCTAATATCCGGAACGGTGGTAAATGCCGCACATTTGAACTGACCACGCAGAAGACATGTTCATGACGGACCAAAACACCAAAGGACTTCGCAAGTTTATATATTTTTTAAAGTATCCTATTTAACTTCTTCATCGCTCATGCACATTCGTGAATTCTACTATATCATATAAAGTTATATTATTAGTGTTTTCGTTTCTAGGTGAATGGCATTGGTTTAAGATGATGATAAAATGAGTGCGTTTATAGGACTAATATATTAAGGTGATAACTTCCCTCGTTTCAAAAGCATTCCCAAGTTACACCAAGTTGAGATCCTATGGTTATTTTGATCCGTGTATCTACCTAAGTTACTGGTTAGTTATAGTTTTGCCGTGTCTTTCAAAACATGCGACGATATGCCCCAAAACTGAACGAAATGATAAAACAGTAATAGTTCTATTAATCTTACATTTAAGTTAAATCTAAACCATCAACGAAGTCCCGCGCTTTAATCCTGATTTAACGAAAACTCGACCCTATCACAGTGGGTGATGTGGCTAAGCTAATTTAGCTACAGCTTACTTAACTAAACTACGTTAAAACTAGTTAGTTATGTATCGATTGATTTAAATTTTAAATATTACGATTTCATGCTGCTTTTATTTTATAATCTATAGTTTGGCGCTTAATAGAATAAAAAAAAACATAACCGTTCACACAGCTAATCGCGTGCAGCACACTAGAGACGATGCAATTTGTCACAACAACTTGATTTCATTGGAATGATAGGCACGTACTCGTATTATTGTCTCATTACAACTATAGCAAGTTGTTGTGTCAGATTGAGCGTGTCTTAAAGCTAACTATTTAATCTGTTGCAACAGTTGACAGATACGTAGCTATGCATGTATTGCTGTCTCGTACCTTTTAATGATGTTTCCCTCTCAGTTGTTGTGACAAATTGCAAGGTATGTAACTAATTGGAATTATGCCATTGGCTGCGTGATACTTAACTAAAGACTAATTTTATTTGAATGATTGGCTGTCATGTGGTTGCGTTTATTATTATTAAATTAAATTGAAATGCCGAAAAGTACAGTCAATCGGCATTTGTGTGTTTATCGGTATGGGACGATAGCCGCTAGACTATTTACTAACTTAAATTTTGTATTGAGTATGATTAATAAGAATGACTTCTTTGTATTTTCTGATTCCTGGTTTGTCTCTAAGTTATGTTATAGGTCAATGAACTAAAGTGGGGTTAAGTACCTTTGACTAATGACTCTTGTGATATCTACTTAATGGAAACTATAAATGTATACCTACAACTTCGAGTAAATCGTGATCTATAAGTCAATCTCTACCATAGGCGATCGTTATTACTAACATCATTTCTAACAAAATCAAATTAAGTATTAAGTATAAAATTAATAACAATGTTTAAAACATGCTTATTCAACAATAAAAATAACGTCTAAATAAAATCTAGAGAGATCATTTGGGAAATTTCCACGTAAATAGTACATTTATAGGTAAAATATACAAGTAACTAAAATATAAGCGTAAACAACTGAGCATTTTCTAAGACGGATTCCAGAATTTTGGACGGTAGCAGTGGAGGAAAGTTGTGCCTTACTTTTCAGATATTCTCCAAAATATAAATATAGTGCTTAAACTTATTTATAATCAATACAATCCGGTACTAGAGTGCTTGAAAATTAAATAACTGACTTCACAATTCATTATTTCCTTTACATTTCTAAAAATTCTAATTTTGAAATTCTATCATGAATAGGAAGAATAATTTAGTCATAATGTCAATTTACTATTACTTGTTACCTAATCGCCTAGAGCTCTTTAAATTCATATTTTAATCATTTCAAAATGGACTTTACGATTCAGAAGTTAAAGTTTAAATTTGGCCGGTCAACAAGTCGCATATCATTTTATGATTTCAGGAGAAAAGTTATCTAGTAAAATTAGTTATAACTATCTAATATCTACTGAGATCGTGATAAGATCTAGATGAGTATTTTCTATTTCAAATACTGTGAAAATAATAGACAATCAATGGATAGCCTTACCACACAAAGATGGCTACCCAAACAAAGGCGTTAGTTGCCACAATCGCGAATATTTCGAAACAGTACCTGGTTAGAGCGTGTTCATATTTTTCAGTAGGATATCGGAGTAGGGTCCGGCAACTATAGCTAGCATTAGATAGTGTCGGAGCCTACAACTATATCGTATCATACTCGTACTATGAGAACAGTAAGCATGTTTTACTTGCCAGATATCGTATTGGATATTGTGATCACGCTCTTAATATAAGGCCTTCTATGCATTACGAGTATCATTTAACGTCTATTTTAACAACCACAAGGTACTTAATAAGTTTTTCAAAAATAAAATCAATTCTGGTTTTCATCTATTCCTTACGTTACGAAGTCTTGCTGAGCCGCGGGTTTCTGGGGCACTGCATGAGATGGCGCTGCCATGGCAGGTCCCGCGCAAGCACGTTCGTCAGGCAGTACGGGCACTTCCACTCGTCCATGCCCAGTGCTGTTGTAAACAATGGAAAACGTTAGGAACATCATTTGCTGTCAAAATGTTCATTTTTGGTCAAGTGTTTAAATATCATAATAGGTTCAGTTTTCATATTCACTCTTTTTTTGAAGGCACCTAGATCGTAGTTCTCAGGAAACACAGATGAAGGGAGCGAATTCCATTCCTTAGCAGTTCGCATTAGGAAAGAAGAGGCAAATCGTTTCGTAAAAATATAAGTTGTGGTCTAGACTATAGCAGCAGAGTAAATTGTGCTGGAATTATCGAAGAACTGTCGATGAGCTGAGCGTATGGTTTTTAAGCCCCAGGCACTACCGGGAAACGTCAAAGAAATTCTCTGTAGCTCGAATGAGCAAGTGCGACCGAGAGGGAGATACACGGACGAACTTCGATTTCGTTTGGCAGCAGGGCATCAGCGTACCTACATCTTTTGTCATAAGACGGCCTAACGACCTTCTAAATGCACATGGAAAAATTGGAAACCGTGGTACAGTGTGAAGTTAGTTGAGAAAGTGTTAAGGGACTCGAGGGCTTCCAGTGAACATGACGAGGTCGGCAAACACTCACGTATGCAATTGTGGTAGTCGCCATCGTCCACGGCCAGCGCGGCGCCGCACTTGGCGCACGGGGTCCAGGACCCCTCGCCCATTGAGCACTCTTCTGTGAACAATGAAAACATTAAAGCGCATACACATTGCTTAAACACTACTTAGTAGCTAAAACAGCTCCTTCTTCTCTTTCTAAATTAACCTCTTGCATGCTTACACACGGATCCGTGCCAAACAATTAGGCCCATTGTTTTACATCTCAAACTCATAATTTGATTGGTTAATCATTCTGCTGTGGCTTCCGGGCTGTGAGAGCCCTTATATCACTGCGACCATTACTGATCTATTCTGATCGTTGATTGCTTAATAGCAGAAGTAATCTCCTCACCCAACAGATGCGCGTGCAGCACCCGGGCCTCCAAGGCCACGCGGCAGCACGGGCAGCGCGCGAGCAGCACGCAGCGGCGCCAGTAGTGCGCCTCTAGGCCGTCCGCGCGCACGCGCCGCCCGCACCAGGTGCATGTTGTACTGGAAACAGAAAGTTCCAGAAGGTTGAGAGGCCATCTTTGACAGATAAAGACTTGGGTGTTGCGCTCTGGTTACGGTTTATAGAAATACCTATATGTAAGTCTGTGGCGTCAACGGTAGACCAACGCTGAAGAGAGCGATCTTCAAAGAGTGGCATGGCATACATGGGGCCCAAACCAAACCAAACTCTTGACTCATGAAAATAATTTTCTTTAGGTACGATGAACACTGTGGTCGGAATAAAACAAAGCTAGTTTAAATCAATTTTAAAATTCCAACCGTCTACTGGGCTTGACTCTGTAGCCTGCGAGCAGGCGAATATACAGAACCAAATTGGCGTCGACTAGGTTAGCCTAGTGTATCGGTTCAGAACCTGGGGGTCATGGTTACCCTAGATAGCTCACGAGGTACAACAATATTGAAAAGGGTAGGAACCCCTGGCCTAGTGTCCGCCTACGAAGTTGACGGTCCTGGGTTCAAATCCCGGTAACGGTCTCTTAAATTCGCCTTTCAATATCATCAGCACGTACTTGCATACTGGCTCCGGCGTAGTATCGCTGCTGACGTCCCCCGCTCCCCTCTCATATGCCTCGAAGTGCGTCTCGCTCACACCGGCCAGCTGCCGCCGCCCTGCCACATCATTATCCTCAAAAAATACTATGCCTTCACAAATAACAGACGAGTTTTAGCCTGTTTAAGTTAAGAAACTATTTTAGTTTTCAGTTACAATTTTATTAGTCTAAATGCAACACAAAACCGGTTAACGAGTTACAACTGTACACTTGACCTGTGTTGTCGATTTTTCTGGCACTATCCGTCTCTCTCTTAGTAGAAAACTTAGTTAGTGAGAGAAAAATTGAGAGAGCTCGCACGCCGTCTTGTGATAGCCGTGCTGATGTCGCTTCGTGAAACGGGCTACAGATATGGCCGGCCTCACACAGTCGGAATCAGTCACTGAATTCAGAATCTGGACCAATCGATAGGAAATAAAAGCGGCCAAGTGCGTGTCGGACTACACACAACGAGGGTTTCGTGCCTATTAAAAAGATCGTATCGTTACTGAAATCTTATGGCCCTTACGTCCTTTTCTTTAAGGAAGGCAGTTTTTTAGGAATATCTCGAAACCCTTTGAACCGATCTTGTTCAAAACAATTTTCGCTGAAAGAATTTAATAATCCCTATGAGCATGATATTTTTTCATATTTTTAAAATACACGGTTCAAAAATGGGGGACACAATTTTAGTGACTTTCGAGGCGATTATCTCCGACTCTATGCACTTAATCAAAAAAATTGCTGAGAAACCTTATATTTATTTTGAAAGGCCTATCGATTGATGTGCCACACGTGGGCTTGCAATGAAAAAGATAATTTTGACTTTCAGTTATATGTATGGAGTGCACCCCTAAAAAAAATTTCTCAAAATTTTATTCAAATACACCTTATAGTTTTCGAGTAAAATGCCTGTGACATACGGACGGACAGACAGACAGACAGACATGACGAATCTATAAGGGTTCCGTTTTTTGCCATTTGGCTACGGAACCCTAAAAAATAGTAACCCGTTGGTAGAAATTCTGCGCAAAGTCTACCGTTTTATTTGCTCTTCAGTGATTCCTATTATGATTCAGCGGCTGAATTCCGTTCAGTGTGAGGCCAGTCTCTAACTGAATGTTAAAGTTAATACCTACCAGGGCTGTAATAACCGCTTTCATCCATCTGACTATCATCCAGTTGCAAGTTCCTCAACCCAGCCACCAATTTCGGAGATTCCAGCGCCACCTCTCTATAATACTCTACTTTCATTTTAGGAGAATCCAAGCTTCTGCTATCAGAATCACATCTTATATCTATCCTGGACAGCTGTGGGGAGTCCATAGGGAGGGAGTCCATGCTCCGAACGTCAGTCCTGGAGTTTTTAGGAGACCCTAAAGATGGGTCTCTGTAGTCCAGGTGGAGTGGTTCGTAAACAGTTATAGGTCGTTCTTTCAGTGGTGTTTTAGAGTTGTCGTGGTCGTAATGGATCATGGAGTGGCGGTTGTCCGTGTTGCGGTTGGTGCGACGGTAGACCACTGGCGGGTCTTCGTTTTTGTCCTGGAAATGAACCTAGGAGAAAATATACCGTTGTGGATTAAAAGCTACATAAGCCTGTTTTAAGTCCCCGATGAAAACGAGGGGTGTTTTAAGTTTATGTGTATCTGTATATCTGTGTGTCTGTTTGTGGCAACGTAGCTCTTAGTCGGTAGAACTGGTTTGGGGTGTGTTAAATATTTAATTTATGTAGAGTTTTCACTGATTTTCTTAAAAGCGTCTAGCTAGTCCGAGATTATTTTGGTTTAACAATTACCTTTTCACCAGTACTGGATCGTGGAGAATGTTTTGGACTCACTGCACTGTCCAGCCTCAATTTATTATAACAAGGATAATTGGTGAAATCCTTGACAGCTCTACTCGGAGTATATCTCTTTGTGGATGATTTCTTCAGGCTGCTCTTCGAATTAGAGGTCGTATAACTCCCACTCAAGCTGGATGGTGCTAGCGTAACCCCACTGATACTAGAGGTCATTGACTTCAGGCTGTAGGAAGATGTGGCTCCGATGGATGACGTCATCCCGAACGATGACGTCATGCCGCTGGTGGTGGCGCTGCGCGTGGAAGCGGCAAGGCTTGCGGTTTCTGCTGCAGAGTGAGAAGATTGGTCGCCATTGAGGAGTTGTTCTTCTGATGGCGCTTGGTTCAGTATTTTCTGTAACAACATTGTTTTCTTATTCCATGATCAGGATGACTTGAAGGTAGTGTGAAGGAATCGTAAAGGTAGCCAAAAATGTAAGGGATAAATGTAACAGACAGAAGTGAGAGGTGTATTAATCACATAAGATTATAATTGTGACATAACATAGTAACATTAGTCTATTTTTTAATTTTTTTCAAATTTATATTTGAATGTTTGAAAATTGTCGATGCTGTAGGTATTGCTGGGTCTCCCAAATACCTATAGTCAATTTTAAAAATATGGGTGCATACAACTTATTCATAAATATGTAAGATTGTTCTAATACAACTATAAAGGGTAGCTGGATGAGACTTAAGGGGCTCCTAGGTCCCAATGACCTTCGACCTGTAGCTGTCGGGTTTTTCGTGTTTTTTATGGCTTATCGTATTAACAAGAACGAGGTTTACCGAAATAGTATTTCATATTTACTTCAAAATCCACAGTTTTCGGGATATATGGCACTAAATTTTGGCAATTTCAGGTCAATAAACCAGTTTTTTGGATGTAACTTTTGTGAAAATGGGTTCAAAATAAAAATCTCTCGTGAGTTGTTAGAGACGTCAATAAGGGACAGTTATATGTAGATTTCATAATATATACAAGTGCATAAACAACATACTTGTATCGAAAATAGAGCTTTTTTGGAGCATGTTTGAATAAATTATAAAATAATAAATATCAATAATTTTCAAAAAAACTCTCGTGCATATGTAGATAAAGGATTGAAGAACCGATAGGTGTTTGTGCCATAAATATATCAATAGTTTTTACGGAGGAATATCAACTCAAAACTCGTCATAACTAGCCAAATAGCGCGTGGAGCCCCTTAAAGGGATAAGTTCGCCTTTGATATTTTGTGCACTGTGCCCCCTAACGTCCGTGACCTTGCAGATAACCCGTATAGTGTATGCCGACTGACCTGCATGTCGATCCTGTCGAACTGCTGGAACAGATGGCGGTAGATGAGGTTCCGGCGGGTGACGGCGTCGTCGGGCGGCAGCTGCGCGCGCACGACGCGCGGGCTGCGCGCGTAGGCGGCCAGCAGCACGCGCTCGGCGGCCGCGCGCACCGAGCCCGCCGCGTGCTGCGCGCCCGCCGCGCCGCACTCGCCCAGCCGCCGGACCGTCAGCCCGCTGGACGAACACAAACACGAACACTCACTAGTACTACCCTACCCGGTTACAATACGACTATCTGTGGACCTGGCGTCGATCACGTCACGTCGGCGCTCAGGCTCTGTATCATGGTCGGCCTTATCACGCGATAAGTGATAAGATAGAGCGTCCGTCACTCGCTAACACCGTTCGTTAGAACGAGACGACGCTCCTATCTTGTCACTTATCGCGTTATAAGGCCGACCATGATGCGGGGTCTGGGTACGGTGCGCGGAGAGCGCGGGTAGGTAAAAGAGACGGGGGAGGGGCTTCACATTCCAGCGAGGTCCTCAGATATTGTAACCGAGTTGTAGGATCGTTGCGTTGCGCCAGAGCAGTGGTAGTCAAGCGGTGAGGCATAAGACTCTCTATCTGGAGGTTGCGCTCGGCGGTCGGCTCGTCCTACTGGGTTCCGTAGCCAAATGGCAAAAAACGGAACCCTTATGGATTCGTCATGTCTGTCTGTCTGTCCGTCCGTATGTCACAGGCATTTTACTCGAAAACTATGAGGATACAATTAACTATTTGAATACAATTTTGAGGATAGGTGTATTTTGTTAGCCGCTACATAGTTTTGTAATTAAACTACAAAAAAAAAATTTTTAGGGGTTCCATACAGAAAACAGAAAGTCAAAAATTTTTTTTCATTGCAAGCCCACGTGTGGCACATCAATCGATAGGCCTTTCAAAATAAATATAAGGTTTCTCAGCATTATTTTTGATTAAGTGAATAGAGTCAGAGATAATCGCCCCGAAAGTCACTAAAATTGTGTCGCCCCCCCTCTAATTTTTGAACCGTGTATTTTAAAAATATAAAAAAAAAATCATGGACATAGGGCTTATTAAATTCTTTCAGCGAAAATTGTTTTGAACACGATCGGTTCAAAGGTTTTTGAGATATTTCTTAAAAACTGCCTTCCTTAAAGAAAAGGACGTAAGTGCCATAAGATGTCAGTAACGATAATACCTACTTAAGCCAAATCTCCAGGTCATCGGTCCACCTGTGGGTGGCCGAGCGACCACCTAATTTATGAGTGTCACCGTTTGCCAACCACCACTTAGATGAGTTGGAGACTAAAACCGGGACAAAAAATGCATAGTTTGCGTTTACCAGGGGTGAATCCAGGACTTTGGAACATCTCAGGAGTCGCAAACGTAAAACAATAGTCTACGGTGCTTGCTTTACGATCAGGCAGACCGTGGACGGCTTCCAGAAGACGCGGGTTCAAATCCCGCTCGTGGCGAATATTTTTCTTTGATAGAAACTTAGAATTTAGGCCGTATGCCTATTTATAACCGTCATGGTATAAATGTAATTACATTATACATACATCCACGCCTTTATCCCTAAAAGGGGTAGGCAGAGCACATGACACTTGTGTTCCATTACCACTTTTAGCATAAATGTGATCGACAAAATGTGATATCGCAGTTATAGGTTACTAGACCATCGCTCACAAGACACATCAACCCTATTGCCTTAGTCGACTCTTACGACAGCCACATGAAGAAAGGGGGGTGGTGCTATTCTAACCCGACAAATATTAATCCATATCCATATCCATACTAATATTATAAATGCGAAAGTGTGTCTGTCTGTCTGTCTGTCTGTCTGTTACCTCTTCACGCTTAAACCGCTGAACCGATTGCGATGAAATTTGGTATGGAGATAGTTTGAAGCTCGGGGAAGGACATAGGATAGTTTTCATCCTGGAAATCACCCCCTAGGGGGATGAAATGGGGGGTTGAAGTTTGTATGGAGCTGCGATATAAACGATTTCCACGCGGACGGAGTCGCGGGCAGAAGGTAGTACTTAATATTACAAACTATGCAATTTGTTACAAGAACTGACAAAGACGCAGCTATAATAAGAATAAAATGTAGGTAAGTATGTATTGTTGTCTCATACGACCTGGATATAGCTATGTCTCTATCGGTTGTTGTGACACTTGTGACAAATTGTGTGTAAGGGCCTAAGCTTTAAACATGTGCGTGTCGGACCACGCACAACGAGGGTTCCGTGCCTATTAAAAAGATCGTATCGTTACTGAAATCTTATGGCACTTACGTCCTTTTCTTTAAGGAAGGCAGTTTTTTAGAAATATCTCAAAAACCTTTGAACCGATCTTGTTCAAAACAATTTTCGCTGAGAGAATTTAATAAGCCCTATGAGCATGATTTTTTTCATATTTTTAAAATACACGGTTCAAAAATTAGAGGGGGGGGGGGGGGGGGCGCGATACAATTTTAGTGACTTTCGGGGCGCTTATCTCTGACTCTATTCACTTAATCAAAAATAATGCTGAGAAACCTTATATTTATTTTGAAAGGCCTATCGATTGCTGTGCCACCTGTGGACTTGCAATGAAAAAAAAATTAAAACTATGTAGCGGTTAACAAAATACACCTATCCTGAAAATTTTATTCAAATACACCTTATAGTTTTCGAGTAAAATGCCTGTGACATACGGACGGACAGACAGACAGACAGACAGACATGACGAATCTATAAGGGTTCCGTTTTTTGCCATTTGGCTACGGAACCCTAAAAAACTCATGCTGCCGTTAACCTTACCTATACATTATTGAACAATGAGCATCATAAACATGTATACATGTTTATGATGCCAGTAATTAACCTGGTTAATCGGTAGTAGTTAAAAAGTTCAGTTGTGACACAAAAAATTGCCATACAATCATTATTTTTTGTGTGTGTGTGTGTTTTTAACTACTACCGATTAACCAGGCTAACTACTGGCCAAGAATTTGCTCCTCACCCACATTCTGGGTTGTTCTAGGACCTTATTAATAGAGGTCAGATAGAGAAGTATACATAAGTAGCTATGAACACTTTTCTACCTTTTCTATGTTTACCTAATGATGCTAACTGCACCTAAAACGATCTTCAGTAAATTAAAAAAAAAGAACCAAAGTGAATACTCATTTAAATGAAACGATCAGCAGTTATTTATTTAACTATGTAACTCACTTATTATTTATTATTTAATCGACAATAGCTGACGTAAGTAAATAGTGTAAATACCGCGCGTGACAAATTCAGACTAATTCTAATTACTCATTACGTACATTTTTATCAATTTCACCACATCGAATTAGTTGTGTGCGTATATGTTGGTTATTTTCGACTCATTTACAGACGGGGATATAGCTCAGTGGTAGAGCAATCGACTGCAGATCGATAGGCCCCCGGTTCAAACCCGGGTGTCCCCTTGAGACAACATCATTTTTGCATTTTTGTGTTTTTAGCCAACGTCACAAAATAAATAGTCGATTATATCGTCTTTTTTTTATTCATTATTTTCTTTAGTTCCTTAAAATGCGATTTGTTATTAAAGTAATTTTCATATCTCAGGACCAACCATTATTTTAAACGATTCTGAAGAGGTTATCAAGTTTTTTATTTTTATTTTATTTCCACGTCACGAGGCGAGGGTACTAGACGACGATATAGGTACTTAATGGAAAAAAAATGTTATTTAGGTACCACCGTTAGGTATTTAGATTTTAGGGATTTTGAACGTAGGTTATTTAACGTTAGTTTTTTTAATTTTAGACATTGACATACTTAGCCATTTTATGCTTTCAGTATTTTGAATTTAGGTGAAAAAACCATTAGGTATTTCGATTTTAGGGATTTCGAACGTAGGTTATTAAACGTTAGTTTTTTTTAATTTTAGACATTCTGATACGTACCCCTCAGTAACCATTACTACTAGATAACTGTAATTCGGTATGGGTACATAAATCAATCACGCCGACAAAACAGAAGAATAAAAACTTGAAAAAAAATTGTCCCCCCATCCCCTGCCGGCTAAAGTAGGCATAACTAGTTACCGAGTAATACTCGAACAACATAAAATGTAGAAATTCGGCCGACGTAACCATTTAGTTGGCGCGCGCGTGTCGATGTAACTAAGAAAGACAGACAACTACGGAACCCTACACTGCGCGCGGCCCGACACGCACTTGGCCGATTTTTTTTATATAACATCATTGGTCACAACCCATAAGGCTAAATCGGTCATCATGGAATTTAAAAATACAGACGAGGAAATTAATATCAGACGGAGTGAACTCTTCCCCATTTTAAGCGTTTTCTTAGTGACATTCCTAGTTTCCTAGTTCAATAAAAGATTAACCTTCAGTTAAGCTCACCTGTTCTTGTCGGTGGAGATGCCGTGGCTGAGGATGAGCTGTTCCAACATCTGCAGTCTGGAGAGCGCCAGGCGAGGGTGCATGGAGGCGGGCACCGCTCTGACCAGCTGCTGGGGGATGACGTGTGTTGCCCTGGAATAACCAGTACTCTTATCCACTGGTGGGCCGTTTTCAAGTTTTTGAGGTGCGTATGAGTTAGAATTTATTGCAAATTTTACATAATGGAACACCTATAAACCTAGTCATTCCATTGTGTCAATAACGTACAAAAAAAATATTGAGATTGGAAAATATTTAGAAGTGGAAAAGCATTATTTATACAGTTGCTCAATAAGTACAAACGACAACACTGTTTAAAACTGACCATCCTGTGTTTATATTTATAGAACCTTATTACAATGCCCTTAAGGTGCACCGATGGTCAGTTAGCTGTGCTGTCGATAGTACTACTTTACGTAGCGTTCAGCGTGCGGAAAGTTGGTTTTCGCGAACTAGTGCTTTTCACTTTTCCCACTCAATAATTGTACAAATTATACCATTAATTATTATGACAATAAAAAATAAATACGATAGAACTGTATTTAAAAATATTAATTAAATTAGAGTTTAGTTCATATTATAAATTTTACTAAAAACAAAATTGAAAAATGATTTTTGAACAACTTCATTATTTTTCAACTGTATTACAATGATGTTACAGAATTAATAATATAAAAGTTTCGAATTCCTTACTTGTTGATTATCTTATTATTTCGCAACAGCATTAAAAAACGTCCTACCATACACGTGCGGAAATGTCATTCTTCACTCGTCCCGATCTCGGTACTCCTAACGTAATGACATTCTTTCCGCACTAGCATCGAAATGTACTCTCTTTTTGTACGTTACGTAGTACTCTTTCCTCTTAACCAGGTTGTCTGAATTTATTGAAGTACTGTTTATGTCCCTCAAAAGCCAGCACCTTACCTGACTTGCGGGCAGTCGGCGACGGTGAGCACGGTGTGCTGCGCCGTGGAGTGCACGCGCGGCGCGGGGTCGCCGCACGCGCGCAGCAGCTCCGGCAGCAGCTTGTCCAGGCAGCGGCCCACCTCGGCGGCGCACACTCTAAGGGAACCACACGTCACACATGACATTGACCACAGTTCTAATGTCTGCCTCTACCGAACCGTTTAAACGTAGTATCTGCCCATTTAAAATTGTAGACATACAACTCGGTTACAATATCTGTGGACCTCGCTGGAATGTGCCCCCCCCCCCCCCCCCCCCCTCCCCCTTCTCTTTTACCTACCCGCGCTCGTCCCGCGCGCCTTGCGCACCGTACCAGAGCGCCGACGTGACGTCATCGACGCCAGGTCCACAGATAATCCATCCGGCTAATGCCCGCTGAAGCAGCAAGTCCACGCGGGGGTGGTCCTTATGCTGCTGTTAGAGGAAGAGGTTAACTCGGCAAGCATCCGCGCTAGAGGTCTAGCGCCACCTTATCCATGTATATTCAAGTAATATTCTTGATAATCTCACCTCCCGGGCACGAACTCTTGGAACAGCGTCTTCAGGACTTCATTAGCCTGGCTGTAGACCGAGAACACCTTGTCCCTTAATGCCCGCTGTAGCAGCAGCGCCGCCGCCCGCGCAGTCTTGTTGGGAGAGGTCTTTGTGCTCCCGTTAGAGGGTGAGGTCAGCTCGGCCCGCAGCCGCGCTAAACCTTCCTCTTTATCTTGGTAGTTCTTTGAGTAGAATTTCTCCACCTGCAACATTATTGGCCTGGTTAGTTGCAGCACTAGAGCTGAGCTCGTATTCTAAAGACATTCAGCGCTGCTCCACAAATGATGCAACCGACACGCCACTTCACGAGAGTCTGTTGAGACGTAGGCCCTATTTCAGTACGTTCAGACCTACATTATGAACAACCCGAGCATCATCATTAATTCCCTTTATACGTCCCGCTGCAGAGCTCTCACATAGATGAGAGGGAATGGGCTATAGTTCCCAATAAGTATGATCTTTTGCTAATTATAGTTAGTACTCACAATAGGATACCCGAAGATGAGTATAGGCAGGGCAGCCTGCTTGCGCTCGCGCTCGTTGAGCTTGTGCGGGGGCCGCGGGTGCGCGGACGCGCTGCCGCTGCCCTCCTCCTCCCGCGCCTCGCGCAGGTACTCGTTCGTGTGAGAACTGGAATAGAAGACGGTGTTAATAAGGGACTTGACAGAACGGATGAGAGTATTGAGGATGAGGTAAGATCGTGTATTGGTGATTCAAGATCCTAAATGGCATCTGAAAACTATGTAACTGTGTTAGGCTTTTGATCAAAGATATTAGGATTAGGTTTGACCGTTGTCCAAAGACTTGAAAAGTTAGTTTTATAAGTATATGCTCATATACCTATACAATTTTCCGTTCTAAACATTCTTTACTTACTGTCTCAGCGCTGGCAGCAATCTCTCTTCATACGCTTCGAATGTAGACCGCGGCCCCGCACTCTTATTTCGCCGCCTCACCAGAGTCCCGTTGGCGGCGTTAGGCGTAATACTCCGTCTAGGACTATCAGTCTCTTTTCTCAGATCCTCTTCTTCTCTTCCATGGCTCTCTTCTCTCCTCTGGATCTCTTCTCGTCTCTGGAACTCTTCTCGCCTCTGAAGCTCCTCCTTCCTTTGTACATCTTCTCTCTGTATCTCTTCTCTCCTTTGCGCTTCTTCTTCCATTTTCTCATCTTGGACGGGTTGCAATAATGGCTGTTGCACCGGTTGGAACACTTGTTGCACTGGTTGGAATACTTGTTGCACTGGTTGGTATACTTGTTGCACTGGTTGGTAGACTTGTTGCACTGGTTGGTAGACTTGTCGCAGTGGTGGTTGATGTTGGAAAAGCTGGGATTCTGGATGGGTTTCTTCATGCGTTTGTTGGACTGGAGACTGAAATATAAATGAAATATAAAACATATTTTAAGGTTACTGGGCATAAAAAGTAATGCCTGGCTAGTGGTTAGGTTCGAGTGAGTGGGTCAATGTCGTCTTACGCACATATCTAACACAATAATTATATAAACGATATGATGCAGAGAAAGAATATAATGGAAAAATAAACCACCTTCGTCTGTAAAATATACAACTTCCGTCACTGTCCTCGTAGCTCAGTTGGTAGAGCAGTCTAGCGTTAATAGAAACGTCGCAGGTTCGAATCCTGTCGGGGGCTACAGACGAAGATGGTTTATAAAATGATCGGGGTAACTTCCTCGTTAAAAATAACACGAAACAAAAATATTTAATTAAATAATTTGTTTCGTGAAAAGGGTACAATAATTATATCTTTAAAAGGAACCAAAACAATGGAAATGGAGGTCGGGCTATCCAGGCCTTGTGTTCTGGATGCAATGGCTGCCGACCAATTGTGGGCGAAATGCTACTCTTAAAGCATTGAGATATTAAAGCAGCAGCCATCTTGGATAGTCAATTATATCACAGATTCATCGATCTCAAAATCTCGTCGATGGAGTCGATGGGGGACACTGGAGAAACGATGTCCATGCACGGGGCTTCATCAGCCGCGTATGGCGAAAGGTGATGGGAGAAATTACTGGGAATGTCTATTCGACGCGGCACACATGCTTTGAACAGAAGTAAGTCGAGTGACGACCACGTACCGAGAGGCGCAGCGTGCAGGACTTATGACGTGTTAAAAGTCGCGGGAGTCTGCTGTATACGGGTGGCGCAGTACCGGGCATTGTGGCACTCTTTTATCCGTGGGGGAGGCCTATGTCCAGCAATGGTATTTCGGCTGATATGATGAAGTGTTACTCTTACCACGGGCGCATCAGTATCATCTTCCTCCTGCTCCAGCTGTCGGTGCTCGGGCTCGTCGATGGCGGGCACGGGGGAGGGGATGTCGAGGCTCAGCGCCCCCGCGGCCACGGACGGCGACAGGTGGTGGGAGAAGTCGTACTCTTGGGGCATTGATGAGTCGTTGCGGGTGGCCGGCTGAAATGGGGATAATAAATATAAAGGGACAAGTTTACACAAATCGAAACCGCCCACGTGACGTCACATTATGCTAATAAGTGTACTATAATGTGACGTCACGCGGAACTTTAACAATTTTTTGTTTGATTGACCAAATAAAAAATACGTGTCCAATATTTTTAGATAATCTAACTGACGGACTAAATAGTTTTTTTAGGAAAGTAGCCAATTCTGGTAAAGATAAGTATAACTCACCCCTTCCTCTTCAAACAGTCTCGTCAGCGCTGGATCTTCCTTGATCCCCACTAACGCGTCGGCGATTCTGTCACGCATGCGTCTTGCCAGCTCGAAATCGTCCCGCGCCGCTGCCGTGCGTTTTCGTAGTCGCCACCGCCCGATCCTGATGCCCGCCGCCGCCAGCGCCGACCCTGCTGACTTCAGGCGGCGCGCGTATTCGAAGCGCTCTTCTATGTAAGGAAACAAGGGTCTACGTTTACATGTCTATTTAAACTTTAAAAAGTGCTTTTTGTTTCAGCGTTTCTTCTCGGCAGTGGTCTTCTTTTTTAGAAAATCTGGTATCTACTTTGACTTGTAAAAGAAGCTACTATTTGAAGGATTAAATTAATGATGTCAGTTCCAAACAGCAGGCCAATAATGGGGCGCTCAAGGTTTACCACCACGGATGGGTAGAGAAGGGTTACTATGGACAATAAAAGGTCTGGAATAGATCTATCGCTATTAGACTACCTCAACTACCTGTTGTCTATCTCAATTTACATGTCATTGTTTTGTTTAACTTTGTAACTGCTTAGTTTGAGGTGCATTTAAAGAGTACCTCTATCCATATAGGTACTAGTACTTACCGCACACAGCTGCCCGTTTCTTTTCATCCAAGCTCCTCACGAGGTCGGCGATCTCGGTGTCCACGTACATGACGAAGGCCAGGTCATCGTACGGCGAGTAGCACAGCTCCTTGTTCGACATGGGGGACTTCTCCAGGTCTTCCACCTCTTCCCCAAGCACGTTCACTGCCATCAGTGCCACCTGGAAATGTTTTATTTGGTGTTTCATCAAATCATCACACAACAAATAAATCGGCATTTCTCTGAGCACGCCATCTTGACGTGACCGAGTCATTAAGCAGTTGTGTTTTATATTAGTACGCTATATATTCTACTACCACATCATACTATGATGTTATCAATATTCCAACCTGTTCGTTCTCGGATGCGGGTGGGTGCGGGCCAGATAGTCTCAGCTTGACGAAACGCGCGATGGTAGGTTCTGGTAGAGCTGCAGATCTACAAAAATACATACGTAGTTTAGTTCTGCTTGTCATACATGCCATGATACATGCCATAAGAGCGGTTTGCATTCTCTGAAGCATTTTTCTGGTTTTAATCTAGGAGGTTTTTCTGAAGATTCACTGTCACGCTTCTCTCTGCGTAAAACGATGCATTCAAATGGACATAGTATTGTGCCAACATTAAAAATCGACATTCAGACGGCACGTTGCCACGTCGTGGTGGCTTTCTTTCCGTTGCGATGCGCCAACTATGTTAAAAACGCTGCAGTTTTTAACATTTTTGGATCACACACTACTCCGTTCGGCTTGTTAAGTTCGTGAACGCCCAGCTTCATATAACGTTACCTGAGTTCCCTGGTCCGGGCCTGCAGCGCGGGCCTCGCGAGCGCGACCCGCCCCACGCTGGTGTAGGTCGCGCCGCACGGAGTAGCCGCTCCCTCGGACACCAGCCCTCCGGACACGAGCACCTCCACGCTCGATGCTGGAATATGACACTATTTTAATCTACTTACTGATAGAGACTGTTCAAGAATTCTGTGCCGTGTCGAGTCTAAAAGCCCGGCTGATACTAAAACCTCGGTGATCCGATCCGAGACGGAATATGTACTCATTTAAATCTACTGCTAGAGACTACTCTAAATAATACTGTGGTGTTTCTATTGTAATGTTCCGCCCAACACGACCATTTCCCATCGCTGGATGCTGAAATATGTCGCTTATTACAATATATACAACAGGAATAAATTCCGTACAGAGTTTATGTTCAGACGCGAAGACACCCACGAGTCACAACTATCCATCCATTACGGTGCTCAGACTTCGTACCAATATACTTCGCATGGCGTTCTTGCAGGGTGCGAGAACAGCAGTTTTAGTGCCCGAACAGAGAACCGTGGCAAACCGCATCAGCATTTCATACTCGATAGTGTGTGAGGGCCAGTCTTGCGCGACCTCACTTACTGTATGAACTGCCCTCCTGGTGTCATAAGGGGTCTGTGACGTGGGCCAACGCCTACGGCATCGCGGTCCAAGAGTTCTAGCGCTTCGAAGTAAAGACTTGATGAGAGGGTCCAGCGAAATATACATTGCCCACACCAAATTCAGGTCTTCTGCCGCCAGTAATATTCAAGAGTAACTTATCACTCAGCATGGCGACTACTGCCATGAATGCTAAAGGTTCTTCAAGACTTAGCTAGCGAGCCATATCAGAGCCCGCAAAAGGAATCCATAGTTACTAGGTTCGATGATTTGGATTATATGACTCACGGATGAGCTGGTGGTGCGCGAGGAGTTGGAGCTTGTGGACGCTGGCCACGCTGGTGAGCCGCAGTAGCAGCTCGTGGGGCGGGGCACCCACGGAGCGCCAGCCCCGCGCTGCGGGCCCTTGGGAGTTCAGCTCGCATGCTGGGTAGGAGCTGTCCTCGCCTGTAACAAAGTCTCTCGGTCAGATAAAAAAATGTTTTTAGGGTATTCCTCTACACCTAAAGAGGGGTTTTAACTTTCTTTCTTACTAAGCACATGGTGTGGGGTATCGTTAGATAGCTTGATCAAACATATCATGAGTTTCTATAAATCATTTTACAATTCTTTGATCCGTTTGCGTGAAATTAGGCTTGATATAGGGCGTGATATGGCCCCCTACCGGCTAGTAGCTAGTAGTACAGATAAAGAATTTAAAAAGAAAACTATCACGGCTTAGTAGGCATAACTAGTTACCGAGTCATAGTCGACCAACTTAAAAGTGTACTTGGAAAGGCCATTATGACACCGACCGCCTTCGACCGCCTGTTGTTAACATCTATTTTTTTATAAGTTGTTATGTCTATTTGTTTCATGTTTTACGGTGTGCAATAAAGAGTAATTGTATTGTATTGTATTGTATGAAAGTTGGCCTTTAGAATTCGGCTGACACAAGCACCATTTAGTTGGCGCGCGCGTGTCGATGTAACTAAGAAAAACAGGCAAAGAACTACAACTACGGAACCCTACGCACTTGACCGGTTATTATGTAATACGACATAGAAAATACGAAACTCATTTTCAATCGAGTAAGGATATTTTTTGTTTATAAAACTGTTACGACTATCACCCGTTTGAGCCTTGATGTGACTTTTGGGAAACCCTGTACTTATATAGTATTTTGTAGATACGAACCGATAGAACCAAACGCAAAGAACTAGGGCATTGAATACTCAGGCAATACTAAGTAGATTAGACACACTTTTCGACAAAATCAACAGTAATTAAGAATCTCACTCAAGTTTAGTTTAAAAACGAAGTGACACTTACTTACGTGAAAATGTAAATTCGGAAGGGTAAAAAACAGAGCACGTCATTACACAACCGCACGGCGCCAGAGCGGCTCACGGACTAGTTCATACACGATCGCGTGCCGAACGCTTCTCGTTGAGGTAGAGGACAGAGATAAAGCTCTTTCCCTTTCCAGCACAGTGCATTCGAGCGACTGTTCCCTCCGAGCAACTGTACCCTCCCTGACCCTACAGTCAGCATCACATACTTCACATAGTTAGTAGCAGCCAAAGTAGCCAAATATATCGTAACACTTCCTTACTCCTATAGTAATAAAGACGTGTTCCGATATATTTGGCTACTTTGGCTGCTACTAACTATGTATATGATGCTGACTGTACTTACGGAACTCTGAAATTGACACGCCAACAAATATCCATTGTTATGCTTAATCGTGTTAGTTTGGTGACTTGGCGAAATCGTTTGCATCAAAAGATCAACGGGAAATAGGTCGCGCCAGTCATGGTAGAAATGTAGGCACCTAATACTATCACCTATCAGCCTACCAATAGGTGGCGGTCGCGCCAAATCAAACCCTTAGTTATGGATGGCTGTTTACACTCTAGCGCAGGACCGGTCATATTGGCACTCTTCGGGGGAGGCCTATGTCCAGCAGTGGACGTCTTTCGGCAGATATGATGATGATGACACTCTGATTACATCAGTGCGAGTTCATACATATACACTAATAGCCTGGGCAAGATACGGTCGCGCAACATATGAAAAATCAACAAATCTGAGATATCAGGATTTTATTCAGAGCAAATATATGGTATAGTATTGGATATAGTATAAGGGGACTAAGTAATATAATAAATAAATATAAGAGGACAATCTTACACAAATCGACCTAGTCCCATAGTAAGCTCAATAAGGCTTGTGTTATGGGTACTAGACGACGATAAATATGATAGATATAAATACTTAAATACATAGAAAACATCCATGACTCAGAAATAAATATTCATGCTCATCACACAAATATTTGCCCTTACCGGGATTCGAACCCAGGACCTTCAGCTTCTTAGGCAGCGTCCTACCCATTAGGCTAAAAAACTCCGTAAAAATCAGGCGTCATCAAGTAAACAAATAACTGATTCCCTAAAAATGTGCCTATATAACCACTTGATACACCTCATTTGGTTTCACTTTTCATGCTCGAAATGTGCTTCATATTATGCTTAGCAAGCGGGTTTAAAGTAGTACATGTAGCCCCTAGGGAAAATATGCATATTTATGTTTTTTTTTTATTTGATCAATCAAATCCTCAACCTTTCTTCAACTTGACCAATTAACTCGTTAAAAATAGTTATTTGTTATACAAGGGTGCAAAGTTGTATTTTACCCGCGAGTGTGGAATTGAAACACGAGCAAGCGAAAGGATGTTATAGTTGAACCACAAGTGAAGCTAGTGGTTCTAAAATAGAATCCTGAGCGTAGCGAGTGTTTCAACACACCAGAAGTAAAATACATTTGCACCCGTGGGTAACAACTTTTCAAAATAACCATCTCGTGGTAATATGGGTTATTTAGACCTCTGTCATACAATCTACTATTGTACGGTCGTTATATTGTATTGTAGCCTATCTTATGGCCATTACAATAAAAACCGTATCGAGGTGCCCGAGGTTCGAAAAACTGACTTGACAAAAAAAAGTATATAATCAAAGAACCTGCTCTCAAAATTTCTCGAGAATGGATTGAGAAATGCGACCTGCATGTAGAGGAGAACAGCGGGACAGACAAACGGTTTTCAGCCCAAGCATATAGAACTTCATTCGCTTCGCTCGCTCGTTCGAAAGGTTTGTCAAAACGTTCCCGCAGTCATCAAAACTGTGTGCACTTGGTGAAAAATAAGAAGTACGTGAAAACGGGCGACCTAATCGATATGTCCGCCGACCCAAGCAAACTATCGATTCGAGTTTAAATATTGAAGGCATTAATGATGTAGTGCGCCACGGTTTCGTGCCGTTAAATGGAGCGTTAGGGTGAGTTACACTAGTTGGTAAATACTATTAGTGTTTGTTTTTGAAGTGAAAACTTCTTTAGCGGCGCTGTGCACTTTTTGTGATGGGGAAAAAATGTTAAACTCGCGACAGGTCACGTGACCGTAAGATTCGTCAGATTGAAAATTCGTAAGACGGACACGTGACCAGTACGTCTAGCACAACTTGCTGACAAGTCGCTTTGCGCTACTTAACGTCTCCTTTCTCACTCGCACCGTGCAAATTAGAAAAAGGAGGGTAGATCTTTCTCGACTCGCGTCGCGGCGCAGCGTCAGTTGTGCTAGCCCCGCTGATCGAAAAACTGTTACAATGTCATTGAGTTTTCACTTCTGCCGGCACTCCCGGAGTGCAACCCGGTCTTTTTCTTCTTGCACACCGCTCTCTCACAGCTCTGGTGGATGGGTCATACAACTCACACTCATATCGTTATTTGTTTAGTTTTATTTTTAATTGTATTATAGTAGTTTTTAATCAGGGCCCCACTGAAAATCAACGCCACGGCTTGTCGTGGCAATATGCCGAGTGCCTCCTTTTAGCGTCCTTTGTTGTTATTTTGATATATTTTGTGTAATCGTCTATTGTGACGTTAATAAATAATTATCTTATCTTATCCCATACACAGTGTTTATAACAAAATTGGTCTTTCCAAGTAAGAGCTTACGTGCATACATACCTATATAAAATGAATGATTTTATCGCATAATAATATAGGTATCAGGCCCCGTAGCATGGATGGCGTTATCACGCGATAAGTGACAGGATAGAGCTTCCGTCCCTGGCTGACACCGTTCGATAGAACGAGACGACGCGCCTATCCTATCACTTATCGCGTGATAGCGCCATCCATGCTACGGGGCCTGAGGAGACGCCTCTTATGGGGATTGAAAGTCCAACCGACGACCGAAACTAATATTTGGCTATGTACAGTCGAGTTCAAAGATATCTATACACTTTTGCACCTTATTCCATTGTAATAAGGCGAAGAATGTATACATATCTTTGACGGCGACTGTACCCCTTAAACTTTGGAATATCAAAAGGTACCAATCGAAGTTAGTTAAAAATTAACTATATGTACATAGTATAAGTTACCTGATTGTTGCTACACCCTTCCAGGGTCCATGTATCTTAGTTTTAAGTACTTGGTTGCAAATAAATCTTATCTTATCTTATCTTAATGTCCACAGGAAAGACGCGAACCTAAATTTGGGTATTGCCCCGAATATGCCTGCCGTTATCTATACTAAAAGTATAAATGCGAAAGTCCAATCTGGCTCAGTTCGGGTTGCACAGGGCGGTTCCATAACACTTCGTGAGCTCAAATACCACGAGCCATCCGGTTGCCTCTTGGACTACGCGTTATTGCTCTGAATATTGTGGCTTGTGAGCTGAAGAACTCGCGAGCACGAAATAGTTATTTGTTATGCAAGGCGCAAAGTTGTTGTTTGGCGCGAATGCTCGTATTGAAAGCCGAGCTAGCGAAGGATTCTAGAATTGAACCAGAAAGTTGGTTTTCGCGAACTAGTGCTTTTCACTTTTCCCACTCAATAATTGTACAAATTGTACCATTAATTATTATGTCAATAAAAAATAAATAATATAGACCTATGTTAAAAAAAAAAAGATTTTTGAACAACTTCATTATTTTTCAACTGTATTACAATGTTGTTACAGAATTAATAATATAAAATTTTCGAATTCCTTACTTGTTGTTTTTCTTATTTTTTCGCAACTGTATTAAAAAACGTCGTTCGATACACGTGCAGAAATGTCATTCTTCACTCGTCCCGAGTCATGCCACGAGCCGTAGCAGAGTTGGGCACTCAAGAATAAAATCATTATTTGAATAAGAATACGCATGAATAAAATCATGTTGATTTTATTCCCGTCAAAGTTATTCAAATAATTTCGCCGTGAATAATTCTTATGTTAGAAAATTGAATGAAGTTAACTTATTCTTATTCAAATAAATCTAATCATGATTTTTTATTTTAACTAATATACCATGAATAACATATGAATGTAGTTCGATCGGATACTCGGGGGTAAACAAGACGCATTAGGTAATTTTGGTATCGGTATGGAGGCACTAGTAGACTCTTGAATGTAGTGTAATTTATACCTATTGTATATGTCTGTGGATAGTGGAACTCCTCAATGGCTACTTGTATAGCCCTCGAGTTTGGGCTCATTTGGTTTGTTTTGACGAGTTCTATGCATTATACTTGGTGACGATGGTCTGATGATGGAGTCAGGAGGTGGATAGTGGAACTCCTCAATGGCTACTTGTATACCCCTCGAGTTTGGGCTCATTTGGTTTGTTTTGACGAGTTCTATGCATTATACTTGTTGATGATGGTCTGATGATGGAGTGAGGAGGTGGATAGTGGAACTCCTCAATGGCTACTTGTATAGCCCTCGAGTTTGGGCTCATTTGGTTTGTTTTGACGAGTTATATGCATTATACTTGGTGATGATGGTCTGATGATGGAGTGAGGAGGTGGATAGTGGAACTCCTCAATGGCTACTTGTATAGCCCTCGAGTTTGGGCTCATTTGGTTTGTTTTGACGAGTTATATGCATTATACTTGGTGATGATGGTCTGATGATGGAGTGAGGAGGTGGATAGTGGAACTCCTCAATGGCTACTTGTATAGCCCTCGAGTTTGGGCTCATTTGGTTTGTTTTGACGAGTTCTATGCATTATACTTGGTGATGATGGTCTGATGATGGAGTGAGGAGGTGGATAGTGGAACTCCTCAATGGCTACTTGTATAGCCCTCGAGTTTGGGCTCATTTAGTTTGTTTTGAAGAGTTCTATGCATTATATTTGGTGATGATGGTCTGATGATGGAGTGAGGAGGTGGATAGTGGAACTCCTCAATGGCTACTTGTATAGCCCTCAAGTTAGGGGTTATTTGGTTTGTTTTGACGAGTTATATGCATTATACTTGGTGATGATGGTCTGATGATGGAGTGAGGAGGTGGATAGTGGAACTCCTCAATGGCTACTTGTATAGCCCTCGAGTTTGGGCTCATTTGGTTTGTTTTGACGAGTTCTATGCATTATACTTGGTGATGATGGTCTGATGATGGAGTGAGGAGGTGGATAGTGGAACTCCTCAATTGCTACTTGTATAGCCCTCGAGTTTGGGCTCATTTGGTTTGTTTTGACGAGTTCTATGCATTATACTTGGTGATGATGGTCTGATGATGGAGTGAGGAGGTGGATAGTGGAACTCCTCAATGGCTACTTGTATAGCCCTTGAGTTTGGGCTCATTTGGTTTGTTTTGACGAGTTCTATGCATTATACTTGGTGATGATGGTCTGATGATGGAGTGAGGAGGTGGATAGTGGAACTCCTCAATGGCTTCTTGTATAGCCCTCGAGTTTGGGCTCATTTGGTTTGTTTTGACGAGTTCTATGCATTATACTTGGTGATGATGGTCTGATGATGGAGTGAAGAGGTGGATAGTGGAATTCCTCAATGGCTACGTGTATAGCCCTCGAGTTTGGGCTCATTTGGTTTGTTTTGACGAGTTCTATGCATTATACTTGGTGAGGATGGTCTGATGACAGAGTCAGAAGTAGGGCTCTGGATATCCGTGGATCACGCCGACCCGTAGTTACGTGTTCTTAACCCCGGCGGTACTAAGATCACGAATTTCACGAACACGGCCGGTACGTAGCCCGTACCTGCGTTCGCGTCTGGATTCACGTGACACGCTAAGATGCGTAGCCCGTTCGTGTGCACCGGTTAGAACGATACACCCGGGCCTCCGCCAGTTGGAGTTAAAATTAAAACAAATTAGGACTACTAATGAATTCCTTATTATTACTTAGTACGGGACGAACGGGTTTTTTTCTATTTGGATTTTTGTTTAAATTATATTTTTTGCGTCGTTTCAGTTATAATGGTTAGGTATATTTAAGTAATTAACGGCGTTATTCTGTTTTCTGTATAACCAGCTATTGTGATTTTAGTCAAAGCTAGCGATGATGCAAAATTCTCTAGTTCCATTAGTTATATTTGTATTAATTATACAATTTAGAGACTGCGACGTATAGCGTTATAGTACATAATTATCGTTAAATAAAGAGTAGTAAAAAAAATCTGCTATTCGTGAAATGAATTAATATAAAAGTTTACTATCTAAGGATGCAATCCTAATCTAAAGAAACAAAAGAGCAAATTTCTGCGAATCTTCGGTACGTATGATGACGGTAAACCCAGGCAAACAACACGTGCATGGACTAAAGAAGAAAACAACAAACAAAAACGTACACAGCTGCAGTTCTTATCGGCTTCGGCACATTACAAAGTAGATAGTGACATATTTTTGTTTGACTGAAGGTAAAAAAAGATTTTCATTAAATGGATTGTGGCTATATAGAATATAGAGTGTAATTACACTTCACCTAAATATATTAATTGATGAAAGTAAAAAACAAAAGCCGCAGACTTGATGACATTTTATTTTGCATCTATATATAAATATTTTATTCAATAATTTGAGTTCTCTCAAAGTTTAAAAATTATTGAGTCATTCATTGTAATTTACCTACCAGGGTGGTATTTTTGTAGATAACTGGAGTTGCACGTGCAGAATTGCAGATAACAATGGACTCGTAATAAAGGTTTGCAAACGACGTAATTAAACAAACAATACTCATAAGTAGCTTTCGGCTTTACCTGGTATACCACCGTTTTGTTCATGTAGTTCAAAGAAGTGACCGCGTTTTGTTTATTTTCGAATCTGGAGGGGACAGTTTAGAATATTGAACTCGTAGTGATTATCCATTAGTCACCACTACACACACTTCTGTTATTTTAGCCCCCGTTTAATTACTGTATTACCTATTTATTATATTTAATGTTGGTTTCCTTTTATTTACTACTCACTAAATATTTAAAAGTCCATGTTCTTAAAAATAAAAGAATGAAACGGAATAACGAGCTACGAATAAGAACTAACGATATATTTTTATTCGTCGCCTTTAGAGACACTGCATCTTATCTTCACTCAACGTCGCTGGCGGACCGGATCCGCGTGTACTTAAGGTACGTGAACCCGTGACACGGATCTACACGGGTACACGTGACTTAATTACACGTAGCCGAATTTCACGTGCCGAACAGGCCATAAAACCGTTGCCGTGTTACACGAAAACGGGCGCACGGCTACTTGTACACGAAACACGGACACGACCGCGATCCCTAAGTATAAATACGGATGAACCCAAACTCGAGGGTTATACAAGTAGCCATTGAGGAGTTCCTCTATCCACCTCTTGACTCTATCATCAGACCATCGTCACCAAGTGTAATGTATAGAACTCGTCAAAACAAACCAAATGAGCCCAAACTCGTGGGGTATACAAGTAGCCATTGAGGAGTTCCTCTATCCATCTCCACACTCCATCATCAGACCATCATCACCAAGTAGAATGTATAGAACTCGCCAAAACAAACCAAATGAGCCCAAACTCGAAGGATATACAAGTAGCCATTGAGGAGTTCCACTATCCACCTCCTGACTCCATCATCAGACCATCGTCACCAAGTATAATGTATAGAACTCGACAAAACAAACCGAATGAGCCCAAACTCGTGGGGTATACAAGTAGCCATTGAGGAGTTCCTCTATCCACCTCCTCACTCCATCATCAGACCATCATCACCAAGTATAATGTATAGAACTGGCCAAAACAAACCAAATGAGCCCAAACTCGACGGATATACAAGTAGCCATTGAGGAGTTCCACTATCCACCTCCTGACTCCATCATCAGACCATCGTTACCAAGTATAATGTATAGAACTCGACAAAACAAACCGAATGAGCCCAAACTCGATGGGTATACAAGTAGCCATTGAGGAGTTCCTCTATCCACCTCCTCACTCCATCATCAGACCATCGTCACCAACTATAATGTATAGAACTCAACAAAACAAACCGAATGAGCCCAAACTCGATGGGTATACAATTAGCCATTGAGGAGTTCCTCTATCCACCTCCTCACTCCATCATCAGACCATCATCACCAAGAATAATGTATAGAACTGGCCAAAACAAACCAAATGAGCCCAAACTCGAAGGATATACAAGTAGCCATTGAGGAGTTCCACTATCCACCTCCTGACTCCATCATCAGACCATCGTCACCAAGTATAATGTATAGAACTCGACAAAACAAACCGAATGAGCCCAAACTCGATGGGTATACAAGTAGCCATTGAGGAGTTCCTCTATCCACCTCCTCACTCCATCATCAGACCATCGTCACCAACTATAATGTATAGAACTCGACAAAACAAACCGAATGAGCCCAAACTCGATGGGTATACAAGTAGCCATTGAGGAGTTCCTCTATCCACCTCCTCACTCCATCATCAGACCATCATCACCAAGTATAATGTATAGAACTCGCCAAAACAAACCAAATGAGCCCAAACTCGAAGGATATACAAGTAGCCATTGAGGAGTTCCACTATCCACCTCCTGACTCCATCATCAGACCATCGTCACCAAGTATAATGTATTGTATATAACTCGTCAAAACAAACCAAGTAAACCCAAACTTTTCATAAAATCCATTGTGTATAAATCAACTTACAAAATTTTACCGACCATACCAACAAATTAACTTTATTTGAATAAAGTTTTATTTAAATAAAATGTTAGTTAGAATAACCCCATTTGTGGAATAATTAGTCCGTATTTTATTCTTATTTAAAATAAAAGAAGCATGATTTATTCACCTTCATGTTATTCTAAATAACGGGCGCAAGAATTATTCTTATTCAAATCAATTTGAATAAGAATAAAAATTCTGTTCTTATTCTTATTCTTATTCAAATAAAAATTTGCCCAACTCTGAGCCGTAGACATACTTTCATGCACTAGCATCGAAACGAACATTTTTTTTAAGGAGAAGCGGTTTAGAAATGCTATTTGTAGCAACAGGCAGCGGACATACACAGGACAGACGAAAGCTTTTCGGCCCAAGCTGAAGCATAGAACATCGTTCGCCTCGCTCCCTCGTTCGACAAGTACCTACAGTTATGGTGCCAGACTGCAAAAATTACTACACTAGGTACCTAAAAATATCTCAAAACTAACTCTTTATCATACTTATCTTATGTCTAATTGGCCTACTTCAACCATAGTAGGAATTTTGCTTCAAATACCAACATAAATTAGAATAATTTCGATGACTTGATCGTCAATCGTCATCTAGACGTTCTAATACCCATAACACAAGCCATATTGGGCTTTCATACATCAGTTAGTTACTTTTCATCTTTAAATTATCTTTTCTCAAATACAGGGTGATTCAGGAGACATGAGCAGGATCAACCCTACGGATTCAATAGTTTATAAGCTACTCAGTCGTACCAGTATTGGTAAGATTAACGTGAATTTTTTTTTAGTTGTGTAGGGTGACCATGATTTATTGTGAATGAAACTTTTACACAAAATGTAAAAAAAAACTGTGGGCGTTTAACTTAATTACGATGGTAAAAGATCCATTAACATTAACTGTATGTGTAGGGTTGATCCTGCTCACGTCTCCTGAATCATCCTGTATAGTACGAAATGTTCCCATAACATCTGTGCAGATAGTATCCGAAAGTGATTCATCCTGGACAATTTTTAGAAGTGTCCAGTAAGTAAGTATGAAATCCCATTACATATCATAATACCCTTATCACGAAACAAATTATTTTTAATTAAATATTTCATATATTATATTATTTTATATATTTTTCTATTTATTTATTTTTTATTTTATTTATTTCGGACATATCATAATATTTAAATATATAAAATTTATGACGTCAGATGCGTAGGAGGTAGGATGGTGAGAGATTCGGGACGAGGCTTGGGGGGGGGGACGGAACAGTTCAATGTAAGACGAACTTTTATATTTTTTTTTGTTCTTTTGTTTTGTTTTTTTTTATGCAAAAGTAAAATTATTCAAGTTTTCACTTCTACTGCCTTTGTTCTGGCATATACTAATAATAATGCTGGTGACTGTACCTATATATTTTTTATTCAAACTTTTATCTAACTTTTATTCAAACATTGTTTTATTTTTGAGAAAAGCACTATACACGCTTCGACCATAAGTGCCATCCTGGCCTCGTATTATAGCCGGACCTCGCCTTCGGCTCGGCCGTCTAAATCATACTCGCCCAGGATGGCTTACTTACTGGTCTCTGCAGTAATGTACTATTTCTCAAAAATGGCCCGCAAAGTGAACATAAGTCGCTACATATTGGAAGGTAAAGTGTTTTAAGTCCAGATCTAAATTAAAAAATAAAAAACATTGCAGGCCGCCTGGAATGTTATATATAAATTATAATAGTAGATTATACACTAAGGGGATAAAGCACTGTTTTATGTCACGGGAGCGAATTGAATCCCGAACGTAACGAAGGACTCATAATTTAACTCCTGAGCGTAGCGAGGGAGTTATAAGTTAATTCCTGAGCGAAGCGAGGGAATTAAGACTGAGTCCTGAGTGCAGTGAGGGGTTCAACCGCCCAAGACTAAAACAGTCTTATCCCCGAGGTGTATACTCTACTTTTCACACCTTATGCGAGACAGAAAAACAGGCTCAGTAGATAAATAATGTTTATTTACAAATATTCAAAATAGACCAGAAGCACTGATTCAGACACAGACTTTACGCCTTTTACAGCTTTCCATTTGTCAAAATCGTTGTAGGCTTTTCGGTATTTTTCCTTTGACTTCTCTGGCAGCAGATTGTTGACAATGCCTATGGCATCTAATTTGATAAACTCAGGAGTCAAAACACTTTCATCACTCGACATTTTCAATATTATTTTTGAAATTAAATCTTCTATAGGCACCTACAAGAACTCGATTTGTTCGTCACGCGTGAACAAATGAAGGCGCGCGACGTTCCAAATTCGAAAGCACAAGCCGTGGTCCTAGATTCGAAATTCGAATTTCGAACACCGCGCTCCTCCGGACCGGGGTTCACACGGAGGCAAACTTCATTTATTTTGTCAAATCAAGTAGGCCATGGCCTAGGACAAATTGTGTTTAGCAAAATTAAACTTTATGCATATAGTAATAAGAATTATGAAAAGTGAAATCATATTATTAACCAGCGGGTTATAATGAAATTCAGTACAACATTATAACCCGGCTAATACCAAGGGATTTAATGTCTTGCTTTCGGTAGGGTTTACATGACCTATAATTCGGCATTGTCGAGCATGTGGTTTGAAAATTCCTTTATTATGCGAGTACCAAATTTTTAAAAAAGAAGAAACCGGCATATAAAAGACGGCACAGCTCGTATTCAGCCAATTCAACTCGTATTTTTCTGTTGCAAACACGACGTTTTTGTATGTGTCTCAAATAGTTTGCGTTTATTTGGTAGAAAAATACACTTGCAAATCTGTTTAAAAAAAAACGTCGGGAAATCGTAAATATTTTCACGTTTTGCAACGATATTTAAAGTTTATATAAATTTAGTATTTTTTATTCCCCCATTTTTGAGAAAAGCACTATATTAGCCTCAGCCGGAATGGCAATTGCAGGATTCGTATTATAATCTACTCAGCCTGCAATTGCCTTGTACTATTTTGACAGGAACATTGTTGCGCAACATTTAATTATTGGCGATTAGTAATTACGCTAGTACGTTTGTGACAAGGCAGAGATATTTTAATATTTTGTTGAAAGTGATTATAAAATTCGCCGGTACACATACCAAAAGACGAGTCTAAAAGCATCTAAAAGTAATTGAAAATCTACAAATCATCTCGACACTCGACGATATTGTTGAGGGCTGCTTATTAAAATCCATATCCATACTCCATACTAATATTAGTAAGTAATTTAGTAAGTAATATTATAAATGCGAAAGTGTGTCTGTCTGTCTATCTGTCTGTCTGTTTGTTACCTCTTCAAGCTTAAACCGCTGAACGGATTTAGATGAATTTTGGTATAGAGATAGTTTGAGTCCCGGGGAAGGACATAGGATAGTTTTTATCCCGGAAATCATCCCCTAAGGGGGTGACATGGTGGGGGGTAAAAGTTTGTATGGAGCTACGATATAAACGAGTTCCACGCGGACGGAGTCGCGGGCAGAAGCTAGTAGTAATATAAGTATGTGCATAGTCTATTTCATGATCAAAAACATAATAAAATTACGTATTTTATGAAGCTTTTCTTGTTTGTTTTCGTCATTCTACTCTGCCTTCTTGTCTTTAAATTCTAAGTGGCTGGTAAGACTACATATATATAAGACCTTCTAATATAAGTATTATATTTTGATTTATATATGTATATTTGTATGAACTTACTTGTTGCGTAGACGACGTGGAAAGGGATCCGTTTCGGCATATCCTCTTCCTTTATCTGGTCACCATCACCGCTCCCAAATCTACTTCCATCACTAACAAAAAAACTAAAATCCCACTAACAAAAAAAAAACACTAAACAAAAGGACACTTTGTTCGTCAAATCATAGCTAAAGGGATTGCTGGAACTTCGTTTAACTACATTTACTAGGATTTTAAGTGTAAATTATACCGGGGAGCTTGCGAGGAAATGAAAGAAGAAAGCGAAGTTAGCGGGGACAGGAAAATCAATAAGTTCGCCGCGAAGTTGCTTACGAATGAAACATTCATTTTTGATGACAGCGCCATCTCTGGGCGCTCTATAGAACGGTTGCCAGGTTATTCCCCAAGGGTACGCTTCGGCTGCCCTATAATTAAAATGATGCAGTTATAATTTGATTATAAGTGCCTATTACAGGGTTATTGACCGGGGGGTGATGGACAAATAAAGGGGAACATTCGTGTTTCTATAAAGGCATCATTACGACACATTTTATTATAGACTTTGTCAGTAACCCTCTATTTGTGTGTATTGAATGGAGCATGACAATTTAACTAATAGGGACAATGTGTGTGTTTGTCTGTCTATGTCATCGTAGTTCCCAGACGGATGAACCGATTTGAGTGTGGTTTATTTTAATCAAAATTCTTATGTGTCGAGACAGCTTATTTTATTATTTTTATTTATTTATTTGAATCAGGCAACAAAGGCCCATATTTACAAATGCCTCATAGACTACGAAATATCAATGTACTTGTATGTCAAATATAACAGACCAATATACTAGATTTAAGAGCTTGCGGCATCAGGAGAAAATTAATTATAATGCTTCAAAAACAGCTTTTCTATCAAAAAGCATATTAGGTATGCCACCCCGAATCCATATCCATCTATACTAATATTATAAATGCGAAAGTGTGTGTGTTTGTTTGTGTGTTTGTCCGTCTTTCACGACAAAACGGAGCGACGAATTTACGTGATTTTTTAAGTGGAGATAGTTGAAGGGATGGAGAGTGACATAGGCTACTTTTTGTCTCTTTCTAACCCCCCACTTCCCTAAAATGGGGGGTGACAGTTTGTATGGAGCTGCGACATAAACGAGTTCCACGCGGACGGAGTCGCGGGCAGAAGCTAGTATATAATAAACTGCCAGCAAATATTTCGAAATTAGAAAGCGATAAAGAATTTAAGACTGCGTTATATAACTTTTCAGCATGCTTATTTTTATTTAAGATATATGTATTCCTTAAAATATGTTTAGCGTAGGTATTTGTTTTGTGTTGCCTTCCAGGAGGTAACTCATGTAAAGGTTCCGACGGAAGACCAGCGCTGGCCTTCTAGGTTAGCACCATGCTGAGTCGGGGCCTTTTCGTGGACCCTTTATACGTTACTGTGTTTTGTTTTTTATACCCATTGTTTTGTCCACCAAAAAATGTTTTCTTTCTTTCTATTTGTACCATGTTTAAGCGAATAAATGACTGATTACTAACATACATAAAATATACACTTAAACCAACAAAGCCACACTATAACTGCGACGTTTTACGTAACTTCGAGGTGCCAGGTAACCGACCGCGAAAACACCGGAACTTGGCACCCTTCGGCCAAAAGTCTTCCTTAGTAAAGGTGGATAGATGTTCGAACTCACACCACAAAAAAAAAAGACCGTGTTGCACTCCGGGAGTGCCGGCAGAAGTGAAAACTCAATAACATTGTAACAGTTTTTCGATCAGGTCACGTGACATCTTACGGTGTCACCCTAAAAATGAATTTGACGCAAAAT
Source organism: Epinotia ramella (assembly GCA_947578815.1). Classification (NCBI taxonomy): domain Eukaryota; kingdom Metazoa; phylum Arthropoda; class Insecta; order Lepidoptera; family Tortricidae; genus Epinotia; species Epinotia ramella. The sequence continues at coordinate 18,781,695 of OX388220.1, read as the reverse complement.
AAACAATTATCAATTATTTAGACGGACGGGCCGCGGGCGCGTTGGGTGCGAAGGGCCGCCGGCGGCTCGCCCGTCGGCGCGCCGACGGGCGGCGGCAAACACAATACCAATTTGTTTTTGCCATTGCCAAATATTTTTCAAAGCTTTATCTCTTTAGGAATAACGTTCGAACGATTCGAATTTGCAAGAACAGCAGACGGCGGTGGCGACTTGGCGACCAATGCAATAGCATATTCTGCAAATAAATTTGTAAGAATACCAAACGCGTCCTTCACCGTTTTGCTATTGAGAAAATTCGAATAGTTCGAATTTGGACGTTATTCCTAAAGAGATAAAGCTTAGAAAAATATTTACCAACGGCAAAAACATATTGATATTTTGTTCGCCACCGCCGTCTGCTGTTCTTGCAAATTCGAATAGTTTGAATTTAGACGTTATTCCTAAAGAGATAAAGCTTTGAAAAATATTTGGCAATGGCAAAAACTAATTGGTATTTTGTTCGCCGCCGGCGGCGGGCGAGCCGTACGGAACCCTAAAAAAATAATCAGTAATGTTGAATTTTCTCCAAAAAGGATGTAAAACTATAGTCAACAAAAAAGTAACTTCGTCGTTGGTTCCATGACAATTGTTTTTATAATATGAATGAGTTTATGCATTTTAGAACGTAGATTTTTTTTTATTTTTGATTACCTATAATTTGTAATTTGCATGCCACTAAAATGGTGAATTATGCTGAACATGTTATTTCTAAATCCATCAATGAACCATAATTCTGCAAATAAATAATTTTGACTTTTTTAACAATAATTAAATAATCACAAAGTTATGTGTCCAAAATTTGAAGAGGGTCTATACTCGGTCCCTTTTCCGCAAAACGCACAATCACATGAAACGAATGCGTGACGTCGCGGGTCGCAAGCGTGTTCTCTAGAGAGAACACGCTCTGATAGATCAGGAAATATTAAAACGGTTGTACATTCATAATTTTTCGATATATTTGAATATTATTTCTGTCATCAGGCATATTTTTTTGTCTTCCCTCTTTTGGAGTAATAATAAAACAAGAGTTCGCAAATCACAATGACGTCAATAAAACACGCATGACGCTTCGCATAGTTTATTTCCTGCAGTAGTCTGCCCCGGGGGTGTTGTCCTGCAGCCAGCTGAGCAACGCGGGCACGCGCGTGTTGATCCCGGGCTGGCCCTGCTCGGCGCAGGAGCGGCCGTAGCTGATGATACCGAGCAGGTACAGCAGGCCCGTCGCCGGCTCCGTGCGCAGCGCCGGCCCGCCGGAGTCGTCCTGCCACCGGGGTTTTAACAACAATGTCCATCATTATCATATCAGCCGAAAGACGCCCACTGCTGGACATAGGCCTCCCGCAAAGAGTGCCACAATGACCGGTCCTGCGCCCGCATCCAGCGGACTCCCGCGACCTTTACCAGGTCCACCTTAACCCACGCTGCGCCACTCGACAACCTTTCCGCCCCAACGGCCATCGGTTCTACGTGCGATGTGCCCCGCCCACTGCCACTTAAGTTTAGCGATTCGGATTTCTGATGCGATCGCGCAGAGAAATTCCCAACATAGCCCTCTCCATTACCCTTTGGGTGACTTTGAGCCTTCTTATGAGACCGATAGTCAATCAATAACACTCTTCTTCTCTTCAACAACCTTACACAAATCAAATCAGCCCCATAGTTAGGTCAAAAGGATTGTGTTATGGATACTAAACGCCGGTTATATTTAATAGACATGTATACTTAAATACATAAAACATCCAAGACTGGGCACTTAAGCCAAGCACATGCTGACATCGACTCCCATTCCCGTCAGATCACACCAATATTTACTAGATTTAAGTACTACTACGAGCGATTACCCGCTGATCTTAGACAGGAACCATCTGACGAAGCATTTCGACGCCGCCTTAAATACCTTTTATTGGAAAACCCATTATACTCAGTTAAAGAGTAGGTATATGAGTCTGGACTTGACATGTTAAATTATTATTATTACCTATTTAAATTTGTATGATTATGATTTGACTTTAAATGTATTGTGTCACGTATTTAAATATTGTAAAAAATGACGATACCTAGAGGTTGATATATTTGTGTTCTTTTGCTTTTGGTTTGTTTCTTCTATTTCCTTGTTATTGTGTTCTTACATTTGTTGACATTCTCTTAATATTTCTCTGTTTTTGACGATCGTGATAATAATTCTTATTTTTTTGACATGTATGCAAATCTGTAATGTAATTTTGTCATGAAATAAATAATCTAATCTAATCTAGTTATGTGATTGTACTTTTTCATTTGTTTTTCATCTGGTTTCGTTTCATATTTTAAGGTGATGGCAATAAAGACATTCTTAATCTTAAAATAAAATATTCGTGCTAATCACACAAATATTTGCCCTTACCGGGAATTGAACCCAGGGCCTTCAGCTTAGCAGCGTAACTACCCTAGGCTAACCGTTCGTCAGCCGGTCCGGATTTCCGTTGAGTATCTGCCAAAGATGTGCTACATTTCTTCCCTAAGTTCTTTTTTCTCGCTCAACGCTTAGCATGCCAGGCCGTTAAAGCGGAGAGGTTCTCGAGTGGCGACCACGTACTGGAAGGCTGCCTGGTTAAACCCCTAAACCCCCACAAGGTGGACTGATGACCTGATAAATGTCGCGAGAGTTCGCTGGAAGCGGGTGCAGGACCGGTCGTGGCACCCTTTACCACGCCTATGTCCAGTAGTCGATGTCTTTCGGCCGATATGATGCAACCAAGTATCACAGACAGCCCCATGTGCAGAGCGTGGCTGTGCATGGAGGCAGAAGACCAAACATATTCTACTGCACTGCAAGCAGATATACAGGAGAAAACACCTAGAAACACATATTACGGGAGGCAGTTGATGTTGACCAAGGAGCTGGGGTGGTAGTAACCCCTTGCCCCCTTTTTTTTACGCAAAACCACTGGATGTCGACTTGCGGAAAATGCCCAGTAAAACGAAACTAACCAGTTGTTAATTTTGTATTAAGCAGTAACGCTGCTAACGAATTATAAATTTAAATTAAAGAAAAAAAACCCTAAATTTCCCTAAGGCGCTGTAGGAAAGAACTGATTGAAAAATTTAGTGGCCGAGACAGATTGTTCCGATCGCTCAGTTGGTTAGCGACGGGCCATGGATGCCTGTGGTCGCCGGTTCGAATCCGGCTCGGATCATTACATTTTTCATTTTTTACAAGCTATTTAACTTGCCCTGTTAGTAAGTATGTACTATGTATGTATGTATGGGACAAATCTTGCGAGTTAAATTTGATCCACTTCCCGGTGACCGATTGAGCTGAAATTTAGGGTATAAGTATAGTTTGGACGACAATTCAATATTATGGTACCATCGAGCTGATCTGATGATGGAGACAGAAGGTGGCCATGGGAATTCAGTACTTAACCGACGTAACCCCGTTGAGTTTGGGCTCGTTAGAATCGTCTCAATGAGTAGTTGATGATGGTATACAGAAAAGTACAGGCGGCAATTGAAGCTTGTACCAAAAATGAAATTATTGACGGAAACTTATTTCCTATAATTTAATTTTCTAACCAGTTGTGTTCAAGTTACCTGGCAAGCGTCCTTCCCAGACGTGTACGTGCAGACCTGCCTGGCCGTCAGCGCCGGGTAGGTCTGCTGGCAGCGGCTCTGGCTGATGACGTCCACGTCGACCTTCCGGAGCGCGTTGGCCTTCGGCCCGCCGATGAACTTGGTGCCCCAGCCTGAACAATGAAGGTATCAGAGCTATAGCTCGAGCATCTCCGTCTCTTTCGCACTTATAAAGTTACTGGCTCTCGCCCGCGACTGCGGCTGCGTGGACCCAGGATAAAATCTATCATATTTGAATCCCGGCTCTTGAAAAAACCTAAACCTAGCCTAAAGTGAGGATGATTTTTTTTCTCTGAAACCATAATGTGGGGTTTCGTTGGATAGCTTGTTTAAAAATATTATGGGTTTTTTAGAACCATTTTTCAAAGTGATTCGTTAGCGAGATATTGGGCTTTAAAGACCTAATTTTTGTTTCAGTCATGCCCCTCCCCATGTCGGCTAAATGGCTAATACTGGGAATGTGAAAAAAACCGTGGTAGTAGTGAATTTAAAAGGAAAACTGTCACGGCTAAGTAGGCATAACTAGTTACCGAGTAATAGTCGACCAACTTAAAATGTACTCAGAAAGGCTGCTTTCGTACAAATTCGGCCGACGCAAACATTTAGTTGGCGCGCGCTTGTCGATGTAACTAAGACAGACAGGCAACTACGGAACCCTACACTGCGCGTGGCCCAACACAAAATTGGCCGATTTTTATCAATAAGTAATGATTGTGAGTAGGTACTGCATAACATAATCTTAGCTTTAACGGCTCAAGTGTAAGGGGGGACTTGGGTGCTAAATCACAATACTAATTCACTTCAGTATATAGCATAATTTACTTTTAAAGCAAAGTTTTAACCGACTTCAACTCAGTAGGTACTTCGCTCTATTTGAAGAGTTCCTTCGATTTCTTCAAGATCCCATCATCAGATCCTGTAACCTTGGAACCACCAGAAGATTCCAAACAAAAGAACTTTCCAAATGTGTCCAGGCGTCTTCGAGTAATCGGGGAAAGTACGTCAAAGAAAGAAAAAAACCGAGGGTTAAGAATTAGCTCCGTTTGGAGTCAGTTAATGACTACAACTTAGAAAAGTTGAAAAATCCACGACAATTTCATTTCAAAGTCCAATATCTCAAAAACGGCTGAACAGATTTTCATGAAACACGGCTAAGAACACTCGGGATCATATCAGCTTTCGAATAAAAAAAACCGCATTCAAATCGGTCCATCCGTTTGGGAGCTACGATACCACAGACAGATGCACAGATAACTCTTTGCGTCGGGGGTTGAAAAGAAGGTCTGTCTTACCATGGCCTCCCAACTAGAACAACGTATAATTGATACTAAAAAGAACTCATAGATGGCGACACAGGTACCGAGCGAAACATTTGAACCAGTAATCGTGAAGATAGAATGATTTTTACACCTTAATAAATTCAACGTACCTTAATTATATCACAAACATACTTTCGCACATACAATAAAGGTATATTTTATAAGTTTAGTAAATGCAATAAAATTTATACTAAATCCATGTAACTCGTACTATACGAGTCAGCTTTCAAGCTTGCTACGTATTATTGGGTACTGTCACTAGATGGCGCCATCACGGGTCGCGAAAGTGCTATGGAACCACAGGCTCTAAGCATTTGGTTATGTATATTTTTGTGTGATGTGTAATATTGTCTCTAAAATACTACTTTCATATCGAAAAAATCAAAAATACTGTATTTGTTGCCCGGGAAGTCAACGCCATCTGGTGATATCTCAATGTATTATTAAAGGCTGACAGCGTCATAGCCGTGGTAGCTCGGATACGGCATCTACTGGTGTAGCTACGAGACTAAAATTGTATACAGAATTGCCTACATTAGGACGGTACGCTTTTGCTCTATGGGATTGGGTATCTGTACTTGTATTCTTTAATCTGTGGTCTTACCTAACAAGGTGAACACGCTTCCAGTGAAGTCAGTGTTGGTGAACTTGAAGGGCAGGCAGGCGGGGCCGACGCGGTCGCTGAAGGGGATGTCCTGCGACACGCGCAACACCGCGATGTCGTTGTCATAGTTAGACCTTGGAAAGAAAATGGTACATTACTACAGGGGCCGGGAAGTAAGGGGTTGCCGGCCGAGTACATATAGATGGCGCAGGCGAGGCCGGTTAAGAGGCTGGCAACCCCCTTTCACGCCGAGGTATGCATGGTGCTTTTCTCAATGTAATGAAATGAATTAAAAAAACTCCAAGAAATCACTCAATTTTTCATGGCTGAACGCCGTGATGCCGTGCCACAAGTAATGGAAATTAAAAAATACCATCTTGCAGGCCAGGCCTCCAATTTTGTATGAAATGCCATTACGGATCTCTCGTCTCGCTGCGCCCGAAACGTGACACTTCGAAGCCCATTATGAAGAACACAACGTCAATATTTTCACTGCATGTTTGAGAAAATATTATTGTCAAATTATACACATCATTTACTAACTACTACCCATCGTAACTTACGGTGGCCAAACCTGGTCGCTGACAGAGTTACAAAAGACCAAACTGAAGGTTTCCAGAGGGCCATGGAGCGCAGCTTTTGCTTAGTCTAACCGCTGAACCGATGTGGTTCAAATTTGGTATAGAGATATTTATTAGACACAATCCCCATTTATTATAATTTGGCACAAAATAGATAGGTACAGAAACCATCTACATACAAGTGCGCTCGACCAACGCACACATAGACACTGCTCACGTACACGATATCTCGGAACGGGTGGGAACAGTGCGAGCGCGAGTGCCATCCGCTATTGAGACGCGTTTAATGTGCAATAATGGAGCAACAAAAAAAAAGTTATTAAGTATAACTTTTCAGTGGACGCGGTTGTTTAAATTCCACATTAAACAGTGAATTGTCGTTTTATCATTGGTTTTCAGAGAGGTACTTGTAGGTATCCGATTGTATTTCGATGATTCGTTTTTATGTTACACAGAACAGAACATTTAGGTGGGTAGGTAAGCGCCCCGCCCCGGCCCCCGAATAAATAATCTAAGATCGATTTATATAATAGTTTCCTATTTCGAATCAGTATAAACGAAGTAACTCAATTTTTGCAAGGTAAATTCCTTACGTAAGTTGAAAACGTGTTTTTTTGTTTGTGTTGATATTGTGTTGTTTTTAGTGTCATTTAATAGGTTTAGGTCTAAACCGGATAGGGCATTGGAAATTGTAAGCTGGGTAATCCGTTTAGAAGTTATTAGGAATTTTCGAAAGTGAAAATTTACAAACGTAAAATGTATCTGTTCTGAAAACTTTTTGTATTGTAATAGTAGGCACTAGGCAGGTTTATTGTTTTGTTTTGAAGGAAAAGTTTTAATATAGTATAGTTGTTTGTGCATAAGCCATAGTTGACAACCCTAGAGCGACCAACGAGCGTATGTAGGTATGAAAAGTGAGGTACATAGATGTGATTGACGTCTGTACTTATCTATTTTGTGGAGATAGTTTGAGTTTCGGGGAAGGACATAGAATACCCTGAGTCCCGGAAATAGGGGGGAGATACATTTTTGACAGAAGATCATACTTACGAGCTATATTGAGGGTGGACGATGACGCGCTCTACGAGCATAGCCTGCGTAGCCGGTGAGTCTCCTGAAAATTAAAATTAAGGCGTAAAATGGCGGTTAAAAAGTTACTTTTTACGTACATTGACCAGGAAATGACGCTCATCTATGGTAACCTCCTGTGCAGGTCTAGCTAGGGCTGTACAGCGTATCGCACACAATGACACAACATATACAACGTGTTAATAAAATAACGCAAAACCTGAAAACTGTTTGTTCAGAATCGAGAGTAGAATGCGAAAAAAATAAAAAATAAATTTTTTGACGCGATTTATTTTTTACATTTGTATGGAGCAGGTCGCCCCAGTCGGCCAACACTCCATACAAATGTAAAAAATAAATCTTGTCAAAAAAATTTTTTTTTATTTTTTCGCATTCTATGCTCGATTCTGAACAAACTGTTTTCAGGTTTTGCGTTATTTTATTAACACGTTGTATACATTCCGTTGTACGTAGTAACAACAAAACAACATTATACGAATTTAAATTTTACATTTTGCTAACATGATGAACCGTTCATATCAAACTATCAAACTTAATCTGTATTCATGTATTTTTCACTTTATTCAGTTCCCGGCTATGGTATTTTATTATCATATCATATTATTATTTCCAAAATGGATGATTATTTCGATAACAAACAGAAACTAAAACAATTATAGTATTGGATGTTCAGTTATGTGGTCCGTCGACAACCCTATCCCACTCTATGATTGTCTATCGCCAAAAAAATACAGCTAACGTCATCGCTTAGGCAGTGGACCTTCTGTGCCTTTGGGTACTATTAAAAAATTGCATCCCGGGGAGTTAGGTACCTTAAAAAAAAATCCAAGATTTTATTCTACCATTTTCTTGGCATCATTTATTTATATACCCATGCCTGATTATATATTTCTAGTAGTAAGGGGGTCACTGAGCTAAGCCGCAGACGGACAGACGGACATGGCGAAACTATAAGGGTCCTTGCTGACTACGGAACCCTAAAAAACTAGATTTATTGTACTCTGCTCATGCACGTACCCGAAGTCACGGCGTGGGTAGGCCCGCCACAAGGTGGACTGGCGGGTGGCGCAGGACCGGTCACTTTGGCACTCTTTGGGGGAGGCCTATGTCCAGCACGTGTGGACGTTTATCGGCTGATATGATGATGATGATGATACTCTGCTCACAAAATATCTGCACGAGCATCGGTTGAGAGATGCGACCTGTACCTGTATAAGAACATCGGGAAAACGGGACTTCCGGACATCTGGTTCTGGATATACACGGCTTAAAAACTCCATCTCACCTATCGTCGTATCATGCTCCCCCACGATGACGGCCAGGTTCCGCAGCTGCTGGCCCACCACGCAGTGGGCGGCGGTCACCACATAGCGCTTGTCCACGATGGTGCCCCCGCACCTGATCAACTCCTGGTCCAAGTACACGACGCCGGCCATCATTGGGAACTCGTTTATGTCTGTTTCTTGCCCGCCGACGATGCGGTTCTGAAACGGAGGAAGATTTGAACGGCTGTGTCAGGCCAGGGAAAGGTGAGCTTAGAAAAAGCGGCACATTTAAACAAAACAGCGTGTTGCAACACCATGTATAACGCGATAAAATAATAATGATACTAGAACAATTATTACTTTTCTTCAATTCGCATAATGCAACTAATCGAGCAGAAGGAAGATAAGTTATATGAAATTGAACTCTCTAACTTCATTCTGTATTTTCTACTTTAAGTATAATTTACTGTAAGTATATTTAAAGAACAATAATCAAAACCACTCCAAAATTTCCATTTTGTAATAGGGGTGTAAGACTAAAAATGTATTATTACTTCAAAAGAAAGAAGGCAAAAAAATACGCCTAATGACGAAAATCCCTTTCAAATATCTCAAAAAACTACGAAGTCACAACCGTTTTAATGTTGCTTGTTGGAGAGCGAAAACGCTAGCAGATCGTGACGTCTCGATCCTCGAGCCTCATGGTAAATGACAATCGTTTCGTATGAAGGTGTGTTTTGCGGAAAAGGGACAGACTATAATACCCCCTCTTGAAACTTTGGAGACTTATAACTTTGTGATTATTGAATCCCCTGCTTTACTGTTTTCTCAATTTGACAATATTTATAATCGATTTTCGTCACTAGGCATATTTTCTTGCCTTCTTTCTTTTGGAGTAATAATAAATTTTGCGTCTGCAACCCTATTTCTGGAAGAGCGCGAAACTTGAGTTTAGCCAGGGCTACAAGTACACCAGCTGTACCACTGTGGCACCAACACTTACCGATTTTTTGTAGCCACAGCTGCACGGGGTCGGCGTCGGTGTCGCAGCCTCCGCACTCAATTGACAGGAGAACCTGCCCCCGCTAGTTCTGGCTGACGTTATCAACGCTGAAACAGAGACAGTCCTGATAATGATGCATATTTCACGGGTGTTCGTCGGAAACTAGCATCACCCTACCACGTTAATGGCTCTAAGCTAACAACTCACTTGCTTCAGACAGAGCCGCCAACTTGCTGCAACTCCTAAACCTATTGTGGCATTTGTAATTGATTTGGAGTATAGGCAGCTTCGATTTTTATTTTTGATCTAGGCTAAAGTTTGATTTCAAAAGTGAACGACTTTAAGCAAACCCATGACATAAAAGTTTGTCGATTTCAATAATGCAACCTGACTTTGAGCCAGACTTTGGTCTTCTGTTGGTACCTATAGTATTGATATATCTGTGGGGTTGAGATACTTCTCCTGCCGGGTTACTCCATTTTTCTCAAGCAGTTCTACCTCGAATAGAGTGATCGATTAGATTTGTGCGAGTATTTTGTTTTGATGGCAGCGTGAGTAGGTTCCCCATAACGTGGAAAAATGACCTGGCAGAGGTCCTGGGACACCCATGACTCAGGAACAAATATTCGTAACTACGTACCTTCGTAGGCAGAGTCACTACCAACTAGGCTAAAGAGGTAGTTTGGTCCCCCACACGACCTCTTTCCTCCTGTCCTATGTCCAGCAGTGGACGACTTTCAATTGATGGTATGATAATGATGGCGATGATTTAGTTTCGCTCACCAACACTGATCCGTTGAGCGGTGGACACGGCGGAGGTGGACCCTCGTCCGCAGTACACGTCCGCATTATTGAGCTGCGGGTCGCCGCTACGGGAGATCAGCAGGCGGTCCACGGAGCAGCCAGAACTCTGAACACAGACAGCATAGGTTCTATGACATTATAAAAAAAAAACAAATATTCGCATAAACAACCCTTGATTTCACAACATTTTCTTCTGCCAAACTGCAGGACAGTTTGTTGGCAGACTCCCTTAAAAAAATAGATGGGTGGGTTTAGCTATTACCTAGTTACTTTACTTGGTTACATTTCCAATTTGGAAATTATTTTTTCTATGAAAAACTTTCACTTTGGTTAAATATTCTAAGTGTTTTACATTCCCTTATAAATATCATACGGTATCGTTATATATTCTGGGGACCAAGTATTTCTCTGTCCATAATAATTATGTAAAGCTTATCCTATAGCCGCCCAACATAGAGGAAATAATGTTGAGTTTTATTTGTTTTTAAATCGAACGTCAAAAACAAATGCAATTCCGTTCCAATTTAGAATGGTATAGATTCCATTGAAGAGGAGGATGCCTCTAATAGGGTGGCTAGAGGCTGTAACACTGGTTCTCGAAAACGGCTCTAAAATTTAAATTAATTAGGTTCTTCAATAATACAGCGGTTACAAAAAGGATAGCTACTTTAGATCCAATTTTCGCTAAAATGCGTTATTCAAGAAGAACGTCAAGCAAAGATCTATGTTCCTGGCACCTACTTTTTGTCATTGAAATAACTTCTAATAAGGGATCCGGGTATGTCCTAAAACTACAACCAAGACCACCGGGGAATGAGCAGCATCCCCCGGTGGCATCCTTACAGTACCTACGGTGGCAATACTGACATCTTTCAGCTGATATGATGTTAATGAACTAAAGTGTAAATAAGTTCAGTGAGGTAGGGCACAGCGAAATGTCATCCCGCTCGAATGTGGAGCAGCCCAACTGGGGAAGTACCTCCGCCTTGCAGAAGACCACAGCCATAATAACACTACTACTTGCTCTATAGTAGTGTTGTGTTCCTGGAGGTGAGCAAGGTCGCCAGAGCTCCCGAGGATGCGTTGTGTTGAAACGAGGGAATTTGTTCCTTCAGCTGTCAACACGGCGAATCCTCAATCATATCAAGGGTCGGCAACGCCCATGTTACTACTTTGGAGTTGCATGCGTTTATAGGCTGCGGTGTCCGCTTACCATCAGGCGGGCCGTACGCTTATTTGCCACCGTCGTTGTATTAAAAAACAACAACATTTCTTTATTTTCAACAAGTCAGACAAAACACTGTTAACTACATTATTTGACCACATCTTCGATAAAATTGAACTAGCGTGTGTAGTACCACAAATATAAGTTACATCGGCAATCTTCGTCCACGCCGACGAGTGCTGACAAGTACCGAATGAAATCGAACGTATGACCATTTCAATAAAGACCTTGTTGCACCATACGTAAGGTACAATATGTAATGACAGGTGAACTCGTGCTTTCCCGCTCATGGCGCCAAAAACAATGGCGGGCGCGGGAGCTGCCGGCGTCGCGCGCAAAATTTTGGCCAATGGGCGTTGAAGATTTTACCCGCGCAAACGCGCTGCCTTATGATTGGTTAAAATGTTTTCAAAAAATGCTTTCTGCGCAGGTACATCGTTGTAACTTATATTTGCGGCACTACTTGTAAGTTATGTATAAAGCTTGAGTCGATAAATAGTGTCTCTTACTTGAGGCAAGCTTATCTCCGGGCAATCCAGACGGCAGCGGTAGCCCGAAGGGCAGATGCCGATCCAGCGACATTGCCGGCTGCCGGTATAGTTATTGGGGTATCCAGGGCTGTAGATGTAGTACGTTTGCCCTACTTGAGCCTGGAAAAGTAAAAACTCTTGAAGTGCATGTACAGTCAGCCGCGGAGAAACGTGTCCCGTCACCGCCCGAATGGCGACGTCTACTCCATCAACAGGTCTTCAAAAATGAGCGTCGTAACGAGCTCGATAAAAAGCGAGACGACCTCAAGGCTCGCCTACCGGCAACCATCCAGTACAACTTCGTCGGCGGGGTATTAACCTGCCCAAATGCGCTTGTAAAGAAGAAGTAAAGCCTTCGCAAAGAAGATAGGGTATGCAAGCCACATGAGAGCGCACTAGAGAGTAGACCAACACTCCAGTCACATTGCAAATCCGGTACACACAGTCTATATGGCGGAAATCGGCCAGGACATCATGGTCCTCATCATATCAGATGAGTTTGTGGTGTGATGCTATTTTATCGAAAATCTGACATTACGGATGATGATAATGACGAGCGATGATGAAACGCGCCGCGCGAGGACAGAGTAGGTATATAACCCAATATCTTAAAGGAAAAAAACCGTTTAAGTATAAACGTTGTGGGTTAAGGACCGGAAAACCCCTCACTTCACTCACTCATTACTCACTCACTTAAGATTAATTTGAAGAAGTTGTGGCTTCCCAATGACTTGTGAATTGGTTGAATATAATATTTATTTATTTATTGTATATATTTGCGACATATATTACATATTATAGTGTGCATTATATTTTATATTGTCTTCAAAATACATATATGTATTGGCATGTTTTTATCTATCTAGAATTAATACCTATTATGTTTTGTTTTTATTCGCTGTGTGTTTTTGTACACGGTATAAGTTTGCCTATCTCGTTCTACCTACCTTCCTCTCAATTGATCAAAGGTTAGCTGGATGAGATCTCTTATAGGGATAAGTTCGCCTTTGTACTATTGATCTATTGTGTGACATGTATATTATTTAACCTGTTATTGTGTACAATAAAGTGCTTACATACATACATACCCCTTTTTAAGCCCATCGATTTGGTAAGCCTATCAATTTGTTTACTTTATGATAGGGTTAGCATATCGGAAATAGAGTTAACCTCAGAGTTTTTTATGGTTTTTGTTTATGGTTTTCATTGACTTATCATCACCTGCTTATAGTGCATAATTAATTATATTTAAAGTATTTGAACACGTTATAGAGCACTAATCGCACTGTCATTGCTGTCTCAAGTCGTATTCAAATATTCGTAAAAATTATATTCATTTGAACTGGTTCAAAACCCTATGATAGGGTTTTCAAATTGGTTAGTGGTAAGCCAACCTAACTTGATCAATATAATAGGGTTACCCTATCAATGAGGTTACCCTATCATAAGGTTACCGATATGGTTAAGGGTTTACAAACCACTTCAAAATAAGCCTATGGAAAACCTTGATTAGGGACACCGATTCCGGTCCCCGTTGTGGGTAATTGGTCAGCTGGTCACCCAGTGTGGTCATTGATGAGGCGCCTGTTGGAAATCTAATAACATCTAATCATCTTCTAATATAATATTTGCTAATACCTATTTTTTATATGTATTTCTTTTTCTACGGGTTTGCGAGGGTAGCTTGTTAACCCACCAACGGTGCTTCAGCTGACGACCTCCGGGAGTCGGGACTACATGATATAACTTTTTGAAGTATCTTACAAGTTATCGCCCGGGAGAAACTTGTTCATGAAAATCGGTTGCTAGCTCGCTAGGCGACTGGCCGCATAATGCCAGAAATCAGAAGCTCGAAGCTTGCTCGTAGCAACAAATATTTATCTTATTATTTTCTTTAGTAGACGTTACAGCTTAATACAAAACTTGATTATGTCGTTTCATAATGTATTAATTGTTTGAGTTGGCTGAAAATTGTGCAGATACTCAGGACACACAGAGCCGGAATGAACTTTGTTGTTGTCCCAATAAATACATAGGTACCTTATGCTACTAATATTATACATTTATTTATTTTTATTATACGAGACACCAACAGAGTACATGTTCTCTCTCTTCTGCTTATTTAATAGCTAAGCTCTTGTCGGTGTAGCTCAAAGTAGGCTCCATTTACTCCAATCCCAGGCAACCTCTTTGACATCTCGATACGACTTAACATCAACTAATTTTTCCAGCTGCTCTATGTAGTTTAATCTAGGTCTTCCACTTCCTCGCTTTCCCTCTCTCTTTCCTTCAATTATATTGTGTATAAACTTGTCATGTCGTATGAGGTGCCTTATCATCTTTCCTCTTCTATTTTCTAAGTTTCTCATTAACTGCCTGGTTTTTCTCACTCTATTCAACACTTCTTCATTGGTTACCCTCTCTCTCCAGCTAACAGAGAGTACATAATAACAGTCCATAATTTAAATGTTTACTAATTTGGGTTCACCCCGATTACAGGTGAACGCATCATTCGCAAATAATAATAATCAAGCATAATAAATATTATAAAGATTCATTAAAATGACAATTTGTAGCGGTAACCTAGTGGTTCAGGCATGCGGCTGTCAAGCGGCGGTCGTGGGTTCGAATCCCGGCTCGTACCAATGAGTTTTTCGGAACTTATGTACGGAATATTTACCGTTAGCTTTTCGGTGAAGGAAAACATCGTGAGGAAACCGATCTAATCCCAATAAGGTCTAGTTTTCCCTCTGGGTTGGAAGGTCAGATGGCAGTCGCTTTCGTAAAACTAGCGCCTATGCCAAATCTTGGGATTAGGTGTCAAAGCGGACCCCGAGCTCCTTTAGGGGCATAACCGGGAACAACGCTAGGAGAATGATGATTAAAATGACAATTTGTAATAAATGCGAGTTTGGATTATTTGATGTAAAATTTCTTAATCAATCACGCAAACATGGCTAAACGGGTTAGATGAATTAGTGTAGTAAAGCCTGGATTGACATAAAGAGTACTTTTTATCCCGGAAATCATCCTCTAAGGGGGCGCAATTCGCGGGCATAGTATAATGTAATTACTAGTCAGGCACTCACGTTTTGTGTGAAGTCACAGTTGGCGTCCTGCCCCGTCGTGATCCGCAGAATGGTGGCGAGCACGACCACAGCTCCGCTGGCGATCATCTCTGAACACACGTGATGCATGGTAATTAACTATGGGTACTAAACGTCACATATTTAAGAGTACCTATTTCAAATACTTAGTAACATAAGTACAAATTCGATTTCCTAATCATTATCCGGGTCAATTTTCCCACGACTTGTTATTGCTGTCCCTAGTCCAAGTCAGTTAAACATCTATTCATACATATATACTTGCATTCTGTGTATTATAAAGTATTTTAATATATATATTACAATACCTTAAATATTACTTGATTCTGAAAAAATAGTAGGTATTTGAAATCCTAAAACGGCGAAATGTTACACCTAACCTAACTTAAGGTTTTGCTCAAACAAAATTTCATAAGTATAGATTACGAGTAAAGCAACGTATAAATAAACAAACTGTACTGTTATAAAGGGCAGCTATTAGCGTATTAATTAAAAACATAGACTTCTCTCATGATTCCATGAGA